>JAYEPQ010000004.1:11362568-11965068 GCA_036321105.1 Dracaena cambodiana | reverse complement strand
CCAAAAACCCAGTTTTTTCCTAGTGAGCACACTTAAATACCGAAATTGCCCTTCTCTCCCGTTCCCAAACCCAAACACCTAAATCCCCTTATTTCTCTCCCGTTCCCAAACCCAAACCCATTCCCAAATCAACCCTTCCCTCGTCGCTTCCCCTCTCTCTCGCCGACGCTTGCCGTGTCGCAGCCTTGCCGGGTCGCAGTCCGCCGGATCTCGCCGGGTCGCAGTCCGCCGGATCTCGCCGATGCTCGCCGGGTCGCTGGGACGTCGCCGACGCTCCCGCTCTCCCCCTGACGCGCTCTCGCTACAGAACACAATCTCGACTTCAGGAGTGCAGGAGCATTGAGGAGTAAGGTATTTAGTATGATTTAAGGCTGAGATTGAGTTGTTGTTGTTGGGGTATTTTTTTTTTGTTTTTTTTTTGTTGTTTGTTAGTTTTTTTTTTTTTTTTGGATTATGATCTTAGACTGTTTTAGATTGAGAATGAATTTAATTTTTTATTTTTTATAACTCTTTAGAGGCATACTATAATTGTAATTATTTATTACTCATTGTTATAGTTGTAACATCTTATTTATATAGTTTAATTTATGCCCATTGGATGCAATTGTTTTTATTCAAGTATATATGGAGTTTCACATACATCATACTGAAGAGTTTCGTGATGGTTAGTTTCATGCTGAATAGTTTGTGTCAACACGAATGCTGTTGTGATCATTTTTCTATTATATTTTTGTGTTTTAAGTAAATGTTTGTTAATTTGAAAGTATATTATTATCAAAAAGTTTGAGTTATGCCGTTTTACTATTTGTTTAGAGCCTTTTGTTTTTGAGTTTCTATTATTTGTGTTTATCTTTTTCCTTATCTCTTTTGAAGTTTTTTCCTGAATATTTGGTATTATTTGGTTTATAAAAAAAACTATTTAGTTTATAGCATTGCCCTTTCTTCAAGTGTGTATTTTTTTTTAAATCTTAGCAATTATTGAAGTTGGCATAAGTGTATGTATGGACCGAAAGAGAGAGAACTGTCACCGTGTTAACATTCCTTCTAAATTATTATTTATGATATCAAAAAGTATTGATACCTAGACTCTGTATGTTAGTAAGTCAAATTGATATGCTTATATGTGCAGTACTAGTATCTATTTTTCTAAATTTGCTATATAGATATGTCCGTATCATACCTGTATCCATGCTTCAAGATATCAATCTACTCCATTTCGTTTGTCAGTATCATACCTTATCCGTGCTTGTATTAGAAAGTTAATTTTAGATTTTCGAATCTAGAATAAATTGAAATATTGATCTTGTGTGTTTATTTGATGTTATTTAATATATTTATATAGGCAAATATAGTTAACATATGGTGATATGTGATGTTTGATAATTTAAAATTTCATTTTGTCAATAAAATCGTTGGTGATTTAGAGATGGATCTGGCGCAACTATCTCGGATTCGCCCAACAGCCTCGAATCGGAGGAAGAAAACCGGGATCCGTCCAGCCGTCGATCATAACATTCCTGAAACCGGGAACACGTTGCTTTCTTTATATCTAAGAATGAGGTCAGACATATTAACTTTGGTATTCAATTTTATCGTAGTTGTTGTTTATTTAAAATATTTTGCTTTATTAACATTTCAGGAACGAGAACTATTACGGTGCATAAATCACATGACAAGACAGTTATTGCAGAGAATTCAAGAAGCTATAGCAATTATTGATCCCTTCTTAGAGTAAGGCGAGACCAGAAGTAAGAAGAGTTTGCTCTATAATGCCCTCGTGAAAATAAAATCAGTTCTAACTGGGTGCACACAAACTGATATTGACACAGTAGCACAGCCCATTGCGCAATCCCCCATTGATCGTCCTACCTCTTCAAGATGCCATCAACCCGCAAGGAACCAACCAGCTCGGAAGTCTCGAAGAATCTAGAATTCTTTGTTATTTTTTCATATCTGTCGCAAATTCTAGAAAACACTTGTTAGCAAGGGACATATATTTATTTTAGTTTGTCGTTCTTTTTAAATGAAGTTGTACTCAACGAACATGTTATATGATGCGAAGTTGTTGTTTTAGAGGCTCTGCTTGTTCTAAATAATTAACACTTTGAGGTTTCCAAAGATTAGTTATTGTTATCTTTTTTTATTTACCTTAATTAGTGGAGTAATTATAAATGAGAGAGTTTTAACTTTTTATATTCTTGATTTAGGTAATTATAGATTGTTTAAATCCGGTTTGGAGTAATTGTCCTTCTTCAACTTACATGAAAACATCCGAAAAAAAAAAATGAGCGAAAGAAGTAACATACAAAAACATGAAATAATTAAAATGAAATTATTGTATTGACTCTTTAACATTAGAATTGAACAATATGCATCTGGGAATGATTTTTTGCTGGCAATTGCTCTAACTGTTTATGATTTCCTGCATTTCCCAAAGTGCAGGCTCTTGTGAACTCACACTTAATACCTTTTTTTCCTTTCTTTTTACCAATTTTTGTGTGCTTTTGTGCTTGTGTTTGTTTATGGAATGCATAGGGTCCTCATATATTGTTCTAGTTGTCTTAGATGCCAAGTTGTTTATCGACACACCGTATCACTTAATCGTATCAGTCATCCGGGTTTACATAACCGGATACAATATAGCATATCCGGGACTGTAAACCCGAATAGAGAAATTTGGTCCGGAATGGATAGCCCGGATGGAGAAATATGAATTTTGGCCCTCACGTCCGGGGTATCCAGCCCGGACATTGGCTTTCTGTCCGGGGTATCCAGCCTGGACAGAAAGCTACTGTCCGGGCTGGGTAACCCGGACAGAAAGCTTATGTCCGGGCTGTATAACCCGGACGTGAGGGCCAATCTTCTGCATGCCCAGTTTGTATTCAATAGAATTCAATATATCACTATTCTACACAAAGAACTCAAAAGCATGCAACACTAAAGTCCTGCTGCAGCACCTACAACATGGTTTCAAGCTTTTTTCTGCAAATACAAATCATTTGATATACTTGACTTTAATCTTCCTATAAATAAATTATTAATTTAATTTACAGAAAAATAGTTAGCATTTTACTGCATACATCTTTGTTGGTATACATAGGTAACATTGTTCAGGATAGATCATCGTTTCATCACATAGGCGCTGTGGCAGAGGCTCGGAGAACTTGTTGCAGTAAACATGCAGCAAGACGTTGAGAGATTCCGCCAACAACCTGCCCACCAAGATTGCGAGCTTCTGGTCCCTGAAGAACCTGCAATGGTTGGAATTATCGTGTATAAGATTTCCAATTGCATTAAATGAAAACATCAAGAAAAAAAATTGATTTACTGAGGTCCCTGCAGTAATATGGCTGAAGAATGCATAGAGACACGACTGGAAACATGGATATGGGCATAGAGAGCCCAGACTATAAACATAGACTACATGAAAAGAGAGGGAAAATAAATGCCTGAAGATCATATGATAAAGAAATATCGAAGACATAGCGATTCAGTCATGAAGTGCAATTGTACCAAAATTTTCTCAAATTTCCAATCATATTAATACGAGCTTAGACAAACTCTACACAGCAAAGGCATGCACACGCACACGCACACACACAAAGAGTCACATCACAGATGATGATGATAATGATGAAAAAGTGTCACACTAGCCAAGATATGTAGAGTGTCACTGCTCTGAGGCGTAGCCTTGCCTCAAACATTTCCTCTCAAATCTTTTTTGAACTTAACGAGCAAAAATTCTCAAATTTCCAACCTTTGTCCGTGGTATACAGCCCGGTCCGAAATTATCAGTCCGGACTGTATACTCCGGACTGAAATTTTCTGTCCGGTGTTTCCAGCCTGGACTAATCGATCTCTATTTTAATTAAATATATTCATTTTAAATTAAAACTTGTAGAAATTTAAAAAAAAATTACCGATTCATACGTCCAGTGACTTTTGATCGTCGAATGAAACTATCGCCAAGTTGCGCAACTCCATTTTCTTCTCCGTCGACTCATAAAAGAATTATATTTTCTTTTTTCTAGGGTTAGGTAATAAAAGAACCGATTTAAGCTAAATGTAGATTTTAATTTTCGTATGGAGTAGTGATTTTGAGAAATGGAATTTTTTTTTTTCCCCTCTTTTTTTCCTCTGCTCTGCAGCGCCTCTCTCTCTCTCTCTGTGGTTTAACGCGGGAAAGCAGGATGGGAAGATGAAGAGGATATTAAGAAGGGTATTTTTGACCTAAAAATATAATGGCACAATTGTAAAAAAAAAGACTTTTAAAGTGGGCTCACTAGGAGATTTCTTGTGCCCATCTAGAAACTCCCTCGTTTTAATTGTCAATGTTGGAAACTCTCCGCATGTCAATAAATATGATAATTTATTCCAAAATTATTCCTTTTCTCCTTAAATAATTTTTAACATGAATGAAATTATCCTTTTTGGCTTATAAGTTAATTATCATTATAGTTTACATTAATCAATTAGCATACAAATAAATAATTATCCTTATATAATTTTAAACATGAAATGAACTTATCCTTTTTTTCATGTAAGTTAATCATCATTATAGCTTATATTAATCAATTAGCATCCAAAATTATAATTAATAAAAGAGAATATCATGTTCCTTCTCCGTGAAAATTTAATAATTTATCCTTTTTTACTCTAATATTTATATTTATATTTCACTTTTTGGAGAAAAATTTGTTTTTTTTTAAGACATCTTTGTATACTTGTTGTCATCAAATATATATTAGTCAATGAGCATAGAAAAAGAATAATAGTTAATGATAGAGAATATAATTGACAACGTCAAATTGTTTGTCCAAAAATTACTAAATAGAAATTAGTATATATGAAAGAGGAGAAATTAGAATTCAGGACTTGCCAAGTTGGAATTCATCGCATAAATTTATTTGCAACTTTAACATGCGTGTAAATTGTCAAAGGTAATAGGGATTCAAACTCTAATTGCATCGGGCTATGGTCTTTTAAGAAGTATCTAGTAGGGGTGAGTAGATTTTCGAATTAACTAAAAAAAATATTCAACCGATCGATCCGAACGGATCGATTCGGTTAATTCGGTTATCGGGTCGGGTCGGTTACAAAACCGAACTTCAATTCAGCTTTTGAGTCGGGTTTCAGTGGCATAATTGCCAACCGAAACCGACCGAAAAAAACTAAACCGTAACTCTACCCGACCCGATAACCCAGTAATTCAACTCAACCCGTAACTCGAATCCTTTACTTAATCCAGGAAGCCCAATTTTTTTTTTTTTATTTTAACTCAAGTGGGTTTCTGAGCCGCAACCCAGAAAATCGAAAACCGACCGAACTCGGTTATTTGTGAAGTTCGGTCGGTTCGGTCTTGTTAGTTCGGTTAGGTTTTCGATGGGGTATTTTTTTATCCAAAACCGAACCGACCGATGCGCATCCCTATCAATTTATCAAAAAATATACTATTAGCTATTTGCATACTTAATCAATTATAGATACATCTTAGGTAAGCGACCTAATCCCAGCATATCATTTAATTTTTTTGTTCTGGAAAAATGCCAACATATGTACAAAAATACAGATAAAGATGTACTAGTAGTCGATTATACAAAATATATTAACATCTCTACATGTATTCAAGTTTCCTAGGCTCATAGAACGTACAAGTTGATAGTTTTTCTTTTCTTTTCTTTTCTTTTTTTTTTAATGGCCATAGCCATGCAAGGTCCCGCTTAATACAAAAAATATTTTCATCAGCATACACGTTAAAATTTAATATTGAACTCATATTTCCTATATATTTTAGTCAAATATATCATATCTATCTTCTTTTTTTTTTTTTTTAATCGGACTCATACATCCTATCCTCTTCCTCTTCCTCTTCTTATTATCGTCTAGAGTTATATCACATATCACATATTCAAGAAATCGGTGATTTCTTATGTGGATCTACATTGAGAATAATACATATGTGTGTGCTATCAGCACCTAAAAATTTTATATGCTAATAGCAAAAAAATTAGATTTCCAATGCTTTTAACTTTATGCATATCTCATTGGAACCTTTAGCATCAAAAGCACATGTTTAAGGGTTCACTAGCATTTACATCAACTTCGTACAAAATATTATATTTACATAAAATGAGTAACTTCTAGTCTCAAAAAATCTATGAAAAACTAAGAAATTGTATATGAAGATAAAAAAGAAATCCACTATAATGATTTTCTCATTATATTGGATTTTCGTTGCAAATGCAAGAAAAAATTTTATACTATCAACGTTATCCAATCCTATTTATGTTTATTTAGATCAGGAAGAATAAAATAAATACAAATAATGCTGACTAACACTATTCTTATACTATTGACCTAATGATGCCTCCTTATAAGAAGATGACATCTTTTGATGGACAATCTAAAGTCCAACTATTCTCTCTCTCTCTCTCTTTATATTTTTAATTTATTTTTAATTTTTGAAAGGAGCATGCAAAAAATCTGTCCAGCCCATTCTCTCTCTCTCTCTCTTTTTTTCTTTCAGATTCATTTAAATATGCAGCTATCCAGTCCCAATCCCAGTTGCTTGCACCCATGAAATTGGGTGCCCTTTCAAGTTTCAGCAGAATCTCACACCTAATATTGTAATATTAATAATATAAATAGAAAGAATAAATAGATTAAACTCCCCCATGAAAAGTTCTTGTCGGTACTCATCTACCCATCCTCTTTAAGGAACAATGACGTAAATTGCTCAAACATCTCTCTCGCCAATCGCCATCAGCATCGCTTTAAAGGTGAGTTTCTATATGAGCACACCACCTTTCCTAGTAAGGCCGCTATCTAGTGTATTTCTGGATTGACGGCCCTTAAAAGGTAGGCTCACTGGGAAATATGGTGTGCTGCTTTTGAAACTCCCCTTTAAAGTGGGTGCATTTGCGTGAAGGCACAAATTGTTGCATAATTACGTACATGTCCTCAGTTCTGATGGACCTGTTCTCAGATTTTTTTTCCGGATCCGTAGACGCAGATACTTTACCTTTAAAAATAGGTATGACATTTAAAAAATATATTTAAGGATGATTAAAAATTAAAAAATATTATATAGGAAAATGTATACATGTGCATTTAGTAAATCTATTTTGAGATTATAAAACTAACAAATCAAATATTATCTCGTATTCATAAAAGTTGTTAGTATTCATTAAAAGTTGTTAGAATTTCAGTTGTTACGATTATATTTTATTTTATTAGTTTAAGTTGTTGAGAGTTACTGAGAGATTTATTGTAATAAATTATTATTTGATTTTAACTTTATAGATGTCATTGTAACTATTTATGTATTCAAGCTGATTGAATGAAATAATCTAGAATTTTCAATTAAAATTTTCATCATGGCATCAGTGCAATTCAACTTTTAAGGGTCATCAACAAAACCACCATCTCTTGCACTGGTCCACTTTCGTGCATGCTTAACAAGCCATTCTCCTCCACTATTATTCCATCATAAAATAAATATCAAAACGTTAATCTCAAATAGCTTTGTCGCAATCGATCAACTCCAGTTTGCTCCACCTGGATCCACAATTTTAGACTCAATTCTGATTCGAGTTTGCCTTTCTTCAAAAGTTATTTTTGAAACAATTATCTCATGATTCTCTAGCAAAATTTCATACCTCCAGCGCTATTTTCAATCTGATTTCTGTTCATATCTCTCCAAGTAAGATCGTCAAGATCGTCCATTCTGATATGATTCCGTCCATATCTCTATCAACTAGATTCATTGTCTCGTGCTTGTGATCGGCATTTCCTTGCATTACAACTTTTTACAATTATCCTCTTTTTCAATGATATTAGGTCTCCCATCGATATTTTTGTTAATTTTATGGCCATTAATATTTTCATCATATTGTTATTCTTTTCGTGATCATGTAATCTTTCTTATGATGTAGTCACCCTCAATCAACGCGTATATGAAATGATTTTTGACTTTCGGCTATCTCCAAACATGATCACTTTTTTTGTGATTACATCCTTATTCAGTTTCTGTAATCGACACGTATATCGACTTTTATTCTTTGCACAAATCATTCATAATACATGTTAGTTTACTTATGCATCATCACTTGAATGGCACATCTTTATTCTTAATGTCATATTTTTGATCTCATACATATGTGTCTTTAATTTGCTGCTCAATTTATAAGAACAATTTGTTTTCCATTCTTCATAAGCTAATTAATAAGAGGTAAGTTTTTCATTAATCATAAGCTTATCCACAAGGGAAAAAATTCCAGTATAATTATTTCAAAATTTATATGCAAGTTAGTTAATTTTATTCACTATTTAACTTGAGTGGGAGTGTTAGGATAATAAAACTAACAAATCGTATATTATCTCATATTCAAATAAATTATTAGGATTTCAGATATTAGTTTATATTTTATTTTATTAATTTGAGTTATTGAGAGTTGCGGAGAGATTTATTGTAACTAAATTGTTATTTGATCTTACCTTTATGGATATCATTATAACGATTTATATATTCAGTTAATATCATTATAACGATTTATATACTCAAACTGAATGAATGAAATACCATGAAATTTAGAATCCAAAATTTCATCAATCTACTTACCGACAATCTAATCCACGTATTGAAATGAATTTTATTTCAATTTTATTTGGAAAAAAATATATTCAAATGTTATACTCCATCATTTTGTATGTCTATTTAAACTGAACCTAGTATGGATGCAACTTTTAGAATAATAAATAAATAAATATTAGCATGGCTTCTTCGATCATAGCTTGTGTATAAAGACTGATTGGTTAAGAGATCATAGCTTGTGGATCATAGCTTGTGTATAAAGATTGATTGGTTAATAGAAAGTGGAATGAAAAGTGATAAATACACAATATAGTTAATTACATAGATTGGGTTATGGAAATACCAAATTAATATCTTATTGTATTTGCATACGTAGTATGTACGTACTGTTGGAAGCTTGGGAATCGGCTGAAAGTTGCCCGTCCATACTTTATATTAATTTTTTGATTGGTTGAGGCATTCTCTGCGCTTTTATGAATTACTTTACATGACCATGAAATAATCAAGAAAATCCAAAAAAATAGAAAACATTGGGCCACAATAGTCCACTTTTTACATTTTCACTTTTCATGATCCACCAAAGCACAAATAATCTTTGTACAAAATAAGCTCCTTTAAATAATTAATAAATATACACTAATCATTATTTATACCATTTATCTATTTTAAAATTTTAAAACTTCCCATGTAAATGGAATGTGATGTTTTTAACCTAATTTACTATTTATTTATGAATTTTAGCATATATATATATATATATATATATATATATATATATATATATATATATATATATATATATATATATATATATATATATATATATATATATATATATATATATATATATATATATATATATATATATATATATATATATGGGATTACTGTAGGTGAGTCGCCAGCTCAGGAAAAGTTATGTGAGCTAGCAGTAAAATTATAATAATCCAATAATTTTTCTTCAATTTTTCTTTATAATTACTATCTCTAACTGCTTAATTTCGTTCGGATTAAATTTTATAAATTTTGGAGTTCATTTACCATTTCATCAAGTGCATACAAAATGTTGTATTTATTTAAAACTGTTAATTTTGTGTTAACTTGATTGAGGACTAAATCAAAACTAAAACCCAAGAAATTGGGTATGAGTGAACCCTAAGGCGTCAAGATCATAATCCAAAAGAATTTTTTAAAAAAAGATTATTGGAGATAGTGGAAATGAACTACAGCTCAGGTAATTTGCGTGAGCTGTCAGTTCATTTCCATATCTCTCTCTCTATATATATATATATATATATATATATATATATATATATATATATTTATATTTAGAATAACATATTTACATTTGCATTATTGATGTTTTCATACATATCCTTTTGTTTTCTAATTAATTTGCAAAAATGTCTTTACTTTAGATATAAAGATTTAAATTAAATTAATACAATTATCCTGTTACAAAAGCTAGCATGGCTGTTTTGATCTTTACAATATATGTCACAATATCATTAGCAGATGTCTATACATGCACAAATTAAAAATAATATATCATAATTCTTATTATAATCTCGCGTGGAAGCGATATATTAAGAAGATAAACTCGCGAAAATAATTACAGTTGTTAATCTAAAGATAGTTTCATTTTGTAAACCAAACATACTAGCTTAAAATGCATCGGGCATTAAAATTTAGTTTTTTTTTTTTTTTTAATTGTCTTCCATGTATCCAAAAGACATAATTAAAAATAACGCAATAACATAAATATATGTGTGTAAATATCATTAAGTTAGGAAGATAAATATAACATCTAAAAAGTAAGTATATATACGCTAAAACCCCATTTATTTATTTTTTGAGTAACTAAAATTATAAATTTTCTCTGAACTAAACCAAGTCAGCTAAAATGTAAGGTTATTTATGATTTGTAAAATCTTGTTTCTAAATTTGAATATGTATTACTCTGACACTATAGTTGGGGTTTTTTCGCTACATCAAAGCAACAAATTTGTCATGAGTCATGAATTGAGTATTTTCTTACTTTCTACTATTTGTTTCCTAGAAAATGGATATGGATATGAAGAGGTGAGCATCATTCAGTTTCACTATTCAGTTTCACTCGATTTTTACTGATTTTGGCTAAATCAAACCATACCAATTAGAAATGTCTCCAACATGTAAAATAAAATTTGTTTAAAATTTATCATTTTAAATACTTAAAGGGTAATGTATATTTTTACTAGAAGAATTTTGTAAGGACCTTTTGAATCTTTCTAGAGAATACTTTAGTCTCTTTTCTAAAGCATAAATTTGTAACATATATTTTTGTTCCCCCATGCTTAACTTTTAGTTCATCTCTCGAATAATGTTGTGCACTTTTGTATTGGAATACATTAATCTTTATTCTTGAGTTCATACTTTGAATTTTAATAGTTACTTGCGCCAAGTACCAACATGTATTTTATAGATTGCAATATGAAATAAACTCTATAGTTTTAGCGTGGGCTAACATCAAGCATTTATTTGTGTGTATGTGCATATATATTAAATAATTTGATAATTTCGGTTCAGATTTCAAAGCTTGAAATAAAAAATCGATCGAATTATTTTGGTTCAATTTTATTTTACTTATTCAGATCGATTTTAGTCGGTTATTCCAGTTTTAATCGAACTCGAACCATCTGAATGTGTATTTATCATATATGATTAAATAAGTAACGTTTCTATCTCTCATCTATTAATTAATAAAAATTATAAAAAGGCTAAATCCATAGTTTTCGATTCTATCCATATTCAACTCCTCTCAATCCCTTGGTTTAAAATTTTGTAAATTTGGACACAATAACGCAATAAACAGTATTTTTCCAAATTTAAATCCTTTCTCAAGTACACGAGCTAAACAACTTTAATAAAATTCGCACGGTCATCCAAAATTGGAATTGGGCCCCACTCCGTAACCGCCGTATCGCAATCAAATCCCCAATCCCGCAATCCAACCGAGCCCCCTCACCAGATTTTCGCTCAACGCTTATCCAAATCATCACACGCTCCCAAATCGGGAGTTTCTAAAGCGGCACAGCATTTTTCTTAGTGAGCCCACTTAATAAATGTCCAGCGAACATAAAATACCTGAAAACTGGGCTCACAGTGTGCCCCTTTAGACACTCCCTCCCAAATCCCTCACCCACACTCTCTTTTTCCTCTCTCTATAAAAGCAGAAAACAATTCAAAAAGGGTTTATTAAAAAAAAAACCTTTTTCTTCTATTAATTGATTTTTGCTGATCTTGATTCATCAATTAATCAATGGGGTCAGAGTGCAAGACGGAGAGCGTGCTGGTGACTGGTGGGGCGGGGTTCATCGGCACCCACACCGTCCTTCAGCTGCTCAACGGCGGCTTCCACGTCACCATCATCGACAACCTCGACAATTCCGTCGAGGTGGCGGTCGATCGGGTCAGGGACCTCGCCGGACCCGAACTCTCCCGCAACCTCAAGTTCTACATCGTAATTAGTCTTATAGTTTGCCTTTAATTTTATTTTCTTTCTTTGGTGATCTTTTTGGGGGTTTTTAATGAGGTTTTTGATGCATTTTTGCAGGGGGATCTACGGAACAAGGCCGATCTCGAGAAGCTGTTTTCTGAAACTCGGTAAACAATCTTTTATTCTTTTTGTAGATAAAAATGGGAAGCATGAGTTTCCATCTTTCCATTAAAAAGAGAGAATTTTCAAAATTAAAAAATTAAAAAATTCCATAAATCAAACTTGAGGGAAAATAACTCCCAATCACGACCAATCCGGATTTGGCAAGTCTGGAGTTGGCATTTTGAGTAATCTGAGCTTGTTATATTTGGATTCATTTAAATACTAAATCCAGTCTTGCGAAGTCTGGATTCATTATTTTATTATTAGTAATATTTATTAGTTTCTAAGAAAATTATTAATAATTATTTAATTTAATTCTATTATTAGTAGAATGCATTATTAAGCTATTCTTCTTTATCGTTTGAATTATCAATGATATAAATTCAGTAAGTCAATAAATTATGACTTTATTTCAAAAATATTCTTTTTTACTGAAATAATTTTTAATGTGAAATGAATTTTTTCTTTTTATTTTGCATATAAATTAATCATCATTGTAGCCTACATTAATCAATTAGCACAAAAAATAATAATTAATACTGGATAATATCATTTTCCTTTTACAAAAAAAATAAAAATTCTTTTTTTTCCTTTTTAATCTATTTTTTAATTTAATTTTAACCTTTTTGAGAGTAAAATACTTTATTTCTTTTAGTCATATCTAATACTTGATTGTTATCAAGTATACTTTGTCAATGAGTATAGAAAAAGGATAATAATTAATAGTAGAGAATATGATTGGTAATGTTAAATTGTTTACCCCAAAAAATTACTAAATAAAAATTAGTATATAGCGATAAGGATAAATTAAAATTCTAGAGTTTCTAAGTTTATATATATATATATATATCTAGCTATGGGTAAGTTTGGATTTCATTAAATGATGAATCCGGACTTGCCAAGTACGGATTGGTCTTGGTGGGAAATATTTTTCCTTTCACATTGATTTATAGATTTTTTTTTTTAATTTTTTTGTAACCATTTGGACAATTGTTTTTAAAAAGATATAACAAAATATTCTCCCGCTAAAAAATAAAAATACAACAAAATTAAAACAATGCAAAGGCAAACATACAACAAAAATTATAACGAAACTTCAAATGTCAAATGCATATGAAAATTGTATTTGTGGATCGCCCTTCCATCAACTGATTACCCTGTGCTCACTATTTTTATAGCACCTAATGCTTCATCCGTGTTTAGTCTGTTGTCTTAGTTTGTAATCTCGTCTTGTAATATATTTTTTTATTTGAGAGTTTTTTTAAAAAAAATTTAATTTATATGTATTTTCATGCGATTGTGTGGTTATTTAGGATTCTAAGTGCATTTCTTGATCTAAAACAAATAAGGTATATAGTGTGAGATTTTGTCAAATACCTTCTTGATGGATTTCTAATTTTGTACTAAAGATCAGATCATATTCATTCTTTGGATAATTTTATATTTTAATTTCATTTTATTTGTTTAATTTGGAAAACAAGAGTATTTTTTACAATTTGTTAGAGATGTTGTGATATAATTGGTTGGCCTCTTCTTTCTTTCAAGGAAGGAGATAATTCTTATTTGGGATCATTCCTTAGTGGTTAGTATTCATAAATCGAGGTGCATTAGGTAAAAGTGAGAATTGTAGTTTTCGGATAGAGTTTATAACTTGGTTTTAATTTCGGTAGCAGGTTTCACAATATTCTGCTTTCATTTTTGTTTTACAAAATAGGAGTTTATATGCATACATGCTCTAGTTTCTAAAAACTAGAGTTTCGCTTAAGTTGGATCTCATTGGATGTAAGGTTTCAAAATGAAGTTTTAGTAGGTACTCACTACAAAATTATAGAAAAAATCACTCCAATTGGATTTTAGAGTTTGGAGTTTGGAGGGTCTTGAAACTCTATAAATTCGGACTTTAGAAACTCCATTTTAGATACTCAAACAGGTATTGTTCTAAAAATAGAGTTTCAGGTGGAAACTCTCCAAAACAATAGTTTCACATATTGAAACCTTGTACCAAACTAGGTATTAGAGTTTCTTATTTCTCAAGAAAAGAGGTGGATATATTGGAACTTGAGCCAAAACTCTTTGACTATTTTGACCAAGGTTTAAAATCTCCGAAGTAGTGTACAGCTTCATCCCAACTTTGTAGCCCTATCCGGCCCCATCCCATCTTTGTAGCCCTATCCCTTCCATTTTTCTCTCATCCTATCTAATATGCTAGCCTCCATCTTAATTGACTATCTTCCTTTCGTTGACTCTTTTTCAATCAATCCATGTTAGAAGAATTAGAAGTCACTTGCTTTAGACATTCTTTCATTTTCTAGCAAGCATAGAAAGATTGAATCCTGGACATCAACGTCTTGAGCTCTCATTGGATATCTGAAATTGACATTATGTCTTGAGCTCTTACTGGATATCGGAAATCGACAATATAAGACGTATCATAACAACAATATCATATGTATTAGAATTTTTTTTGGGCACATATTAGAAATACATTAATGATATTATAGGGACTTATACCATATAGGTACCTCAAAATACGATATGATATTTCTAATATGTATAGATATTGGCTTATATTTAGAACATTGATTTTTGACATTGTAAAGAAAAAAACCCTCAAAGACAGGGGTTATCATCAGGAGCCTTTTAGCAAATTTCTAGACAATCCAAGTCAACTTTTGATCCCCTGAAATTTTCTTAACATCCTTTAGAAACAATGTTAATATAATTTTTAGCAACTGATGAAGCTTACTGCCATCCAAACAGACATCACTTTTTTTATTAGGATACTGGATAACACATCAAACCTGTTTTCTGTTATTCACGATTGTTTCAAAATCAAAGAAAGTGCCAAATTTGTATCTCATGTTTTTGCCAGTTCTCCGTTTCCCTTTTTCTTTAAATTTGTGCCAACATTATTCTTTAGCCCCATTTAGACTTTCTGCAGCATTCCAGGTGAAGTTTTTCATAGCTTGATTTCTTATTTTTATTTAATCAACTGCAAAAAAGATGTATTATATTATTTAGTAATATTCATAATCATATCGAACTCATACCTGGTGATCCTTTGAAAATATGAAACAATATTTAAAAAAATAAAATAAAATAATAAATGAAACCATAACAACTTAAACCATGGCTTCGTGAATTTCTTCATAATTGTTGCATTTTTTTTTAATTGAACAGGTTTGATGCTGTTGTCCATTTTGCTGGGTTGAAGGCTGTGGGTGAAAGTGTTGCTAAGCCTTTCCGTTATTTTGACAATAATTTGATTGGAACCCTAAACTTGTATGAGATTATGATGAAATATGGCTGCAAAAAGGTTTGCTTCTGTCACTTTAACATATCAATATATCGATATAAATGTGCAGAACTATGGTATTCTGAAGCAGTTTTGGAATGTTTTATTAAAAAAAATTTCACCTATTATTCTTGCTCATTAACTTCATCCAAATGTTATAATCTGTTTTTGGCAATATATAGCCATTTTACTAATACCGTGCTTGGTATAAATACGAGGGAACCCATCTAGAAGTTTGACTTCATGGTCAATGATGTTTTCGTGCAAAGGGTAATCTGAATCTTTTGAATTAGTTGTCATTGTTTGTTAAGACTATTGGGATCGTGTTAGATTATAGATGCAACTATGCAAGTTCTAGAGGGGGCGAATAGAATTGCAATCAAATTTCAACTAAGTTAATAAATTAACATAGTTAAAGCAGCGCTGCAGCGGAATAAAATAAGTCACCATAATAATCAATCACAAGCAAAACACACCGAGATTTTTATAATGGTTTGAGATAATGCTACGTACACTCTTCCACTTGACAGAGGAACTTCCACTATCACTTTGAGTAAAACCTAGATCATAAGTCTGATCTAGTAAGCAGTACAAAATCGTACACTAGTTTTCCAGATTAGTCACCTTTGCAACAACTACTCAAGTACAGTATATCCTAACACCTTATTAGTGTTTCTCAATTCCCAACTGCTTGAGTATGCTGTGAAAATCCTTGTATTATTTTAGTTAACGCTAACTTGAGTGGGTCGTATTCCAATCTCCTAGATTGTATGCTCAATTAACATTAACTTGAGTGGGTGATTGCTAAATCGATGACGACTCAATTTGTGTGTTGCTATTGCTACAAGACACAATTGACCCATCGATGGCAAGCTACCCATACTCTCACTCTCAAATCCAGTTTGGGTGATTCATGCACCTTCTGAAAGAACACTCAAAACTCTATAATTTTCTCTTACATATATTTTTCAGTTATGTACCCATCAACTTTAATTATGGACTTGAAGTTGTGCTGTAAATTCTTCCAGTTGCTTCTTTTCAACTTTAAGCAATCATAAGTTTCATCTCTGAAGTCTGATTTTGTTATCATTTTGAAGAGCGTTTCCTAGTAGATTTTATCTTGTGAGTTACATTGTTGAAGTTGCATTGATTCAACTTATCGATATCGGCCGTGTTGGTCATATCAATTATATCAATCATCAACTTGCTTAGTTCGTTTGCATCCATCTCACCTACACATATTCTATCAAATATGTCATACTACGAATTGAGTTTGTCCTTACTCAAAGCATGAGTCATGTATGAACATACACCCAACAGAAGAAGATTCTATAAACACTTATTCAAAATCTTATTGAACAGAATCTGTTATGGAAAAATATCCTGAGGAATTGGTCATGATATATCTGACCTATACATAATATCATGAAAAATGGATACAAATTTTAGACTGCTTGTTAGCATCGAAAATGGGTTTGAAAAATTATCTAAAATGGTGAAATTTAGATATTTGCATCCTGCTGAAGCAAGGAATCATGGATATGTTTGGAACATATTTCATAAGATATTTGAAAAAACACTATTTTGTTGAAAGGTTCTATACATCTGTCCTTTCTCAACCTAGTGATATTTTGCAGGATCTAGCCAAACAATTATTCTGAACTATGCATGCAAGCAAGCAAAGCTAGAAACTTTTTAGAAAAATGTAAATTGAAGAGGCTATTACACTCGTTTCTTTCTCGTTGTGTGGATTAGCAGAAAGTCTGTTTGGATAGCATTTAGTAAGGTTTTTAAAATTTAAGGCGCTTTTCAATAGAAAGAAAAAGTAACCCACTTCTTTGACATATCTCAAACCCTTAGGGTCTGAATTTTTTTCTGTATTTCTTGTTTTGGGTAGAAATTTGAAACTGATAAAAATAAAGAAAAAATTTGCAACTTTATATAATTTAGTAATTAAAAGCAAGAATATACATCTATGCTATCAAATAGTTTGAAACTACATTGCATTATTACAATCATTCAATAAATTGTAGCTTTATTACGATCTTGACGTGGTGATCGTGAAGAACAAAATGAAAGAAGCTTCTTGCTTGAGATATCGTGTTAATATAGTAAGAGAGCTCTTTTGCATTGGTATGAACGGTCTTTCTTATGGCTCGCCATGAAAGCCCTTGCCTTGATTACAGCAATACTTGATAATGGAGTTTCGAGGATGATGGAGGCAGTGTCGAAATGTTGGTCAACTTGATAGGAAAGCTTGCTCTTTTTTTGAACACAATAAGACTTGATGGAGATTTTCAAGGATAAAAGAGAAATATAACTTACTTATTAGAGGTATACTTTTGCATGCAGTAAGAAAGCTATCAATGGTGTCAAAAAATTTTGTTCGACTTGATACTAAAATCTCCCCTTTTGGTTGCGGTAATGGAAATTTTGATTAAGAAGATGAAGAAAAGAGACATCTTGTTTATGTAAATATCCTCTAGTTTGCAACTCTCATGCTTAGTTAATCTTAGATTTGACTTTTTGGATCCCCTTGATCTTCTCCAAGAAGAAAAAAGCCCCTTTTAAAAATTGGAGATAATTAGGTATTGTAGACTTTCGTTAGGTTTTCTAACACCTAATTAATCCCCTTCTGTAGATTTGATAGCAGTGGGAGTCAATAGTTACAAATAAAGTTAAAACCAACTCAATTTTGGGCTGAAAATGTTCTGCTGGTAGAGCTATCAGTGGGGTAACCGATGGGTCTGGAGTTCT
Source organism: Dracaena cambodiana (assembly GCA_036321105.1). Classification (NCBI taxonomy): domain Eukaryota; kingdom Viridiplantae; phylum Streptophyta; class Magnoliopsida; order Asparagales; family Asparagaceae; genus Dracaena; species Dracaena cambodiana. Next base: position 11,946,783 of record JAYEPQ010000004.1, on the reverse strand, counting down.
CTGTTTGGTACAGGAACTTAATTTTGTTCTAGATAATTTTATGCTACGTCGTATCCCCAAGAAATAAACTTCAAACTCTAATTTCGATGATTATTGAATTTTTAGAAATAGAATTCAGAGTTTTATAACATCTTCCTATATGATTTTTTTCATTTCAAAATCAAAACGGGTCTTGAAGATATTATTGCATAGCCCTATAGTCTTGTTGAACAGTTTTCAACAAACTTGAATATACATCTATGCTATCAAATAGTTTGAAACTACATAATTGCATTATTACAATCATTCAATAAATTGTAGCTTTATTACGTTCTTGATGTGGTGATCGTAAAGAACACAATGAAAGAAGCTTCTTGCCCGAGATATCGTGTTAATATAGTAAGAGAGCTCTTTTGCATTGGTATGAATGGTCTTTCTGATGGCTCGATATGAAAGCCCTTGCCTTGATTACAGATTTATGAAAATGCACCAAAATTTTATTTTAAAAAAATAAGAAGTTCTAGTGATAAGGACTGATCCAATGAACATGCACTGAATCGGGTAGTAACCCATGAAAATGCACCAAACTTTTGTCAAAAATAGGCAGTGCCAATGCTGAGGATTGAGCCAGAGCCTCTTCACACCGATTCGAAGACTTAACCTCATCGACCAGTGCGTTCCTTCTTTAACTGGATGCATAAAATCCTATATTATCACAAACGTTATTATATATACAATAGAAATATTATGATTTAATTAGTTAAACATATCCATGATCTAATCCATATTTTTTTTCTGAAATTTTGTGTATCTGAGTATGGCATTTTTTTATTATATCATACCTTTATCTAGTTTTTAAGCTCCCTTACATGGGAAGATGAGCTGAGGAGACACAATTTCTTGCCTAATGGAATCACGAAGATGTCTCAACATATTAATTTTCTATTATTATGTTTAGTCAGAATTTAGGTAAATGATCATATTCTTAATAAGCCCTTGGGTGTTTTGTGCTTAATTTTTTTGACATTACTGTACTGGTCTTTATTTCTTTCATGCATATTATACAAAATTCCATTCAACTTCTTGCATGCATAGATCAGAGTTGGGATATAGCTATCCTAACAATGTAAGGAAGCACCAACTGCCCTATTTTCTTCTTTTTCTTTTGTTTCTTGAGAAAAATTCTTGGACAAGAGTTGCTTGAGTGCGTATGGTCTTATTTATTTCAGCTGGAGTTTCACTTTGCTTGTTGAATATTCACCCCTCTTGACATTTATGTTTTCTCAATCTTTTAATATTGCACTTTAAACTTATTTGTTTTAATATATATTATTATGATGCCAGTCAAAAAATATATGCATCACTATTGGTTATTTATAGGTTGGGACAATGTTGACTTTATAGCCCAAATTATTGATTATTTCTTAAACAATACCCTAATTATCTATTATTCTCCATCTTCCTATTCGCAACTAAGTTGGTTATTGTATTATCTATATTTGCACAGATGGTCTTTTCCTCATCTGCTACTGTTTATGGGCAACCTGAAAAAATACCTTGTGTTGAAGATTTTGAGCTAAAGGCAATGAATCCATATGGTCGAACTAAGGTAATGGCTTCTTATCCAACAATATTGCCGACATTCTTGCAGTTGCAAATGCTTAATTTTAGTATTAAGCTTGTAACACCCCTTTTTTTTGGGTGTGTTAGCTTTTTCTTGAAGAAATAGCCCGTGATATTCAAAAGGCAGATCCCGAATGGAGAATAATACTGCTAAGATACTTCAACCCTGTTGGCGCTCATGAAAGTGGCCACATTGGTGAAGATCCCATAGGCATTCCTAATAATCTTATGCCTTATATTCAGCAAGTTGCAGTTGGCAGGCTGCCTGAGTTGAATGTGTATGGAAATGATTATCCAACAAAGGATGGCAGTGCTGTAAGTACTAAACTTTTTCTTGTAATTTCTAACGCCGATCTCCTTTGTTTGGCCAATTCCTTTCGTTATTATATTGTGGTATTTTAGAATTTTGTTCCAAAATTTATTGACCTCAACATCAACACAGCTTTGTCCCAGAATTTTGGGGTTATCTACACAAATCCTTTTCTTCCATTCATCTCGGTTATGGATCATCTCCATAGTTAAATTCACTACTCCCAAGTCCTTTCTAAAGGCTTCCATCCATATTCATTTATGCCTACCTCTGGTCCTGATATCTCTCATTGGTTTACAATCCTTAAATTTTTCTTAACCGGTGCCCATAAAGGTCTTCGTTCACAAATTTAGTAACTAGTGGATTTTTTTTTTTTTCGCTTTCCTCGAACAGAGGCCATATGCTTGACTGAACCTAAAATTTGCAACGATCCAATCTCCACCTTTTACAAAATGAACTAGGGGAATTTCACCTTCTGGAATTAATGCTCTTTTAATTTCAACTCTTTTGCTCTCAGGATTATATTTTCAAGAAGATGAAACCTGAATTTATCTTAGAGTTGTTCTTTGTATTATTTATATGTGGTCTATCGAATGATGTGATCTTATTAACAAATTTCATGCTGATGTTCTTTGATATTATAGCATATATTTATTTTGTCGAGATAATTTTAAAAACAATTTTCATGTATGTTACTATGAACTAAATATATTATAAAAAAAATCATAAATGATATCTCCCAGGATTCAAATACTTTTGCTTTCAAATTTTCTACTGCAGTCTTTAATATGAACGTGATGAGAATTTTCATTTATAATTAGCTACTGAATAATGTCAGATATAACTTTCCAGGTCCTATTGCAACTGGATGAGTTGCATCATTTTAGAAGTCCTTATGTGTAATATGTAGTTATCGAAAAGGAATATGAGTCTGGCTGTTGCTTCATTCCGTTTCCTGGCAGTTCTCCCCAACAATTTATGAAGTTAAACTATTTACTCTAGTACTTCAGTTTGTGAGGATTTATATTTGTTATATTCATAATAATAATTTATGATAGGACCTCCAACAAGTAGTCTATTTTTCTCTAGAAAACTCTGTCGTACTCTAGCTTAGTTCTTCCCTTTTCCCGTCAACTATCACATCACTTGGGATAAATCATCAACAAGATGCTAGGTTGGCAGAAAACTAGAAAATGTCGATATCTAGAATTATTGGAGCTAGGAATGATAATGGATGCATCCACGGGCCACTTTTTTGGCCTGTCTTATTAAAATTTTTAATTAAAAATGAAATTTTAATTTTTTTAATTCAAAATTTTGAATAGGACAGATCAAAAATTGACCCCTAGACCCGCCCCATTCTTAGCACTCATGTAAGTTTCTACTATACTTATTGAAAAGTTGTTATTGTGAATAATTTCCGTAAGATAGTTCTGGTATTGTTTATCTGATCCATTTTATCTCTGAATGTTTTACCTTATCTAATTTCTATATTCTTCATATAGTAATTTGTTTATTATCATCACCTGATACAAATCTTTTTCATTATGGTAGATCCTTTTCCTTGCAGAAAGTGATCTGTTTTTTCTACTGAATTTTTTTACTCTCTTCTTTTCCAAATTTTAGGTTCGTGATTATATTCATGTAATGGACTTAGCTGATGGCCATATTGCAGCTCTTAGAAAGCTCTTTACAACAGAAAACATAGGTTCTCTCTCTCTCTCTCTCTCTCTCTCTCTCTCTCTCTCTCACACACACACACACACACACACGCAAAATGCATAGCATATATTCTCATAAAGTTCAATAACATATTTGAGTTGATTGTGTGTCCCTAGGTTGTGTTGCCTACAATTTGGGGACTGGATGTGGCACATCTGTGCTTGAAATGGTTGCTGCATTTGAAAAGGCAGCCGGGAAGGTGAGTTTTATGTGGTTGGTATGGTATCCGAAACTAATTTTTGGAGTGTTACTCATCCTTCTTGTCTCAACTCTTTTAGAAAATCCCTATCAAGTTGTGCCCCAGGAGGCCAGGTGATGCCACAGCAGTTTATGCTTCTACAGAGAAGGCCCTTAAAGAACTCGGCTGGAAGTAAGTTCTCTAACTTTCTAAAACGTGTTTCATCGCCCTTTTTTCTTATTCGACTAAGAATTATTTTTCGCAACATGCAGAGCGAAATATGGTGTAGAGGAGATGTGCAGAGACCAGTGGAAGTGGGCGAGCAAGAATCCATATGGTTACAAGCCAAAGCCTTGAAGTCATGGATAATTTAACCAATGAATAAGTGTGAATATATGCATATGTTTTCTCCTTCTCCTTTTTGAGTTCCTTGTCCAAGATAAAAGCCCCTTCTTGTTGGTCTATTGATGAATATTGATTATATATCAACCATTGATGAATATTGATTCTATATCAATCTCTCTTCATCTTTTCTTCTAGTGTGATGTGTTTAGTCTGTCATTCAATTTATTGAATAAAAAGTTAATGGTTGTTATTCTTTCCTCTCATGTCCTATCTTGTTTTGATATACAAATTGGAAGTAAAATTTTGTTTTCAACTTTCCACATTATTAATGCAACTGTCCACATTATTAATGCAAGTGCAGGAGCTATGAGAGTGACTCTTCTTGTTTGTTGTTTGAGTGCATATTTACAATCCTAGTAGCACATGTATAAATGCTGTACAACACGTCAATATGTAAGAGATAAAGGTACTATGGCAAAATAATTACAAAAGAAATAATATGTAAAAGCATATTTCAAGAGCAATTCTTATAAATTGCTCCCTATGAGATGTAGCGAACATATAGTTCAGAAAGAAAAAAAAAAATTATTAGAATCAATAGAGAATAGCCTCCCTCAACAAGATCTCAACAAGATCTCAAAGACAAAATTCAATGGTTATGAAATGAGAAGGGGTCTTTCACGGTAGCCTTATACTATAACATCACTCATACTATAACATCATCACATGCAGAGGAATAAATTTTAAAGAAGCATACATAATTTGAAAATTAAAGATACCTATAAAGGTACATGCATTATTTTTTATTTTTTTTTACTAAAATGCAATTTTAATATGAGATAACTTAAAGGATCGGATATGTGCGTATTGTGTAATCAATCAAAAGAAAACATATTATATAATGTACTTATTTATAGAATGCAACTATATCCTGGAGGTAGCTTCAATATTGAAAAACAAATATGGTGATGAGACATTGGGAAGGGACATTGATGAAATTAATAAAATATGGGAAATTTGTAGAAATAAAATCAGGAGGTTAGATAATAGGGGTGTTGGCAGTGAAAATTTCTAAGTTAAAAAGATTTTCCACAACAGAACGCGGAGCCAATTCAATAGCCCTGCGTTTGGTTACATTAACCCTGCGTTTGAATAAAACGCGGAGATGTTTAATAGCTCCGCGTTGATTCCGCAGTCTGGCTTATATTAGCCTCGCGTTTGAGTAAAACGCGGAGATGATCAATAGCTCCGCGTTAGCTCCGCGTTTTGGTTATTTAGCGTCGCGTTTTGATGCGATTAAAGCTCCGCGTAAGCAGATAACCAGAATCTCATATTGATTGAGATTATGATTTTGGGCTTATCCAAATACCCGAATCAAGTCTAATCAGAATTCCATCAAAACTAAGATATTTGATGGGAATTCTTGATGAATGCGAGTTCTATTTAGATAGAAACTCTTGCATTAACCTGGAGCTATAAATACCTTCCTGGTGAAACCCTAGGGGTCTTCTTCTTTTTGGCATCGGAAGCCTCCTATCGATCCTTTGGCAATTCAAGTACGCGAGAGAGCCTTGAAACCTTTGCCGATCATCTTCTGAAATCTTGGAGAATTCAAGTTACGCACAGAGCCTTGAGTTCGTGAAGATCAGAGAAAATCACCATCTTCTTTCTGGAGTTCTTGAGAAGTTCGAGTTACGCGAGAGAGCCTTGAACGAATCAAAACCAGAGAAGATCGTCTATATTCGGCCGATATCTTTAAAAGAGAAGATTTCAACGTACCGATCGTCCAAAGGAACTGCTTGACAGATCCCATCGCCACAGATCCCACAATATTGTAAAAGAGAGAGATTGAAATATAAAATCCTCTCGTTTGTTCTTTTTTATATCTTGTTCACTTTCATTGTAATTTAAGTTAATTCAATGGGAGGAAGCGAAGGAAATTTTGCGACGAACAAACTGGCGACCACAGTGGGAGCCATCTCTTTCACTGATGAAGAGATTGTGGCGCAATCGGACGTTGATTTGATCGGATCCGACGGAGATACGCTAGTCGTTGAAATCGACCAGCAGAAGTACGAGGAGTTCCTCTCCTCCAGATCATGTGACTTGGATGAGACACGGCACTATCGCCGTATGTACTCCAATGCCCGAGTGACGGGTAGAAAGGTATCCACCGAGAAACGGGGATCCTTGGAGACTACGGTTATAGTGCCGGAGTCCACACAAGAAATCCTAGCCGAGGAAGAGCTTCCGATTGCCGAAGAAGACGTGGGAACTGGACTGACCGGGACCCAACTCCGGAACAAGAACCGGAGAGCGAGGCGTAGAGCCCTCAAAGCCCGCCTTGGACGCGGAGCTAACCCTAGAGGACGCGAGGCTATGGTCCCTCGCAAATTGGCTCGCGCTACCCGCGAGACCAATCTCTACCGCGTTAAACGCGAAGATACAACTTGCCTTAAAAGCAAGGAAAAGCCAGCGTGTGATTTTCCACGCGAGGCTGGTAATACTGGCGAGTTATGCAAAATTCCTGACACTCGCGAGTTACGCGAGTATAAAAATTATTCAAAACCAGCGTGTGATTCTCCACGCGAGGCTATTACTGAGCCTAGCGAGAGACGCGAAGCCAGTAAGGGTTGCGCTAGTCGCAAAATACCCAACACTCGCGAGTTACGCGAGTATAAAAATTCTTTAAAGCCAGCATGTGATTTTCCACGCGAGGCTATTACTGAGCCTAGCGAGAGACGTGAAGCCAGTAAGGGTTGCGCTAGTTGCAAAATACCCAACACTCACGAGTTACGCGAGTATAAAAATTCTTCAAAGCCAGTGTGTGATTCTCCACGCGAGGCTATTGCTGAGCCTAGCGAGAGACGCGAAACCAGCAAGATTTGCCCTAGTCGCAAAATACTTAACACTCGCGAGAAACGCGAGTATAAAAATTCTTCAAAGCCAGCGTGTGATTTTCCACGCGAGGCTGCTAATGCTTGCAATAAACGCAAGATTCCTGACACTCGCGAGAAACGCGAGTATAAAAATTCTTTAAAGCCAGCGTGTGATTCTCCACGCGAGGCTAATACTGAGCCAAGCAATAAAAGCAAGGCCAGTAATACTTGCGAGAAACGCGAGATTCTCCGCGAGGAACGCGAGGATGATTGGCAGGTAGTTGTCAGTCGTAAAAACCGCGCTAAGCGCGAAGCTATGATTTGCGTTAGTCGCAAAGATAAGCCAGCGTGCAAGAGTTTTTCTTCACGCGGGGCTATTATTCCAGAAGCTAAATTTCTGAAGACAAGCCAGGCCAGTGAGAAACGCGAGGCTAACATGGCAAGATGCAGAGTCATTCCTCAGCCCCGCGCTACAATATGCGAAGCTACTTCTAAGCTCCGCGTGGATCAACCTAACTGTAGAATCAAGACAGATCCTCGCGTCAGCGGACCGGAACTGGACTCCAGTAATCCCAAGAAGCTCCAGTGGGTTCCTAGACCCTCTCAAAAGATGGATAGGTCCCACGACTCCATGGCTAAGGTCACCAATCTCAGAAATTACTTGACAAAAATGATAAATATGACTCAAGCTCAGCCACACTCAACATGTCATTGTGAGCAGCTCATAACAGTCATATCTGCTGTATTGGATAAATGTTGTTGTACCAAGAAGAGAGTGTCTGTATTTAACAGAATAACTGAGTCTCGTCAAGATACTCCGATAAGGAGGAAGAATAATCTAAGATATCAAATCACAGAAAAAGAGGTAAAGGCAGTGACCTCAAATATGGTCGGCACAAGCAAAAAGATTATGGAGAAAGAATATGAGTCGGATGCAGATGATGAACAACCTCGCCATCTTACTCGACTCAAATCAGGTGCTGTTGTTCCTCGGAATTATAAGAAACTTTCAAAAGGTTCTTATGATAATGACAGCGATAATTCAGCTATAGCTTCCCCAAAATCTCGTGCATCTTCCCGACCACGAAAACCAGCATCGCATATGGTGGATAAATCCGATGATGTTGACCAAAGGATGGAAGCCCAAGAGCAGATGATTCGAGGTCAGCAAAAGGCCATTGATGATCTCAAAACAATGCTTCTAAAAGTGATCGAAAATACCCAGAAGATAGCCGATGATAAGGCTAAAACTTCTTCGGAACCGCCACCTAAGGCAAATGAAGAAACTAAAAAAGAAAAGGCTTATTCGATGCATGAGGATGACGATAAATATTCTTTCCATGATCCTCATGGAGAAAAGATAGAGAAATTGCAAAGCCAACTTGATGCCTTGGTGCACAAGAAGGAACTGAAAGAATTTGGAGTTTCAAGGCCATATCCGCTTGAGTGGGACTTCGCCCCTTATCCAGAAAAATATAAACCTCTTAAATTGGAGTCATATGACGGGAAGGGATCCCCAAGCCAGCACATATATTACTTCTTATCGCAGGCAGGTCATCTAATGGGAAATGATCCCATAATGACCAGAGTATTTGCGAGCACCCTGCGAGGGCCTGCTTTTATATGGTTTATGCAGTTGCCCCCGGGAACCATTAATGCCTGGTTTGACGTCGAGAAACAATTCTTGGCACGTTTCTTTGAGGATGATACTGAAATATCGGTTCATTCCCTCCTTGCAACGAAACAAGGGGATCAAGAAACGGTTAAAAGTTTTATTGAACGCTTCAGGGAGAAGTCCGTGTATTGTCGATACGGTATGACTCAGGAAACCCTGGTAGAAACCTACAAGCATAACTTCAGGATTGGCGTGCTGATAAGAATGGGAGCTGTAGAGTCCAGAACTTGGAAAGATCTGCTGAGGCAGGGAGAGCAGGCAGAAGATATAATTCGCCGGATTGAGGAATCTCGTAGCACGAGAAACTCTACGAATAACAGGCCATATCCACAGAATCCTGAAAATAAAGGGAAGGCTGTGATGGCGACAGTTGCAGATCCAAAGCCAAGATCTCGAAATCCGAGAGGTGCAGGCCAAAATAGGTCACGACAAGATAAAACTTATACATTCAAGACTGAGCAGACTGGTACTCTGTTCCATCTCCTCCTCAAAAAGGGCTTGCTAAAGCTTCCGGAAAATGGAAAACTGGAAGACGGTAAAACCAACGACCCTAACTATTGCCTGTACCATCGGAATGTCGGGCACCCAACTAAAGATTGCTATCCTCTTAAGAACCGAATTCAGGTATTGATAGAAGTTGGAGTTCTCACACTTAAAGAGAATCAAAAGAAAATTTCTGCAAATATGGCAACTTTGGTAGTTGGAACCAATAAGTTCCCTACAAGAGCAATCCCTGTACCAGTAGGAGAGTCAATATCGACACCAAGCACGGGCAGCCCGCACTTGCAAGCTAGCCCCTTGGATATGCTCCGAACCACAGCTGTGACAAAATCGTCCTCATTGGTTAACAGCCAGATTTGGCTGGGGGTGTCGAAAATATTGATGATGATAAACATCGTGCTTCTGCTATCCTCAATAGCCATTGGAATGGCTAATTGGGTGCTATAAATATATTGCCCAATGCTGTTAAAGCAGAGGGAAGAGGAGATCAAGTTCCTCGCCAACCCTATCATACTGGGGGTAAAAGTATGAAGTTAACTACCCAATGCTGATTAAAGGCAAAGGGGAGAGGAAATCAATTCCTCGACAACTCACCATGCTGAGGGAAATAGCATGGCTAACCCAACGCAAACGGCGATTGGTAAAGGCTAATCAAATCCGTTGATAGCTGGGGATTTGCTAAAACTCCCATAGACCTGTCATGTTAAGTTTTTACCTCTGACAGTATGATTTGGATTATTCCTATCTCCGTTCAAGTTACGCAGATGAGCACTTGAACTTCTTTTTCTTAGGCATGCGCATTAAGCGCCTCTGACCTAAAACCTGGTATGTCTGGTTCTCAAGTTTGAACCACCTCCAGTCTTTTCCTTAGGCATGCGCATTGAGCGCCTCTGACCTAAACCTGGTGTGTCTGGTTCTCAAGTTTGAACCACCTCCAGTCTTTTTCTTAGGCATGCGCATTGAGCGCCTCTGACCTAAAACCTGGTGTGTTTGGAGTGCCCAGTTCAAGTTACGCGAGAGAGCCTTGAACTGCCTACAGTTTGGTTCTCAAGTTTGAACCACCATCAGTCTTTTTCTTAGGCATGCGCATTGAGCGCCTCTGACCTAAAACCTGGTGTGCCCGGTTCTCAAGTTTGAACCGCCTCCAGTCTTTTCTTACTAGACATGTGCAATTAGGCGTCTCTGTCGAAATCGAATGATCCTTAGCCGATTACCTCTGTATTAACAGTCTAAGTTCCGCAAATGGGCCTTAGATTGTTTTACCAGAACAATGAGTTATTTATTTGTTGAGCAAGCAAAATTCTTGAAGCCAACAAGTAAAGAGAATTATCTTCATTCATGAAGCAAAAGATTACAGAAGAAGAGCGAGTTATAGCTCTCCCAAAAAGCTTCTACAAATTTATCGACTCATTAATAACCTAATGGCGAGATTCCTCCACAGGGTGTTGAAGTTCAATTCCAGGGTTCACATACAAGAGATCTCCTCTGTAAATGTCAACTATGATCTGTTTAAAATTCTTAGTGGATCATCTAAAGATACTGCTACAAGAATCCTAATGAAGATACACAAGTTGGATTCGACATGCTACAAGCCCTTAGATGATCATCTCTATCGCTTTGAGCTGCCGCAGAGTTCTTGTAGTTCCTTCAAAAGTTTATCTTTTGGCGCCAGGGCTTGAAACCTGCAACTATATTGTAAAGCATATGCTTCTGGCTTCCTTAGAGTTACTTTTGCTGACGAAGACTGGTAAAGCCACATGCATTCCTCTTCAAGAAGGATCTGGTCCAAGTACTTCGCTGCAAAAGAAGAATCAGGAGTTCTACAAAAATTTGGAAAATCTTCTAAGTATGAAAACGCGGAGCTAAATTCCGCGTACAGTTGAAGAAATAGCCTCGCGCTTTAAACGCAGAGGATGACGCGATAACTTCGCGTAAAGGAAGGATAGAGTTTCTCTCTGCTGTTTCCTTCTCTTTCATAGCCTCGGGACATGAAGCGACTGCTAATCAAAGATAGCCTCGCAATTCCTCGCGACTGCTAATCAAAAATAGCCTCGCAATTCCTCGCGACTGCTAATCAAAGATAGACTCGCAATTCATCGCGACTGCTAATCAAAGATAGCCTCGCCGATTCATCACGATTGCTAGTCAGATAAGCCCCGCGTTTCAAGCGCAGGGATGACGCGATAACTTCGCGTACAGACATATCAGAGTTCCTCTCTGACTTCTCCTTCTCTTTCAAGCCTTACGGCCGGAGAACGGCGATCTCGCCGGTAAAGCAAACAATTGGCCTGATTAAACCGAGCCAAAACATCTCAGAATGGTTCTTAGAAGACCAAGAGTTAAGTAGACTGGTTCGCCGTCGCGTCTACTTCCACGGCCGCTGCCATTAACGCCGGCCAACGTGCGTCTAGCCAAACTCCTCTGAAATGACATCCTAATGATGAAAATCTATAGAGAGTTAAGGGGAGATCAATTGAAGATCATTCGTCGACATGAGTCACTCGACTGCCAGAGTTTTGGAGTTTTCAAACTCTCCCGATGAAGAAGAAGAGCCAGGAGCTCTATTTAAATAGATGATCCGCTGCTTGGTATTCGGCGCAGAAATTCGGAGTAATTAATGAAGAAATTACTCATTTCACTGAAATGAAGTGAAGCTGATTAGCTCTGCATAGGCGAGCATAACGCGAAGGAGACTTGGTATTCTAACTTCACGTTTCAGTTTAAATATCCAAAGTATTTCAAAATCTGCTGAAGTCTAAGCCATTTTGAAAACTTTGGAGGGGGTTCTGTTGGCAGTGAAAATTTCTAAGTTAAAAAGATTTTCCACAACAGAACGCGGAGCCAATTCAATAGCCCCACGTTTGGTTACACTAACCCTGCGTTTGAATAAAACGCAGAGATGTTTAATAGCTCCGCGTTGATTCCGCAGTCTGGCTTATATTAGCCTCGCGTTTGAGTAAAACGCGGAGATGATCAATAGCTCCGCGTTAGCTCCGCGTTTTGGTTATTTAGCGTCGCGTTTTGATGCGATTAAAGCTCCACGTAAGCAGATAATCAGAATCTCATATTGATTGAGATTATGATTTTGGGCTTATCCAAATACCCGAATCAAGTCTAATCAGAATTCCATCAAAACTAAGATATTTGATGGGAATCCTTGATGAATGCGAGTTCTATTTAGATAGAAACTCTTGCATTAACCTGGGGCTATAAATACCTTCCTGGTGAAACCCTAGGGGTCTTCTTCTTTTTGGCATCGGAAGCCTCCTATCGATCCTTTGGCAATTCAAGTACGCGAGAGAGCCTTGAAACCTTTGCCGATCATCTTCTGAAATCTTGGAGAATTCAAGTTACGCACAGAGCCTTGAGTTCGTGAAGATCAGAGAAAATCACCATTTTCTTTCTGGAGTTCTTGAGAAGTTCGAGTTACGCGAGAGAGCCTTGAACGAATCAAAACCAGAGAAGATCGTCTATATTCGGCCGATATCTTTAAAAGAGAAGATTTCAACGTACCGATCGTCCAAAGGAACTGCTTGATAGATCCCATCGCCACAGATCCCACAATATTGTAAAAGAGAGAGATTGAAATATAAAATCCTCTCGTTTGTTCTTTTTTATATTTTGTTCACTTTCATTGTAATTTAAGTTAATTCAATGGGAGGAAGCGAAGGAAATTTTGCGACGAACAAGGGGTTCTACGGCACATGTAGCTTGAAAGAAACAACCGTATTTTTACATCAAAAATACCATAAGTTTGTGTTTTAAAATTAAAAATATTATTGCCTTTTGGACAGGATAGGAAGAAGAATCTAGGAGCACCGAGTACGAGCAGACAACTAAAAAGATATGCAAGAAGAAGGTGGGAACTTTTGGCACTGACAACACAATAGACTCGGCAGTTTTCTTTTTTTCCGCCTCAAATAGAAACCTGATAGTTCCTCGTTGCGAATAGCTTGATGAAATCTCAATCTAAGTATCGAAAGAGTGAAGTTTAGTCAATATAATTTGATTAAACCAAACTTAATTTTGGTATTATTATCTGCAAATTAATAATCTATTTAGAATTAATATTTAAAAATAATTTACAGACGGAAAACAAATAACGAAAGCATCGCCACAGCGACAGGGAGTGTTCGTGCACTCGAGCTAAGCTCCCTCGTGCAGAAATTTATTATTTAAAAACTAATTTATTAAAATTTATTAAAACACAGTAACTTCATACAGCCATACCATCTAAGGCCCACAATTTTCCAGCTCGCATGAGAGAGGACAGCCTATATTCATTCCAGATTAGTATGGCGGGCTCGCATCTGGGCCGGGCTGCAGCCCAGCCCATGGGCCAGCCTCCGCACCACCATCTCAAACAACACGTACATGGCCCCTTCGTACAAGCTCCCCATCGGCAACCTCACCGCCCCCTGGTTGCTATCCTCACCCTCCTCGTCCGCCATCGTCTGGGCCGGCAAGAACGCAATCGCATCGGCCAGCCTGCGGGCCTCGCTCCCCGACTCGGACCGGGCCGTGAGGAGGACGAGGCGTGCCCCACTGGACTTCGCGACGCGGGCGATGGCGTCGACGGTGGAGAACCCGCCGGGGCCGGCGGAGGAGAGGAGGAGGTCGCCGGCGGCGATGGGAGGGGCGGTGACGTCGCCGACGGGGTGGGCCGAGAGGCCCAGGTGGTAGAGGCGCATGCAGAGGGCCCGGAGCATGAGGCCCTCCCGGCCCACGCCGTGGACGAAGACCTTGCCCGGTGGCGACGCAGCGGCGGTCCTCGAGATCTCCTCGACGAGGACGTCGAGAGGGGGAGGGTACGAGGAAGGAGAAGAGAAGACGGATTGGATTTGGTTGCAGATTTGGGACGCCATGGAAGCGGAGAGCTCAGCCATTGATTCACTCTCTTTGATTTTTGGCTGAGAAGGCCTATCCACTAGGAACTGAGTTTGTTTTATATAACTTGTGCTTACATATGGGAAATTCTAAATGCGCACTACATTTTACTGGTGAGCACCATTTTCCTCTATGTTGTAAATCACTTTAATATATAGTGTCAGTATGTGGTGCTCACCAGTAAAATGAGGTGCGCATTTAGAATTCCCCTTACATATGGGAGTTTCCAAATGAGCACACGACTTGTCTTCGTGAGCCCACTGGATAGTTATTTTTTCCTTTGGAAAGTGGGCTCATTACGAAAAATGGTGTGCTCCTTTGGAAACTCCCTTACATATGGATAGGATTGGGGAGTTTCCAAAGGAGCACACCAATTTTCCTAGTGAGCCCACTAGATAGTGAAATTTTGCTCGGGCTTAAAGTTAAGATGTGGGCTCACTGGAAAAAATGGTGTGCTCCTTTGGAAACTCCCATAGGATTGAGGGCATTCGGATCCTCTTCGAGAAAAATCCGACCTAAGGAAGAAAAAATTCTAGGAAAAAATATTATTGTATTGTCTAATATAATAATAATATTCTATTTATTACTTAAACTAGAGTTTAAAATTAACTCTGAGCCAAAAAATATAAATATTTTATTTTGTTTTGTTCATCGACTTCTTTTACTAAAACATTAAGGTAAAAAACAAAATTAAAAGTAAAATTTGTCACATGAAATTCACATCATTTTAATGGAAATAATTTTCAATATTTTCTTGACCAAATAAATATAGGAAGTAGTGGAATTAAAATCAAGAAATTGATGGAAAACCGTTTATTTTTTTATCTATTTGATAGAAAACTAAACCAAAACTAAACCCAAAAAATTGGATAGAGTGATTGAGATCATATTCCAATATATATATATATATATATATATATATATATATATATATATATATATATATATATATATATATATATATAACAGTGAAAATGGATAGCTATATTATATAAATTAGTGACAAAAAATTAGTAATCTCATTATTCATTTTTTTTTATTTTTCTTTGAAATTACAATTTCTATCTCGTTAGATTTTTTAGGAACAAATTTTATGGATTTTGAAGGTCATTTATCTTTTTATTGAGTGAAGTGAATATAAAATGTTCTATTCACCGAAAATCCTTAATTTGTTGTCTACTTAATGGTAGACAAAATCTAAACCAAACTAAAACCTAAGAATGAGATATTAGTGAAACCTAGCAGGCCGAGAACATAATACGAAAGGAAATTTTTTTTTTTTTTTTAAAGGAGAGTTATCGGAGATAGAGAAAATAGTTTATGAGGTTTAACCGAAAAGGTTCTCAATTTACGTCCTCAATGATAATAACAATTTAAGCGTGAACTTGTATTGAGATAGAAGTGATGTTACAATCTCCTTTTCTCGCCCTCTATTCCTCGGTTTGTGTCTGATTCAATCTAGGCAATCTCGTTGGAAGAATTGCGATGCAAATACACCTCAACTTGTTGATGACCATTCGTTTTTCATTTTGTTCGCTAAAATACTTTCATTTGACTATTAATCACATGAAGCTGCGAACCAACTTCGAACCCTCATTAAAAATTTACTAGGAAAAAAAAAGAAATTATTTTTATAAATGCAAGAACAAAAATTACTTAGGCCATCGAAACGATTTGTGCACAAAAATAAAATCAAGCATTATCTGTGTTTAGAAATAGCTGGTCCAGCTGAAGATTCAGTTCCGAGTGGTCTCCAAGCCCCAAGTATGGGAGTTTCCAAAGGAGCACACCCTTTTTCCTATTGAGCCCATTTTTTAAGGACCGTTCAGACTAAAAATACACTAGATAGTGGGTTCATTAGGAAAAGTGATGTGCTCTTTTGGAAACTCCCCCCAGTATGCGTCGAGGCTCATCTGAACACAAAACGATCTGATCTAAGGGAATAAAAAAATTAAAAAGAAAAAAAATGACGAACTGGTCCAAGTTTCTATCCAATGATACGCTTTCTCATAGAGGGCAGAGCTCGACTTGATCCAAATTAAAGTTTTTATTTAGCAAAAATTGAAATCAATTTGGAATCTTTAACAAACACAATATTTTATTGGTAAGTTAGAATTTAATGATAACATATGTTATATTTAGATAATATTCACTTTTATCCGTTCTCGATGCCGATTAAAAAAAATACAAATATAAAGAATATTTATCATACATTTTTAAAATTAAAAGATATGGATTCCAGAACTTTAAATGAGAAGATATTACCTGATAGAAATGAATGGAGAAGGACTATCAAAGTGATAAATCAGGCGTGATTCTTTTTTTTTTTTTTTTTTTGCTACATGTCCCAAATACTTGAGATAAAAGGCTTAGTTGTTGTTGTTATCATACATTTTTTAAATTATAGGAGAGAAAAATTTCTTGACAATTCCAATTCTTCCAACTTTATTTCTTTTATCATAAGAAAACAAGTTTAGAACACTTCTTCAAAAGATAGGGATAAAATTTTAGAATAATTATTGAGTACATTTATTTAGAGGCATTTCACTAAAAATTAAAAAATTAATTAATTTTTTCGGATTAATAAAATAAGAAACCTGCCACTAATAATAGAATTTAGACTTGGGCAGTGAGCTCATAGGAGGCATGGGAACCTAAAATTGAATATTAATCTCGAAATTAAATCTCTGTAAGATCTCAAAACCTAAATCCTACTCCAAAAGTCAACGATAATAACTATTAACCTCTAATTTTACATTAAAAAAGAAAAGAAAAAACAAACTAATTAAAATATTCCAAGTCAGATAACCCGTTGAGACAAAGCTGTCCATATATTCGAGTCCAATTGATTGACTCGTGGAGTCTGACCTGACAGCACAATCTTGCTTAAAATGTGTAATTAATAAAATTAAATTAAATTAAAAAAAAAAAAGAAATTTGGGGGTTTGAACGTAAGAAAGCGCGTGGGGACTTGAATAGTTTTTTTTTTTTTTTTCCTTTTTTTTATAAATGCAAGTTGTACATATAATTAGAAAATTAAAAAGATCAAACAGATGGTAGCCAACAAAGAGAATGATTGAAGCTGTGGCCAAAAATAATCATTGAGAGGGGGCACATGGATAAATTCATCACCTACTACTATTTTGGTGAAGTTTTGCTTTCCTCTTATTCAACTTTATTTATTTATTTATTGCCTTTTGAGTAAACTACTATGTCTTATTTGATATTTCAGAAGATGTGTTTTGTCTGTTATCTACCCCGCATACACAAATTTTATTGTTAAATTGAATTTTATTTTGCTTATCTTGAGAAAGAAGTTTTACTAAAATTTTAAAATTCTTCTACATATTTTAATATCACTTAGTATCTAACAACTACTTCTTATGGCGCTTTGTGAAATATACAACATGAATAGTTTTTGTTAATATTGCACTACTCAGTCCGAGGACAAGCAGGTTCTACCGGAGAGGATGGTGCATTTATAATTGAAAAGGCCTGCAAATCGCTGCAATTTAAGCTATGTTGGATTAGTTATATGAGGCCATATTAGGGTTGCAGGCTAAGATAGTCCACTATTATAAGCTTGTAGCACTTATAATCTAACCTAGATAATTACCCAACATTGCAGGGGACGAGGATACCAAGTAAGTAATCTACGAATATATTGTAACTAACCAGAGTGGTTGAAACAAAAATGAAGTTGTTTTGCAGTTAATATCATTTCTTTTTGTGCATGGAGATTCTAAATTTCTCTTTTATGATGTTATTTGAAATTTTTTTTGCTCAAATCATATTTAACATAACTAATATTTGAATGCTTATTGAAGCCAGTATTAAGAAGAAATTCTCGATTGGTTGAAACTGAATTTGAATCCTTTGCAAAGGAAATAATTATGCGCATCTAGATCATTCATTAAGCTAACGGGTGGTTAAAAGTTTATCTAGATCTTTCCTAAATTAATACTAATCTTACTCTACATAATTTTCTCTAATACCTAACTTACCTATAAAAATCTTAAGCACTTATCAATTATACTGTGGGTTGAAATTGTACCTTGGATCCAAATTCAAATCGGTCAAACCCTAGTTAAATGACATGTCACGTGTCGGTGTTTCGTAACTTTTTGATTAGCCTACTGAACTGACGTTTCCACTTTAACATTAAAAAAGAAAAAAAAATGGAAAGAAAAGGAAAGATATCATATTTCCAACCTACATTGTCACTTCAAATTTGTAGTTTTGTCAATGTGCCCCCAACTTGAGCGGAGTTTCGAAAGGAGCACACTATTTTTTCTATTCTCCAGTAATCACACTTTATATAGTTATTTTGAAAGTCCGAGCAATTACAAAATGTACTTACTTGAAAAAAAAAGGTGTGCTCCTTTAAAAATTCGCCATTTTGAGCCATATGAAGAAATTAGAGATTGGAGTTATTTATCTTGGAATTAGTAGTTATATGCGAACAAAATTCATGTCATGCCATGGCCATTGCCATATCCTCCATAAAAAGGATAAAAAATCCCGATATTTATCACTCTTCAGGGCGGGCACGTATTTCAGGCCATTAAAATATTCGCCTTAGATCTCAATTTAACTATTTTTCTTAGTCCAATCCTCTATAAAAGTCTGATGGAATTTTTCAAGGTTTTTAATTTTAATTCAAGCTCTTAGCTTCATACTTTTTCTCATAAATTTGTGCCTACCTCCAACCCAACCTACTCGTTATCAATTTTAATTTTTTCTCCTTCCAAATTCGCTCAAAAATTTCTTTTTTTATTTTATTTTATTTATCTACTCGTTCTCAAAACTCAAATTTTTCTCTACTCTAGAATTCTCAACTCAATTCTTAAGATTCAATCTCTCCTGCTTTCTTAATTCTCACATCTCAAATTTTTAATCTCTTTTTCCCTCTCTCTCACATACTCTCTTTACTATAATTAATTCTGTAGTTCAAAAACTAAAAGAATCAAAAGAGATCTCCACTTAAAACAATATTTACTATAATTACACCTCATTCAAAGTTTTGGTTTAGACCCCAACTTTTCACGGCCATGTCTTTCTTATGTGTAATCCATTATCCTGATAAAGCTCTTGACCCTGTGGTATATTATTATATATTAAAGGGAAAAAAAAAAGAATAATTAGGAATTTTCTGGTCAAATTTGTAGTGAGATCCGACAAATCAATTGCCATTGCTTACCGCACACCCTCCGCTTGAGGAGGCACTAAGAGCTTGTCTTGTCTCAATACACTATGTCGTTCTGCTTTCAAGCCATTTTTTATCAGGTGGGATCAAAGGTGATGGGACGAAATTAAATGAAAATTAGCGTGAAATTTATTTGCTCAAGAGATTTTGCTATGATGGTTTATTAAAAAAAAAAAAAAAATCAAATAATTATGTTTTGTAGGATGAATGTATTATATATTTTACAAAAAAACAAGATCATATTTATATTCTGTTCTATAGATGATCGTTCTATATGTCTCTATCTGTACTGTATCTCTTCGTTTGTTTCTAAATTCATAGAAAATATGGCTAGTAGAATTATACATAGTAATAAGCTAATAGCGAAACGTGAACTTCAGATTTATATTGAAAAAAATAGAATGCTTTATATATAATCTACCCACTATCTATATTCTGTTCTATAAACGATCGTTCTATAGGCCTCTATCTATAGTGTATCTATTCTTTTATTTCTAAAGTCATAGAAAACACGGCTAGTAGAATTACACATAGTAAGAGACTAATAGCGAAGTATGAATTTCAAATTTATATTGATATAAAGTAGAATGCTTTACATATAATCTACCCACTTTTTATCTCAAGATGAGAGTAGTAATTTCTCTCCGCATTTTTATGTGTTTCATGACTTTATGTCATCACACTTGCAAACAAACAAAATAATAATAATAATAAGAGTTAATTATAGTTAGACCCCCCTGTAGTATTGAGAGTGTGTAACTTTAATACCCCTGAAGTTTGAAACTCTCAAAAAACCCCATGGATTTAATTATTTTCGCTCTCTTTTCTTTTTTTTTTACTAAAGTGCACTCTTATCCTTCAAATTCTTATTCTACTCTCATCCCTCCTTTTAACTAGTACACACACTCTCTCTCTCCCCCCTCTCTCTCAGTCACTCTCTCTCAGTCACTCTCTCTCTCTATCCCTCTCTCTCAGTCAGAGAGGGAGCGTGAATGATTGAGAGAGAGAGATAGAGAGGGAGAGAGAGAGAGAGGTAAGAGAGAAAGTGTGCTGGTTAAAGGGAGGGATGAGAAGAGAGAGGGATAGAGGGGGAGAAAGAGAGAGAGAGGAAGTGTGCTGATTAAAGAGAGAGACGATGGTAGAATAGGAATTTGAGGGACAAGAGTGCACTTTAATAAAAAAGGAGAGTGAAAATAACTAAGTCCAGGGATTTTTTTTTAGAGTTTCAAAATTCAAGAGTGTTAAGTTACACACCCCAATACTACAGGGGATCTGACTGTAATTAATCATAATAATAATAATAATAATAATAATAACAATGCAGGCTCTCTCTAGTCTCGTTTTCCCTTATTTGTTTCCATTTTCCTAGTGATCACTCTCTTAAAACATATTCATCAATATTCTAAAGAAATGTCAATCTCTTTATTACAAAAACTTTTTATTAATGGAATCATTCTTATATTTTTGCACTTCTATCAAAAAATTTTAAATTCTAAACTAAGAAAAATACTGAAAAACAAGTAAAATTTTTAATGTCCAGTCACTTCTTGATTTAAATAAGATCACAATGAGCTAAAGATGGTATACTTGAAACAATCTAATACCAATTTTAGTTATATCATTTCTCATCTGTTCACAAACATAGTTCATTGCGGACTAGAAACCAATTCCATAAAAACTTTCAAATATTATTATGCATTTTCCAAGATTACTGGCGGTTAAAAAAATATTTCTACTACTTTTTCCAGGAATGCAAATATATGTAGTTTCAGTTATTCCAAAAAAATTGTATATGTCATAGATTTGTACGAGAGTGTAAAATTGGATATGTAATATGTCTAATTAAATGGTATTATGTTTATAAAGATTCCTAGAAATTTTTATAGTAATCGTAGCTAATTTTTTATAATCGAATTTATAGTTCATTGTAAATTATTTTAATTCTACGCCGCTTAGAATGCAAGCTTACATAAATTATCTATCTATTTAGAGAAAAGATAAATATGCATAAAATTCTCACTAACTTCCATAACACAACATTAAAATTCAAACAGAAGGAAATTTCTTTTTCAACCAATTTTCACGGACAGAACGCTGAAAAAGACCGACTCACCAGAAGTTTTAAATTCTTCTCACTTTGAGTACTTGCTCTCATCGTCATATACAATAATCATGCCTCAGTCTTTTATTAATTAATAAATAACTCTATCATTAAATTTTTAAAATTGTTATAGTAAATGGAAAATGGCCACCATCAATTTGGCCCATCCCTTTTATTCCAATTCTACCCACCGAAACCAACGAATTTAAATGGGCCCGCCTCAAAACAAAAGTGTCGGTGTGCGAGCATAAATCGAAAGATAGCTGAGCAAAGTAAAATTACTAAAATACGAGGGCTTTTAAGTAAACACGCGGGAGAATCCATCAGAACGCGGACACGTGTCCTCGGATGCTGAAGCCCCGTCAACAATAATAAAAACCTCGAGTTTCTTCTCTCTTCATTCCCATTCCCCCCCTCTCTTTAAATTTTTTTTTTTAAAAAAAAGAACTTATTTTTTTTTTCGTTGTTTTGAGATTTCGGTGCCCGTTCGATCGATCTCGGCCTCCGGTCCGCTGAATTAAAGGAGAAATCGGCCTAATCCTGATTGACTTGTGGAATCTGGAGCCCGAGATCTACCGATCTAGGGTTCTATCGCCAGAATTTGGGTTCAATTGGTCGAAGATCGGAGTTGTTAGGGTTTGGGCCTTGAGTGAAAGAGAATTCGCGATTTCAAGGGATTAAAGAGGAAATTTCGTGATGTTGGAGGAGAGAAGGATGATGAACGGTAATGAGTACCATCATCATCAGAGCTATTCAGAGAGTTTTTTGGATGGATTTAGTAATGATTTGCTTCAATCGCCAATAAACGGTCATGCTTCGATTCAAGCAGCGTCGTCTCCATCGTCGTCTGCTGCTGCTTTGAATTCGTCGCCTTTGCGGCCTTCTTCGCGTTCCGGGCTTGGTTATATTGAGCATCGGGTGTCGAAAATGGATACTGTTGCTGGTGTAGCCATCAAATACGGAGTTGAGGTAATTTAAATCCTTCTTTTTTTTTGTTTCTGCAGGATTTTTGCAAAGCCAGGGCATTTTCTTAGTTGTGAGGTTGATCGAGTGTTATGAGATCTATGATTTTGCATTAGAAGAAATTTGAGCGTTTACATTGCAATAGACAAATAACCACTCAATCAAGTAGTGCTGTAGTGGTTTCTTTTTAGAATGTAATTAGGAGTATGCGTATGAGCCCTTGATTTGTTTGGATTCAATAAAAATTCTCCTGCTTATTCTATCTGAATTCAAAAGTATATATTTTAGGTCAAAGCTGACACCTTTTGGGTTTTATCGCATGTGTTTTAGATACTAGCTACAGTTTTTAAGGGCTTCCAAATTTAGTTGTCAGAATTTCTTCTTCTGATTTTTTTTTTTTAAACGAAAACAGATGTTTGAGAATTTCATGCACGAGTTCCGTCGATAGATGCTAAGTTTGTTTCTTTTAAATATGTGTTATAGGTAGCAGATATTAGACGAATGAATGGTTTGGTGACAGATCTCCAGATGTTTGCTCTCGAGACTTTGCGGATTCCTCTTCCAGGGAGGCATCCACCTTCTCCTATTGTATCGAAAGGTTCTGCTGCTAATGGGTAATCTTTATTTTCGATCTTCTTATTGGCATACTTATTGCCTGAACTTTTCCAATTCTTAATTTTGTCATAAAGGTTAATGTGCATTCCGATTCTTTTCAGTTTGTTATGCTTCTATTTTCCTTAGTCTTCTTGTCTATGCCAAAGTGGCTCGATGAAGCAAAATGTTTCTTCTTGGTTGAATCATATATCTTTTGCTGTTTTACTGTGCTCTTAGACTTCTATCAAAATTCTAAAGAACATGACACTTTAAAATTGCTAGTTAATAGTTTAGCAGGAAAATCATGATGTCTTTTTATGTTAAGAAGTTATAATCCTGTTAATGGACATTTACTTCCGTGTTTGACAATAGGAATATATTTTAGGGATCCAGCATCTGACAGTTGGAATATGCATAACTTCAGATTTGACTAGGATGATCCATGTATCTTGGGACATTTAGCCGGCAGCTGTCAGCCAATAGCAGGAATATAATAACATTTGTTAATTTGGACTCTCTTGAGAGACAGTAAACACCTTGGTTGGACGCGTGTTTTGGTTCTATATTATTCTTTCCTTTTTTAATCATTGTACCATCATAGCTTCAGAGCATTAAAGCACTTTCTACGTGGGAACACTGTGTTCAGCACAGCAGTTCAAAGTTGATTCAAATGATTTGCTGGAATTATAAGCTCATTGTCTAACTCAGGAATGTATTTGAACAAATGTCTTTTTTAGTCATCACCTTGGTGCTTTACCCTTTAAGCTTCTTTTTTTTTAATCCTTTTTTTAAAACTTTCTAACTTTGTATGGTCTTAACTAGGGATGGTAATGGATACATCCATGGGTCAATTTTTGGCCTCTTCTATACAAAATTTTGAATAAAAAATTAAATTTTATTTTTCTAATTCAAAATTTTGTATAGAGAGGGCCAAAATTTGGCCCATGGATGCGTCCATTACCGTCCCTAATCCTAATCCTGTTGACATTAATAAGAAGAGAATTTGCTATACCTCTATCTTATGATAATTTGGTTGCCGTGTAGCAGTTGCTGCAGCTCCAAAATTTTGAATGCAAGTCAACAATAATTATGATAGTCTTGGTTTTTTATTTTGTAAAATGTTTCAGTGAAATTTGTTTACATTTAAAAATACATGGGGAACAAGCGATTTAATAACGTCGAGGAGAATTAGATATATCTAGATGATTGAGAACTTTGGAAGTTTATTCTTCCTTGGACGGTAGGGAGAAATGGGAAAGATGGGTTGATCATTTTGGGAAGTTCAATACATGACACCTTTGAGTCTTTGTGCAAGATGTCATTATTTCCAATGAGCAGTCATTTATGTAATATAAAAAAATAGCAGTCGCCTTGTCCTTAAAACAAGCTTATCTGAAATAGGATGAATTGTTAGTAGTATTTCTTTCAAATTCCAAGATTCCTATTATAATTTTTGAGACTAGCATGTTAGGAGATATTAAAATCATGATTATCTTTCTACTTATATTTCTCATGCAAGGGCCATGAAAATTGTTTGCTTACACTTTATTCTTATTTTGTTTAAAGAAGATATTGTAGTGTACTCGCTTTGAATATCTTCCGTATTTATTTGATGCTTCGACCTTAATTTCTCATATCCTAACATTTTCTCGTGCATATCATAGTTGTCTTAATGAATGTATAAAACAACTGGACAACGTTTTGTTGTTTTAATCTGGTGATCTACAGATTCTGTTATTTTTTTCATCCTTTCTTGTGTAAATTATGTTGTCTTTAGTGTAGCTCCAATATTTGTAATTTAATCACGACCTGTCTAAATAATAAGATTGAAAGGTGTTGAGTAAACTGTGGACTTTTATATGCCTCTCTGAAAAGGAACCATCTACGAAATGAAAAAAGAAAGAAGGGGAGAAAATCCCATATAGACAAGAAAGAGGAAATAAACAGAAAGAAAAATAGAAAGGTAAAAAGGCTGACAACAGCGCACCTCACTCCACTTTAATCTGGTTTTTTTGACATTCACACACACGTCTACTGTAGTTTATCATATTAATTTACTTAATTTATTTTAGGTTCTTCTAAATACTTAATTTATCATAAAAATACTTTATGATAAGTACTTAATTTATCATAAAAACACTTTATGATAAATACTTAATTTATTTTTGGTTCTTATAAATACTTAATTTATCACAAAAATATTTTAGGTTCTTCTAAATACACGTTTACTGTAGATTATCATAAAAATAATTTATTTGATGATGTACGGCATCTAAGAGATGCTTTACATGCTGTTCTAACTATGTAGTTTATCACATAAATTTATTTAATTTATTTTAGGTTCTTCTAAATATGTAAAGACTGACGACATACCAGATATTTATTTATAAAAGAGACTTTCTTATTTTATTTGATGATGTATGACATCTAGGAGATGCTTTACATACTGTTCTAACTTTAAATATCTGCTATAACAGATACATCGGTTGAAAAAATTTCACAGCAAATATCAATATCTCCATCGAGGAGATATCGGGAATATCTATTAAATTGGATGTCAATAAAGGACTAAAAATATACTGTGTCTTCATATCCTTAAACATATGTGAATAAAGCATATATCATGTTAAGCTACGTGTATACACACACACACACTTATCTCGATAACTTACATTAAGTCAACGAATCCATTGTTACTAAGACATAACAAATAAGTTTTACTCTGGCAGTAATTTTATTATAAGTTTAATGTAATTTTCTTGATTTTATTGAAATGCAAGTATTTAATAGTAATTTACCGTAATTTAACAGTAAATTATTGACTAGTAAGCCTTAAATCAATCTTTAAAAAATATTAAAAAAGAAATAGTACTCAATTCAAAGTTTAAATAGAGATAATTAGATAACCAAAAAAGGATAAACTAGATTAAATGGGCCAAAAAAAGTCATACTTCTTTGACCAGTTACATGTGCTCTGATATTTATTGATACTAGTCATATTTGGATCTCAATATTGCAGCTGCAATAGCGGGCTGGACTTAGTATATTGATTTTTTTTTTTGGGGAAAAAATGACAAACGTATTGAGATGCTTAGTATCGTAGCAATTAGGTATTTAAAGTATAATATTGACTGATATTGCTATGTTATGGCCGCTATTAGAACCTTGCCTGTTTATAGAAATCTCTCATGTTGGAGTTTAATAGGGTCACTTACGCTATAGCTGCTCTTGATTTTTTGTCGATTCTTGTGCTGTTAAATGGAACCAAGGACAAATTCCTTTCTTAAGTTCAAAGTAAGAAATTGGAAGAGATTGAAAGCATCGCTGGAAATGGTGCATGGCCATCTCATCTCATACCACGGAAACAAGAATAAAAAAGCAAAATCATATGTCCCATCAAAAATACCTCAGCTGACAAGTTTATGCAGAACTGCTGATGATGATGCTTATATAGTTACCATGTACACCACTGAACTTGTAACTTCATCAAAGAGATTGTGCAAGAACCCTTCTATTTTCCTTGTGTGTTAGGATGAGTCATGACTCATGATGTGCTCTTCTTCCCCCATAAGGAGGAAATTCTTTCATTTAGGTTTATTGGTACCTATTTAATTGCCCAATTCTTTTGTATAGCTTTCTTGTTGTCGACTTAATTAATTGGTTATGGTGAAATATGTTTACAACCGCCAAGGCAAGGAAATTATAATTAGGAGAGAGAGGACATTTTTACATGATTAGAAGCAAGATTTTAGATATCAGTTGATACCTACATATCTCAATTTTTGTGTATCTGACTCTCATGCGATATAAACAAGTACCAATATTGCAAATATTGCCAATGTTTTTGGGATATATTTGATATTATGGATATGATACGTCTGGAATTGCATATGTCCTATATTGTATGCCATTAGCAAATAGCAATACCGATTCCAAAATGTCAAACCTTGATTAGATGATGTTGATGGTGTAAAAATCATGCATACACTTGTTGGTATTTCCATGTTTCCAACAAGTTTGCTGGATATGTTCTTATTAAACATTTCCCTGGTTACTTTAGTTGATTATGACTATTTTCTTTGACATTTATAGAATAGGACCTTTGTGTGATGCATATATGTCGGTATGCTTACTTACTAGTTTTATTTTGTTTCCGATGAATATATTTAGATAGTTTAATTTAGAAGAGCATCCATGTCCGATGATTTGGAATCTTAGGCTAGGCCATTAGGAAACAGTACGCTAAAAGAATTGTGTTATTAAAACGACAAATTTCAGATGGATGAGTGAATTGTAAAAGTAATGGGTGCATCTGCGAGAGTTAGACGGCTTCATTTGAGGACATAATGGCAACGAACCCATTTTGACAGTTTGGGCATGTGGAAAGGGTATTTCAATTATAATGCCTGTTCAATCGTATTTGATGAGGCAAGCAACAAGGAATTAAGCAGTTAAAATGATGCCAGCTTAGCACAGGAGAAGACCTTATTGGAAGGAGAGAAAAGGGACTTGTGTAGAACCATCCCGAAAGATTCGGAAAGCCTTTGTTGTTGTTGTCTTTATAATTATTTCCCGTAATATTTAGTGGGTTTCATCATAATTTTTGTTTCTTTGCTATACTTTTTGAGCATTTTGTATTTCAATTAACAAATATCTCTAATTCATATTATCTACCTTCAACTTTAATTTGATTACAAGCCCATGAAATTTTCAACTTTCCAATACATAAAATTGCATATTTAATGGTATATGTATATAGGAAACCTTTCCTTTATCTGTTTCATTATGACACTAATAAATGGGGAAATGGCGTGATTGGATTTATGAGAAAATAAAAGCATGTACGTGAAACTTATTTTTCCATTATTAGGTTCGGGCTGTAAACCCCAGACCATATAAGTTGAATAAGTTGAGAGCTCTTCAAGTTTATTGGGTTCTTTTCTTAGTTTGAAAATCCAAGAACTCTCCATTTTCTGCTCCTAATGAGCCTTATTCAGGGTAATGGTTGAGCTCAGAAGAGTTCCATGTGGCCTCTTTAGTCACTAAAAACATAATGATCGGAGATCATGAATGAGTTCTATGATCAAAGAATCAAGTTTGGTTGAAACCTGTGCAACAACATTAATGTCAAGCTCAGTTTTACTATGATACAAATTGAACTAGAAAATCTCAACCGGAAGAAGTAGAGCTTTGAATTCTCTTCCCAATGACTCCTGGATCAGCTAATTGAATTTCAGAGTTGGATTTCAGAGCCAAAAGTTATTGATGTTTTCTTGAAGTAGGATGCAGCTTACCCAATAGGAATGAATGGAGAAGGATTATCAATGTGAGTGATCCAACGTGATTCTCTTTTGGTTCATGTAGCCTACCCCAAGTACTTGGGACTGAAGGCTTAGTTGTTGCTGTTGTTGTTCTTGTTGGATGCAGCAGAACAACAGCTTATGGAATTCTGCTCCCAAGTCACTGGTGAATCTCCTAGTGACTCATGAGTTGCCAATGAACACACTAGTGAGCGCATTGGTGGCTCACCGCATTGGACCAGACGGAGCATAGTCACTGCACTATACCAGCCTCAGAGTTGGTAAGCGGTGGAGTCACTAGTGGACCCATTAATGACTCTGCTGACAGGGTTATCTGAACTCCAAATTTGGATGATTTTTGAACTGTTTCCAATCGCTGAATCTTACTTCCATCAAATCTAAAGGAGAGGATTAATTGAGGGATTTGAAGATCCATTAGGCTATAAATATCCAGTCACCTCCAACTTTGAAGTGGTTCCAAAAGATCTTTACATCAACGAGATCCTTGCTTTTTTTTCATATTTCCGTTGCTTTGTTCAAAGAAGATAGCTTTCTAATCATGCTTGTCAAGGGGAAAGCTTAAATTTGCTGCGAAGGACTACTTGCTATTTTTTCACAATAAAGCTTTAGCAAGTCTTGCTCTCATATTTTTTGATCTTCCTCGCTACCCACATTAATGGTTGTCAAAATGTTAAGGGGGCTAAAGAGTGCTCTGATTAAGTACATATCGTCACATGTTTTCAGATTTACAAAAGGAAAGTTGTAATTTTTGATTGAGCGATTGTAATCGTGAACTGAGCTTTTATGTTAATTTAGAGTAAACTGTGCATTCTTTCTCCTATAATCCTCAACTATATAAAGTTGCAAACTTTCCTCAATGTTTATTTGTGTTGAATTTATACCCGAAACAACCTCCCCATGAGAAAGGGGCGTTTTAGGATTTTATAAATGTATAAACAGCAAATCTTTGCCGTACATGTGTGCATGTGTGCTGAATATTTCACGTCAATCTTGTGAGTAGCAAATCTTTTTCAGTTTCTTATCTGTGCAATATTGTTGCAGGGAACTGACACCTCCCCGTAAGCCACATGATGATGTGTTAGACTCACTCCAGTCTCTCAAATTGAGGCCTCCTCGTAAAGTGTCTCCAGCAATGAGCACTTTACAAGGATACTATGGTTTGACTCCCCCTAAAAGGGGTCCACTAGCTGAAGGCACCGAGATGGCTGTCTACAAGACAGGTAGAACTCTCCAAATGGAAGATGAACAACATGCCAGAGAATCTCCAGCTACTGATCCAGGTTTCAGCCACCCCCGCAAGTCAAGAAGTTTGGTGTCACTGGAAAATGCGGAGAGGGCGTCTGAGGACAAAGAAGCTGGGGATAGCAATGAGGCAGACAGATCTATCAGGAGACGCCAAAAAGCCGATAATGATCCCTCTCAACTAACACCGGAAAGTCTAATGAAGCAGGACGGTGGTGTAGGATTCTTAGGGAGGATCAGGAAAGGTCTTGCTCTGAGGCCGAAATTAGGAAACAGGACTGACATGGATGCTTCTAGGCAGAACTCGAGTCCTCTTGGGGATTTTTTCAATGATGTATTAACTTCTATGCGGAAGTCGTCGAGCACATCCAATTTGCAAGAGTCTGAGAATGCCTCCTCCATGTGGCCAACAGGCAGGTGGTCTTTAAAGGCAGATGGAATTGCTAGACCAATTTTCGATGGTTTACCAAAACCTATGACTGCAAGAAGGAAAACTGCTACGGACTAGGAGGCCTTTTCTCTTGTACTTATTTTTCCTTTGGTCTGATGATACGGAGACCATAGCAGCTCCATCAAGTCAGGTTTTTTATATCATGCCTTACGTTGAGCAAGGCTCGTGTAGTATATATACTCTGAGAAGAGGAGAGAATTAAAGCATTAATCAGCTAATATTTACCCGGGATGCAATTGGCCGCCCAAGAGATATCCGCAGCACATCTATTCTTTGTCCCATTACTTGTATTGTTTCGGCTGTGCATGTTATTATTCTAAGGATTCTTTTGTAAAAAGAGGAAAAATACAAGTTCACCTCTTGTAGCATGAGTATACTAAAATCTACATTGATATACAATTTATTCTTTCAGTTGGCGAATCTGAATACCCATTTTTGGTTTTGATGGTCTTGGAGAGTGGGAACAAAATTTCTGTTGCCATTCTTGTTATCTTCTTGTTTCAGCTCTGCGTTCTAGAGATTGAGCTTGATGCTGATTTTGTTGCTTGATCGATTCTGATGGATCGGTTGATCAAGCCTCTATTGTCCACGTACAACTTGTAGTGTATGCAGAAGCAAGTAGTTGGTCCATGTACAACTTGTGACCAAGTTAGTTTAGATCGTACGGCGTGTCATATCTTTTCTTTTCCGGGGAGAGGCTGTAAGTTTAAATCTCGTCACCTTTGAGGGTGTAAATGGTGGGGACCAGTCCCCCAGGCATCTTATTAATCAGTTATTAACAAAATAAGAAGTTAAATCTCATTATCTGCGATTAAAAACTAGAGAGGATGCACTAATTGCAAGTTTGTTGCACAAATTCTTTAGTTCAAAGTACAAAGCAACTCGTGGAGGCTCGCTGTGATCACGAGTGAATTTGTACTTTTTGCAATAATTCTTTTTTCATGCAAGAATTCTTTGGCAAACTTTGAGTAGCAGAGTCATGTTGGTTTCATAATTATATTTGCCAGCCAAAAAAAAATAAAAACTGTTTCATAATTGGATAATCAAAATATTAGAGTCATGTCAAAATTAGTATTTGTTTACGGTCCTATTACAATAGTGTAATTTGATTATATTCTCTAAATTAACATTATTAAGGCTCTCAAATTTTCTTGGCTAAACTATATGAGCATTTATAAATTGAATTAAGTTTATGCTTCTTCTTCTATAATATCTATTTCTTCTCTCATCTACTTTTCCCCCTGGCTCCTTATTCTATATGTTATTAGTTTTTACTATCACTCTTTTAGTATGTCTTACGGATCTTTCTCGAAGGAAAGGGAAAAAAAAAATAAAGTAAAAAGAGAAAACCGTAAAGAAAAGAATACCAAAACCACTGCAGAACCCAATAATCCATAGTCAATCTAGCAACCCTATAACTTGGTTAAGTACAATGGTGATATGAAAATTTTTGAAGGCATTTGCCCTATAAATCTAAGAGCATTGTAAAGAAGTTCAAAAATATTACAAATCTGCCATGAATAAATTTGATATAATCCTTTCAGTTGGCCACCCTTTGTGTTCGTCATGAACAGCTAACCTTGTTTAATTCGGAGTGATGAGTAGCTAGAGAATGGGGCGGGGACATGACGGCAGGGGGGCGGAGTGCCCATGGGACGGAGGGAAATGATAGAATGTAGTGGGAAATTTGATGGGTGCCGTTAGGAAAAAAAAAAAAAAAAAAGTCCATGTCCTCACGAATGAAGCACTGGCAATTCTAAATGCGCACCATATTTGACTATTGATCACCATTTTCTCCAATGTTGCAAATCACTTTACTATGTAGTATGTGGTGCGCATTTAGACTTTCCAATAAATCACCCTTACGAGCTGTTATAATATTTTAACTGAGAACCCAGATAAGATAAAAAAGAAGTTGGTCGGAAAAATTAAAAAAGAAGAAAGAAATAAAATAAAAATCAAATAACAGAGAGGGCTTTCAGCTTTGCGAGCGAGTCCCTGGATGACGTCAGCTCTTGACCGGATCAGCCTCGCCGACCTTGTGTCCTTCCTGCCGTCGATGAGCTTCGCCGGCCTTGCCAGCTCCAGGTACGAGCCCTTATTTTGTTTGTTGGAGATTATATTTTGAAGAAAAATTACCCTAAAAGTCATGGAAATTCGAACCCTAATTCGTTTAGCACGTTCTTGCTGCATGATAAACCCTAGGTATTATATTCTATTGTACTTGTGGAAAAAAAAAAGTAAAAATAGATTTTGACGTGAATTTTGCCTTTACATTAACTCAAATCTATGTTGATATTTGAGCTCCGTAAATTTAATATCTATATATATTTGGGGGAACCTACACTAATAACTCCTAACATTTAACCTGACCGCATCAGTACACCCTATTCTTTTTTAACCCCAACGCCTTCCAATTCTCTTAAAGTCATCACTTGCATTTTTCGAGACTGTATTTACTAGAATCTTGATGTTTTCTCTGTCAATGAGGTTGAAGTAGATTTTGAAGAGGAAGAGAAAGCCATAGAGGAGTAAAATGTGTTGAGGGAAGAAATGGGTATTCGGAAATGTTAGAAATTTAGGGCTGGAGGCTGTTAGTTGATGAAGAAGCGGGTAGGGATGAGAATGGGCTAGTTCAAGAGCCAATTCTTGGCCCGTCATATTCAGTTTTTTGAATTAGAAAAATAATATTTTTTATTTTTAATTCAAAATTTTGAGTAAGTTAGGACAAAAATTACTGCTTGGACCCATCCATTCTCATCCGTAGAAGCGTGTCATCTGAAGAAGGCTATGATACATGCTGCTATACAGGTAGAAGGACATCTATGACCACCTACTCGTCTAACCTAACAATAGTTACTGCCTTAACGAAGTTGGAAGAGGATTGAGTACGAAAAAACTACTAGGGGTATTGGTCCGGCTGATCAAACATTAGGGAATTTTAGTGTATTTACCTCTTTATATTTCTATGTTTCAAGAACCATTAGAAATGAGCTGAAGGACCTCTATTTTAGGCAGAAATGCATTCATTATTAATGCAACTGCTACGAAACATATTTCAGTAGCACCTTTGAAGTTATTTGAGGTATCAATTGACATTGGTTGAGGGTGTATTAGTAAGTTTTGTTAGAGTGGTCCTCTGGTTCGTGGTAGACAATAGATAAGCTTAGCTGTATTTTTCCTTTCCATATGGGAGCATTGTTCACTTCGATCCAAAGTGATTGTCTAATTTGGAGATGTGTTTCTAGGATGTAACCCTTCAGCACAAATGCTGTTAAGTTAAAATGTTTTATTAAAATTGTCTTCCTTGCAATGCTGATTCATTTTTAATGTTTATTGCTTCAGTATTGAGCGAATCCTTGGTAAAGCTATTTACTAGAACCATTATTTCCCTTCATGGGAGCAGCCTTAAGTGACAAGTATTGAACCAGTCCACATCCTTTGACAAATTTGTAGTGGTGACCCCTAATCTGAATCATAAAAGTGATTAGGTTGTAAGGTGCTTTGAAGTCATTTTTTGGTAACTTGTCCTTGCTTAAAGTTGCTTGCTGCCAATATTAAGCATTATCATCATATTTTGAGGTTACCTTTAGTCATTAAGAGAGGATAGTCAGGTCTGTTATCCTGAAATATATTTTTTTGAACAACTCGGTCTGTCGTCCTGAAATTTATTTTTTTAAATAATCTGAGTCATTCTTATAGTGCAGATCTTTGTAGGAAGTAAAAATATATGAAATTTTTTAAGAATTATGAAGTAAAAGAACATAAAATTCTTATCTTATTTAGAAACTAGTTAAATGAGATCATAACTCTTAAATCTGGATAAGGATATATTCAAGCAAAGATGAGGCCTTTTGGAACTCTTGTCTTATTTAAATAATGGATAAGAAAGCACTTAAACCCGTATCCTCTCTTGAAAAGATTGAAAATATTTGTACTTCTAATTTATCACATGTTGGATTAAAACTCTTACCTAAATCAAGGTAAGATCATCATGTAGCTATGTTCGAAATATCCAATATTCAAAATAAAAATATGATTTTATATCATCTCAACTAGATTGAGTTGTCAAAATCGACTATTCATGGCCCAGAACAGAGTTCAGATGAGTAAGATATGCCTGATTGAATTTTTAATCAGTTATAAGCAGCATTCCAACTTTAGAGTTCAGATTTATCTAATATGTATAAGATTTTCAAATCAAATCAAATCCACACTGATCAAACTTTATCATATCCTATCTCTATGTAATATCAAGTCAAGATCCAGTAAATCTTAAGGATTTAAGATGTATATATATTGAAAATTATATCGGAGGTTATCATCTTATTCAAAACCAAATATTTGATCTTATTATTCCAAGATAACACCCCTATAAATATACACGACAACAACTAAGACTTTTATCCCAAGCCTTTTATAACACCCCTATAAATATATCTCTCATATATCAGAAAAGTGGTCCTTTCTCTGAAGAGACCATTTTCTACCTTCTAGGAGAAGATTAAGAGTTTATGTTTTAAAGTAAAAGGAATAAGCCATCAAGAGTTCTAAAGCAAAGGCAACAAGCCATCGAGACCTCATGCTCTAAACCAAATGCTACAAGTCATCAAGAGGAGAAAATCTCACATCTTGCGAAGTTGTCCATTTTTCGCAAAGCTCCATCATCGCTGGGTCGTCAATGAAATCAAAAAGTTACTTGGGCTAGATCTCCACCTTTACGCATCCCCATAATAAGAGGAGAGATTATAATTATTTTATAAGCAAATTTCAATTATAAAAATTAGCAATTTCTTCTCTTTATATACTTAGTTTTCTTTTTTTATTTCAAAACTTTAAGCGGTAACAATCTTAACCTTGGTCATTTTCCTTTTGCTTGATTCTTTCTGGAAAATTATACCCATCACCTTGGGGCAGCTTCTTTCAACATGTTGAGCTTATGGGCATATTTATGAGAACATGATGGATCTGAATCACTAGATATGGTTAACTAAACTAATGCTAACATAATAGCTGCTGTGGATTTAACCAATATAGTTCCTTTTCCTCTCGTGTAGGTAAGAATATCTTTATGATGCTAGGGGACATCTTAAGATAATAACTGGGCTTGGGCACATCTGTAGCTCCTTTCCCTTATAATTGTTGACTCTATGGCTTTCTAACCTGAATCTGATCTTAACATAGTAGCTTCCAGCTTATACTTGATCACATTTAAGACTTATAGAGCCAGTTAAGGGAGTGAGCACACGAAACCAATAGATTGCTGAAGATTGAAAAGCTGCTCATTGAATGATATATAAAATTCTCTGCCTGTTCTTTAGCCGTTGAGCATGATTTCTTGCATGTCTTGTCAACTGGAAGAACACTTAAACATCAGTCCTAGGTAATGGAACTATTATCTTATTTAACTAAGGAATGAAATCAACGGTGGAATCATTGTAAGTTGTAACTTATATCAATTGTCTGGTCAAATTCTTTAGTTTACTAACTAGTTTTCATCCTTAATGAATTTTATGCACTAAGCTCATTAGGAAACTTGACAGAACACAACATTTGGAGAATATGTGAAATAAAAGGCAATTGGAGATATCAATAAATCTGTTTGATTATTGCATGTTATATACCAAGAGGATGTTATGAACTAGGAATAGAGATATAAGTTGAAGTTCTTGTTTTAGGAATTTTTTTTTCCTGCATGCCAATATTTATGCTAATGACTTAATTGTTTGCAGGTCTTGTATTTGTTTGAAAGAAAGGGCCTATCATATTCCACTCAAGGCAATTCGAAAATCCCAAATCGCCAAGCGGGTTTTCAGCTCAATTGGACGACAAGAGGTGCGATTCAGCAAGGATGAAGTGTCGAAAGATAAATTACTGACTGACTGTGGAACTGATCAAGAATGTGTAATTGGTAATAAATAAACTCAACCTTCAATCATTTATATGGAAAATACTTATATGCTTTTGTTCACAATATTCTTTTTTAATCATCAATACCTAGGATGTTTTCTGAATTATGTTGGAAATGATCCGTTGTTTATGAACATAAAATTCTAGATTTTCAAGATTTTACTTTTGTTATTCATAAATAGTTACTGATGCTGTAACCAAAATTAGACAACTATTTTCATATATTTTGTTAATTGGTGTCTTTCATTGTTGTAGAAAAATGTCTCAAATTTTTTATGTTTCTAATGTTACTCGAAAGCAGAAAATAGCAAATAGCTAATCTGACACATGCTTTTTTACATGTATGGACAGGATTTATAACTACCTATTATAAGCATGAGAAAGAAATTTGACAAACATAAATAAAATATCCTAGACCTCTTTCTCATCTAATTAAAGAAACATTTCAGAAGCAACTGGGAACCCTTAGGTGATCCTGAGAAAACTTGTTTTCATTAACAATGTAATGCCCCACATTATACTATGAAGAAATCTGTGATATCCCTTAATTGCACTATGAGGGGATACTCCGAAATACGAGCATATGAGGTCAAGCTAATATATAAATCACACCGGCAGGTATAAGATTTATTCTGCTACAATCTACATGTAGTCAAAATAGCATTTATCTAATAACAATAATAAAAGAGAGATGAAAATATGAATATAATACACACACATATATATGTATGTATGTATATGTACGTACATATATATATGGCTGTTGCATTCGAAAGAGGTTAGAGTAAAACCTGGATAAAATACCAAAAGCAATAAAATACTGTGAACGAAAGAAAATACAACATGAGCCTAAACTTTAGGGCTATGAATATACATCAACTATAACAAGAGAGAGTACAACTAAAATATGGAGCCTACTCATATTAGTGGAGCTCAGCTTGATTCTAAAAGTATGAATAAAAGGATGGTGGATCTGTCTCATCATTTCTAAAATCTAAGTGCGGGGAACTCAGGGGTCTGACCTATCGAAATGTGTATACATGAACGAATGCATGGTTGTGAATAATATAGTAGCGTGGCATGAAGGAAGCATATAAAGTACAAGGTAAGTATGGCAAACATGAAATTTATTAATACAAGTGTAAGTTATGCATTAAGTTTGGAGCTGACTGGTTGAAGAGTTCACGTATTCTAGAAGCATCCTATGCATACATAGGACCATAGCCGAGACTCCGACCCTCTTGGGACCTGACCAAATACTACATGATTATCCCTTATATATCTGAAATCACTATCAAGACTCCGGCCCTCTTAGGATCGGGTGCATTGCCAAGTGCTATAAGAATAACAGGTTACGACAATATGAGGTCGGAGTAATCGGTCATGATAATAAGTAGGTATATCATCGGCAATACAGGTCTATTGTGGTTGCGTTGCCTATAGTAACTTCCACAACATGCATAAGTTCCCCAAATCCCTCACTTTTTATTAGCTTGAATCACATTTGATCGATATTAGCAGATAGGTATAGTCTATAACATGAACAAGTTGCCATGAAGTGTCCATATATCGGTAAAGCAGGAAAACAACCATGTATTTGCATATTTGTCATGTATATAATACGACATGCACATATGGAATAATGCGTAATCAAGAGTTTTGAG
Source organism: Dracaena cambodiana (assembly GCA_036321105.1). Classification (NCBI taxonomy): domain Eukaryota; kingdom Viridiplantae; phylum Streptophyta; class Magnoliopsida; order Asparagales; family Asparagaceae; genus Dracaena; species Dracaena cambodiana. Next base: position 11,909,232 of record JAYEPQ010000004.1, on the reverse strand, counting down.
ACATGTCTACATGTTTATAATACTACTACGCGATGATCAAGACTATCATTTTATTATTCTAAAAGCAAAGTGTATGATATAACTCAAAAAACTCTGGTAATTAGGCTAGTTGGCTAGTGCCCTTGCTCTGAGATATGAGAAGAGTGTGAAGTTTTCTTTTTTTTTTTTTTGGGGGAAGGGGGTGGGGGATAACCTTTTATTGCATGTCTATGATCCTCCACCTCCTTATACCTTACATGCATTTACCACCTCCTCCATCCCCCACACGTCTTCCACTCTTAATAAAATCCCTAGGTTAATCAAGTACCTATGTTAATCAATGAGGACCCAGTGAGTTAGGCAGGACAGAAAGGAAATGGGAAAAATAATATTAAATTATGATACTCGCCTGAAAATCAAGCGATCTGAAAAGATTTCAGAAAAATATAGAAAATCTAGCAAAATAAGGTGAGGAGTTCCCATTTACGAAATCTTCTAGTTAAGTCTCGAATGAAATATATAATTAATTAATTCTGTATGAGACTGATATTGTGTTTAGACTCCAGCTGATATGGCCGATAGAGGGATGTGAAAATTAGAATGTTACAGATAAAAAGTGTTGTTGAAACTGACTAAAACACTTAACATAAGGGAAACAGGGAGAAGCTTCATGAAACTAGTTTCCTAAGTGATGAATTAAATAATTTTTGGAGGCAACCTTTTTTTAGGTAACAATCTTTTGTGTCTTGAGGGGGAGAGAGAGAGTCCATGTTTTAAAATACACATTAATTCCACAGTTATATGGTACCCACAAGATGTACCATAAACTACAAGATTATAATATAGTTATATCATTGATAGCCATATATCAAATTCTTAGGGAACAGCCAAGAGTTAAAGTCAATGTTTAAAATAGCGATAACGGTAACGTAACGTTTTGCTTTTGTTAGGTTATGTTTCAAATAGCGTTACGCATAACGTAGGTTATGCAATTTTCTATTTATTTAATAAAAATAAATATAAAACTATATAAAATAATTTTAATAAATTGAAAAATAAATTTAAAATATCTAAAAAAATTAAAATTATTTTGTAATACATAATCTATTCAAATGTTATATTAAGTTTAACAATAATTTTCATATATCTTTATAAATTATATTAATTCTGCAACCGTAATTCCAAATCATCATTTAAATAAAAAAGCAAGATTCCAATTTTTTATTTCTATTCCAATTATTATCATTGTTGTAATTTATATTTTGTAATGTTCAATTTATCTTATTTATGATTGTTGATTTAGTTCAATTAAAAATTCAATAAAATCAATAAGTAAAATATTTTAGCAACCGGACGAGAAATACAACAAGTGAATAAGGAAACAGACTTAAATTATCAAGTTAGAAATTTCAAAAGCAATCAAACTAGCCAACAATTAATTAAGTAAGAAAATTACAACAATTCGCTAATAATCAAAATAATAATCAACAACAATATATAAATTACTAAAAAAAATAATTGTAAATAATGTAGCATAACGTAATTCAACGTAACTTTATATAATATAACGTAAAATAACGTAAAAAACGTACTGTTACGGTGCACTGAGTTATTTCCAGTTGTTACGTAGCGTTGGGATTCCGTTAGGTTACATAACGCAATATAACGGGTTTCATAACGCGTTATTTTCAAAAATGGTTAAAGTTGCCTAGTCGCCGGAAGGTTTGAGTGCTAAATCTATCAATACATTTTACTCAATGAGGCCTGAAACAGTATTGTAAATAGAGATATGGAAGTCCGCCCCACTTAAATGGTATAGCCTTCAAGGCGCTTTGCTTAAGCAGGCGTTTTTGCTGCACAAGCAGGCGCCTAAGCAGACCTATCCGCTAGGTGCCAAGAACTGAATAGCACTTTTTTAAACAGTGCCTGCAGATTGGGAGATGAATTATTATTGTTATAGCTATATATGTCAAAAAAATATTGCAACGTTGAAGTTACTTATGGTTTTACATCAATAAGTGACGACTAAATACTTACTCAGTATATGTGTCCTACTTTTGCAGCTTGTCTCTGGCCCCTAAACTATTTAGTTGTACAATATAATTAACCGGATGAGGCCCAAGCTTAGCAGGCCTTTTAGGTCATATGATTACTGACATGGAGTTATCTAAACTGGAACCATATAAAGAGGCCTGTTAGTTGTAGGTTGGCATATTATTTATATTCTAGTACATCTCTATTCAATTCAGACATGATGGGAAAAGGTTTGGATAATTATAGACTTGATCCTTGTCAGAAGAGAGGGTCTATTTTAATGTATGGACAGATAGATTAAGATTTAATTATCTTGTTATTTCTTAGTTAAACTCAATAAATGCACCCATATGGATATGGGATATAAATATCAAACTGCACGATTATGCTGGTATGGAAATGCTAAAATTGTACGATATTGATACATTGTGTCAACGATATCAAATTATACATGTGCTATATTGTGTTAATGTTCATTGTTTGTAGAATGATTGTAAGGCTGGAACTTGTAAAAAGAGCACCATAATTACGGTGTTATGAATACTTTCCAAGTTTTATATATCACTAGATAGTAATATATCCCTTACTAAGAATTTCTTATTAAGAATTTGGATAGATAATATAAATGCAATGTATCTACAAATCAAATAGAATTGCGAACCTGCCGTTCATACATTCAATGTGAAAGTCTTTATCTAGGATACTTCTAGATGTCCTCAATACAATTAGGGTATGTTGCAAATTTCAGGATATTTCAGGAGGGTTTGTTTTTACAAGTTGACAGCAGGTCTCAGTTAAGGGAATTTCATAGTATGATGCGTCGGAGGCTTCTCCTAACAAAATATTGCCGTGTCCAACACTCATTGACACGAAATATGCCCATCTGTGTTCAGCCCTTAAATGTGCAAATTGATATTTACCTTAAAAGTTATAAGGGGGATATATAGCTACCCTTTTGAGAAAAGCTATTTATTTTCTAGATCGGTTTACTAAAACAGGTTTTTTCATGTATGAGTAACCAGTACACTTTTTTGTAGTCAGATGTACATATACTTGGATGGAATGCACATATATAGCCTTGTCTTTGTATCTGGACATTGGACAAGAGCCGCGTTGGACACCCCCTGTCCTTTAGGAGCAGGGAACTTGTCCCTGTGTAATCACAAATTAATTTTCTATATACTAGTTAATTATTTTAAGAGTAAAAGGGAAAAGTTTTGTTTAATTTCTTGAGTTCAAACGAATATTGCTTCTTCAGATTCCTTGTTCAGCATCCTTTACCGAACCTATTTGCTCATGTGCATGCAGAAATCAAACTTGTGCTAATAAGTAATTTGCTAGTAAAGTAGCAAAGGTCTAAGATTTCCTTGATTTGTTGTGCAAATTCTTTTATTACCTTTAAAATTAACTGTGTCACTTAAGCACTAAAAAGCATAGGAGTTGTATGAGTTTTCTTCTAAAAGATGCTGCATGCATATGCATAATCCATATTTTCATTAGAATTAATTGTAGTCTGAATCATTGTTTTCAGTTCCTAACTACTTTATTAGTCATTCTCCAAGGAAGAACATTATTTCTTAAGAATAATCTATAATAAATAATAACTTTGCTGGTTGTTTTCTGAGAACTATGAATATTACCAGCGAACCAATTCACATATTAAAGTAATAACTTTATGTGGACTCCAAGACTTATGTGGACTCCAATAACCCGAACCTTGTTTCCTGCTTAGGAAGTTCACAAAGAATCTAAAAATAATGAGAACTCCAATATGTGCATGAAACAATCCTTTAGCTTTCCCAATAAACCAATTTCTGAAGTAACTTCTATCGTTTTGTTTTAAAATAGGACATCAACTAAAAGACCTCAACCAGTTGCTTCCATAAAAATATAATAACCTAGCCCCACCCCCTCCTTCCCCACCCCAGCCACAACCCCACACGCACGCACATAAACCAAAAAAGGAAGAAGAGAACACAACACTCCCACAACAAAAAAGAAGCAGAAAAAATATGAGGGAGAAAAGTAAATGAACTGGCAAAAGAAAAAAATTTCTTATCCTTCCTATCTATCAGCTATGTAGTGATGTATTTATGTGGCAAATTAAGGAAAATTGTGCAAGCTAATTTGGTGACCTACATTTAATCTGTGCATAAGGTGTTCATCATCTTCACCAATATTTAAAATAGCAATAACGGTAATGTAACGTTTTATCTTAGTTAGGTTATGTCACATATAACGTAACACATAAGTAGGTTATGCAATTTTCTATTTATTTAATAAAAATAAATATATAAATATATAAAATAATCTTTATAAATTAAAAATTAAATTAAAAAAATTCCAAAAAGAATATATAACCATTTTGTAATACATAATCTATTCTAAATTTTATTAAATTTTACAATAATTTTCATATTTATCTTTATAAATTATATTAAATCTGCAACTGTAATTCCAGTCATCATTTTAACAAAAAAAAGATTATAATTTTTTATTTCAGTTCCAGTTATTATTATTATTGTAATTTATATTTTTAAATATTCAATTTATCTTATTTGTAATTGTTGATTTCAGTTCAGTTAAAAATTTAATAGAATCAACAAGTATGATATTTCAGCAACCGGATTGAAATTACAACAAGCGAATAAGGAAACAATTATTAATTAGTAAGTTAGTAATTTTATAAGCAATCAAACAAACTAAATCAAATAATTAAATTTTCGTAATTTGCTAATAATCAAAATAATAAGTAACAAAAATATAGATATTACTAAAAAAAATAGTAAATAACGTAACATAACGTAATTAACATAACGTTACGTAATATAACGAAAAATAATATAAAAAAGGTACTGTTACGGTGTATTGAGTTATTTTCAGACTTTTAGTTGTTACGTAGCGCTGGAGCTCCATTAGATTATGTAACGCAATATAACGGGTTTCATAACGTGTTATTGTCAACATTGATCTTCACATCAACTAGTTTTATAGTCATTCTGTGGAATTTATTATACATTTGACAGTACATTCATGTATGTTCTTGTAGTTCTTAAATGGTTTTCTGCCCACATATATAATCATTCTTACCAATGGTTTTCTTTGCCTACGACATATTCATGCTTTCTGATGATCTGCTTCCATCTGTATTTAGGAGGGATAGTTGCACTGGGAAAGTTTGATGCTCTCCACATTGGCCATCGGGAACTTGCAATTGAAGCATCAAAGATTGGGACTCCATTTCTTCTTTCTTTCGTAGGAATGGAAGAAGTACTGGGTTGGCCATCTAGGTACTCCATTATGTCATTAAATATGAAACCACTATCTTTAACTCATGGAATGTCATTCCACTTTTTTTTTTCTTTTTTTGGGCAGAAACTATTACCTAATAAAGGTAATTTTTCAGAGGATATCCCCCTACACTAGATATTGAATTGGCTTATATACATCTCTTCTAGGCTAGTTATATTTACACACAGGAATATTGCATAGTGAAATAATATTTTTTTATTTTAAATTACGAATTCAATGTCATAAATGAAATGTGGTTGCGCCTTTGATTAGATGCAAGAATCCATGAAGACTAAAGCAGGCTTCTAGAAATACAAACAGGTGATAACAAAATATATGTTGAGATGTATAGTAACCTAAAATTTAAGCTAATAGGTAGAGATCCAACTTTCCATTTATCTTCTTAGAAATTTCATTTTTTGCATTCATACAAAATTTAAGTACGGAGATTGTCCAAAGAATTGCTCATGTAGGGCATTTAAAGAGTCTCCCACATTAGCCCTTAGTGGGTCTTCTTGAACACTCTTGGAATTGGTACCTGCTTCTAGACATTCAAAATTTAGGAATTAAGTCCTTAGATGGCCCCCAACTCGTTTCCCTTAAAGTGCAACATTGGCCGTTTCAATTCCAGAGTTGATTAATGAACAAATCCTTTTGATGAGATCCAACATTGAAATTAGTGTATTTTCATGCTCTCTGAATATTTTACATTTTCCTTATTTTATTTCTTTTCTTGGTAAGCTAAGGTTTAGCTCCATTTGATACCAGGCTGCTTTGATCTTTTCAAAATCTTTGTTTTATCTCTTGGACTAATGTACATACCATCTAATGGTCCCTCAAAAGCTGTGGAATGAAATTTGAATCGTTGAATTTTGTATGAGTTAAAGGTACATATATTTTTTTAAAATGTATATATAGCCATGTCCTTGTGTCTAGATAATAGAGGATTGTGTGTCGATATACTATTTCCATGTCAAAGGACGACCACCATAGTGTCCATGTCCACAAATCATGGAGAAAAGGAAGGTTGGAGAATGGGAGGAAGAACTGAAGAAGAGAGGTGAAACAGGTAGATAGGGATAAGCTTAAAGCTTACTGGTGTAATTTCTGTTACCTAGCTAACTGCAGTCTAAAAGAGAAGGAAAAAGAACTCTCTTTTGTGCCCTAGGCTGGTAGCCTAGACTTCTTGGCTATCCAAGTACTTATGTAAGGCAACTAAGCCCTAGCTGGCTGCCTGTAACAATAGTGAGTCTTGGTAGAATATTTTTCTTTTTTTTGCTTAGACATAACCTCAACGATTACAACACCTCATAATTGAATCCAGAAACATCCTTCACTGCAAGCTTTAACGGTCGTTGAGAAAAATTCTCCAGCTAAACAACCTTATTATCCAACCTAGTTCCCGCATTCGCTGCAAAATCAGCATATATATATATATATATGTGTGTGTGTGTGTGTGTGTGTGTGTGTGTGTGTGTGTGTGTGTGTGTATGTATGTATATTCCCTTCTCTTCACGTATTTTGAACATGAACTTCAGGAAAGTAACTATAACAAACGGGCATCTTGAAATAGAGGGTGATGATAGTGGCTAGCAGAGTGCCTCAACACTTCCAAAACATCCAAAACATCACCTTCCAAAACAATATGACAACCAAGGGTACTCTCCACTATCCAAATAAACGCCTACCAAAAACCCCGTATTTCAGCATTCAGAACAGTAATATAGACAATTGGAATTCTCCCGACACCAATCAACTCTCCAATGTCATTTCTTACCACAAACCTAGTGCCTGCTTTATCACCTTGCATAGAGCCATCAAAATTGACCTTGAGCCACCCCCTAGAAGGCTGGTCCACGACACTCACCTAACCTCCAAGAGTTCAGGTACAAGTCCCCACACCCCAAGAGGTCCAGAGAGCAGCAATGAAGGCAGAATAATAAGTTCCCTCTAAGATGACCAAATCTCCTTAACTGTCGCGACTGTCAACGGGGCCACCCTTTCTGACCGAAGGGGTTCTGAGTCAAATACCAATATATTTCTGTCCTTCCAAATTTCTCAATTTGTATACATGAGGATTGACTAGACAAATTTTTGTAGTATGGGAGCACCCAAATCCCCTCCAGATATAGTATATATTCAATCTTCCTAGGTTGTCCAGGTAAAATGCAAATTTAACATAATTCCCACACACAACCGCATCTCCTAGGAGAGGGGGCTAGCATAACTAGATGGTTTAAGGACTCCTCCACAGCCCCACACTGAGGGCAATCAGATGCCATGCTGATATAGGAATGATCTAGTTGTCACACACCCTAGCACAATCTTCTAGATCCATATACGAACTCGAGGTATTGCTACCGACAGCCAAACCCTTGCAAATTGAGGGAGAAATCAACCTACTGATGTATTTGTAAATGAGGGAGATGCTGAGATCCTACAGAGGCATACCATACTACACCACTAAGTCCTTATTAACTCAATGGGGGATCAGGACAGATATTATTGTTGCCACAGCAACCGTGTGGAAAATTTGCTCCAATTTAATTATGTCCAAAGTGTGGTTCAGTATTATAAAATTGCTCACTGTTCTACCCGGATCGACTCCATAAACATCAATATTAAAGCACCCTTCGAGACTGGTACCTCGGAAATCCGTGGGTTCTCCAAAGACTCTGATAGTCTGACCACTTGCCACTGATGATCGCCAACCCTCTTCAATGTCTCCACATTGCTTGAGATAGCTTGCCATGCCTATGAGGAGGCATGCTTCTTCTGCAAGTCCCATATAGAGGTAGGAACCTTATACGTATGCTTGACCAGTCTTGACCATATTGAATTGGACCCATTGAAACATCTTGCCAAAGTTTGGTGAGGCATGCTTTTTGAACCATATCTAACCTTTGGATACCAAACCCTCCATTCTTATGTGACCAGCAAATATGGTTTCACGCAATCAAAGGCATCCCTAGAGAACTATCATTCTTGCCCTATAAAAATCGATGGAACTCCTTATCATGAGCATAAAGGACAAATTTAGGAACCCACTAATTGGCTAGCACAAATCTCGACAAAGCAGAATGAACCGACTGGAATAAAACTTTTCTAGCCATCAAAGAAAGTAACTCAAATTTTCACCTGCTTAACTTACCTCAAACCTTTAAAATTAATTCATTAAAGTAACTCAACGGGACTTTCTTGCATCCCACAAAAACACCCAGATACTTAAACAACATTGTACCTACATGAATCGAGAGTGATCTAGAAACCCTCCTCCGAATTCTAGTGTCCATACCCTTGCCAAAGTAGGCCACAGATTTGTTAAGATTTATAGACTGACTACTCACTTCACAATATCTTCCTATGATTTACTCAAGAATCCTAGCTCGTGCAGTGTTACTGATGGAGATCAAATTTGATTTAGGAATAGATTTGATTAGATTTGATTAGATTTGGATCTTTTTAGGATTTTAGAATATTTGATTGGATTCTAATTTTATTAGAATTCTGATTTTATTAGGATTTTGGATTCTATTAGAATTTGGTTTGTTCTAAGTTTCCTATATATATGAGTTTGTATGGAGAATTAAAAAAGATGAATAATATTTTGAGAAATTTTCTTAAGAAATCTCTGGCGTGGAATTCGCTGAGTGAAAATCTTTCCTCGTGGATTCGTGGAGAGTGGGCGTGGGCCTAGATAGATTCCCAAATCCCAAAAGTTTTTCCCAATTTATCATTTCTTCCCTAATCCCTCTAGAAAAAAACCCTAATTTCAAAACCCTAATCCTAATTTCGCCTCCGTCCTGCGTCAAATTGGTATCAGAGTCTAAAATTATTTTCTCCTCCTCCACCTGATCCAACCACCCTCACCCTCCATCAACCAGTAAGAGAGAGAAAAAAAAAATCAGATCAGATCTGTAGAGAAAAAAAAAAAAACCAAATTTTCTCCTCTCCTTCGTTTCTACCCGCAGCAGCCCCAAAGCAACTCCCCTTCTCCAGTCGCCCCCAGCCGCCTCCACCCGTCCTCCAGATCCCTAGCGACCCTGACGCCCCAGATCCGACCAGATCTGACCGCCCCCCCTCCAGCGACGCCGCCGCAACCTCCGCCCGCCCGCTTACCTCCGCCTGGACTGCTTCACCTCCGCCCGCCGCCTCCACCGTCCTTCGTCCGCCACCGCCCGCCTCCCGGCAGCAACCCCGCCCGCCTCCCGGCAGCAACCTCGTCGCCGCCGCCCCGTCCTTCGCAGCAGCAACAACAGCAATTTCAGCAGCAACAACAGAAGCAGCAGCAACAACATCACCAGTCCTTGGCCTCTCGACTCCATCCCCTGCTACTCCGTCGCCCTCGTCGCCTTCTTCCGCCACCTCAGCGCCTCCGCCACCCTCGCCGCCATCGCCGTCGCCCTCGTCGTCCCTCACCGCTCCTTGCCCAAGCAGCAGAGACCGATCCAATCTGTTTCCCCCTTCAACTGCAGTGAGAGAAAGGAGAAGAGACTTATTGGGTTTTGGGTTTGTTTGCTATTGGGTTGATTTGGTTATGATCCACTTATTCAGACCCATATCCAAAGAATAGAAGGTTGGATTTATTTTGGGTCCGACCCGCAGGCTTCAGATCTGACCCGCAGATCCAGATCCATTCCACTCTTGGTTCAGATCAGTACAGCAGTGCAGACCCGCTGACAGTGCAGACCCGTTAAGGGTTTTCTTTCAATTCGGAGTCCGTTTCAACTCCGATTCAAGCGGTTTTCGATCCGTCATGATTTTTGGGTATTTTCTAAACTTTTTTGAGATAAAATTTTGAGTTGATTATATATGGAGTTCATATTTTATGGTCATTACATCAACACAAATGCTAGAAAATCGCAAATTGAGAGAGATATGTATGCTACTATACCCATTTTTTTCGGTTTCGATGGTAGACAAAATTATCAAAATTGGGAGAATCATATCCAAGATTTCTTTCTAGCTTCTGATCTGACTTCAGCACAGAAATGCCTTCACACCTGACAAAAATTAGGTGGAGAAAGTTATACTTGGAGTAAAGAGTATAAATTATGTTTGGATTGGAATATCTTGCGACGTCTACTTCGTCATCGGTATACTCAACACCACCTTCAAAATTTTTAATCTCATCGGTTTCAATCATCTGAGCCTAAAACAATGACTAGTGATGAAAAACTTCAATATATGATCGATGAGCTTAAAAAGTGTAGCCGAATACTTGACAGTTTTAAAAACACACTTAAATGCAGGGATGAAAGAAGTCAAATGGTTAGTAATGATAGCATCGTTAACAAGATTGAAGCAGATATTGCTATGTTTGGTGAATGTATTTTGCAGCCTACACCGGATACAGAAGTTCATGATGAGTCATTACTAGTGCCAGATGGAACTTTTTTTCCATCCACAGAAGTTGAAAACTTAATGGTTCAGATTTCTGAAGATCCTTCAATAGAACCAACTGTGAAATTTCAGCTGCCTGTGAATACTTCTGATGATCATACTTACGAGGAGAAACCAACAGAAATATCTTCTTCTCTCCTATTTGCATATGTACAGAGAGTACAGAAACTTTCAATCCAAAGTGAGACTTCACACAGAAAAGAAGCTATTGTTGATGATGAGGTAAAAACTTCAGTTCCTCTTGAGAGATTCATTACAAGAATTATGAAGAAATTACCGACTCAACATGCAGATTCATATGAAGTTTCGAAGATGTTTGCTTCTACTGTTCATAGCCAGAATAATTTGTGGGATTTACAGTCATTTGAAACTGGTTCACGAAAGAAGCCAGTTCCACCTCCACCGCCTTGGTACAGATGTGATGTACTAGATACGGTTCCTCGACCACCACCATGGCCCAATTGGGATACTTCGTGGATGTCAATCAGTTCAACCCGGACGTGTTTATCATTTCTTATCTCCGCATTCATCGGGGATGAATGCTTTGAAGCCGGGGAGAATTGATGGAGATCAAATTTGATTTAGGAATAGATTTGATTAGATTTGGATCTTTTTAGGATTTTAGAATATTTGTTTGGATTCTAATTTTATTAGAATTCTGATTTTATTAGGATTTTGGATTCTATTAGGATTTGGTTTGTTAGAGTTTCCTATATATATGAGTTTGTATGGAGAATTAAAAAAGATGAATAATTTTTTGAGAAATTTTCTTGAGAAATCTCTGACGTGGAATTCGCTGAGTGAAAATCTTTCCTTGTGGATTCGTGGAGAGTGGGCGTGGGCCTGGGTGGATTCCCAAATCCCAAAAGTTTTCCCCAATTTATCATTTCTTCCTCAATCCCTCTAGAAAAAATCCTAATTTCAAAACTCTAACCCTAATTTCGCCTCCGTCCTGCGTCAGTTACTCAAGCCACAATAAAATAATTGTCTATAAATAATAGATATGTCACTGAACCACTTGCACCATCAAAGGTTGCTCCCATTAATTTGCCCGTAATCTACTGCCTTTTCAGTGACCCGGATGGAACTTTTGATGCAAGACTAAACAAATACGGTGATACGGGACAAATTTGGCACGAAACCATTGTAGATGAGAACCATTGTATCAGGCACCCACTAATTTAGAGAGCAAAGGAAGGGTCCCGAACACAACACTTCGCCCAGAATCTTCTTAACATTAGATCAACAAAGCTCTAGCTCATGCAATTATAAGCCCTCTCCATATCTACTTTCAAATCCATTAAGAATAGAATGTAAGATCTCTTGTACTAACAAAATATTATCCGAAATAGATCTCTTGGAGAGAAATGTCCCTGGCCCCTCTTCCTCCAAAATTAACTTAGGCAAGAATTTCTTCAAACGAGTAATAAGAATCTTAGCAATCAACTTGTAAGAGAAATTGCACAAGCTAATAGAGCGTAGTCTTTAAGGAGTGTTAGGTTATCTACCTTTGGAACCAAGGTTACAAAAGTTGCTTTCCACTGTTTCGGGAGAACACCTATTGCAAAGAAGTGTTGGATGGCAGCCACCAAATCACCCTTAATAATCTCCCAGTAGTGCTTATGGAAATAGCCAGAAAACCCATCCGGCCATGGGGCTTTACTAGCATTCATTGACCGAAGTATCATTTCCACTTCCTCTAACGTGACAGGCCTGCAGTGCTCTCCTCAAACTGCACTTCATTGATCAAATTCTGGACCAAGCTATGAGCATCCACAGTCGTGGCAACCCTATTCCACTTTGACTTGAAGTATCCCAAGAACTCCCTTGCAATTTTATCTCTTAAAGTGCGGACCTCCCCATCTAGCCATTTGACACCGGCTATGAGATTTTTAGACTGTCGGACCATAATAGTGCGATGGATAAAAAGCAATTTAGAATCACCCTCCTTCAGCCTGATTATGCGAGACTTTTGCCTTCACATAAGCTCCTGATACTGCAGGACATCACGTAACTCATGTTTTGCTGATTTCAGAGTCACCTTCTCCTCACTCCTCACTGGTAATACCGCAACCAGCCACTTTAGTTTGTAAATGTTCAATCCGAAATTGAAGGAGCTCACCCCTCTGGAATATATTTCCAACCTCATCCTTATTCCACTGACGCAGTGCCTCCTTCGCCTTCTTATTCTTCATGAATAAGATATCAGTAGGTGACCCTGTCACCACAAGACCCCAACTCTCATTAATAATGTCAAAAGAACAGGGCATATAGATCCACATACATTCAAACCAAAATGGTTTAAGCCCAACATGATCACCCCCTTCCGTGTTAAGATGTGGAGGGCAATGATCTGAAGCTATCCGAGCCAAATGTCGTACAACCACATTACGAAATAGTTCAAGCTAACCCGAGGTGCATAGAATATTAATTTCCAGTCTTTCCTTGACTCGGTATTGTATGTGTATAAAAATGTATATCCAGTCTTTCCTTGACTTGGTATTGATATGTATAAAAATGTATATTTGTAGCAGACTTCATGCTTCAGCTCTCATGTCTAACTACAAGCAAGAGTTTCCATAAGATGTTCAGGCTGCAGACTGAAAATTTCTTTAGTTTTCAATTCTTGAAGCTGTGCCAACCTACCGATTTTAACCAAAAGAAGTAGCCTGAATTTTGCTATAATATATGCTCAGCTGGCAAGTTTAATCATGTTAAATTATTCTATCACAAGAACATGAAGCTTTGCCTGTTGCATTTTGTCAGATCCTTTCAGTCTTTAGACAAACGAAAATTGACTTGATACCTCTGATCAGAATTCTATTTAAATTTGAATTACTTTACAGGGTTCCAATAGTCGCAAAATGTGATAGAAAACGCGTTCTTTCCTCTTGGGCCCCTCTGTGTGGTAATGTAACCCCCCTCGAATTTCAAGTGGAATTCTCAAATGTAAGGCATCTTACCCCAAGGGAATTCGTTGAGAAGTTATCAAAGGATCTCAGAGTAAGTGGAGTCGTTGCAGGTATCTCAAGTGCATATTACTTGAACTTTTGTCAATATATTTGGTACCATCCATCCCTGTTTCAGCAATGTCCTGTGATTGCATCAGTTTATAATGGCAGGTGAGAACTATAGATTTGGGTATAAAGCATCTGGAGATGCCCAGGAGCTGGTGAAGCTGTGCAAGGAGTATGGGTTGGATGCCTGTATTGTGAGCCATGTCATGGACAAGACCCAACTGCCTTGTAACGGTGCAATAAGTAGTAATCCTTCCAATGACAAAGGGCAAGTTTCCTCTACTCGTGTTCGCCATGCCCTTGCTATGCGTGATATGGAGCATGTGACTCAACTCTTGGGGCGGAAGCATCGCCTTGTGTGGATGGTGGACAAAGAATGTCGATGCATTAGTAGCCGAAGGATTCTCGTTCCGAAATCGTGCTTGTTAAACCTTCCACCAGGGGATGGTCAGTATGATCACTGCAGTTTCCTGGTACAAGATGTGTTTGTAGCAGAGTGCAGGGTGATGCTTGATGCTGAGAATCTTGATATAGAGTTATGTAGTGGAAGCATTCAATACGTGATTCAAGAGGGTCAGTTGATAAGCATAGAGTTCGGCTGAGTGAGGTGGTGCAACAAAACATTAAGCTACTGTGTATCGGTAAAGATTCTGGTCAAGATGACAATCTAGACCCCAGAGGCCATAGCAACAGCTAGTCCCTGACCAGCAAACCACAACAAAAGAAGCTACAAAGATAACAAGACATTGTTTTATTTTTTCAATTGGAATTATGACAAATGGAGCAGATCAGTGAAAAAAAGGTATGCCATTATGATCTTTATTGTTTAATTTTACTTTTGTTGAATTTAAATAAATCATTTTCTTTTGAATTGTTATCAGTTATATGTGTACACATATTTGGGGGGCCAAACTTGAAACTTAATATTTAGTGCAAGATCTCACTGGAACCCTATTTGGCCTTTCTGATGATGGCATTTACAAACAATTGTAGATTAGACCTAGCTGTAGAACTCCCCTTTGCTCCCATTACCTTCTGCTTCAAACCTAACATCCTCTCTTGTATCTCCTTGCCCTCTTTGCCCTCCATAACCCTTCGAACACTATCTCTGATCTCTCTTCTACCGAATCCCTCTGGCTTGATCCCAATGCCCCAAACCCTAACAATAAAGTTGCAGTTCAAGAACTGGTCCCCGGAGATAGGATAACAAACGAGCCTCTTCCCATATCTGATCCCCTCCACTGTCGAATTCCAACCACAATGTGTAACATAGCATCCAACTGCTTCGTGCGCAAGAACTGCCTCTTGGGGCGCCCAGCTAACCACTTTCCCTCGCCCAGCAACCCAATCAAGGAACCCGTTTGGTAGCCCATTGCGCCATGCAGCATCATCCTTTAGAACCCAGAGAAATGGTCTCCTTGTTGCCTCAAGCCCGAGGGCAAGTTCTGTAACCTTTTCGTGTCCTATCGGTCCGACCCAGCTACCGAATGATATGTAAATGACTGAGTTGGGTGGTTGTAGTTCTAGCCAATTTAGACAGCTTTTGTCCTCATCCCACATTGTAGGATTAGGGTTAAGTTTAGGGTTGTTGTTAGATGCTGCCAACGGGCCAATTTGGAAGATGCGTGGACAACCGTTACCCAATGTTTCGTTGTGCTGGCCGTCTTCTTGAGTAAAGGAGTTGACGAGGAGCCAAGGGAGAGCGTTGACTCGATCCATGGTTCGCAACCAGAACTTGAATCTTAATTTTTGGGAAGCAGGGTTTCCGACTAGCCATGGCAAGTCTTTGGTGCTGAGCTTTGATTTTGTTGGTAGTAGCATTATTTTCGATACTTCTTCCTCCTCTATAAGGTGTTGATATGAGGGTGCACCTGTGATCAAAAGCATTTTAATGGCGAATTAGATGAGAAATAATGATGTATAGAATCTGAATTTGTTTCTCTAACATTTAAGAAAACGAATGCCAATTATTCTGTCGCAATGTAACCCGCGCTTTTAGATGCTGGCTTGTCGCTCTGCTCATAATTAAATCTCCTAATATGGGAAATTATTCTCGTACCCAAAGTCTGAAGTTTACGGTTTTTAGAGCCACGCTGTTGTGAGTAGATTTAAAATACAAAGAGAAAATGCATTTGTGCGGTGAGCGCAAGAAAATTGTGATGACTGCAAAAATATCCATATTTTTAATAAATAAAATTGAGGTTTCAAACATTTTATTCTCATCTATAATTCCTTAAATATCGACAAATGAATTCTTTTATCCGTGATTTTTAATCCAAAATAAGCTGAGGGATTGTAGATAAAAGTTGCTAGGATTAGATTATGATTTAATTTTTTTCAAAAGCAATTTTTTTTTTCTTTTTTGTTGTGAGCATAGATAATTTTCAAAATACAAAACCAATGTATTCCATTTATTTTAAATGTCAATTGGCAATACTGTATAATAGCGCAAACTGGAACATAATATTTCCTGAATAACTTTGTACATACGATTTGAATTTCTCCTTTAGTCGGTTCTGAACGTTTCTGAATTATGAAAGATTTGATAAACAATTGTGAAAGATTTCACAGCCTGGGTTATGTTTAACTAGGATTTCTCTCTTGTGTGCTTGTCAAAGTTTTTTGTTTTTTTTTTTAATGTAAGTTTCTAACCACAACACGACCTGATGTAGTTTTGATTCACCTTGAGGTTAACTTCAAGATAAAGTAATTTCATTACACTACAAAAAAAATTAAAGATAAAAAAAAAATAATGCAATGCAATCACATAGTGATATCCTAGAATCATTCATAAAATTCTTTCAACTTCAAAAAAAAAAAAAAAAAAAAAAAACTAACAAACAATCCCGAAATATCACATTGAGATAGCTTGGGAGATGGCCACTTACAGTAATAACTTGTGGTTGGTTTGCTGTCCCTAAACGACAACATGCATGCTATAATAAGAACTTTTAATTTAATTAGTAAGACCAAAATCCAAGAAAAGTGACCAACTTACTAAATTAGTTTGGTCATCATCCATCATGTGAGTGTGGCTTCCACCAAGTTTAGCGCATATCCTGTTCGCTATAATTATCAACAAATTAAATAAAATCATCCGCGTGACTTCGAATTCGGGCTCATGCTCAGCACGCGCATGTTTCAATTACAGAAGGACAACCTTTTTAATAGCTTTACACTCTGTTAATAAATATAAAATAAATTATACTTTTATTTAAAAAATTAAAGAAAATATTCTGCCTTTAGTTTTTTTTAAGTAAATAAAAAGAAAAAAACATAAAAGAGGAAATAATCCGCCATTACAATCGCACTTTGAAATCTAAATGTTGTTCCATTTTTCTCGTATGTTATCTTAAGTAAAGCTTGGACAAGGGTAGAGTAAGTATTAGTCGGTTTCGGTTCGATTTTTACTAATTTTGACAAAACTAAACTGAATTAATTAGAAATAAAAATCGAAACCAAATCAAAATAATTCGGTTCAGCCAGAACCAAATTTTGAATAAAAATTATTTAAAAATTATAAGTTTACAAAGTATCCTATTTGCATTGAATTTATTATTTATGATATATAAATATATGCGATATATATATTTATATATGTTTATATATATATATATATATATATATATATATATATATATATATATATATATATATATATATATATATATATATATATATATATATATAGACATGTTTTTTTATAAATATATAACTTCTAATTAAATAATATTGATTTGGTATCAGTTTTCAAAGTTCGAAACAAAAAACTGTATGAATTATTTTGATTTGATTTGATTTTGCTTAATTTTTTCGTTTTTAAACCCAACACTGCTCACCCCAAGACAAGACAAGAGAGGTTCTCGATAGTTGTAGATATCATATCATGTTCCATTAGTTAATTAAAAATTTTCATTATTAGAACTAATATACTTTTTAAGCCTAGTTCACAACCAGCATGCATGATGTTTAGAACTTTTACAAATATATCTACATTAATTCTCTCACTTTCAATCTTTGCAGTGAAAACAAACTTTTAGCTTTCCTCCATGTATATATATAATATATAGATAGGCTTCTAGTTCTAGATGTCACTCTCTTATTAATTTGCTCAAATTTATAAAGATGTAGTATACGCTTACCACTATCAGAGATAAGTCCCCTCCGGATAAGCTCCGGTATGGCCGATACAATCCGATAAGTTGCAAACATGGCCGGCCAGAAACCTCCGGTCAAAATCCCACATCGGACCGCCACTCCAATCGCCCACGACGCCAGCAAGTCCACCACCACGCATGCCACCTCCCCTTCCGACTGCAGCCCCTTCAGCACGATCTCAAAGTGCGCAGGCATGCAGTTCTCCATCACGCGATCAATGGCGAAGAAATCTTTATCGCCATCTCCAAGGCCGGTAGGGACGGACAAGAACGCCACGCAGTCGTCGTCGCCCGCATTTGTCTTCGCCGAGATGCGGCGGTAAATGAAGTCCGGCAAGGCTATGACGGGCCGGAATCCGTGGGCGTAGAGGGCCCGGGCGAGGTGGAGAATGGGGGTTACATGGCCCTGGGCTGGATATGGGACGAGTACTGCTTGAGGCTTCACGATCATCTTCATCCTCTTCTTGAAACTCTAGCTTCAGGCCTACGACTGTATGTCTTCTGTAGTTGCTGCTGTTAGCTATATATATTATGGCAACAGAGAGCGAGGCTCATAATACTAAGTGAAAAGAGTTGGGGCAAGTTTGGCGCGTCGAGGTGGATGTGCGGCTGGCCGGGTTGTAGCACGTGTTATAATTGAGAGACTATATTACACGTGCTCAGCGCGTATACGGAAAGCTAGTATATGTAAGTGACTTGTGGGGGGGCGGGGGGAGCTAGCTTTAATGCATTGACTATACTTTGATGATAATTGAATCGAAGGGGACGGTGTCGAGCTTCCTTTATTCTTTTTTTAAACTATATAATATGAAAGTTGATGGCTGTGAACTTCCCAGATAGTCTATTAAAGTGATAGATATAGGTATTGTATTTATAACATAATATTTTGAGATAGACGTAGACCTTTTAGATGGTTTTAATGGTGAGATAATTTATTATGATCTGCTTTGTTCAACTTAATTTATACCATTTAAAATGTTATATATATATATATATGGATTAATGTACAGTTCAGAAAAATTTACGTGAGCTAGCAGCAAAACTATAATGATCCAATAATTTTTTTTTTTAACAATTACTATCTAACTTCATTTAACTTCTTTCGGATTAAATTTCATAAATTTTGAAATTCATTTACTCTTACTCTTTCATCAAGTGCATACAAAATGTTTTATTCATTGAAAATCGTTAATTTTGTGTTAACTTGATGAAAGACCAAATCAAAACTAAAATCCAAGAAACTGGGTACGAGTGAACCCTAGAAGGTCGAGATAATAATCCAAAAGAAATTTAAAAAAAAAAATTATTGAAGATAGTAAAAATAAACTGCAACTCAGATAACTTGCGTGAGTTGTCAGCTCATTTCCATTTTTCTCATATATATATATATATATATATATATATATATATATATATATATATAGCAAACGGAAAATTCATCGACAGTGAAGGGAGTTCCTTCACCATCACTTAGGTGGTTCAATAAAATTATTACACGTGGCATCACGCAAAGAGTGGTTAAGTAACTTCTTTTATTTGTTATCTTGAGTGGTATCATGTGTAATAATTTTATTAGACCACCTAAGAAGCGATGAAGGAACTTCCTTCACCGTCGATGAATTTCCCGTTTTCTCATATATATATATATATATATATATATATATATATATATATATATATATATATATATATATATATATATATATATATATATATATATATATATATATATGAGGAAACGGGAAATACACCGGCAGCGAAGGGAGTTCCTTCACTGCCGCTTAGGTGGCCCAATAAAATTATAACATGGGGCGTCATTCAAGATAACAAATAAATGAATTCTCTTAAATGACACCACGTGTAATAATTTTATTGGGCCACCTAAGCGGCGGTGAAGGAAACTTCCTTCACCGCCAGTGTATTTCCCGTTCTCTCTCTCTCTCTCTCTATATATATATATATTGCACTAATACATCAAGTAGGTATAAAATGAACGATCGTAATTGTAGATCTATATTTTAGAACATATAAATTCTCCATCCAACTATTTAACCATGATTCAAACAATTAGAAATGCATACTACCATTTTTTTTTTTTTTTTTTTTGAGATTTTAAACGTTCTAAACCACTAAATTACCATTAAGTCTATAAATTAACAAACCAACAAGTTAGACTGCCTTTTGTGCCTTGGATGCATAGCTAGAAAATATTTTATAATTTTTTGATTTTGGTCACCAACCACTTCAAATGCTATAGATGTGCTATAGATTACACATCATATTATCCATCAGAATATCCTAAAGTTGACGCTAAATATGAAGGATATGGCTTCAAATTCCTTTCCGAAGGAGCCGAGTCTATCTCCTAATGTATGTACTGCCTATTCTTTCCTTGAAAAGGAAAGACACCAAGATAAGTTAGTGTTTTCCAAATATGCACTCTTGGCTGACGATAGAGTTAGACCATAACCAATAGAACATGTTGAGCTCTAATCATGAATGATGATCGATTCTGCAAACCTTTCGTGACCGAATTGGCATCTATAGAACTTTCCAATATAAAATCTGCAGCTTTTGACACTTACCTGAGACGACAGCAACTATGCCTAATATCCAAGTAGTCTTTTTGCATAACTTTGTCCGATAAGTCCAAACACGAAGTTAGAATAGTTGTCAGCAAAAGCATTATACAAAGACAAAAATTAAGCCCATGGGAAAGTTGTACCATTGAAGATAAAACAATATATTTTTACACAGAGGATTAATGAGAGAAGAAAAGGAAGCTTCTAGCCACAAAGATTTCACTACACAAAAGAAGGCTCCTCCATAATCGAATCAAGAGAGGAGCTTTGGCCAAATTTTCACTATTTAGTCAAGGCTGAATAAAAAATTAAATACTGAAGCAGTGAATGGTTTCAAACAATTCGATTAAGGCTAGCCTCCAGCAGGTAAATGCAGCAGGCGAATCAGCACTTGAAAATGTTCAGAAATGTATTTAATTTGAATCATATGGAACTTATAAACCTCCTAATGAATGATCTTGTGCAAAAATAATGCGGCACCTGCGAAAACTGACTGTCCCTCTTGTTCCCTTCTGAATGACCTGCATGCCATATCAAAAAAGTAAACCACTACCCTCATCGAACTTGAATACAGAACTAAAACATATTCAATATTCGAACATTTTGTAGAACAAATAAAGATGCTTTAAGCTTCCAGGCCCCCAAAGAAACCTAGTTGACCTGAAGATGAGGTATTGGTCCTGAAGGTCAAGAGGTTTCAGAATGAAAAGAAATGCAGCAAGCTAGCTTTAAAACTTTTTTACTAGGAAGAAAATCTTCCTGAAATGTTTGTAGTTAGCAGAATAAATAGTCAAATTGTCAGCTGTAAACTAATTCCAGAAGTCAATGTCTAACGTCCCATCGCTAAGGTTATAATGGCCGAGTTAGAGCATAACAAAGCAAAAGAAAGTTCGAATAAGCCAAACTCACATAGCAGCCTAGCAGCGTCCAATCCACTTTGGATATTGGCCCATTTATAACCATAGCCTACGCTCCTCAAAATTTAGTAAAGGAACTCAATAGAGAAATAAGTCTCAATCTGTTTGAGAATCATTCTGCAAATAATGTATGAGATCGATGGCCCAACCTGTTTAGATTGGAGATACAATTGGCTCAGTGATTAAGCCTGCAATGAGTCTGAAATTTGATGGCTCAATCTGTTAAAGATTGGAGATAACATTGGTTCAGCGATTACACCTCCTGTGGTCATGCAAAGGGTCTGGCTTTCAAGTCCCATTCAGAATAGGCTTATGTATTTACTCAAAAAAAAAAAAAAAATAAACAAATAAACAAGGGGAGAACAAAATAAAAATAAAACCATTTTTTCTTTTCAAGGCTGTATACTTATGGAAGCCATGATATTTGTTGGCTATGAAATTAACAAGCAGCCTCAGATAAATTTGGAGATGAGAAACAAAGATTGACAGAACCACAATGATGTGAAATTGGAGGCTGTGAAATTAATTAGCAGTCTCAGAAAATTTCCAAACAGTCTTAGTGTAGATATCAATTCAAAATAAATGAAGATCAACAAGGTGAAAGAGCATTGAGCAAGTATTGTGATCTCTATATTCAATACATTCTCAGATCATTAACTCCATCTTTAAGGGCTTGGCATACAAAATTGTTAAACCTGTGGGTTTTCTGCAAGGCCGTGACAGAGATGCGATAAACAAGTACGGGACCTAATAAATAACCTTCACCAAACAAGTTTGCAATATAGAATGTATATTTAAGAAAAGGAAGAAAAAGGAGCTAAGTTGCAGAGATCATGCTGCTTGAGAATAAAAACAAAGAGGCATGCTACAAAGAAAAGTGAACAGCTTGTTTAAAAGCGAATGGAGGGGAACAACTGGAAGAGCATACAAAAGAAGAACGCATCTTTCTGCAAGATGAAAACGAAACTAGTTTAGGCCGATGCTACAGCATATGTTGTGCATTGTACATTTTTTAAATCAATGACCCTCACAAGCCTACAGAATAAAAGGACACTGGGTGGAGCAGCCAACATTACATTCTGGATCAAGCCTATGTTATTGCCAACATAATGTATCAGAACAAAGGAACAAGCTTAACAACACAACTGGCAGATAATATAATAATGCCCAAGCACTGAATATCTTCTATAAACAGAGATGTGATCAATATTTGACTGGGAAAAATACCACATCTCTTCTGGACTTGTTATGCGCACTATGGAAGTTGTAGGATATATCTTCTTCTCTCGTTATGTTCACTATAGAAGTTCAACATGTCCAAACTATAGAGCACGGCTGTTATTCTAAACTTGCCATTAATCTTCTCTGTTCTCTTGCCATGATACAACAACAACAACACAGCCGTTATATCAAAATTTTGGGGTCCACTACTGAATCCTTTTATTCCATTCCGCTTGGTTAAAAGCCACCTCTATAGTTAAATTCACCACTCTAAGTCCTCTGTAATTGCTTCTATTCATATTCATTTAGGCCTTCCTCTCGTCCTCCTACTTCTATGGACTATTATCCTATCACTTTTCCTAACCGGTATCCATAAAGACCTCTTTTGCATGTCTGAACTATCTCAGTCAATTCTCTCTTTTTATCCTTAATCGGAGCAAATTCTCCTGCCATGATACCCACCTAAAAATTAACTTTCATTTGCATGCCTCAACTCCTCACATAACGCAAAGACGAGATATTTGCTGTCTCAAGAAACTATCAACAAATATTAGTGTTGATTCGCAATAGATCCCCACAACGTCAAACATGTAGTGTTGATAACACAATAGATCTCTGATAAGTGCTAATATTTGAGGTGAAAAGAACCTTGAGTAACCATAGGATACCACACAGTGCATCAATTTTCTCAATCCAAACAAGATAAGAAACTGTAGTTGTTTATGGGTTCTCATTTTAAGAATAACAGCGACAAATTATTGTAACTATCATATATCTTTTTACCATGGAAAGCCTCATTAGCGCAGAAAAAGGTATTTATAAATTTTAGCATTTCTTTCATGCAATCGCTTTCTGAAGAGGAATTAAAGAAAAAAATCATCCCACACAACACGGTCTATCCTCCACTTGTTGGTATCGGTTGGGACGCATGCTAATCTCTTCCAAAACAATATAACTGACAATGATAGGCATGCGTGATAGAAGAGAGGGCTTCCCTTTATAGAAGACCAAACTGATTTGGTTTGGTGCATCAGAAGGATATGTGAGATTTTCACCAAGGTAGGGTGAGGAAAGGCTAGTGCAATGACGGAAATGTCATAGGGTAACCTTTGGACTCGTGGTCTGTCCCTACATCTTTTTATCATTCTCAAACCTTAGCAAACACAATAACCTCAGGTCCTTGGGTCACACAGGCAGGGAACCATAGATCTTCATTGTTGATGGTATGAGATTTAAAATGAGGTTGAAACATAAATGACTGAATAACAAATTGTGGCTTCCATTGACATCAAGCAGTCCTATAACTCCAAAAACCAACACGGACTTCAACACAACAAAAACTTAGGATACCCCCAAAATATTTATATTTTATAGAGCTTCTATTTTCTTACAAACGATGCTCAGGCTAATAAAAGATGCAACTTCCTCATTCCTTTTTCAAGTCATTCTACCTTTTCAAGTTTTACATTCAAAAAATTTCACAAAAATTTCACCCGCTGCCATCAGCTGAACTTCACAGTGACTCCCTAGGTTGCATTACTACAGGTACAGGATACAGTTATATGATATGGATAGGTAGATACGGTAAAGCATAAGAATCTAGGATATTGGTACATTGCACACACACAACAAAAATAAAGTTTTTTACGTATATGATTTAATATTATTTATCTATAACATGGTTTTGTAAGACTATAATTCTTTTAAAACATAATAAATTAATATCAGATAATATATAAGTAATAGTTCTGATCAATATGAACCAATGATCACGAGAATATCCATAATTCTTAATTAATAAAGCAAACAAATTATATAAATGTATCTAGAAATCAAATAAAATTATGGAACCTATCACATATGCGATATATTTAGAAATCTGTCTTGGATGTTTCTCTAGCACATATTAGATACTATTGTCACAAAAATTAAGAGTTAAGCCCCATTTAGTGAGTGTATACATGTAGTAAAAATTCATATTTATTAATGAATAATTTGAAAGTTATGCTAGAAATCTGTTAAATACATGTAAAATATGCCAAAATAATAAAAGAGGACAAAGGACTACTATAGTTACGGAAATAGAGCGCTAAACCCCCATTTTGTGAGTATATACACATGGAGAAGTTTAATATTTTATTAATAAATGATTTAGAAGTTATGAAATTTGCTAAATGTGTAAAAATACAGTAGAATAAAAAAAAAGGTCTACAAAACTTCTATAGTTATGAAAACTGAGCAATAAACCCTAATTAGAGATTGTATACATGTTATAAAGTTTCATAGTTTATTAATAAATGGTTTAGAAGTTTCGCTAAAAAATTGCTAACTATGTGTAAAAATATGCTAAAATAAGAAAAGTGATTTATAAGACTCCAATAGTTATGAAAATTGAGAACTAAGCTCCATTAATGAGTGTCCACATATGAAAATTTTCATATTTTATTAATGGTTGGGTTAAAAGTTATACTAAAAATTTGTTAAATATATGAAAACATTGTTCTATAGGACTCCTACTATTACGAAAATTCAAATTACGTCACATTTAGTGAAGCTATATATGTGGCAAAGTTTAATATGCAATTAATTAAAGTTTGAAACTTGTTTTAGAAATTTATTAAACACGCGTAAAAATATATCAAGATAAGAAAACAGGTACATAAGGCTCTATAGTCGTGAAACTGAGAGTTAAGCCTATTTAATGAGTGTATATATGTGACAAAGTTTCATATTTAAATAATTAATGGTATAGAAGTTCATGTGGAAATTTGAAAAATATGAGTAAAAATATGCAAAAATGAGAAAAACCGTAGAACTCCTATAATTAGGAAAATTGATAGTTAAGCCCCATTTAGTTAGTGTGTATGCGTGCAAAGTTTAATATGTTATTAATGAATGGTTTTGGAAGTTACAGTAGAAATTAACCAAATATACGTAAAAATATGCAAAAATAAGAAAAACAGTCTATAATACTCCTATAGTTAAGAAAATTTGAAGGTTAAGTCACATGTAGTGAGTATACACATGTAGTAAAGCTTCCTATACTAATGGGTGGTTGGGAAGCAATACTAGAAATTTAATAAAAGCACGTAAAATATACCAAAACAAGAAAAATGGTGACAACATGTCAAGATAAGAAAAGTGGTATATAAAACTCCTACAGTCATGAAAATTACGAGTTAAGTCACATGTAGTGAGTATATACATGTGACAAACTTTCATATTTTAATATTAAACGGTGTGAAAGTTGCTTCAGATATTTGCAAAAAACAAGTAAAAATTATGCCAAAAATGAGAAAAGCTATTTATAGGACTTCTACAGTTATGAAAATTGACAGTTAAGCCCCAGTTAGTGAGGATATACTCATGCCAAAGTTTCGCATTTTATTAATGAAT
The DNA here is from genome assembly GCA_036321105.1 of Dracaena cambodiana. Taxonomy (NCBI): domain Eukaryota; kingdom Viridiplantae; phylum Streptophyta; class Magnoliopsida; order Asparagales; family Asparagaceae; genus Dracaena; species Dracaena cambodiana. Next base: position 11,883,235 of record JAYEPQ010000004.1, on the reverse strand, counting down.
GGTTGAAAGTTACTCCGGAAATAGGCTAAATACATGAAAAAATGTGCCAAATAAGTAAAGTGCTCTATGAGACTCCTATAGTTATGAAATTTGTCAGTTAAAGCTCATTCAGTGAGTGTAAAAATATAGCAAAGTTTCATATTTTATTAATAAAATGTTTGGAAGTGAGGATTAGAAATTTACCAAGTGTAAAAATGTCAAAAGAAGAAAACGGCTGTATATGACTCATATAATTATGATAATTGAGATTTAAGCCCCATTTAACATATATAGACATGGCAAATTTTCAAATTTTACTAATGAATAATTTGAAAGCCATTACAAAAATTGGCTAAACACGTGAATGTTTGCTCAAAAAAGCGAATTTTCCTTCCATTGCAATTTTTTATTTTACAGCAATAAAAGATTGAAATTACAAAATTTTTTGAGATCACAAGAATAGGAAAAAATTGATGTATTCCCCCTTTTTAATCTTAGGTTGGTAGCGATAGAGCCTCGCTAATGCGCTCCGTTGACCGTTCGACTGGAAAGAAGAGGATCGACTCTCCTTTCTGCAAACTCCGGAAGAAAACCGTCCCTGGATTCTCCAAATTTTACCAAAAATTCCTTTTCTCAATTTCGCTCCCGTTATTTTATAGATTAAGGAGATTTTTCTCCGGCTCAAATTCTTCTTCCGAATCAAATCTGCATAATCGCTCAAATTCCGGACCACGTAATCTCAGCAAGGGGGACAAACAGGATCAATATGAGCGGGAGCAAATATGAGTGGGAACAAACCACGGGTTGGCACCCTCGGGAGCGCTCCCGCGGGTGTCAACCTGCGGGAGTGCTCCCGCAGGTGGCACCCGCGGGTGCATCCGCAGTGCACACTTTTTTATTTTACCGTATCTACATAACCCTCTCCAAAGTTTTTTGAAATTTAATCAATAATTTGTAACTGAATTTCGAAATACTTTGGACTCTCCCTTTTTTTATCTCCCTTTTGGATTTGAATTGGGGTTAGCTACCATCTGCATATGAATAAGGATTGGAATAGGAAAAAGAATTTAAATAGATATCCAAATCCTATTTAGATTCTGATAAATTTTAACCAACCTTTGATTTTGGTCAGTCATAAATTCTGATTCCTTTTCTTATTTGAACTCCAGATAATTCATTTTAAATACCCATATATCTCCACCCCTTCTTCTCATACTCAGAAAATCTCTTCTTCTCATACTCAAAGAAATTATTTTTTTCTTACTCAACCTAATGGCTTCCTCAAGCACTTCTCACATGCAGGATTTAAATCCCGACGATCCTCATGCAGGCGTTACCATCGGTGTTGATCCTTCTTTTCTAATATCAGGTAAACAAACGGTCATCCGTTTATTTTAAAATCGCTTTTGTGATTATTACGAAAGAGATTTTGTTTTTAATTTAAACATACATTTGCACATATCGCTATGCTATCCATCACGATAACAGACGTTGCGTTGTGCGGAATATTGCGCAAATATAATAGATCTACACGGGGGGCGTACTGCGGCAGAAACCCCGGATGATATCCGCAGGTGGGTGGCACCCCGCGGGTGTCCACCCGCGGGGTGTGGGGTGCCACCCGCGGGTGCCACCCCGCGAGTGGCACCCCATGGGTGGCGCCCAGCGGGTGCCCTCACGGCTGCTACTCCGTGATTATATTTTTTGAAGATTTTCATTAAAATTTTACTTTCTCTTCTGCAGTTCCCTATTCAACAGATCCTTTATCCAAGAATTATTATTTCGGATTTTGGGACGGCCCCAATAACCAACTCACTTCGGATTTGATGGTCACATCCCTTTAGTGGAGGAACGGAGTAGTTCGGATCGACAGTAGAAAATTATTAATTGCAACCCACTCATGGCTCGTGAGTTGATCACTGATTCCGTCTTTGAGGGCGCAAATAGGCAGATTTTGAAGAAACCACAATTTTTTTTTTGGGATATCGTCAACCAACCAGACGAAGACTTATGGGACACCACTAAGTGGTTAAACAAGGCGGGAGGTCGATACATGTTCACTCCAAACTTGGAGTGTAGCTATTCTTTAGCATATCTGCAGCAGATTTCGTGTCTGCGTGTGTGTCTTGGCCAATCACTCGCAGTCATCATGGTGTTGCTATAGGAAGATTTAGCAAAAACGGCACATTTATAGATGACCCAGCAAAACATGTTACAGGTCTATTGCCTGGTAGAGTCAGCAAAGACCTACCTGTTGGAGAGCATCCGAAATTAGCGGATACATTCATTAATCAATTTGCGGATGCTAATGGTCAATTCCCAGCTCATGATTTCTGCTCTCCTGGATGGGTTCACTCAACTCTGCGATCATGGTGGTCTCGGATGACCCACTTCATTCTCGTGAATTTCAAAACACGTCTAGAGAGACTTGGCCTCTACTGCACGGTGCAGAATGTACAGTTCGGTCTTCCACATAGCTCTCCTCACTTCTTTTGTATACTGCAGATGTATAATCCGGAGACCAATACTTTCATCACCCCTGTTAGAGAATTGGGATTCGCACTTCATGAGATGCATGAGATTTCAGCATTATCCATAGGCGAAACCCTTATAAGGAGTATGTTCCGAATACGAAAGAACTACTCCGTCTCAAAGCTATTCCCAATGCATACTCAACTTACTGGAAGCTGATGTGTCACTATAATATTTGTGCCGACATCTCTAAGACACGAAATCAAGGGGCGCGCCAAGCACGAAATCAAGGGGTGCGACATAAGGTATGGGTAGAGTATCTCTTCCAAGCACGAAATTAAGGGGTGCGACATAAGATATGGGTAGAGTATCTCTTCCAAGCACGAAATCAAGGGGTGCGATATAAGGTATGGGTAAAGTATCTCTTCCTAAATTTGGAAAAAAATGAGCGCAATATCCAAATACGGGCTTCTTGCGATATGGATACTATCAATGAAAGGATTGGTGCCTTCTTCGCAACCACATATACAGCAGAATCCGATGAACATGAGTTTAAAGCTCAGACTGTTTTCGAAAGTTACCACTACCAGGCAGCTTCCCCTATATCGGACAATGCTATTTTTTATGGATATCTCATGTTATGGTTGAAGCACTGTGTAGTGCCCATCTTATGTCGCGAAACTGTCACCATTGAAGTCATTTACCCAGCAGTCTTACTAGCGTTTGGCAAACCTCTGGGATTATTGTCAGTTATAGTTTGTAGTCTGCAACGTGGCTTGAGAGATATAATTACACAATTTTGTAAAGTCCTGCAGATGGAAGATAAAGATGGTAAAAACATCTTCAAAATGACTAATCCGCGTATTGACCTGCCATTCACTTATCTGATGACTTAGTTCATGTTGCACTGTCCCGGATTAATGACTTCCCCTTCAGGACTCATTGATCATGCCACTCCTCATGTACAGCACTTTGAGAATTGCTCCTGGAACGGAAGGTATATGGCTAAGATCTGACAAATCCTTGGGCGACACCAAAATTATCATATTTACCGCTGTTTTCCAAAGTTTCTCGGAGAAACTTATAGCAGACAACTTAAAGATAGTCTTGAAAATGATGGCTATACAACCTTGCTATCGGGTTGCTTCTGGTGGCTTATTAATATCCGATCAGGTCATTTGATTTTTCGACAAGGTCGAATTTGTTTCATGGAGCCCATACGCCAAGTCGTTTTGCGCGTCAATTCGGGTATGATCAATTATATGTCGGCAACCCAAACTCTTATCTTAGTCGTGATGGAAATCTTTTTGAGGGTGCGCGAGGATGGTACCATTTTGCGGCGGGAGCTACAAAAACATCATTTATTCTTCCAAGCTGATCACCATCTCTTTTTGCATCAATGGGATTCTGCAGTTAGTATCATCTTGCAGATATTATCCCTGGTGACTATCAGGTGAATCATTCTTTTTTAAAGAATATTGAGGCATTATATAGATCTTCGAAAAAGGGCCAGACGCGTGAATTCCAGTCCATAAGCACCCCCTTAGTTCTGATAACAGCGATGGAGATTGGCAAGATGATACTTCTACTCCAGCCTCTCCTATTGGAGGCAAATCCGCGTCGAAGCGTTCAAACTCTAGAGGGGTCAGGGTCTCACAAAAGAAGAGTAAGAAATTTCAGGCTCGTGTTGACAATTCGGTCTTTGGACGAACTGCGAGTCATTTAGATCCGCCGACCACGAGTCATTCAGGTCCGCCGACCACAACTTCTATAGCCTCACCAATCATCCAATCTAAAAATGACTTTCCTGTTATCACTTCGGTATTTGGGTCAGGAGGATTTCCGCCTACCACTTCTCCGGTCTTTTCCAACGTAACACCGTCAATGGCTTCGTCTAAAGAGACTGTTGGGATGTATGGCTTTGCAGTTTTCTCTACACTTAAGATATCTGCTACTGCAAGTCCAATCCCTGAAATTGCAAATTTTGACAGGGGCGGGCCAACCATCAGGGATATATAAGTCATAGAGCCGACGGATACTGCATTAGGAGATACTGCACTAGATGACTTTCCATCATCTCCAAGTGAAACCGCTTTGTCTAGCCCGACACCAGAACTTGTCCCTTCAGGTGAGCATTTCTCTTTAAGGATTGGCTTTTACTCATTTTCCCTCCTCCCTTTTTTTAAAGTACATATTCGTTTGTATTTCAGGTGGTGAAGATCTAATGATTCACGCCTCCCCGACGGCTAAATCAGATTCTTTGGAACTAGTAGATTATTCTAATGTGAGTAGGACAATTTGTGACTTTGACGGTCTAGGCTCCGAAGGAGAGTTCAACAGTGATTACTTTCCTCAACCAACATGGACAAAATTTCCCACTTACCCCCAGAGGTTTTAGAAGCGGATAAACTTGAGAGATCTGGTTCTGCTCCCATAACCACCAATGATGCAACTCTTCCAACAGGTATTTGCATATTTTCCTCATATTGCAAAAATCTTTGATGATAATACCTGACCATTCTATTTATATCAGATGCAGGTGATATTAATGCATCTTTAGTATCCTCTTTGGAAACTTTAGTAGAGCCTGTAAGCACAGAAACCTTTTCTTAGCCAACACACATGGTTTTACCACGTTCCGTTGCAATGGGGTCGACGTTTGGAGCAGCGAGCGACCAAGCCGCTAGCGTCAGCGGTCTCGACAACAGAGGTAATGACAACTCTAGCAAGAATTGTGGCTAATTCATTGGATGCGGCGGCTATTCCATTATCAGTATCACATATGGCATCAGTACCTCTTGCTGTTCAGCACCCATACATCCTTTTCCTGTAGCTTCAACAAGTTCGAAACAGAATTTGATTTTTAGCTTCAGTGAAAGACTTGTTGATCACAACGTCGAATTCTTTCTCGAACTCTTTCATGGATGCATCGAGTACATCATTAACGGAGAGGATTCTCTAGAGAGAGAGTCCATCCTCTCATGATGAGTCACTTAGACCATATCACCAGGATTGAAGGACCGCAACGGGCAGCTCCTTATAGGGCTCAATGGGATGCACTAGAGGTCCAATTGTCATTGCTCAACAGTTTGCGCCAAGCCAACCTTGCCGAGATGACAAACCAAGAAGTGGCTCGCTTACGAGCCCAAAACTTGGCTTTATATGCCGAACTGTAGCGAAATATAGAACATCAGGCCCAACTAGTTGCGGGACTCCAAGGTTCTTCAGAGAAGTTAACTTGGGACTTGGTCCAGATTGAGAACAATATCGAACACCATCGTACTCAATAAGCTGCGAACGGGAGATCGTTGCTAAAGCTCAAGCTTCGATTGCTAATTTTGAACTTGAAATTCGAACTTTATCTGACAAAACATCCGAGATCTCACGGCAAAAGGAATAAACCGAGCGTGACATCGTCGTCGGCATCAAGGAGTTGGAAGAATTCAAGATTAAGGTTGCACAACAGCCCCCCATGGATGAAAGAGACTTGCAAAGAAGAGCTCTAGAAACAACAAGGGAGAACCTCCACCGTAGGCTGTAAGATGTGAAATATGCTTTAAAAACTGTCTCAAAAGTAATTATTATTATTACTTATTGGTTATTTGTAATAATAAAGAAAAAGACTTTGTTGTGTGTCGCTGTATCATTATTATTATCTCTTTAATAAAAATTACCATCATTTATCTATTTACTCTTATTTTATTACATATACATATATGTATTTTATACATTTCATGGATGGTGATCCAAACTACTCAGAGATCCAGGACGTGATAGTAAGAGTTTTCACATGAATTTAATCATAGTTGTTCAGAGACATATAGTGCGACATATTAGGATTTATGAACGATAGGCAGATGTATGATATTAACATGCTTATATGATGACAAGTAGAGGTATAATGTTAACATGCTTATAGGATGAAGTATGATGTTAACGTGCTTACAGGATGACAAGCAGAAGTATAATGTTAACGTGCTTATAGGATGACAAGCGGAAGTATGATATTAACGTACTTATAAGATGACAAGCAGAAATATGATATTAACGTGCTTATAGGATCATAATCGTTTAGTGACATCTAGTATAATGGATTAGGAAGAGACAGAAGTATCATTAAACATGTCTCGGAGCTCGACCTATTCAGAGGATCTGGTCGTGATAGGAATGAGCTGACTAAACAGAAGAGAATACGAGGATAAACATGAGCATTTCGTACCTTACCATAAGGCGACAATCAAACTTGCCAACTCATTTAAAGAGTTTTATATTAACTACGTGCCACGACACGAGAATGCATACGCTGATACCTTGGCTTCCCTCACAGCTACATTAGCACTCATATTAGGTCGAGCAAAAACATTGAGATTGGAAGTCGCGAGCTTCTTTGCCTTGAAGAAATACTTGAGACGAATGAAATCCATACGTCAGGAATGAACTTCGAATCCAGAGATTGGCGATTCGTGTTCGTCGACTTTGCGCTTTACGGGATATTACCCGAAGATCCCAAAGAAGCCGCCAAAGTGAAGAAAAAGGCAGAAAAATTCTATTATAATCCTGAACTTAGTATCTTGTATCAGAAAATGCCAGGTAAAGTTTTACTTCGGTGCTTATCACAACAAAAGGCACAAAAAGTGCTCAAAGAAGCACATGACGGAGCCTGCGGTGCTCACCAACCAGGACCTAAGTTAGGAGACCGGATAAAACGAATGGATTTCTATGGATTCAGACGCAGTGGCATATGCAAAGAAATGTCATGCCTGTCAGGTGCATGCCAACTACATACATCAGGCTGCAGAGTACCTACATCCAACCACGATTACATGGCCATTCGAGATGTGGGGAATGGATATCATTGGTCTCATCACTCCACCATCTTCTCGTAGACATCAATTCATACTAGCAATAACTAATTATTTCTCAAAATGGGCAGAAGTTATCCTTTTAAGAGAAGTAAAGACAAATAATGTGGTCAATTTTATCAAACACCACGTCATCTATCGTTTTGGTGTTCCAAGACGAATTATCAGCGATAATGGTCCTCAGTTTACCAGCAAGGCTTATACCAGATTCTGTGACAATTTTAGAATACAGAATGTGTTTTCGTCTCCATATAACCCGGCTGCAAATGGCCAAGCATAAGCATTCAACAAGACCATTGTGAAGTTTTTGCAGAAATTCGTCACTACAAGTCAACGCGATTGGGACGAAAAATTGAGAGCTTGTCTATAGGCTTATCGCACAACAGTAAGGACACCGACAAAGAGTACACCATTTTCTTTGGTGTATGGTTGCAAAGCCATGCTACCTCCGGAAATTCAAATCCCTTCTCTTCGGATGGCATTAGCTATAAGAATGACCACTGAAGAAAAGCATAACCAACGACTCCGGGATTTAGAAGCATTGGACGAGAAGCGCTTAAAGGCTAAACAACAAATAGAGCTCTATCAAGTGCGAATATCCAGAGCCTTCAACAAAAAAGTGAAGGAACAAACTTTTAAAGTGGGTGACTTGGTCTTGGCGGTCAGGCGTCCTATGATTCTGACGCATAAAACTAAGGGCAAATTTCAGCCAAAGTGGGAGGGCCCGTTTATAGTAGAGATGGTTTCCTCAAATAGAGCATACCGGTTGATTAATCAACATGGTGATCGGATGATAATGCCAATTAATGGAAAATTCCTAAAAAAATATTATTCTTAAAGAAATAAATTCATCCGACCTCTCTTTCATTTCAGTAAGAGAAAAAAATTTCACTCACCCTTAGCACAAAGTTTCACACCCTAACTCGGGGGCATAAAGTGGAAATAGATCCTACGTCTTTATGACTAAGGATAAAGGAAATGTTTGACATGTAAACCCAAACGACATCCTCGCTAACCCCATCATGCTGGGAGTAAGAGCATGAATTGCTCGATATTGTCAAGGTAACGGAAAGAGAATAAAATTCTCGCAAACCCATCATGCTAGAGGTAAAAGCATGAATTACCCAAAGTTATTAAGGCGAAGGGAAGAAAGAATGTTTGGCATCTAAGCCCAAATAAAACCTTCGATAACTCACAATGCTGAGGGGAATAGTATAGCTAGCCCAGCTCAAATAGTAATTGGTAAAAACTAATCAAATCCGTTAATAGCTAGGGGTTTACTAAAAACCTTAATCAGATTGATTTCTTGTCAAGTTAAGATTTCACCTCTGATAAAAAGACAAAACTCACACTTCGTCAAGTCCAATATTACAACCTCTGATGAACCTGTTTTTAATATCGTTAAGTTAAAACTCACATTTGACGACAATTATTTTTCCTATCAAGTTAACAGTTACCTCTGATAGTCAGATTTTGAGGCCAAACACGTTAACAATCACCTCTATTTAGTCAGCTTATTCCTATCACGACCAGATCCTCTGAATAGGTCAAGCTTCGAGACATGTTTAACGAAAGCTCTGTCTCTTCCTAATCCGTTATACTAGATGTCACTAAACGATTAGGATCTTATAAGCACATTAACATCATACCTTTGCTTGTCATCCTATAAGCATGTTAATATCATACTTCCGCTTGTCATCCTATAAGCACGTTAACATCATAGTTCTGCTTGTCATCCTGTAAGCACGTTAACATCATACTTCTGCTTGTCATCCTATAAGCATATTAACATCATACCTCTACTTGTCATCATATAAGCATGTTGTCATCATATAAGCATGTTAACATCATACATCTGCTTGTCTTGTCATCGATAGGCACATTAACATCATACATCTGTCTATCGTTCGTAAATCTTAATATGTCGCACAATATGTCACTGAACAATTAGGATTAAATTCATGTGAAAACTCTTACTATCACGTCCTGGACCTCTGAGTAGTTTGGATCACCATCCATGAAATGTATAAAATACATATATGTATATGTATGTAATAAAATAAGAATAAATAGATAAATGATGGTAATTTTTATTGAAGAGATGATAATAATGATACAGCGACACACAGCAAAGTCTTTTTCTTTATTATTACAAGTAACCAATAAGTAATAATAATAATTACTTCTGAGACAGTTTTTAAAGCATCTTCTACGTCTTGCAGCCTACGATGGAGGCTCTCTCTTATTGTTTCTAGAGCTCTCCTCTGCAAGTCCATTTCATCCATGGGGGTTGTTGTGCAGCCTTAATTTTGAAATTCTTCCAACTCCTAGATGTCGATGATGATGTCACGCTCGGTTTGTTCCTTGTGCTGTAAGATCTCGGATGCTTTGTCAGATAAAGTTCGAATTTCAAGTTCAAAATTAGAAATCGAAGCTTGAGCTTTAGCAACAATCTCCCGTTCGCGACTTATTGAGTTACGATGGTGTTCGATATTGTTCTCAATCTCGACCAAGTTCCAAGATAACTTCTCTGAAGAACCTTGAAGTCCTGCAACTAATTGGGCCTGATGCTCTATATTCCGCTGCAGTTCGGCATGGAAAACCAAGTTTTTGGCTCGTAAGCGAGCCACTTCTTGGTTTGTCATCTCGATAAGTTCGCCCTGGCGCAGACTGTTGAGCAATAACAATTGGACCTCCAGCTCGTCCCATCGAGCCCTATAAGGAGCTGCCCGCTGCGGTCCTTCAATCATGTGATATGGTTTAAGTGACTCACCATGAGAGGATGGACCCTCTTCAGAGAATCCTCTCCGTTGATGATCTCCTCGATGCATCCATAAAAGAATTCGACGTTGCGATCAATAAGTCTTTCACTGAAGCTAGAAACCAAATTCTGTTTTGAATTTGTTGAAGCTACAGGAAAAGGATGTATGGGTGCTAGAATGACAGCAGAAGGTACTGATGCCATATGTGATACTGATAATGGAATAGCCGCCGCATCCAATGAATTAGTCACAACTCTTGCTGGAGTTGTCATTACCTCTGTTGTCGAGACCGCTGACGCCAGCAACATGGTCGCTGCGCCAAACGTCGACCCTATTGCAACGGAACGTGGTAAAACCATGCATGTTGGCCAAGAAAAGATTTTTGTACTTACAGGCTCTATTAAAGTTTCCAAAAATTTTTGCAATATGAGGAAAGTATGCAAATACCCAGCAGAGTTGCATCATTGCAGTTATGGAAGCAGAACCAAATCCCTCAGGTTTATCCGCTTCTAAAATCTCTGAGGTAAGTGGGAGATTTTGTCTATGTTTGGTTGAGGAAAGTAATCACTGTCGAACTCTCCTTCGGAGCCTATACCATCAAAGTCATAAATTGCCCCACTTACACCAGAATAATCTACTAGTTCTAAAGAATCTGATTTAGCCGTGGGACATGAATCATTGGATTTTCGCCACCTGAAATACAAATAAATATGTACTTAAAAAAGGGAGGATGGAAAAGGAGTAAAAGTCAATCATTAAAGAGAAATACTCACCTGAAGGGACAAGTCCTGGTGTCGGGCTAGACAAAGCGGTTTCATTGGGAGATGATGGAAAGTCATCTAGTGCAGTATCTCCTAATACAGTACCCGTCGGCTCTATGACTCTTGTATCCCTTATGGTTGGCCCGCTCCTGTCAAAATTTGCAATTTCAAGAATTGGACTTGCAGTAGCAGGTATCTTAAGTGTATAGAAAGTTGCAACGCCATACATCCCAACAGTCTTTTTAGACAAAGCCACTGACAGTGTTACGTTGGAAAAAATCGGAGAAGTCATGTTAGGCGGAAATCCTCCTGACCCAAATACCGAAGTGATAACAGAAAAGTCATTTCTAAATGGGAGGATTGGTGAGGCTATAGAAGCTGTGGGCGGCGGACCTAAATGACTCGTGGTCGGCGGATCTGAATGACTCGCAGTTCGTCCAAAGACCGAATTGTCAACACGAGCCTTAAATTTCTTGCTCTTCTTTTGCGGGACCCTGACCCCTCTAGGGTTTGAACGCTTCAATGCGGATTTGCCTCCAAGAGGAGAGGCTGGAGTAGAAGTATCATCTTGCCCATCCCCATCATGAACTAAGGGGGGTGCTTATGGACTGGAATTCACACGTCTGGCCCATTTTCGAGGATCTATATGATGCCTCAATATCGTTTAAAAAAGAATGATTCACCTGATAGTCACCAGGGATAATATCTGCAAGATGATACCAATTGCAGAATCCCATTGATCCAAAAAGAGATGGTGATTGGCTTGGAAGAATAAATGATGTTTTTGTACCTCACCTTCAAAAAGATTTCCATCACGACGAAGATAAGAGTTTGGGTTGCCGACATATAACTGATCATATCCGAACTGACGCGCAAAACGACTTGGCGTATAGGGCTCCATGAAACAAATTCGACTTTGTCGAAAAAACAAATGATCTGGTCGGATATTAATAAGCCACCAGAAGCAACCCGATAGCAAGGTTGTATAGCCATCATTCTTAGGACTATCTTCAAGCTGGCTGCTATAATTTCCTCCGAGTAACTTTGGAAAATAGCAGTAAATAGTGGTGTTGCCCAAAGATTTGTCGAATCTTAGCCACATACCTTCCGTTCCAGGAGCAATTCTCAAAGCGCTGCACATGAGGAGTGGCATGATCAATGAGTCCTGAAAGGAGAGTCATTAGTCCGGGACAGTACAACACGAACCAAATCATCAGATAAGTGAATGGCAGATCAATAAGCGGATTAGGCATTTTGAAGATGTTTTTACCATCTCTATCTTCCACCTGCTAGACTTTACAAAATTGTGTACCTATATCTCTCAAACCACGTTGCAGACTACAAACTATAACTGGTAATAATCCCAGAGGTTGACCGAATGCTAGTAAGACTGCTGGGTAAATGACTTCAATGGTAACAGTTTCGCGACATAAGGTACGCACTACACAGCGCTTCAATCATAACATGAGATATCCATAAAAAATAGCATTGTCCAATATAGGGAAAGCTGGCTGGTAGTGATAACTTTCGAAAACAGTCTGAGCTTTAAACCCATCTTCATCGGATTCTGCTGCATATGTGGTTGTGAAGCAGGCACCAATCGTTTCATTGATAGTATCCATATCGCAAAAAGCCCGTATTTGGATATTGCGCTCATTTTCTTCCAAATTTTGGAAGAGACTCTACCCATACCTTATATCGCACCCCTTGATTTCGTGCCTGGCGCGCCCCTTGATTTCGTGTCTTAGAGATGTCGGCACAAATATTATGTGACACATCAGCTCCCAGTAAGTTGAGTATGCATTGGAGTAGTTTTTTCGTATTCGGAACATACTCCTCATAAGGGGTTTCGTCTATAGATAATGCTGAAATCTCATACATCTCATGAAGTGCGAATCCCAATTCTCCAACAGGGGTGAAAAAAGTATTGGTCTCCGGATTATACATCTCCAGTATACAAAAGAAGTGAGGAGAGCTATGTGAAAGACCGAACTGTACATTCCGCACTGCGCGGTAGAGGCCAAGTCTCTCTAGACGTGTTTTAAAATTCACTAGAATGAAGTGGGTCATCCGAGACCACCATAATCACGGAGTTGAGTGAACCATCAAGCAGTGCGAAAATCATGAGCTGGGAATTGACCATTAGCATCCGCAAATTGATTAATGAATGTATTCGCTCGCTTCGGATGCTCTCCAACAGGTAGGTCTTTGCCGACTCTACCAGGTCTATTGCCTATAACATGTTTCGCTAAGCCATCTACAAATGGGCTGTTTTTGTTAAATCTTCCTATAGCAACACCATGATGACTGCGAGTGATTGGCTGAGACATCACACGCGGACACGAAATCCGCTGCAGATATGCTAAAGAATAGCTACGCTCCAAGTCTAGAATGAACATGTATCGACCTCCAGCCTTGTTCAACCACTTAGTGGTGCATCATAAGTTTTCGTCTGGTTGGTTGACGATATCCCCAAAAAGAAATTGTGATTTCTTCAAAATATGCCTATTTGCGCCCTCAAAGATGAAATCAGTGATCAACTCATGAGTCATGAGTAGGTTGCAGTTAATAATTTTCTACTGTCGATCCGCACCACTCCGTTTCTCCACTAAAGGGATGTGACCATCAAATCTGAATTGAGATTGATTATTGGGGCCGCCCCAAAATCTGAAATAATGATTCTTGAATAAAAGAGCTGTTGAATAGGGAACTGCAGAAGAAAGTAAAATTTTAATGAAAATCTTCAAAAAAAATAAAAAATAATAATCGCGGAGTAGCAACCGCGAGGGCACCCGCTGGGCGCCACCCACGGAGTGGCACCCGCAAGGTGCCACCCGCGGATATCATCCGGAGTTTCTACCGCAGTACACCTCCTGCGTAGATCTGTTATATTTGCGCAATATTCCGCACAACGCAATGTCTGTTATCGTGATGGATAGCATAGTGCTATGTGCAAATTTATGTTTAAATTAAAAACGAAATCTCTTTCGTAATAATCGCAAAAGCAATTTTAAAATAAATGAATGATCGTCTATTTACCTGATATTAGAAAAGAAGGATCGACACCGGCGGTAACGCCCGCGTGACGATCCTCAGGATTTAAATCCTGCATGTGAGAAGTGCTTGAGGAAACCATTAGATTGAGTAAGAAAAAAATAATTTCTCTGAGTATGAGAAGAGATTTTCTGAGTATGAGAAGAACGGGTGGGGATATATGGGTATTTATAATGAATTATCTGGAGTTCAAATAGGAAAAGAAATCAGAATTTATGACTGACTAAAATCAAAGGTTGGTTAAAATATTTATCAGAATCCAAATAGGATTTGGATATTATTAAATTCTTTTTTCAATTCCAATCCTTATTTATATCCAGATGGTAGTTAACCCCAATTCAAATCCAAAAAGGAGATAAAAAGGGGAGAGTCCAAAGTATTTCGAAATTCAGTTACAAATCAACGATGAAATTTTAAAAATTTTGGAGGAGATTATGTAGACACGGTAAAAAAAAAAGTATGCACTGAGGTACACCTGCAGGAGCGCTCCCGCAGGTTGTTCCCGCTCATATTTGCTCCTGCTCATATTGGCTTCCATTTGTCCACCTTGCTGAGATTACGTGATCCGGAATTTGAGGGATTGATTACGCAGATTTGATTCGGAGGAAGAATTTGAGCCGGAGAAAAAGCTCCTTAATCTATAAAATAACAGGAGCGAAATTGAGAGAACATTTTGGCAAAATTTGGAGAATCTAAAAAATATTTGGGGTGGTTTTCTTCCAGAGTTTGCAGCAATGAGAGCCGATCCTCCTCTTTCCAGTCGGACGGTCAATGGAGCGCATTAGCGAGACTCTATCGCTACCAACTCACGATTAAAAAGAGGAATACATCAATTTTTCCTATTTTTGTGATCTCAAAAAATTTTGTAATTTCAGTCTTTTATTACTGTAAAATCAAAAATTGCAATGGAAGGAAAATTTACTTTTTTGAGCAAAAAAGAATTGATGACCACAGTGGGAGTTGTCTATCGAGCCAAAAGTGTCATGGGTTCGACTCCCACTGTAATCGCCAATTCTTATTTGCTCAAAAAAGTGAATTTTCCTTCCATTGCAATTTTTGATTTTACAGCAATAAAAGATTGAAATTATAAAATTTTTTGAGATCACAAGAATAGGAAAAATTGATATATTCCCCTTTTTTAATTATAGGTTGGTAGCGATAGTGCCTCGCTAATGTATCCCGTTGACCGTTGACCGTTCGACTGGGAAGAATAGGATCAGCTCTCCTTTCTGTAAATTCTGGAAGAAAAACCGCTCCAAAATTTTCTGGATTCTCCAAATTCTGCCAAAAAGTCCTTTTCTCAATTTCGCTCCTGTTATTTTATAGATTAAGGAGCTTTTTTCCAGCTCAAATTCTACCTCCGAATCAAATCTGCGTAATCAATCCCTCAAATTCCGGATCACGTAATCTCAGCAAGGTGAACAAACGGGAGCCAATATGAGCGGGAACAAATATGAGTGGGAACAACCCGCGGGTTGGCACCCTCGGGAGCGCTCCCGTGGGAGCCCACCCGCGGGTGCATTCGCAGTGCACATTTTTTTTTACCGTGTCTACAGTGAAAAAATATGTCAAGATTAAATCGTTGTCAATATGACTATAGTTAAGAAAATTAACAGTGTAGCCCTTTTAAATGAGTGTACACACGTTGTTAGGTTTTATATTTTATTAAGGAATGGTTTGGAAATTATGCTAGAATTATACTAAATACATGTAAAAATATTCAAAATTAAGAAAAACAGTCTACATAACTCCTACAGCCATAAACATTGAAAGCTAAGCCCTATTTAGTGAGTATATATATATATGGAAAATTTTTATATTTTATAAATAAATTGTTTGAAAGTCACACTAGAAATTTGCTACACGTGTAAGAATATACCAAAATAATAAAAGTGGTTTATAAGACTCTTTAGTAATTTAAATTGAGAGTTAAACCCCATTATGGGAGAATATATACACCGTAAAGTTTCATATTTTATTAAAGAATTGTTTAAATATTATGTCAAAAATTTGCTAAATACATATAAAATTCAGGATAAGCCTAATTTAGTGAGTATATATTCGTGGTAATATTTTATATTTCATTAATGAATGGTTTGGAAATTACATTAGCAATTGCTAAATTCATGTAAAAATATGTCAAAATAGAACAACAGTCGATAAGATACATATAACTATGAAAATTGCTTAATAAGCCCCAAATACTAAGTGTATGCACGAGGCAAAGTTTCCTATTTTACTAACGATTGGTTTGAAAGTCACGCTAGAAATTGGCTAAATACGTAAAAAAAATATACCAAAATAAAAGGCTGTCTATAGAACTCTTATAGTTATGCAAATTAAGGATTAAACACAATTTAAAAAGTGTGGCAATGTTCATATTTAATTAATTAATGGTGTGGAAATTACGCAAAAAATTAATAAATACACATAAAAATATGCCAAAATAAGAAAAATTGTCAATAAGACTCTTATAGTTATAAAAGATTGCATGTTAAGCCTAATTTAATAAGTTTGTATACATGAAAATCATTAAGCAAATGGCTTAGAAGTTACATTACAAATTTACTAAATACGTGTAAAAATATCAAAATCTGAAAAGCGGTCCATAAAACTCCTACTAGGCCGACAATCTATCCATGCCCAGGCACGGCCGGATGCCACTTTGGCCTGGCTGCCACTTTGTCCGGCACAGCCTTCCCAGCCTATTTATCACACCTAACTCCTACCTTTCCAAAAATTGAGATTTAAACCCCATTTAGTGTGTTGCACATAGAAATTTTTTTCATTTTATTAATAAACGATTTGGAAGTTACACTAGAAATTGGCTAAATAGGTGTAATAATATGCCAAAATTAAAAAAAATGGTCTATAACACTCGTATATTCATCAAAGTTAACGTTTAAACCACATTTAGTGAGTTCCAATTTGGCAAAATTTCATATTTTAATAAATGGCTTGAAATGATTCTAGAAATTTGCTAAATTTATTTAAAGATATGCCAAAATCAAAAGATCAGCCCTATGGACCCCTATAGTAGTTAAAATTGAAAGTTAAGCCCCATTTAATCAATGTACTCATGTGAAAAAGGTTCATATGAAGGCAATAATTACTAGATAATCAACATAAAAATCCTAGGAATACCAAGTACATTCTCATGTTTTGTAATAATTCTAGATAATCGTGAAAAATGTGAAATCGAATGATACAGTATACAAGAGGGAAAGGAGGGATGGGTGTGGATGGAAGGGGGGATCAATGGAAGTTTAGGGATAATTGTTTCTCACATTATATTAAAGTTAACATCTTCTTGAACGAAGCCAAGCTGAAGCAATCAAAAACCTAACAACAAAAAAATGATTCTTTTTTTTTCTCAGAAATGCTAATAAATTGCAAATAAAAGGCGCATACCATCTTAGTCTAGCTCGAGCCCTCATCCTTCCCTTTATGTCCATTTTTGCTGTCACCAACATCAACAGCATCTGAAACCAATGCAATCGGCCTGTGTTCAATAACCTCATCCACAATCCCAAACTCCTTAGCCTCTTCCGGTGACATGAACAAATCCCTTTCCATACACTGCTCGATCCTCTCAATCGGCTGCCCGGTATGCTTATGATAGATCAAATTGAGCTTCTCCCTGACCTTCAATATCTCCTTGGCATGGATCGCAATATCAGTGGCCTGTCCGCTGGCCCCACCGGACGGCTGATGGATCATAACCCTAGCGTTGGGCAGCGACCTGCGCTCGCCGGGTGCGCCGGCGGCAAGGAGGAGGGAGCCCATGGAGGCGGCCTGGCCTATGCAGAGGGTGGAGACGGGGGATCGGATGTACTGGATGGTGTCGTAGATGGCGAGGCCCGCCGTGACGGCGCCGCCAGGGGAGTTAATGTAGAGGCTGAGGGGCTTGGACGGGTTCTCGGACTCGAGGAAGAGGAGCTGGGCGACGACGACGGCAGCCGTGTCGTCGGAGATGGGGCCGTTGATGCAGACGACGCGCTCCTTGAGGAGGCGGGAGAAGATGTCGTAGGCGCGTTCGCCACGGGATGTGTGCTCGATCACCATCGGGATCAGGCCGTAGGAGCGGCCCTGGAGGACGCCAGTGGTGGCGGCGGCGCTCGCGCGGGCGAGGGTTGAGGCGAGGCGCCACATGATTGCTCGGTTGGGGCTGGGGTTTAGGAGGAGATTTGGGGGTAACGGCTGGGTCTTTTTTCACTTTTGATCTTTGTTATGAGTCAAGATTGATTTTTTTGTTTTTTCTTCTTTTTGTTTTTTCTTTTTTTTTCTTTTTCCAGGTTGGATTGTTCCCTCGACCTTCACTTTGGAGATTTCGCATAAAATTTTTAATTTATAGCCTTCGCAATTTGTGTTAGAAATAAATTCGACTTTTTCTTTATACTTTATAAGTTAGTTTGAAATTAGATAAACTGCAATTCTATAACTATATATTCTGCTTGGATAATATTTTAAACTCTGATTTTATAGAGTTTAAAACCATCTAAAATTTCTAAACAAAACCACATTCATAATGGATTTTTCAAAGTTATGCATCTCTTAATTTTGAAATCTTATATCCAAACTAGATGATATAACTAGATTGAAATTAAATGAGACTCTAACTTTCTTTTACTAAAATTATATTCATACACATTCTAGTTTTGTTTTTAAAAACTTTGACATACTTAGTAAAGAGGAACTTTGGCTCTATAAATAGAAGAAACTCGCTCAAATTCAAAACATGTCTTAAATTTATATTCAAAACATGTTTGGATATAAAAAACAAAGTGTTTTAGAAGTGCCTAGTTTGATTTGTTTTGGTGTTATATACTTTGGAATATTCTGACCATTGTTCTTGGAATGGTTAAGACTATGGATCTTGGAGTGGTTAAGACTGTGCTTAAAAAAAAAATTAATTTTTTTTTATTAACATGCAAAAAGAAAAAATCCACCCCAATTCGGGAAAACAAAAGAAAGCGAGACGGATAAAACGAGAAAACAATATAGGATATTTCTAAACAAAAAATTCTAGACATTCTAAAGACTTTAACTTGAGATGTTGTCAGAACACTATAAAACACCATCTAAAATTTTAGATTATTCTAAGAACACTTCAAACACTTATCCAAAAACTCAGAAGAACATCCCTCCAAAATGCCCAAAAATACTACAAAACTAATCTATCAAGTATAGTCTAAAACTTCATAGATAAGATTTAAAAGATTAGGGTTCTTCACTGTGAAAGTTGGGGTAATGCTAAATGCGCACGGCATTTTGATAGTAAGCACCATGACTAGAGTTCGAAATAATTGGGAAATTCTATTTGCGCACGGTATTTTATTCTTGGCACCCTAGATACTCTTTACACCAAACTTCTATTTTGAAATACTATCATTTTACTCTCTGCGCTCAAATTTTTTTCCAAAAATACTCATCCTCCTTTTCTCTAATTGCTCACCAGTCCGATCCCATTTTTATCTTTTTCTTGAGTCGGATATTTTGGTCGGGTATTAATACCCAACCAAGAAACGTGCTGGTCGGGTATTAATACCCGACCAGCAAGCGAAGTCTCCCCCATAAAAAAAAGCTAATTAACAATAAATTTCAAACAAATATGCATAAAATCTAAAAAAAAATTAAATCGTATCTTAGATTTATTTTCTGACACCAATTGCATATTGGAATTTTTCATTTGCATAAGAAAACTCAAAATCAAATTCCAAATCCAAATTTCACTTGTCACGGTGAAATCAAAAAATTTAAAATTCTTCTAATCTTTTCAGGAAAGCTAATGTATAAAATTTTTAGGGATTAAGAAATCAAATTGATGATTTTATAGGATATGTGTTTTTATTAAATACCAAAAAAAGTTATTTAGGGTTTTAGAGAGAAAATAGAGGAGGAAGACGATTAGTCGTAGTTCCAAATTTTAAGAAGTTTTAGTTTCGAATTTATAAGGGTAATTTAGTCCAAAAATAATGACAAACTTGTAATTATTTATAAGTTTTAAAATCGTGCGTCATGAGTAAAATATTGGGTGCAAATAGAATTTTCCGAAATAATTATATGTGTGCCACAAATTTTTTGGACAAAAAAGGGCATGAACATTTCCTAGTAAGCACCATGACCCAACAACTTCCCTCGCGAGCTCTATTTTCCCTCCCGTGCGATGCGAGCCAAAAAAAAAAGAAGAAAAAAAACCCTAATCCTCTGGATTTCTTAGCTTTGGAGTGATTTCATTTAATTTCGTTGTGGATTTAGAGTTATTTTTAGTGTAAAAGTAAGGAGAAAAACACATTGGACTGTGGATTCTTGACGTTGAAGAAGATGGAGATAAGTATTAGAAGTATGTAGTAAAGAAATTTTAAGTAAATAGTCTAATTTTTTGAGAGCACAATTTTTTTTTTGGTGTTTTTGAAAGTTTTTTTTAAAAAAAAAAATCGTTACCACATAGTAAGTTCAAGTTTTTTGAACCCTACGTCCGGGTTCCCAACCCCAACCCTTTCAAGTCTTTAATAGGATTTGAACCTCAGACAGTTGAAGGGTAGGAAGTGATTTCAACTCCAGACAGTTAAAGGGTATGATAGGGGTGGGATATGGTTTCAACCCTGAACAATAAGCTCCCTTTTGTGAAAACTTAACTGTCCGGGATATATACCCTAAACAGTCTATCCATCATCCAGGATTTACATCTGGATGGTTTATTTAATTGGATAGAGCGGGAACGCCAGACAGAGAATTTGACAATGTAACTTTGAATTTCTAAATGAAGACTTACAACACACAAACAAATAATTTACATATACCCAACCTATATACCCAACCTATACGAATATAAGCAATATGAAATATATTAACCAGCAAGGAATATGCTATAGATAATTTTTGAAACGTGATAGACATACACCAAAACATAATATGGTTTCTTCTGGTTAAATTACAAAACATTAACAAACATTGCAAAATACACTTCATTGGCGACATAACAGAGTTGTTTTTCAGTTACATTACAGAACACTAAAAAATATTACAAAACACAAATCAACGCCGGCAAATCTTGGTTTAACTCATCACTAGCTTCACTGTGACTTACGCTCAGGAAACTAATTAACAAGTCAACAAGGAATTGTGGATCATCATCTTTAGGTAAACAGA
The DNA here is from genome assembly GCA_036321105.1 of Dracaena cambodiana. Lineage (NCBI taxonomy): Eukaryota > Viridiplantae > Streptophyta > Magnoliopsida > Asparagales > Asparagaceae > Dracaena > Dracaena cambodiana. The sequence goes on along the minus strand of JAYEPQ010000004.1, from coordinate 11,862,193 downwards.
CAGACTTTCTTGTACTGGCAAACTAAGAAGACACACGATGTCATCCAGCGATATCGTCATCTCCCGAAAGGCATGTGAAAAGTATTGGTTTCTGGATACCGTCTATCAACGAAGGCTGAGATCTCGATGCTACTTATATAGGGGGTACAAGCGCTGAACAAATGGATAGAGGGAAGAGTTCTTAATAATCTCAATGAAACATGTGTTGAGTTGACTCAAACGTAATGGACATACAGAAAATTTTTTGGTGTGGTTTATGCAGCGCAATGGATCTCTCTCCTGCATTAAAAATAAATTAATAAGAAAATAGAGCCATAATAAAGTAACAATGACTATAATATATTGTTATTTACCTCATTGTTACTGATAAAATAAGCAATATGAATATTAAAACTCTTACGAACTGACAAATCTGTCGGTCCCCTATCAATAACTTATGGGACATCTTCCTCTGCCTCTCCTGCCGCGATGTTCACTATGTCATGCGATGCAATCGGCTTATTTTGGGCTTCTTCGGTGATTAGATCGGCCGGTGGTTTTAATGCAGTTTTCTTCTGTCTATACGATGCTGTAGGACAAATTCTTAATAAGTAGAATTGATCCATCTGAATTTGACAGTATAATTAAACATTGCGATGTATAAATAATGAACTACACAATAAATTTAGGAAATAATTGCCGCATATAGAAGCCAATTGGTGAAATTTCTTCATTTTTGGTTAAGAATATGCCTAGCTACTTAATTCCAAAAAACACATTTACAATAAATTATACAAATAACAATTTTAATTTACTCTAATATCTAATAACAATAATTTTATCTTTCAAAAAATTCCAAACAATAAATCACATATATATATAAAGTACCACACATCTAAAAAATCTTAATTTCGAATAATTCAATATCAACAAATATAAGATCAAAATTTCTCTTTGTTCATTTTTACTCAAAATCTTTTCACTGTCAAATACAAAGATTCAGAGATCTACATTATTCTGGCCTAATTAGCTAGGCATGTTCTTAATACAAAAATTCAAAGATTCAGATATCTCAAAACCATAACAATTTTTTTTTAAAAAAAACCTAACTTACAATCGGTTACCCTAGCCTAGTGGTCGATTGCAATGAGGAATCAGGGGTGAAGGCGGCGAAGGCTGGAGATGGTTAATCGACGGTGTTGTCACTCCTGGGACGACGAGAATTGGTATCGCTTTTAGAACGATGAGGATTGACAAAGATCGACGGTAGAGATTCGTGAAGGAAGCTCGAGCAGAGAAGGTTGACGATTTGGAAGATGGTGCTCATAAAGAAAAAAGGGTTTTGGGGGGGGGGGCACTGCAATAGAGGGTGGAAGGGTAATTTGGGAATAGTCATGGAGCTCGCTAAAAAAAAACACCATATTTTTAGAATACCTGGTGCACACTAAGAAAATGTGGGTGCACACTAAGAAAATGTGGCTCACCAGCAAAGGGGGGGGGGGGGGGGGGGCACTGCAATAGAGGGTGGAAGGGTAATTTGGGAATAGTCATGGAGCTCGCTAAAAAAAAACACCATATTTTTAGAATACCTGGTGCACACTAAGAAAATGTGGCTCACCAGCAAAAATGCTGTGCGCATTTAGAATTTCCCTGAAGGTAAAAACAAGGACTTAAAAGGGTTGAAAACTTCTGGCTTTTATTAACATCTTTGATTTTTCTCAAACAATTTACTACTTCAACCTCCAGCCCCCCTCGCAAAGCCCCTTTCTCTTCTCCTTCAAAATTCTCCGTCTTCGTCACATTTTTGGTGCCGCCGAAGGAATCGATGCCTTTCTCTCTCACACTTTTCTACTCTCGCTTTGTGGCATTTCATCAAGCACCTCAAATGCTTCGAAAACCCATTGAAAGCTTCTTAATTTTGCCCCCAAATCCATGGATCCTCCACCAATCCGGAGGGCTCGCAAGAGTTTCGAGCCAAGAGGGTCGCTTCCCCTTCTCAAAAACCGCCATTTTTTAAAGTAATTTCTGCTCGTAATTCTTGATGGGTCCTTTGTTTTGTTTTTGGGGGCTTGCAGGTACCAGACCGAGGTTTTCGAGGTGGCTCAGCAGCGGAACACCATTGCAGTGCTCGACACGGGGACCGGGAAGACGATGATCGCGGTTATGCTGATTAGAGAGACTGGGAGGAGAGTGGGGGAGAGTGGTGGGAAGGTTCTCATCGTGTTCCTTGCTCCCACTGTTGATCTCGTGCATCAGGTGAAGTTGCGGTCTGTGTTTCTTTGTACAAGGTGCAATATTTTTTTTCCCCCTGTACATTTGATGTTATGAGTTGGTTTGCAGCAATATGAGGTGATTCGAGATTATACCGAGTTTTATGTGGCTGAGTATTGTGGTGATAAAGGGGTTGATGAGTGGACTGATAGTTGGTGGAAGAAAGAGATGGATACCACTGAGGTAATTTTTTGTGCTTGGGGAGATAAATACCCCTTTCTTTTTCACCACTAAGCCTCCGGCAACACTTGATATTGTTTGGAAAGGCCAAATACTAAGACGTCCATGTTGAAACACCAAGGCTGTGAAAGTTTAGATAGTTCTTGAACTTTGTGCAATATAGTAGCTTATTGTGTGTATTATGTTAATTCCTACTCATAATTGACCGAGGAGATTGTTCTAGACATGCTGTACATTAATCACATTATTAACAGACCAGATCCACAACATTTTTCAGTTTGCTTTACGCAATGCGTTAATTTCTTTTTAGTGCTAAATATCAGGGTAATTAAATACTTAAAGTCTTTGACACTTTGTTACATAGTTGCATGCATATCGTTCCTTGCCTTTTCGGCGGAAAAAAACACTATTGACTTTAAATATCTCTTTACTTGTTGGGAAGATACTGGATTTGTCTTTTTCAAATGGAATTTCCTTCAACTTTGTTATGCAGGTAATGGTTATGACTCCCCAGATATTACTGGATGCTTTGAGGCATGGTTTTATGTCTTTACAAAAGGTACATTTACTGATATTTGACGAGTGTCATCGTGCTAATGGAAGCCATCCCTATACAAATATAATGAAGGTTGGGGAATGCTCACATGAAAGCTACAATTTGTCTGCATGATAAGTAATAGTTTCTTTTCTGACATGCTGAGTATCTGATTTCTTGCTTATTCTGGTATAGGAGTACTTCCACAAGTTGCACCAGAGACCAGCCATTTTTGGAATGACTGCATCACCTGTAATTAGAAGAGGCATGATCTTATCTACCTTTTGCTTTCTTTGACATAGAGTTTCAAGTTAGTTGTTTGCATTTTGATGTTTATTTTTTCTGCATGTTTAACTTTGTGTGTGTGTGAACTTTTCTGGCTAATGGGGGACAAATCTACGGTGTTTCATGCCCTAAATAATTAATTCTTTTGTCATGTCTACTGAAAATCATCACTCCGTTTGCATAAAATTCATTACACTGAACTCCTTTTGTATGATGGTCAGGTTGTTGTCTCATGTTGTCTAACATATAACGAGTGCTTCAAAATGCTATTTTAGCCATTGATAGAGAATCTTTTAAGAAGTTATTTTTTGGATGTTCTTAACTGGCTTGACTGGTGATTATTCTTGAGATATTGATCAAATAACACATGTTTTATGTTGTCTCGTTATCTAATGCAAAATTTTTATGAGCCATAGGAAAAGAATCCTTTAAGAAGTTTTTTCTGCTGAAGTATTTGCTGGCTTGTCTGGCACTTTTCTTGAGATACTGTTAAAATGACTTGTGTTATCACTTTGTACATTTCTATAAGGCTATGGAAATATTAGATTTGCTGAGAGGATTGAGATAAGAACGACTGAAAGACTCAAAGAGCAATGTACATGTGAGGAATATGTTTATATTGTAGCTCTCTGTCTGGGGTTATAACTTTGGGTTTTATATATTACAGTTGCATTATCTTTTGGTTGATATTTGTGCTGATCAGCAATATCAGTTTTAGTGTTTAATGAAGGCTATGCCCGACCTTTCTTGTCAAAACATTGTTTACTCTGTGAGATATATCGATTAAATCTTAGACATTTTGACCATTCAGTCGATCAATCTTTGCATCAAGGTCTGTTAAATCATTTTGTAAGATAAATTTCTCCTCATATGCTTTATTTGACAGAAAATTCAAATTATATTTATGAACCGTGTGAAAGCATGCTCATGCATTAATCCAGTAGGTTGGGATCAAGGATTTAGTATCAGCAATTCAGTACCAACTACCAACTAGTATCCTGGTCATTACTAGTAAGTTCTTAACTGTTCTTAACTGTTTTAAGTACAGGAAATAATATGAACCTGAAAAATGATCATTACAAATTCAATTTTCTTGGTTGGTTTCTGGATAGATTCTTTTCCTGATTTGTTTGGTGTAGGGGGATGAGGTGAGGGCTGTGAGGAGGTTATTTGGCTTATTATCTCCTCTTTGGCTTTATATGTACTGTCAATGGCTTCATAAATGGGTGAAGCCTACTGAGGACCCTTTGATTTTCGCCTTTAGTGGATGGTGGACACTTGAGATGATAAATAGAAGATGTGTCACAGCTTCTACTACTTTGCGGTGCTTATCCTCTTGGTTCCTTCTTGTTTTCTTTACCTTGTCATTTTCTCTCATTATTTCTTTTTTCTTTTTCTGTTTTCCTAGTTATTCTTCTCCTTACGGAGATCTACGAGTGTAAACAAGTTATTTTGTACAATCAGACACCATTGGTGACTTTAGATTAAAGTTTTTCTTTTAATTAGATGTAAAGATGTAATTTGACTGTGCTTATAAAATTTAAATATGAAATTGTTACATGCTCGTCCAGTCTTACCTGAGTTGTTCAAAAATGGTACTATATTGACTTGGCCACTTAGTGATCTAAGGTGTTGGTGTACCGACCATATAATCGCTTTAAAGTTACAATTCCTTGCCTTTGACCAAATTCATAAAGCCCTCATCTTATGTGCATGGCTTCATTGTTAGTTGAATTGACTAAATATCTTAACTAGCAGTGAACGATCTATTCATAATTCATATATTGGGCTGATCTTACATAGGATATATATATATATATATATATATATATATATATATATATATATATATATATATATATATATATATATATATATATATATATATATATATATATATATATATATATATATATATATATATATATGAGTAGACAGGTGCTAGAGTGTTTCTCTAGGCAAGCAGGGGGGACCCATCTACACTTGGGGGGGGGGGGGGGGAGCTGCACCTCGGGAAAAATATTTAACCTAGTATCCTTTAATTTTCAAATTTTTTTTTCAAGGCTGCCACCCTAAATCCTCAATTTTATAACATCACCCCCTAAAATTTCAATTTTCAATATGAAAATCATGATTATGATCAATGGTTTAATAATTATCTTGAGATGATATCTCATTTTCATAAATATTTTTATTTTATTTTAAACTCTAAAAAACAATGACAAAACTCAACCTATGTGTGTTGATTTCTTTTGAAATTTGCACCCTCTTGTGATGCAGGTGCACGCACCTGTTTTGCTTTTCGGTGATAAAAAAGATGACTTGTCTTGCCATTCTTGGATTAAATCAAGAATTATTAAAAAGAAATATAAATTTGTATTGTAATGTCACGAAATTTGCATTAGAAATTGTAGAACTAAAACATCTATGTTAGTATCATGATGTCATAAATTTGCATAGGGGTCATAGGATAGAAACATGATATATTTTTGCCCTCCCAGTTCGGGTGCATGGGTCCGCCACTTAGTTAAGTTTAGCTATGATATCTCAAAAATTCTCATCTTTCGTCACATTTTGACTTCCATCGGTCCCTACAGTATTATCTTCATCACCTTGTTGTTCATGCCTTCCAAAATTTATGGGCTATAGGGCTATTTGCTCATTAATTGGTGGGTATAAAATATTAATTTGTGGGTATAAAATATGTTGAAAAGAAAACTATTAATTTTGTATCTAATTGAAGGTTGAATCCCATTATGTGCCCATAAGTTTTGGTTGGTGTCTTAACTCTAAGGGGATGGACATCAAGATGAACCCTTTAGATCTTTAAACAAATATCACATTTAGCATCCACAAGCACGCAATGTAGCTACACTTGCTAGAGAGACACTCTAGCTCCCGTTTTACTATACACAAACATACACTATACAGGGTTGGCTCTTTTGAGGTCAGTTGTCAGACTAAGCTTCATGAGAGCTTCATCACCAAGCCATCTCATGAAAGATTCAAATCATCTATCTTGTTCTATACATATTTATATAGTTTACAAATAAAAATTCAAGTCACTCCAACACTTATATGCATATATATATATTATATAATATATATGTATATACATATATTTTTGTATATGAATATATGTATGCATATACATATAAATACATGTATATATACACATACATAAATCAATGTATATAAATATGCATACATATACATATATATGCATATGTGTATATGTGTGTATATATGTATGTGTGCATATATATGTATACACACACACACACATATATATGGGGTTTTTGTAAATGAGCTACCATCATAGAAAACTTATGTGTTAATCTTATTAATTTTTATTTTTTTTAAACATGATCTCCACCTCTTTAGTTTCTTTGGGGTCAAATTTCATGAGTGGTAGGGTTAATTGGCCCTTCCATCAAGAGGATATAAGATGTTGTATTAAATAAAAACTGTTAATTTTTTGTCTACTTGATGGAAAGCCAAATTAAAATTAAAACCTAGAAATTGGGTATGAGTGAGCCCTGGTGATTGAGATCATAATCCAAAATTTCTAAAAAATATTGGAAGTAATGGAAATGGTCTACCAGTACAAAAGATTTACATACAGACACACACACACATATATATGAGTTGGACTAAAAACTTTCCATTGAATCTAAAGTTTAGTTTTAACACTTTTTCCACCAGAAATTCACTAGTGGCCCACAATTACTTTATTCTCTTTTCACTATTCACATGTTAAAATTTAACCTATACATATCTCATGGCAAATGGATCGAAAAAGATGTATTAAATCCAACTTCTTAGATTTAATAGAAAGTTTGTAGTCCAACTAATGCCCATGCACGTGCACACACATATACATAATAACTGCAGTACGTTCCCGCTCTCTCTAGCATTTTTTTTTCAAATTTTTTGGATTATGATCTCGACCCTCTTGGACTCACTCATAACCAATTTCTTGGATTTTCATTTTGATTTGCCCTCCAATCAAGTGGACACAAAAGCAACGATTTTCAGTTGAATACAACATTTTGTATCTACTTGAGAAAATGGCAAATGAATTTCAAAATCCATGAAATTTGATCTTAAGTAAGATAAGGGGGTGGAGATCACGATCCCAATTTTTTTTAAAAAAAATATGATCATTAGTTTTTTGCCGCTAGCTCAAATAAAATAGTAATATATATATATTATATTATATATATGTATGTATGTATGTGTATACATACATACATGCTTGGAAACATAGATCCTACCAAGTTGTAACTATAGTTCATGGAGCCAAAAATTAAATTCCAACTATATGGATGTGATGTATTATATCTATGGCATAAATACGATAATTTATATGATTTGAAAAACTTCTATCCATTGATCAGGACCTTAAAATATGACCAACTTAAATAGCACGATAAAACATAAACACTAGGTTAAACTTCTTTAAATCATATAATTTTTTTTTTTATCTAAGCTTAAACTTCTTTAAATCATATGAATTTTTTTAATTAAGCTATCTAGATATAATAGGTCATGTCTGTATGGTTAGATTTTAATTCTTTGTACCCTAAACTATAATTTCAACTTCATTGGATCAAGTTCTAGTCTTCCAGATCCTCACAAGTGTATCCATGTAAAATAGTGTTGACTCTTGATGGCTACAATCGCATGCCTCGCTGAATGCTAAGTCATAATAACCTTCATTCTAGGCTTGGATAATCATCTTTATTTTCTAGTATTGGTCTTGGTAACTTTTTCTTTGTCATGGTTGTTCAAAAATTGTTATTATTTCAATAGTTCAATTTGGGTAAATATCTATACAAATCAATTTGATTTGCGGTGGTTTGGGACATGCCTTTATTTCTTTCTAGTTAAGGTGGCTTATACAGATAGACCTGTAACATTGTCCTACCATGCTAATCTTATAAAGTTTTTTTTTTTTTTTTTTTTTGTGTTTCATATCATTGCAATAAAAAACTTAAATTATTTTCAACATATTAATCTTGCAAATAGCTGTGCAAGTCCCTATAATTTCTCAATTAGAATGACTAATGTAGAATTAATATGGGTTTCATTTATTAGGTTTAAACCCATCTGGGTTTAGACCCACTAAGGGTACTATCCACTTTATAATCATATATAAATATATGGTTGTAATTCTATATTTATGTGGCTGCTCTCTATCAATTAGAGTGATTTGTCATCCCATAACATGATAGTAGAGTAAGATTATGGAATATATTTCAACTCTTAATCTCAATCCTTCATTTAAATATCAGATCTAATCCTAGCCATCTAGTAAAAGAAAAACCCTAATGTTGATCTGCCACCATCTCCATTTCCTCTCCTCACCACCACCGCCGCCACCTCTGTTTGCTCTTCCTGCCTGGTCTTGTCTCCATCTGGATCCTCTGGATCTTCTATTTCCAGCTGCTGGTTCTTCCCATTACCCACTATCTTGGATTTTGATCGACCTATTGCTCTCCCTAAAAACATTCGTTTCCTGCTCACTCCCTTCGCACTGTCTCCAATAATAAGCTCTCCCCTTCCTTCACTAGCTTGCTCTTTCTTCAGGAAGCTGTATTAGTACCTATCTGACAATTGGCTCTGGAGGAGATGCATGCACTAGTCTTTTGAAGGACTTGAGACTTACTTCGTGCTCCACAAGGCACTCCAGTGGTTGGCTATCGTTAGGTCTATATGGCAAATTCAATTCGGATGTATCTATGCACAAATTTAAGGTCCGTCTTCTCTCTTAAACCTATTGTGTTGATTACTTTGAAATTTTCTTTATAATGGCTCATCTCAACTCCATTTGTATATTACTGTCTTGCTGTCAATTTGGAGTGACCCATATTCCAATTGGATGTCAAAGATGCTTTACTATATGCTGTATGAGGATGTTTTTATGGAGTAATCTCTGGTGTTTGTTGCTTTGGAAGAGAATATGGTTTACAAACTTAAGAAAGCCATTTATAAACTTAAGTAAAGTCCTCAAATGTAGTTTGAAAAGTTCTCTACGGTAATTGGCATTGGTTTTCAAAGGTGTCAGTGTGATCGCTTCATTTTCATTCTGCATATGACTTCTGGGATTGGTTGTCGTCTATATGGATGATATTCTCTTGGCTGGGAGTCATACACGAGTCTTGACATACGAAGACTATCTTAAGCAGTTTTTTGTGACCAAAGATATGAGAATGCTAAGATACCTTATTGGGATTAAAGTTGCATATCAGAAGAACGAACTGCTTATTTATCTGAGAAAGTATGTGTTGTCTCTATTGCAAGAGACTAGTTTACTTGTATGATAGTACATCTAGGGAGCAGATATGGATTTCTAGAGTCGAGATAGTAAAGTTTATGATAATGTCAAAGTAATATAGGAGAATGATTGGAAAACTTATCTATCTTATGGTTACTAGACCATATATTTATTTTACTGTTGGTTTATTGAGTTAGTTTATTGAGGTAAAGTATTGGGATATGACCCATACTATATGCGAGCTATTGTGCTTAAACAACTTACTGACTGAGTTTGACTTTCAGCAGAAGAGTCCTATGTCCATGCATTCTAATACTCAATCTGCCATCTATATTGCAAAGAATTTTGTGTTTTATGATCACACCAAACATATTGAGCTCGACTGTCAACTTGTTCTAGATTATTTGGTGAAAACAGTGATTTGTACTCATCCACACCATCATCTGAGCAGTTGTTAGATATCTTATCGAAAACTATATCACCTAAAGTTTTCTCAATATTGTATGTTCAATATTGTGTGACAAGCTGAACATGATTGATATCTATATTCCATATTGAGGGGAGTGGGATTATTATGGATTTGGTTAACTGGGTTTAGATCCGTTTGGTTTTAGACCATAAGGGTACTATCCACTTTATAATTCTATATATGTGTGGCTGTCTTTATCAATAAGAGTGATTTGCTATTTCATAACAGAAAAGCATGCTAAAATAATAACTAAACTTGAACAGAGTTATGCACAAGAGACTTCTTTCAGTAGTAGTGAGATTGCAGCAATGGAACTGTAATACGAGTTCACATGCAAAGCTCTGAAGGAAAATCAAGAAACATATGAATGACTTTATCTCAGGAATGCTGTACTGGCTTATTGTTCTCTTAAGTGTGTCATCCAATCTTCAAAACCGGTTCAGTTCTTTTAAGTTTGTCGTCCAGTATCTTGTTGTGAGGTCGGAGTTCAAAATTGGTCTCATTGATCAGAAATATTTCCATTTTCATAAGTGATTATCCCCATTAAAGTGATGTAGTTATATACTTCATTCTAATTTCACATGCAGACTTATAAGTTATGGTATATACTTGAAGGACCTATTTGAAATTTGCCAAAGTGTATTGAGTTCTTATTCCTTTCAGAGAAGTGCTAAAGTCTTAAATTCACTAGCCATACCCAAATTCTTCATGTACAAGAGACAAACGTCAATATGCTTATTTCTAGGGACAAAGGTGCATCACATTTCGATTCTGAAATAGTTCTTCTTATGGTTTTTCTAAGAAAATAACTAATTCTACTGGGAGTCCGTCTCATGTTGAAGATTAAACAAGAGGCTTGATTTGCATCTTTAAGAAAATTGCCCTGAATATATAGTGAATTTGACATCTGATATGTCAGCTGTTCCTTCTATATTGCCGAGTTACAAACTTACAGTCTGGTGGTCATAAACCCAAAAACTATTTTTCACTTTTGAAGTCTATGGTTTCTAGATTCTTAAATACCATTACAGCTTTGACCTATCAACATTTGCGAAGATCTATTCTCTTTTTTCTCGAGTTGAATAACATATGGCTCGCCTGAAAATAACCCAAGCCAACGCCCCTAACAACTTTGATGGGAATCAAACCTAGAACCTCACCTGCAGGTGCTACCGGCAGAATACACATGCTTTTGCTTGGCACCTGCAAAGATAGTAGGTTCTGCCCACAATTATTTTTTGATAGAAGTACCAGCCAGGATCAGAGGTTATGTTGGTGATTAAAAAAATTAAGTACTTTATGAAGTAGTAAAGTAGAATAATTATACAACAAACTCTAGTGCAAATGCTCTCTAGGTGTGTGGCAGCTGATTGGGAAGGATTTTCTGCATCAAACTCCACAGTCTCAGCTAATGTTTGCAATATGGTGTTCTCCCATTCCTTCTTTTCATGTCCTCTTTTATTTTATGTGAGGGGTACTTTCTGGGGTTGGATTTGAATGAAGAGAACAAAGTAACTTCATATTCACTGAGAGTGAGAATGCATGGAAATATTTGTAATGGAGATGCAAGCAGTCCAAAGACTCATAACATCTTTATAGAGGTGATACAAACAGATTGTAGTATGGTATTTTTTTGTACTTCAGTCATTTTTTGTTGGGGGTACGGTGCACGTATTATAACGAATGTTCTTTACTTGCAATGCCTTGAACTTGCCCATCATTACAGTATTCCTCTTCATTGTCCTTTAACTAACTTCCGTTACCTTTTTACCTGCGTAAGTGTCTCATTTCCCTCCCAGTTCTGTTTCGAACTCAAGCGGAAAGAAAAAAAAAGAAGAAAATCTTACACCAGTATTTGTGTTGGTATAATCATGGGAGGACCTTGAGAGCTTTTTGGCTGCAAAATTTTAGATCTCTGGAATTAAAGCTCAGAATAAACATAAAATTAAAACTTATAGTCACCAAGAACTGGGACAATCTAATATCTCACATTCTCTTATATCATTGTTCTTTATTAGTTCATTCTACTAGAAATACTGCTTCCACGCAATCTTTCACCTTTTTTGCTGATTATATTTCTAATATTGGTTACTTTTATCTCAACATTATTAGCTTGTATTATGAAACAATTAACTGCCATTTTAATCATCTCTTGCTCTGTATATTCACTGAATGTATACTGTCATTTCATTTTGCACTTTGTTTTTCTTTTATCAGGTGCTTCGTCAGTCAGAGACAGTGAAAAACAAATATCTGAACTTGAAACCATCTTAGGTTCAAAGGTTATGTTATAGAAACTGATCTTTGTCTCATTACCTTAAAAAACCATAGTTTTATTATTTTTATTGAAAGCCAGTTCTTCTTCTTCTTCTTATTTTTTTAAATTTTATGTGTTGGATGGGATATGGTCTAAATTAATTAATATTTGATGCCATTTTCTGTTTCAGACATATACAGTAAAAGATAGAGCAGAAGTTGAAAAGGTCTCTCCATCAGCTAAAGAAATTCATAAATACTATGATCCCAATGTGTATCAGTTTGTAGTTTTGAAAACGAAGTTAGAATCTTTACGGGAGAAGGTTACTACTGATTCTTCAGAAAAAAAAAAAAAAAAAACAATTTCTTGCATATGCATTATAATAGTGAAAGTTTACCCTCATGAGCAGGTAGATTCATCGCTGGTTGCCCTGCAAGAATCGCCATCTTATCAATTCAAGGACACCAGTGATTTGCTGAAGGCAGCAAGAAAGAACTTATTCAGTTATCATGACAAAATTTTGTACTGTCTAGATAATCTCGGCCTTGTTTGTGCATGCGAGGTACAGAGCAATTTCTTATATTATTATTTTTTCATCATTTCTTTGAGATATCTGCTTATTATATTGGTGTGGAATAAATTACATTGTGGGGACACAGAACCTTAAACAAAGTACAGCCAGGGGAGGTTCTTCTTCTCCTCGTTTTATGCCCGAAAAATTGAATCTTCCTTTATATTGCCAATTTGATTTTGAATTACAGCAATAAAAGAAAAATTACAAAATAAATTCGAGATTACAAGAATGGGGATCAATTGATTTTGATTTTCCTTTATTTTTGTGGGTTCTGGTAGCGGTGGAGTCTTGATTCTGCACTCCGTTGACGATCCGATCTCTCTGGATCTCTCTGGATTGAGGAACTCCTCTCTGAATTTTTGGACTCCGGCCTCTGGAAAATTGCCTCGCCAAAAAATTCCCTCTCCAAAAGAATCTCCTCCTCTTTTTCTCCCCATGTTCTAAACTCCGCTCTCAATTTTATAGATTGAGGAGCACTTCTAATCCGGCTCAAATTCTTCCTTCGAATCCGATTAAATCCCCAAATATCCGGATCACCATCCAAAACGGAACAGAAGCTGAACGGAAGCGGGAATTCCTCTCGCGGGTTGGCACCCGCGGGATTCCTCTCGTGGGTGCCCACCCGCGGGATTGCTCCTGCGGGTGGCAACCCGCAACCCGCGGGATCGCTCCCGCGGGTTGCCACCCGCGGGAGAGATTCCCGCGGGTGTCTAATTAAATATTTTGGGAGGGATGAACAAAATCGAAACCAAAAGACCAAGCAAACAACTGGTTTTCATTTTACATTTGCATGTTTGCATGTGCATGTGTGTTGCTGCAAGTGGCATGGGTCATCCCTCACCAAGGACACCAAGCTCTACCTGGCCAGAAGCTATGTTCTGGTTGAAAAGAAATTTACTGGATTAGCTGACTGCTACACTAGATGGATAGTCTATATCATATGTGTCTCCTTCGCTAACAATTGGGCGGACTTGAACAGTTATGGAGATAATACAAATGTGGAGCTTTTAGCTGGAAAAAAAAGATGAAAAACTGTTAAAATCAGGCTGTCAAACTGCTATCAATCATCCACCACTATAGCTATGATTTTTTTCCCCCTTGTTATCTGTCTCCTTGAAATGTACTTTCTATAATTAGTTTAGACTAGTTGCCCAATTTCTTTGAGGGTGAGTGAATTGAATTCTCCCGCTGCCCCACACTAGTAAATGCAAAGCAAGGTGAGGGAAGTAGGCATCTATCTCATCTATCTCCCTTGGATTCTTATATAAAGGAAACTAGTGTCCACCTAATAGGTGGTCAGTAGGCGTCCTATCTAAAGAAAACTAGTTTTTGTCTGTGTTCTTTCAAGGTTTTTAGACAGGACTGACATCTTGCTCCTGTCAATGATATACTCAAAGGTAGGAGAGAGTGGAAAGGAAGAAAATGTCCAGCAATAGAAGTTAGAAAGTTGGTTTTTGTGTTGGAGATGTGGACGAGGAAAACCTGGGGGGTTGAATCGAAGAAGTTTTTCTTCATCAATACTCTACATACCAAGCTATTATGCTTTGCATTATGAAGTAGTATTTAATTTCTTGCCAACCCAAAGTTTAGTACTCTAGAAGGCTTTTGCTTCTTCATCGGGAAGATGATCGCTTACTATCATTGTCTTCTAATTGCATTTTAAGTTCCCTTTACATTGCAACTAATATATATTTGATTGTAATATATCTCTAAGCCAACAATAACAACTATAATTCTTTTGCTATCTGCATCCTGCTTTTTTTTTTTTTTAAATATATATTTCACAATCATGCTGTATCCAGTTACTATTTTTCTTGATATTTGTCATGTCCAAATATTCTTGTTATTTCATTTTCATATCCTGTATCTGTGACCATGCTCCCGAGAAACAGCTTCCTTGTCCATTTCGTCTCTAGCATGATGCTTCAGATAAATGACCAAGAATCACCTTCCATTATCAGTTATCACCACCACCTTTTCTTCTTACCAGCACAAAGGTTAATCTTTAGTGTGCACATTTCCATGAACAGTAAATATTTTCACATTTTATAGCTAGAAATGAGAGGCCCTATTGTAATTCTTTTTACTCTCATCAACAAAACATATTTAATGCTAAAAGAAAATTTTCACATTATCTAGGTCAGAGCCACATGCTCAAAGTAGGGTTTCATTCAGGAATTTAAACCATGGCATCTCTTATCCCATGATTTCATCATTTAACTGTTCAGATAAGCATATACATCTGCATAAGAAGACTATGTGACTCATATAATTGACAGGAAAAGGATGTTAGAATCATTTTGTCAAACTGTTACAAACTGTCCTTATTTGGACTTTGTACATATGGCTGTGAGTGGGGGCTTAAATTAATAGTAAGGTACACATGCAATGCACGTGTTATTCCCAAATTGCCAAACAGAATCATTTATTTGCAAATAAAAAACAAAGAAAAATATCTTTAGTGTTCGAGAAGAAGTAGAACCTAGCTGCTTCTCTCGCTGTCAACTCTTCCCCTTCCATCCCTCTTTACAATTGATGCTTCATCATAGCAGGCACAATGTGACTAGTCATGTGATCGGAACAATGCCCCTCTTCAATACTCTTTGTATAAGAAGACAGAGTGGGCATGAAATAAATTAAAGAACAATAATACATGTAGTTTGCCTTCATTATGACAAAAAGAAATTTCATGAGAAGACTTGGGAAGAATTAAGAATTTCTTTTTCTTTCTAACTTCAGTTGATGATGAGATGGATGAGATGAATGTATCTTGTAAACTCTTGTGTCGATTCCTTTTTCCTTCTTATTAGCTGTGTATTGTTTGTAAATATTTATTATTTACATAATTATTAATTTAATATATCAATATAAAAAATATAAACAATAGTTTTAAACGAATAATTAATTTTTAATATTAACAATCTATATATAAAATAAAAAATTATAATTTTTATAGAGAAACTTCAGGTGAAGTTTGAGTTAAGTTATGTTTTCACAAAGAACTTTATTGAATTTTGACTTGATTTTTTATTTTTAGAAGAAATAATAATAGTTTTCAGTAATTATTTAATTTGAAGCAATCATAATTAATAATTGTTTATTTTTAAAAGTTATAATTCTTGTAGAAGGAGCTTAAATTGAATTAGAGTTTATTTTTCTTTTCTTGAGGAACTCTTTATGACAATAATAATAGTTTTAGTATTTTTTTTTTCTAAAAAATTAGTTTTAGTTGTTTAGGTCTTAGAAATCATCATTTGATAATTATTTCTTTTAGAAATTGTAATAATTTGTAGGGAAACAAAAAAGGAGGAGGACAGATCTGGAGCCGAACTAAAGATTTTTATCATGAACAGTTTTTTATATTTCGATTTTTCTTAAAAATCAATTAGATAGTTTGGTTTTTTCATAAAAGTCAATGCTGAGATGTTTTCCGTAGGAACAAATAAAGGGGGAGTTATTAGCAAGAGCAATTAGACGGTTTGATGTTTAACAAATCGGATGGCCGGAATAATTTTTGTAGGGAAACAAATAAAAGGGAGGATATGGCTCCATACTATTTGCTTTTTAAGAGTAGTAATAGATATTCGTTTTTTTTTTTTTTTTTTTTTTGCTTGAAGACTAATTGGACTATTTCTTCTGGAAAATGCACCAGCTTTAAGTAAACATTTGAAGCTTTAATTTTAGAATAGCAGTTTCTTATCAAATTAACTAACGAGTGGATATAAACTTCACAATATCTACTTTAACTTTTCCATGTTTTGGCATTTCCTAGTTCTTCTTTTCTGTTCCTTTTATTTTGCCTTATTAATATTAACTGTTTCATTTTTTAATAAAAATTTTAGAACTACAATCTCTGACCCAGTCATATCTCTATTTCTAATTTCTGCTGCTTAGACCATTGTGCCAATATGTGTATTACTTACATTGCAGGCAGCAAAACTATGTATAGAGAATGTTACCATGCTACATGTTACAGAAGAGAGCAGTTTTTATCTCTCTTATCTAAAAGAAGCAATAAACACAATTGAAGAAGCGCTACCACATGGTATGACACTAGTTTGTGGCCTTTTCTGATTTCTCCGTGAAATACTTCCATTAGAAGTCAAATAGAATATCCAGTACATGATCGTACTAATTCAGTACTCCAGATATTTAAACTATAACTGCTTTATTGCCTCTCACAATATGGTATTGCATTATTTATCATTTCTTCATGAGAAACTTTCTTGCATTGTTTCAGATTCGGCTTATTCCTATGGATGGCTTACATATGCTACCAACACAATCTTTTTTTTTCCTTCCAAATCTGTTTAAAGTTTTCTCAGTTCTTTTTATTCGGAACCTTAAATGCTTGAAGCTTTTCTCAAACTTCCCTCTAATTCAAGCTGTCTTCATTTGAAAGAAGTTGTAAAGTCTAGTAACTCTATTTGTTTTACTTTATGTTTCTGAAGCCATAAATGAATTAAATCACACACATAGGTGCATAGTTTGAGAAGTGAGGTTTAAATGTTGGTCAATACTGATATCACATATATCTTATCCAATTTTGAGGTACCTGGTACACGATGTACCATATAATATTGGCTGATAATACCGATATTTTCGATATTGTCAAAGTATTGTTGATTTTGATAACATAAAATATCGGCTAATAGTGATTCCAATAATTTAAACATTGTTCAGAAGTTTCTATAGCATATTCTTCTTATGATTTATGCAGAACTTTACTGTCGTGTGAGTTTCAATTTCTATTTTAACTTCCCAATTGAAAATGGCGAGCTAGTGTTGATGTTTAAAAATTGCTATGAAGCTCATGTCTGTGCTTTTCAAGCATAATGGTGACAATTCGTGGCATAGCCTTTAGAATAAAGTTCTAAACTATGAACTTGTGTGATTTCCTTTTAAGTTTACCCTATTCTCAATGAAGATTATATTTTTGGCATTTAGTCAATTGAAGTGTACGCTTCAACATATAGATTTTGATAGCCCTGTCTTGTATGTCTTTGCTCCCCATCTTCTTTCAGATGATATGAGGATCTTGACCAGTTCATTTCCTGGCACTTATATCAAAAACCTCTTTTTTCACCTCTTAGTATACCTTTTAGTCTTTATATTTAAAAAACTCTTGCAACCTATTTTACAATAAGCAGCAACATTAATCACAACAGAGTCCTATGACTCCTATTACTGACATTCCTTACTCTTACCCGTCTTCTCATTTCCTTCTTCATTTAAATTACATAAATAGGTACATATTGAGCCATCCTTAAAAAAATTATATCTTTTTTCATGCTGTTATAGAATAGCAATTCATTCTTATTGATAGAGAGCAACCACATATATATGGAATTAGAAAGTGGATAATACACTTAACAGGCCTAAACCTAGAAGGATCTAAACTCAGTTAACCAAACCCATAATAATCTAATACTTCGTCTCAAGCTGGAGCATAGATATTGATCATGCCTAGCTTGTCACATAGTGTTAAGAAAACTTTAGGTGATGTAATTTTTGTCAAGATATTGGCTATCTTCTCCGATGATGGACTAAATGGAGTATAAATTACATTTTTTTTAACCAAATAATCTCGAACAAGATGACAATCAATCTTGATATAATTGGTGATGAAGCACAAGATTTTTAGCAATATATATGGCATGTTGATTATCATAATATATAGGCATGAGATTCCTCTCCTCAGCCAATAAGTTGTTTAACCATAGTAATTCATACATTGTATAGGCCATAACTCGATACCTTGCTTCAATGCTTGATTGAAATACACCTTGTTTTTTGCTTCGCCATGTCACTAAATTGCCACCAACAAATTTTAGTTAACCAGTAGTAAACTTCCTGTTACCTTTATCTCTAGCAAATCTAACATCTGAATATGTAGACATAAATATGACCGTACCTGTATAGCAACTCTTTTCTTGGAAAACTCAATGTATAAAAGGATTCTCAGAGTAGCTTTCTAGTGAATCTCTTTGGCTTATGCATGAACTAACTTAGTAATTTAACAGTAAAAGAATTTCTGCCTAGTAACCGTGAGATAGATAAATTTTACAATCATTCTCCTACATTGCTTATATATCATAGACTTTACTATCTTGACTCCATAAGTCAATATTTGCTTCCATAGACGTACTGACATGTTTGCACCAAATAGACCAGTCTCTTGCAATAGATGCAACACATATTTTCTTTGAGAAAAAAACAATCTTTTCTTTTAATGTGCAACTTCAATCCCAATAGGCACTTGGCTTTTTCATATCTTTGGTCACAAAATGTTGTTTAAGATAGTTTTTTCGTCTTAGTTAAGACTTCCGTGTCACTTCCAGTCAAGAGAATATTATTCACATAGATGACAAAAGACTAAGTCCAAAAATCATACGCCGAATGAAAAAAGAGTGATCATACTGATACCTCTGAAAAAAGAGGTCTTTTTGGATGATGAGAATACTCCTGCAGCTGTGGTGGTTGAGGCACTTTTCAATCTTTGTACTAGGCACTACCAGGCATAGGAAGAGAAGCATGTTATTGGTTGGTAGATGGTGGTAAGGTAAAAAAGGAAATGGACTTAAACGGGATATCTGCATAAGTAAAATATTTTATAGGTGCAGGATGGTAGCACCTATAGCTTTTCTGAGTACGTGAGTAACCCGCAAACACACATTTAATTGAGAGGGGAAACAACTTGTCCAACACATGTGGCAAATCCTGAACAACATGTACAAATAAATACACGAGGTTAAAAGGAAACAATATTTTGTCAGGAAAGAGACATAAGAAAATAGTTTTGCCACACAGAACTGAAGATATCCCATTAATCAGGTGATATATAAATCATCGTGCAAGTCACATTTAGAATGTCTGTAATTCTCATAAATATGTGAAAACACACATGCATTATCGTGCAAGTCACATTTAGAATATGTCTATAATTCCTTTTAGCAACACCATTTTGTTGGAATGTGTGAGAATAAAATGTTTGAAGAATGATTTCATTGTTAGCACAAAAAATAGAGACATCATTTGTCATAAACTACATAGCATTATCAGTGTGCAAAACATGAATAAATATGGAAAAGGGGTTTTTTTTTATCTCTTTGAAAAAGTTTCAATAATACTGAGAACTTCTGATCGCTCTTTCAGACGATATAATCTTGTTATGCGAGAGAAATCATCCAAAAATGATAAAATAACAAAATTCCTTGCTGGAAGGAAAATGACAAGGACGCTACACATTAGAATGGACCGATACAAACGGAATAATACTACGGTTATTTACTCGACTAGGTAGGAAGCATGATGATTTTTTTCAAGCTCACAAACTCACCACTCTAAATGGAAGATGGTGGATGTCACAATATACCTTACAAAGAATTTAAAGAGAAGGGTGACCAAGATGCTTGTGCCACTGGAGAAGGATATCGGACGACAACAAAGCATGTAGGAGTAATATCTTTATTTGAATAATACATGCCTCTTTCTCACAACCTGCACCGATCTTCATTCTAGTGTGAAGATCATGAAAGATATAATAAGATGGAGAGAATGTCACAGAATAGTTATTATTTTTAGTAAGTTGACTGATAGATAAAAGACTAATAGGAAATTTTAGGATGAGAAACACATTTTGAAGGTTAGTAAGGTGGTAGCGTGAACTATACCATCGACAACCACTAAAGAGGAAGATCCATCAACAATATGAACCGGAGGATTTTTATATGAAAATCTAATAAATCAAATTTATCTTTGTTCCGTGCTATTTGGGAGAAGGCTCCAAATCTAATCCATAACCCAATGACATAGAAGAAGCAACATAGGCATCCATACCTAAAGAGGATACTAAGCAGTTTGAGGACTGGTTGAAGGAGATTTAAGACAATGTAAACAGTCAAAATCAGCCGCCTGAAAAATCTGAACAATCGAAGAGAATAAAATGTAGTAGCACAGACTGTGTCAGATCATAAGCACCAGAAGAAGAATCATTATTTACCACATGTGGCCATATTAGTTTACCAAACTTTTTCCAACAATGCTTAGAAATATGGTTGGTTCGGCCGCAGTGGACCATGACCATGGCCTCTCCTTGAATCAAGTTCATGGCTACAATGACGACCATGACCTCACTTAAGATATAAAGTAGACTGCTCAATCGAGATAGGAGGTGAAGTCAATTCAATGGATGTGCTAGATCTAGTAGAGACTCAAAGTATTCTTAAACAAGTGGATATCCGAGAGGGGACATTGTCACCGGTAATAATTTATCCCTGAACTTGGATCAACATAAGATGGATCCAGACCATATAGAAGCTTTGCTATAGTAAAATCATGACGATACTGTCTCAAAATCTTAAGATTTGTCACTAAAGGCCGGTGAATATCAAGCACATCTAATGTGCCCGGGAGTGTAGAATAGTATTTGGAAACAATTTTATCTCCCAACTTAAGAGTATGCAAGCGCTCATTCAGTTCAAATACTCTAGAGTTATTTTTCTCATTCCTATAGATTGTTTTAGGTGTGTGTCCCATATCTCCTTAGCAGTTTTGAAAAACATTACTCCAGAATCTATTTTCTCCTCCATTATGAGCCAAGTAATTACACAACAGTCATTAGCGAGCTAATCTGGATAAACTAAATCTTTTTTTATTTGGTGGACTTTCAAGTATTTAATCTTTTTTGGAGTACCAACAAATACCTTAAATATTTGAGCCATAATAGATAATAACTGCATTCAGTTTGATTGTAGTAACAACAAGAGATTTTGGAAACAAATTCTCTGATTTATTTGGGTAGTAGTGCTAGACGAATCACTTGAGTAGGAAGCCATGTCAAAATAAGATCTTAGCAAATATGACAGGAGATTAAGAGATGAGACAAGGTATTAGCAGATGAGGTAGGAGATTAAGAGAGGAGGCCAAACCAAGGAGAAAATCCTTGCACATCTCTTCATGTCAAGTTATAAATATGAGAATTAAATAAAAATCTTGGTAAATCGAGCAGGTAATTAAAGGATTAGAAAGGGAATCAAGTCAAAGATTTTAAGGAGAAATTAGTTATTGAAATAATATGAAAAAAATTCAAAATGTCATCATAAGAAAAATCTTAGATTGAAAGGTGATAGAGATGTAATCTCAGTAGTAGTACCACATTGACTGGTAACATGTGGATTTGTCCCTGAAAGGAGTTGATTCGACCCTGAAAGGGGTTGAGTTGACCTAGTAATGGGTTGATTCAGCAATAGTAGCAGGAAAATAGGTTAATTTTGGTGTCAAAACGCATTAAAACATTGCAATAATAGCATTAGGAAAGGACCTGATAACGAGTTATATCAAGGGCTACGTGAGACAACATGTGGAGCAAGTGAGGCTGACGGGGGGCCCTACAGGCGACAACAACCTTGGCTGGGGCTGTTGCAAGTGGCGATAGTAGTTGGGAGAGGAAATGGAGGTGGCGGTTGATTAGAGTTATGTTTTTTAGTGGATGGTTAGGTTTATATTTTATATTTGAATGAACGACAGAGATTGAGAGTTGAGATTTATTCCATAACCTTATTCGGATATCATGTTATGGAATAACAAATCATTCTTATTGATAGAGAACAACCATGTAATATACACACACACACACATACATACATATACATACATATATACACACACACACACATACATGTATGTATGTATGACGATCCCATTATTTTTTTCTAAAATTTTATTAGGATTATGATTTCTACCTCCTTAGCATCTTTAGGATCAAATTTTATGAGTTTTGAAGTTTATTTACTCTTTTATTAAGTTGATACAAAATATTGTATTTATCGAAAACCATTAATTTTGTGTTTACTTGATAATTGACCGAATTAAAACTAAAACTCAAGAAATTGGGTATAAGGGAACCCTAGAGGGTAGAGATCATAATCTAAAAGAATTTTTTAAAAAAAAAATATTATTGATAGTGGACATGGACTGCAACTCAGGTAATTTGCATGAGGCGGTGACTCAATTCCCATCTCTCTCTCTCTCTCTCTATATATATATATATATATATATATATATATATGTATATGTATATGTTTGTGTGTGCGCGTGTGTGCGTGTGTGTTTGTGTAACTACAAAGTGGATAATGCTCTCAATAAATCTAAACTCACAAGGGTCTCAATCTAGTTAACTAAACCCGGTTAACGAAACCATAATAATCTTACATGTTACACATTAAAATTTTCATTATACTTGATGGATCTTCTTGAAGCTAATGCTTTTTCACTTTGCTTAAATGTCGAGCCCTTAACTTTAAGCTTCTTCCTTTTCAAACATTTATAGAACTTAAACACAATGACAATTGTTGATCAAATGTCTGAACAATTACATAGTTCTCAGTTCACTAATAAGGACTGATGACCATAGGAGCACAAAAATCATATAGAAGGATCCTTTACCACTTCCCGTAGTTTTTTATTTTGTAGTTTATTTTTGGGTGGCCGGGGCAAGGTTGGGAAGGGGATAATAACAAGAAAGTATAGTAGTTAATCTCTATGTCTAAATAGTGGGAACTCAAAAGGAAAGGTGTGAGGAGCAGAATGTATTTGAGAGTTCTCAGTTCACTAATAAGGACTGATGACCATAGGAGCACAAAAATCATATAGAAGGATCCTTTACCACTTCCCGTAGTTTTTTTTATTTGGTAGTTTATTTTTGGGTGGCCGGGGCAAGGTTGGGAAGGGGATGATAACAAGAAAGTATAGTAGTTAATCTCTATGTCTAAATAGTGGGAACTCAAAAGGAAAGGTGTGAGGAGCAGAATGTATTTGAGAGTCGTCCTTGTCTAAGAGATATGTGCTTGTGGCCTTCTTGGGCAAGGTTACATTGGAATATGAGCGAACTTTTGAGTTCTAATAGGGCCAAAGAAGCTGACCTATGTGATTTTTCCTCATGTACAGCTTATACATTGGAAGTAGTATTCTGTACTTGTCTGCTTGGATTTTACAGGAACCCTACGGGTATATGTACATCCTGTTTGCTTTGCTGAATTCATAGGGACCAAGGATCCTGTAGTTAAAAGCAAACCTAGGTTAGTACTAGAGTGGTTAATGGTGCAACTGGGATTAAGTGACGCAGGACGGAGGCGAAATTAGGGTTAGGATTTGAGAATTAGGGTTTTTTTGGAGAAATTAGGGAAGAACAAGAAGAACTTAGAGGAGTTTGGGAATCCACCCAGGCGAATCCACGAGAAAGATTTAATTTAGTGAAATCCACGTCGGAAATTTCTCAAAATTTTCAAATATTATTCATTTTTTCTTTAATACTTCATACAAAGCCTATATATATAGGAAAACCCTAACAAACCAAATCCTAGTAGAATCTAAAATCCTAATAAAATCAAAATTCTTATAAAATTAGAATCCAATAAAATATCCTAAAATCCTAACAAGATCTAAATCTAATAAAATATTCTCCTAAATCAAATCTGATCTCCATCAATTCTTCCCGGCTTCAAAAGCATTCATTCCTGATGAATGCGGAGATAAGGAATGATAAATACATCCGGGTTGAAATGATTGGCATCCACGAAGTATCCCAATTGGGCCATGATGGTGGTCGAGAAACCGTATATAGTACATCACATTTGAACTAAGGCGGTGGAGGTAGAACTGACTTCTTTCGTGAAACAGTTTCATATGACTGTAGATCCCATAAATTATTCTGGCCATAAATAGTAGAAGCAAACCTCTTCGAAACTTCATATGAATCTGTATTTTGAGTCGGTAATTTCTTCATAATTCCTGTAATGAATCTTTCAAGAGTAACTGAAGTTTTTATCTCATCATCAACAATAACTTTTTTCTGCCTGAAGTTTCGCTTTGGATTGGAAGTTCCTGTACTCCCTGTACATCTGCAACTGATATGCAAATGCTATCAGTAAACACGAATTGTCGACGAAGTCTCTTATGAAATTTTAGGAGATTTTCCAAATAAACTGTCAGTTTTACGGGCATGTCTTATAGGAGAGGAGGTATTTCTGTTGGTTTCTCCTCGTAAGTATGATCATCAGAAGTATTCACAGACAGCTGAAATTTCGTAGTTAGTTCTATTGAAGAATCTTCAGAAATCTGAACTATTGAGTCTTCAACTTCTGCGGATGGAAGAAAAGTTCCATCTGGCACTAGTAATGGCTCATCATGAACTTCTGTATCCAGTGTAGGCTGCAAAATATATTCACTAAAAATAAGAATATCTGCTTCAATCTTATTAGCGATGCTATCATTGTTAACCGTTTGATTTCTTTCATCCTTGCGTTTAAGTGTTTTTTTAAAACTGTCAAGTATTCGGCTATACTTTTTAAGCTCATCAATCATACATTGAAGTTTTTCATCATTAGTTATTATTTTATACTCAGACAATTGAAACTGATGAGATGATAAATTTAGACGGCAGTGTTGAGTATACCGATTATGAAGTAGACGTCGCAAGATATCCCAATTCAAGCATAATTTATGCTCTTTACTCCAAGCATAAATTTCTCCACCTAACTTTTGTCAGGCGTAACGACATTTCTGTGCTGATGTTGGATCAAAATATCTAAAGAAATTTTCGAGATGATTCTTCCAATCTTCATAATTTTGCCAATCTTCAAAATCGTAAAAATGGATATAGTAACATACATATCATACTCAACTCGTGATATTTTAACATTTGTATTGATATAATGGCTATAGAATATGAATTCCATCAATTTAAAATTTTAGCCCAAAAGTTTAGGAAATACCCAAGGAACATTGAGGCTCGAAAATGGCTTGAATCGGAGTTGAAACGGGCTCTGAATCAAAAGAAAATTCTTAACGGGTCTGCTACTCTTAACGGGTCTGCACTGCTGTCAGGTCGGATCCACTGCTATACTGAACCCAATAAATGTAAATATGTTGGTTATGGTTGCAGATCGGACCCAACTAAATTAAATCTAACCTTTTTTCTTTTCTCTTTTGATGTGGGTTTAATTAAATGAGTCCAACTCAAATCCGAATCAAACCCAATAACTCAAAACAAACCCAATAACTGAAACCAAATCCAAATTCTTTTCATTCTTCTCTTTTTTCTTCTCTTTCTTTTTTTTATCTGAATTTTTCTCTCTTTTTTCTTTCTTTTCTTTTTTTCTCTCTTTTCTTTTCTCTCTCTTTTCTCTTCTTTTTTTCTTCAAACCTGAACTGATCTTTTTTTTTTCAAACCTGAACTTTCTCTCTTTTTTTTTCTGATTAGTATTTTTTTCAAGAATAAAAATTAAAACTAAAATAAAATAAAAAGAGGATGGAGATGTGGAAGAAGAAGATGGTGATGGAGAATAAAATTTAGGCTTTGATACCAAGCTTGACGCAGGACGAAGGCAAAATTAGGGTTAGGGTTTGAGAATTAGAGTTTTTTTGGAGAAATTGGGGAAAAACAGGAAGAACTTCCAGGGGTTTGGGAATCCATCCAGGCGAATCCACGCCTACTCTCCACGAATCCACGAGGAAAGATTTAATTTAGCGAAATCCACGCAGAAATTTCTCAAAATTTTCAAATATTATTCATCTTTTCTTTAATACTTTATACAAAACCTACATATATAGGAAGACCCTAACAAAGCAAATCTTAATAGAATTCAAAATCCTAATAAAATCAAAATTCTAATAAAATCATAATCCAATAAAATATCCTAAAATCCTAACAAGATCCAATCTCTCCTAAATCAAATCTGATCTCGATCATTAAGTTAACCATGTATATTTTTATGCATTCGGATAAGGTGTTCAGAAAACAGCTGATTCACTTTTGTGTTTGGCAAAATAAGAAAGGGTTAATAGGGTTGTTGAGATACTTTCTTGTTATCTTAATCTTTAATCCCAAGTAACTCCTTCATGGAGAACTAGGGTTGTTGAGACACTTTCTTGTTGACTCAGATTATTTAAATACATTTAGCCCAAAAACTGTTTGGTAATGTAAATTCAGGTTAAAGCTCTTTCTCCTGTGGTTTAATCTGTTGACAAATAAAATTTTAAAAAAAGTGATAATTTTAAAAGTTAAGCAATCCCTACTAGGCTTAGCCTCATAATGATTTTAACCACTTATTCCATTTATTATTATTCTTTTCTCCAAGGTTAATTTTTTGCAAAAAATGTGCTTTTTTAGGATTTCTTAAACATTAGCATTCAGCATGGGTACTTTCATCCTTCTAGTTAACTCCTGTATTCACAGAAAAGCAAAAGAAATATCTTTTAATGATCTGGATGATAAAGCTGTTGTACTTATTTGGTTTTCAGTTACTAGCATATTTATGAAAGCAATTACTTCATGGAGTTATAACTGGTATAATATTTGTATTTTTTTTGCCTTGCTAGACTTGTAATATATTTTTAGTCATATATTATTTTTTGAATTGAAATTTCAGTAAGCAGTCAACATAAGAAATAACTAGAACGAGTCCATAGTTGGTCGTGGGTAATATAGTATCAAGTTTCTTTCTTCTTATTATAGTTTTTCAGCAATTCTTTTGCATCTTCACAGGCTATAAGGAATACTTGGATACAAAATGTGGTTATACAGAAGGAACTAGAATGGGACTTCTAGCTCCAAAGTTGAACGAACTGGCTCAAACTTTTCTATCATTCAGGTTCTACTGCATTTCTGATGCAGCCTTTCTTCATTAGCATTTCTGCATATTGATATTGACTTGTGGGTGCAGATCGTCCAAGGATATACTTTGTCTAATTTTTGTGGAAAGAATAATAACTGCCAAAGTGATTGAGCATTTCATGAAAAGACTCAATATCTTGTCAGATCTTTCAATCTCATATTTGACTGGGGGTAATTCATCAAAAGATGCACTTTCTGTGAAAGTGCGTAGGACCACACTGGATATGTTTCGATCTGGGAAGGTATAACGTGTTTACCAATAATTTGAACTGTTAAACAATGTGATTTATGCATTTTCCTTGTATCACCGCAATCTGCATTTCAGGTGAACTTGATGTTCGCCACAGATGTTGCTGAAGAAGGAATTCATGTACCAAATTGTTCTTGTGTGATACGTTTTGATTTGCCAAAAACAGTTCGTAGCTATGTCCAATCCCGTGGCAGAGCGCGGCAGAATGGTTCCCGTTATGTCCTTATGATTGAAAGGTATCAGTTTTTGGGTTATTTTTTGGGTTGTCATCACCACCTGTACCATATGTACCAAAGGCTTGGTTCTGCACCTTTTAAAAGGAAATTAATAGCGCACAAGTATATTTAGTTATTAGTATTACATCCTTTACATGCAATTTCTGCAGTCACAATGTTTTTTTCTTTTTTCTTTTCCTCTTCTTTTTGGGAGAAAAGTGCATTAGCTCTTCTCCTGGGAAACTTTATTAAAACATGATTCATAATTAGGGAAGAAAACACTGCATGAAAATCTTTGCACATCTTATTTGTATTGATGTCCTGAGGATCTACATAAGGTAAGTGAGGGTCTACGTAAGGTAAGTGATGAGGGTTTGTACATTTTAACTTATAAAGAGTATGCCTCAAGACTTTCTTTACAAAGGTACAAACCTTGATGTGGGTTCATACAGCTAGTTCTGAGGCCTTAATTGTCTTGTATGTTATGCAGAAGTTTTGCTAGGGATTAGTTTGAGTCTTTGAATTTATCGGTGAAGTATAACGTGGAGAAGGGGACACCCATAGATCTGTGATTGATGCAATGATTGCTCAAAAGTTAAATGCTATTTCTTATGAATATATGAATGGAGGACTGAAAGCATAAGAAACGAACTTTGATATATAATGATTAGGATTTTGAATGTGACTTTTAGTGAGCATATTAGTGAAATTAGCTTTCTGCAAATCTATTTTACAAAATATGCCATATGTGACTGTATAGCTCTGGAAGAGATGAATATATAATCCATCCTAATTTGCATTTAAATTATATTACATGGAAAATTATGCCGGTACTATTGTACTGAATGAGATCCAAGATGCATTTTGCAGAGACGACAGTAAGTTTGTGGTCAATTTATACATTGATTTCAAGGACAAAATTTCTCAATTCCAATTTCTATTTTGAACTATACGACATGGATAGACAAAAGGAAGTTCTGTTCTTTCCTAGAAGCAATCCTTGACGAAACTTTGTGAATTTGGAAGTTTATTTTCGTTACTTGTGTAGTTGTGTCCTAAATGTATGAATTACTGCAGGGGAAATGCTGATCAAGTAGATCAGCTATTTGGTATCATTCAAAGTGAGTTTTTCATGAAAGGCTCTATTTCGTGTAGAGACCTTACTAGTTTCACACCTAAAATGTATCTTGAAGAAATAAATGCATATCGCGTTGAATCAACTGGAGCAACTGTTACTGCTGATTCAAGCATTAATCTTATTTATAAATATTGTGAAAAACTTCCAGGAGATAGGTAAAGCTATCCCTTTATTCTTCTTATATTATTATTCCTATTCCTATATCTTGCACTCGCCCCGAGCAGGTATTTTTTAATCTCAATACTTCGTTATATTTGCAACTTTTTTAGGTTCTTCATTCCACAACCAGCTTTCCAAGTGCACGTTGAAGATGGCTTATATGAGTGTATCTTGACTTTACCTCCAAATGCTGTGCTTCAGAGAATAGTAGGTCCTCCAAGCATTAATGCACATTTAGCAAAGCAGCTTGCCTCTTTGGAGGCATGTAAGAAATTGCATGAATTGGAAGCACTTAATGATCATCTCCTTCCTTTACATGAAGAGCCTATAGAGACTAGCGTTACTGGTACTGACAAAGACTGTGCTTCAGGAGCAGGTATTATTCTGCATCCCTTGTTTGTTGAGATGCTCTTCCTTTTCTTTTTAATTTTTTTTCCTACTTCTCCCAGATTCCCTCTTAACATGAGAGAGTAAGTCATCTAGTCTGATCCATAATAACTATAAGATGACAGTCACTACTGAGCATAACACATGTTAAGGTGGAAACATATCGGCAGCATTTTTTTGTCAAACAAAAATGCCAACTCTTTGAATATGGTGGTGGCAAAAAATTTCTTTAGGTCAATTTCTTTTCATTATTATAAACGAGGCTCCTGCTGCAGTATCTTGATTATTTTGCATTGCAAATTGTCTGAAGACAATGGCATATTGCTGATTTCAGTCGCTTAAAAATATTCTAATTCCGCATTTAAGCTATGCAGGTTTATAAGTAATGGGAATTTTCTTCTATTTATTTTATTTTATTTTATTTTATTTTCTTACCTTTTCTTCTCTTTTCGTTTTTGAAGAAAAAGAGAATATTTTAAATCTAATGTAATTAGAATATTTTTCTCTTTCTTTTCTGAAGTTGAATGCAATGACATAGCTGCAAGATAAAAATTTTGGTGTACATGAAAGGTGAAGAATGGAAAAGTGGTAGTACTATTAGTAGATGAAGCATTGGAAGAGAATATACTTGATGATAAAGAGAGGTAAATAGAACAAACACTACTGAAGCTTTTATTAAGAAAAGATATATAACTAATGCTATCAGTGCATTTGCACCACAAGGATACATAAAAATCTTGAAGGCAGTTTCAGGAGCAGTTGGATCATTTAGTTCTGGGAATTCCTTGTGGAAAAATATTGTTTATAGAAGAATTAAATGGACATGTTGTTTAAATGGATTATTGAATTTAGTGGGTATAAGGAGGTCATGGATGTGGAGTAAAGAACTGAAGTGGGAGACACGACTTGGGATCACGCAATGGCACATGAGTAGCTGATAAATGTTTCCGAAAGGTTATGAACATTTTATATTGTTTAAAAGTGAATATGCACAGTGGCCTTGTTTTTTTTGTTTTTTTTTTAATACCATTCTAGATGGGCAGATATGTAGGTATATAAAGATTCATAAAATTATATTAGAGAGAGTTCGACCAAGGTAGAATAACTTTGGGCATTTGTTCATAAAGAGTTGAAGAGATGAACCAGAATGAAGAAAAGAACTTGGTGATAGAACTTAAAAGGTGAGAACTTGTTATTGTTTAAGGATACATTGATGAAGGAAGTCTGTTGGAATGTTGTGATGACACTAATATTATGTAAGAATAATGTCTTTGTTTTATGGGGAAAGTAGGTAAGGGAATCACAATAGAACCATGAAATACTACATTAATAATTATTAAAGAGAATTGGTGGTGGAACAAGGATGTCTAAAGGTAATTAAAGTGAATATAGTATCTTTGATTGGAAAAATGTAGAAATTTCACAAAGTGGTTAGTCGGGTAACTCCAAAGATTATGATAAATTGTAGCTAAAAACTAAGGAGGACCAGAAAGATACCACATGCGCATGCATGAACATATCAGGTTGCCAAATGGAACAACTAAAGTCTGCATAATATAACACGCATAGAGACAGTCACACGCATATCTAGTTGCTAAATGGCAATCGTTGAAGAAATTAAAGGAAGATGTAGGAATTATTTTTCGTGATTTTTTTGAAGAGAAGCGTTGGAGTCTAAGGGGTTTTGAATACAACGAAAATATACACATAACTTCAATAAAATTAGAAGAAGGTAAAAGGTTATAGTGCACTTAAATGGTGAAGAAATGCCTAAGAGAGTGTTCCTTTTTCGTACTTGGATAATCAATCCATTTCAATTATGCACTTCATCTGAAAGCGAGTAGTGAGTACACAGAAAGCTCGACCAGTACTCGGCTTACTCATTCAAAACTTGGAATATTAATACTTATATATATATATATATATATATATACACACACACAAAAATATTTAGTATTAGTATATAATATAAGAATATGCAATCTTAATACTCAAAAATCAAAATAACAAAATAACTTAAATGTAATAAAGTAAACTTCATACTTTACTAATATCATAATGCAAGGTTAGACAAAATATTCAAGAGTAGTTCTTGATTTCGGTTTTAGGGTTTCCCCAAAATCAATCCATTTTCGGACTCAACTCTCGATTCAATCAATTTGAAAAAAAAATTGATTTCAAATTAATTCAAAAAAGAAATAATTAAAGAAAATAAATTGAAAAATATTAAGAAATAAGAAAGAAGGAAAGAAGACGAAAAAATAATCTAAAAAAATTAAACTTATCTTATATTGGAAGTATCACATTATGGAACATGTTATATTGCATTATGATACTTAGTGCGAAGTCAACGCCATCCGTCAGTCGTTAACACAATGCACAATAGCGGTGCATTTTGACATTACTTTATATTATTTTATGTTATGTTATGTTGTCATGTTATTTGTTATTTTTTTTATTGTTGCTTATTATTTGCTTCGATTATTATGTTATGTTGTCATGTTATTTGTTATTTTTTAAATTCTTTTCTTGATTGCCTGTTATTTGGTTGTTTGATTGGTTGTTGTTAGTTTGCTAATTTTCAATTGTTTACTTGTTATAATTTCCTCTCGGTTGCTGAAGTTACTTATTTGCTGTTGGTTCTACTGTACTCTCTATTGAACTGAAGTGATTAATTATCAATATGAATTGCACATTACTAAATACAACTTACAATATTTTTGATAAGTGAAACAGAAATAAATAAATTTGAAAATTTATTTTCTTGTTTGATAATGATTGAAATTAAGGTTGCCAACTTAATATAATTTATGAAGACAAATATAAAATTTATTGCATTAACTTGTTAGAAATTTGGAATAACTTCTCTGTTATTGAATGCTTTTATATTTCTAGAATTTTTTGTTTTATATCAATTTATAAAATTATTATATATAGTTCTATATTTACTTTTATTAAATAAATAGGAAATTGTGAATCTATGTTATGCATTTCGCTATATATGATGTAATATAACAAAGATAAAATGTTATATTACTATGATCAGTATTTTAAATATTGATCTTTCCAGTTGGGTTTGAAGCAGTGCGAGACGTCAATCTGCTGGTTGTCACTGCTCTCTATATTGATTTTCGCGACCACCCTATGAGCTCCTGCTGGTGCTGCTTCACTGATCATGCCGTCTCAATGCCACTTTGATGATTGCCAGCTTGATGACTTTTATAAAGAAAATTTGGCAGGTTGATTTTGGGTAAAAATTTTATGCTTCTATTTTATTTTTTTGGTCCGATAAGTGTTCGAGCACCTGGTTCATAATCTGGACTCGGCTGAGTATTCGATTGAGTCAAGGAGTATACGTTATATCCCTTTTTTAAAACGAGTTTCTTTATTGCGTTCGAAAAACGAGTTTGAGTCGAGCGAATTTTCTGGATTTTAGATCACAGAGAATAATTATTTACTATGATGGTTTGTTTGAAGTGAATGTTCATTCATAGAATCAATGGTGGTAATATTGAAATTCAGAAGTAAGTTTGGTTGATGGGTAGAAACTCCGTATATCTCCTCCTCTCAAGTGTTATCTTTCCAGATGCCTTAAATTGGGGGGTAATGTAGGGGTTAATGACCAAAAGTGGGATATGCTTAGTGAACCCTGATATCTTCTCTTTTGTCCCATTTCTTAACTGTCTTGGAGGAGGTTTTGCTAGGCTCCAGATAACCCTGTTCAACTAGGGAATAACTGCCAAACCAAAGGAGATATATAATCGTAAAATTACTATGAAATTAGGGTAAAATTTTATAAAGTAGCTATAGGAAAAAATATGCATTCTGGTTGGGCAAGTAAGAAAGATGTTCTAAAAATTGAGTTTAAATAAAATGAGAATTGCTGAGATGGATAAGTGGAAATATGCTAAAATATTGTACAAGAAACAAGTGCATCTCTGAAAAGCTATCTTCAACTGAGGATATAGTGAGGGAGAATCATTTAGAAAGTTTGGGCTTCTGCACCCTAGACCAATTTGTCTACCAGGTATAGGGAGTGACAGGGGAGTGGCAGAATCATATCTACTGGAATAACAGGAGCGTAGGCTCGACCTAAGCAAAAATGGATTGAAGCAGTAGAAAAGCATACACTTGTTCATAATGTAACCACAGCCCACCTCCCAATTCTTTTTTTTCAGCTTGCCATTAAAACGGTATGATTACACATGCTTCCTTAACCTTTATGCAGTAAGGTATGTTGCTTTAAAAAATTAAAGAAGTGTTTCCATGATGGTAGCACAAGCAGAACTCAACAGCTAAATATCACAGTCAAGAAAGACTGGATAATTTATGTTCTCTAAAACAATAGAATAAGCAGCATCAAGACCAAAAAAGTGCCAATTAAAGGTTATTGATAGTATATTTGAACAACTAGTCAGACAAAACTGATAGAAGATGCAGATCCTATGATGAAAAAACAAAAGGAAAATAAGGAAAAGGGAAAAAAAAGAAGTAAGAATAATAACATGAAACATACAGAAAGTATGTCACAACTAAACTGCCAAACAAGAAATAAAGGATTCAAAATAACTCATCAAAGAATTTCTAAACCTTTTTTTTCCTATGCCATAATCAGTTTCACATTTTTAGCATTTTTACCTCTTCTTTTATTCTTTTATTTCCCTCTTTACTCTGTGTTTCTTAGTTTCTTTGCATAACTGATCTGAATCATGCTGCCGGACTTGAATAATTGTTGTTTCAGTAGGTACAGCTTAACTTATTAGTGAGTGACTGGGTGCCATTTTTGTGTTGCCTTAGCAAGTTTCCCCTGTTTTAAAGTTGATCAAAGTGTAATCTACCTTTTTGTTGGACATTTTAAAGGGACAACTAAGAGAAAGGAGCTTCATGGGACAACCTGTGTCTGTGCTTTATCTGGAACTTGGGCTCATGACCCTGATAATGTTATATTAAATGCTTATCAGATGAAATTTGTTTGTGATCAAGAAGGTGAGAATTATTCTGGGTTTGTTCTTTTACTTGAGGCTTCACTTGATGATGATGTAGCTGGAGTGGAATTTGATCTCTTCTTAATCCCTAACAAAGTGGTCAAAACTTCTGTATCTCCATGTGGAAAGGTGCAACTAAGTGCAGATCAGGTCTAATACACGTACTTTTCAGTTGGAAACTTAGATTTTTAACTTTTTCATGAAAATTTTTAATTATTTTTTGATGAGTGTTTGATTCTCATTCACTATTATTTCAGATGGAGAAATCAAAGCTTTTCCAGGAGTTCTTTTTCAATGGCATATTTGGGAAGTTGATTACTGGATCCAAATTATCCGGTGTTGAAAGGGAATTCTTGTTCAAAGATGGCAAAAGAATAGCTTGGAGCTCCACGAACATGTATCTCCTTTTACCTCTTGAGTCATCATCTCCATGTCATGATACTTCATGTATCCATTGGAAGGGGATAGATGCATGTGCTTCAACAATAAGTTTTTTGAGAAATATATATTCTATAGATGGTGAATTTTGTTCTGGGAGTCAAACCTGCAATTCGAATTCAAATGACAATGAGCACAAGAAGCCAGACCTAATTCACCTAGCTAATAAATCTCTTCATTCTCAATATATTAAAGATTCAGTGGTTCTGGCTGTTCATACTGGACGACTCTATTCTGTTCTTGATGTGATAACTGATATTACCTCAGAGAGTCCATTTGATGAGATAAATGATGCAAAGAAGTCACAGTTTAATTCATTCATAGATTATTACCACGAGAAGTAGGTGATTTTCTCCTGGATATTTTGATTATTACATTCTTCTACTACCGTATTTAGAGGTTTCAACTAATTTATCCTTTCACATATGTAGGTACAACATTTTGCTTCAGCATTCAGGTCAACCACTTCTATTATTAAAGCAAAGCCACAACCCTCACAATCTTTTTCTTTCAAAAACAAAGATTATAGGTCTGTTGATCCACATCTCAGATATACTTTATATCTTGCAACATTTTCTGAGCATGCATGAATATAACTTGTCATAGTTACTGTTTCTTTTTCCTACCGCTCATCTCCTTCTCCCTATTATATTTATTTTAAAGTCAACATGATGAAGAAATGGACTTCCCTTCCAGTTAAATTGATGATAATGGTGCAAACTGCTCTAGTTATCTTAGTAATTTTCATTCTCTTGAAAATTTTAGGTTGCAAAGGAAACGGCTATATTTTGTAATTGTTGATTCTACAAAATTGTAGGATCATCTGTTTAACTGACTCAAACGTCTAAATTTGATGATAAAGAAGGCACATTTTTCAATCCACAAAAAAAAGAGCATGCAAAATTCAAAGTATGTTTTGGTAATCTTGTTAGTCATGCACATTTATGTCAGAAACTGTCTTCTTGTTTTACTGTCTGACAAGTCAATATTGACATCTATGAACTTAGGGATTCTGGTGGAATGACTAGTATTTGCACTAGTCTTGCAGGGAAATGCACCTCACTTGTTGGATAAACTAATATATACAGCATTTTTATATAGATTATTTTTCCATGACATCATTAGGAGAAAACTTTCCTGAAAAATTGATTGACACATGCAAGGGGTATTTAAAAATGTATATTTTACAAAACTAATAAATAAACAAATCAGATTATTCAAATTATATGCATAGTTATAGCTATGATAGTTTCTTTAGTACTGATGATGTAATGCATCCTGCTTACATTGTGTGGAAGTCGTCTTGGTAATCATGATACTGATAGGAAGACCTGATTTTTAATTTCCTTGTAAAATTTTAAAGAAGTGGTTGAAACTAGAGCCTCAAGTCCGCAGATACATAAAACAGTTATCATTTGTCTTTCTAATATAAGTTATATGGTGGTGAACCTTATGGACAAGAGTAGAGATTCCTAGTAAACATCATGGATGCCCCCATCATGGGTACCTATTTGGACTTGCAATGTCTTCGACATGACGTTTCTATGCTTACAACACAACTGGTCCAATCTAGCCACAAACTTCAAATGCTTCTTGCTATGCTCAGCATAATGGAAAATATCATATTCCTCAACATTTGCATAGTGGTAATGTAACAGGCCTGCATAGTGGAAAACTGACAATCCCACATGTTAGCTGTGGTATGCACAGTGACAATATCTTAGTTTACATCAGTTTGAAGTGATGCAAAACGCTATTATGAGAGTGGTGGAGTCGGTGTGTGCACCCTCGAGCTGAGTTATGTGTCTCACACTGGAAACATGACGAGGGTATGAGTGCCCTGTCATTAGGACTATCAACAAACGATAAGGGTGTTGTGACCCCATGCTTGAATGGTGAGGTGATGATGCATGTATTCTCAAGTAGAGATTTTGTATATACTCTCAAGTCAAGTTAAAGGTTATGTACTCTTACATTTGAGTTGTGTGAGGATTAATGTGTTCTCACATTCAAATTGTGGTGTCAAAACACCAAGAAAGATCGTATTTGGATTTATGTCTCTTTTGATGATATGGAAGTTGAATGCGACGGAATAAACTAAGATAACGGTAATTTCATCAAGAGTAGACCTTCTTATCTCGGTAGTCTCCATAACTGAAAGTAGATATCTAATTAACGTAATCTCTATCATCTAGGTAGAGAGTAGAGCTCTGTGCGATTACGCTAGTTAGACGGTTACTTTCAATTATCGAGATTACCAAGATGTAAGGTCTATTCTTCACGAGATTACCTTTTTTAGGTCTACTCTTCCATATTCATCCGACATGTCATAGGAAATGGTAAAATTAAAATGATGTATGGAGGCATGTGTACATACCTTCACTAGTGTGAGGCACATGCATACACTCTCACAAAAAATATCAACCTCGTGGGCACAACCCACACTCACCATTCAAACAGCAGGCACACCCCCTGGTTGTTTGTTGATGGTCCTCTTATGTGACGGCACATCATTATACACTCACCATGGCTCCAGTGTGGGACACATACATTCCCACACAAGTTTGGCACATACACCCTCGCCACCATTCAAACGGGATATAATTCCCAAAATGAGACTCACATATCTGCAAGCTGATATAAACTAGGGGTGTGCCTTGGTTAAGCCATACTTAAGCAAGTAAATATGCAAGCAATAATATGAGTTTTGTCATCTTATTAATAAAGAAGAAATTTGATTAGGCTTTGAATAGCAAGGCATCAGCAACCCAGGAGCTTTGATGGTTGATGAAGGCAATCAAGTAAGCGGTGTTGTGATTCACAGAGGTTGATAGGCAATTAACAATTATTTGACAATCAATTGTTAAGTTTTCTGCTCGCTAATTGCTTATCTTTTAAACACCCTGGACTTGTTTTTGTGTGTGTAAGCAAAGGCTGTAGGCTGATCTTGAACTTGGGACCTCCCTTGATCTAGTTCCAACCTAACCACTGACTAGGCATCAACCTAACCACTGACTAGGCATCAATGGAAAATTTCTGATTCAGTAGTTCCACATGAATTAAAGTTTCATGTTATTCAAACCTATGACAAGCCTACTTCTTATATTTGATAGTTCCTATCAAATTATTCGTGATTGTCTCAACACTGATATACATATTGTTATGGAATTGCAAGATGATCCTTTTGATAAATAATAGCTACATAAATATAGAATTACAAGTGGATAGTATCTAAAATGAGTTTGGATCCAGTAAACTAAACCCACAATCTAAAATTCTCCCTCAAGCTAGAGCATAGAAATCAATCATGCCTAGTTTGTTACACAGTGTTGAGAAAAGTTTAGGTAATGTAGTTTTAGTTATGATATCAACTTGTTTTGACGACAAAGTGAACGGAGTACAAATCAATTTCTTTACCAAATGATCTTGGACAAGATGACAATTGACCTCGATATGTTTAGTGCGATCATAAAATGCAAGATTTTTAGTAATATAGACGATAGATTAATTATCACAAAATATGGGTACAAGACTCTTTTCCTCAAAGCCAAACTTAGTAAGTTGAAATCACAATAGCGCGCACATGGTGTCAGCCATAATATGATACCCTGATTCAGTGCTCGATCGAGACACATCTTGTTTTTTTGCTTCACCATGTCAGCAAATTGCAACAAACAAATATTAGATAACAACTAATAGGCTTTCTGTCAACTCTGTCTTTAGCATATCCAGTATCTGAGATACATAGAGATGTGAATATGATCATGCTTCTTATAGAATTACTCATTTTCTGAAGAACTCTTGAGTAATGTTTAAAATAATGATAACGGTAATTTAACGTTTTGCTTCTGTTAGGTGTTATATGCATCACATATAGCATAATGCATAATAATTGCTTACGCAATTTTTTATTTATTTAATAGAAATAAATATAAAACTATATATAATATTTTTTATATAGGATAATAAATTTTAAAATGAATATAAAATTATTCCACTATTGCATAGAATATATCTTAAGTTTCTAACAAGTTTCATAATGATTTTCACATTTATTTCATATATTATATTAAATTCGCATATGTAATTTTAGCCATCACCAAAAAGAAAATATTTGAATTTATTTGGTGCTGCAATTTGTATTTTGTATTATTAATTCATCTTATTGGTGATTATTCATTTTAGTTCAGCTGAGAGTTCAATATAATCAATAACAAGTAAGAATGCAATCGGAAATGAACAAACAGACAAACAAACAAGCAATCACAAATCAAACAAGCACTTAACAAGTAATCAAGTAAATAAATTACAACTAGTTAACATCAAAGCAAATAATCAGTAACAATATCGAAATTACTCAAGAAATACAGTAAATAACATATCATAACTTGATATAACGTAAAATAACGTAAAATGCAATCCTATGGTGCACTGGATTATTTTCGACTGTCAGATGCCGTAGGATTTGCGTTAGGTATCATAATGCAATATATGGATTCCATTATGCATTATTTTCAAACTCCGCCAGTGCTGTGCTTAAAGATTTATCATTTCACTGT
Source organism: Dracaena cambodiana (assembly GCA_036321105.1). Taxonomy (NCBI): domain Eukaryota; kingdom Viridiplantae; phylum Streptophyta; class Magnoliopsida; order Asparagales; family Asparagaceae; genus Dracaena; species Dracaena cambodiana. The sequence continues at coordinate 11,822,558 of JAYEPQ010000004.1, read as the reverse complement.
TTATCCCATGCCAGGATAAAGGAGGGATGTGGTAGGCCGGTGACAGCCAGCGTAAAACATTGTCACATATTATGATATGAGCCAAAATATGAATTTCGTTGGGGCGTTCCCTACTGAGCGTCGCGCTACATCGGAGCTCGGGTGTAGTGAAAAATATGTGAGAGTTGCTAGATTGTCGTTCAGAAGCGATGCGTCACGTCGGCGCCCGGATGTAGTGTCAAATGTAAGAGAATTCCCACATCTTAATGAGCAGGTGAGGGTAAAGAAGTTAGTTCATAAACATAAACATAGATTTCGGTTGGCATCGTGGAATATAAGTTCCCTTATAGGTAGATTAGTAGAGTTAGTTAATGTTATGATTAGAAGGGGGTTAATATTTTGTGCGTGCAGGAGACTAAGTGGATATGTGAGAAAGTTAAAGTCATAAAGCCTTGGGGTTATAAACTTTGGTATACGGGTAGAAATAGAAATCGTAATGGGGTAGGTGTGATCATAGATAAGCAATTAATTTGAAATGTAGTGGAGGTTAGGAGGAAGGGTGATATAATTTTATTAGTTAAACTTATTTTAGATAGAGAGATTTTTAATGTCATTAGTGCCTATGCACCACAAGTAGGACTTGATGAATCCAGTAAATATCAATTTTGGGAGGATCTAGATGAGATAGTACAAGGAATACCCACTAGGAAAAAACTATTTATTGGTGGTGATCTCAATGGGCATGTAGGAATTAGTCGTAATAGGTTTGATAGTGTACATAGAGGATTTGGTTTTGGAGAAATAAATGAAGCAGGTAATTCAATTCTTGATTTTGTTTTGTCTTATGATTTGATTTTAGTGAATACTTGGTTTAAAAAGAGAGTTTTTCACTTGATTAATTTTAAAAGTGGATCGAATGCAAGCCAAATAGATTTCTTTTTAATTAGAAGGGTAGATAGAGTTAGTTATATCGATTGTAAGGTAGTGCCAGGTGAGAGTGTAGTTACCCAATATAGACTCTTAGTTTTAAATATTCAGATTAGAAAAAAACTTAGAAAGATTAAGTATAAATTAGATTCTAAAATTAAGTGGTGGTGTTTAGAAGGTAATCAAAAAGTTTTTATAAATAAAGTAGTACAAGAAACAGATTGGAGGGACCATGATGATCCTAATGTAACATGAAACAAAATGGCTAGCTGCATTAAAAAAATAGCTAAAGATATATTTGGTGAGTCGATGGGTGGTGCTTCACCATGTAAGGATACATCATGGTGGAATAAAGAGATAAAAAATCCTATTAAGATCAAGCAAGATCTTTATAGAGATTTGAATAAGAAGAATAATAATGATGGAATAAGTTTTGAGAAGTATAAACTAGCGAAGGAGGCTAAAAAAGCTGTTCGGGATGCAAAAACTAAATTATATAAACAAGTGTATGAGAAGTTGGATAATAAAGGGACAGAAAAGGATATATATAAAATTGCTCGAATAAGAGAGAAAGTCTAGGTACTTATGTATTATAAAGTGTATTAAAAATGATGATAAGACGGTTCTAGTTTGAGACGAAGAGATTAAATAAAGATGGAAAGATTATTTTGATGGATTATATAATGGTAGTTTTATTCAAGATTTGGGAGATCTTACTATTCAATGTGCGGATATGAATCGTCGCTTTATGCGCAGAATCAAAGAGTCTGAAGTAAAAGAGGTTTTGAAGATGATGAAATGAAGAAAAGCTGTTGGTTTATATGATATTCCTATAGAAGTATGGAGATATTTAGGAGGGATTGGTGTGAGATGGCTGACAAATCTTTTTAACAAGATTTGACAAATTAAGAAAATACCAAATGAATGGAGGAAGAGTATCTTAGTAGTTCTGTATAAGAACAAGAATGATATTTAGAGTTGTTCTAACTATCGGGAAATAAAACTCATGTGTCACTATGAAGCTTTGGGAAAGGATAATTGAATATAGATTGCGACAAACTGTTAAAATATCAGAGAACCAGTTTGGAATTATGCCATGGTGATCGACGACAGAAGCTATTTATTTACTTCATCAATTTAAAGAGCGATTCCGAGAGAGAAATAGATATTTGCATATAGTATTCATTGACTTAGAGAAAACGTATGATAAGATACCATGAGAGATACTTTGGTGGATATTGATGAAGAAGAGAGTTCCTATCAAATATATCGATATAATTAAGAACATATATGATGGAGTAGTGACCAATGTCAGAACATGTGGTGGTTTAACAAGTGATTTTTCTATCATAATTGGATTACATCAAGAATCTGCATTGAACCCATTCTTATTTGCTATAGTGATGGATGAACTTACTAAAACTATTCAAGATGAGATATCTTGGTGTATGCTATTTGTTGATGATATTGTTTTAGTTGATAAGACAAGAGCAGGGGTAAATGCCAAGTTAGAGTTATCGAGGCACGCATTAGAATCAAGAGGTTTTAGATTAAGTCTAAAATAGAGTATATGGAGTGTAAATTTAGTAAACGACAGACTATAGACTATAATGCTGTAAAACTGGATGGGCAAGAGATACAAATGAGCAGTCAGTTTAGATATTTGGATTCTATTATTCAGAATAATGGAGAGATCGATAATAATATTAACCATAGGATACAAGCTGGCTGGTTGAAATCGAGGAGGGCAACGGGAGTTTTATGCGACCGTAATATTCCGTTAAGATTTAAAGAAAATTTTTCTAGGACTGCTATTAAGCCAGCTTTATTAAATGGCACAGAATGTTGGGGTATAAAGAAACGTCATTCACAGAAGATAAGTGTAGCAGAGATGCGCATGCTTCGCTAGATATGCGGCAGCACTAGGAGAGATAAAGTGAGAAATAAAGATATTTGTGCTAAGATAAGTGTAGCTCCCATCGATGAGAAGATGCGAGAAAATCGCTTATGATGGTTTGATCATGTGCAATGTAGGCCTACAAATGTACCAGTTCGACGAGAGGAGTTTATCAATGTAGGATAAGTTAAAAGAACGAAAGAAAGACCGAAAAAAATATGGATGTAGGTAATACGAAAAGATATGGATTCTAGAGATTTAAATAAGGAGATATTACTTAATAGAAATAAATAGAGAAGGACTATCAAAATGATCGATCCGGCGTGATTCTTTTTTCGGTTCATGTAGCCTACCCCAAATACTTGGGATAAAAGGCTTAGTTGTTGTTGTTGTATTATGCATTATTTCAACATTGCTCTTGATGTAAACAAGCATCAGTTTTCTAGTGAATCTCTTAGCTTATGCATAAACTAACTCAATAATCCAACAACAAATGAAATCGATGGTTTAGTATTTGTAAAATAAATTAATTTTCTAATCATTCTCCTGTATTGCTAGACATCATCGTAAACTATCTTATCTTGATTTCAGAAGTCTACATTTGCTTCTATAGGTGTACTAGCATCCAAGTAGACTAGTCTCTTGCAGCAGATCCATTATATACTTTCTCAGAGAAAGAAGCAATATATTCTTTTGATATGAACTACAAAAGTATCTTACCTTTCCCATGTCTTTGGTCATAAAATGTTGTTAATGATAGTCTATTGTCTAAGTCAAGACTCTTAAATGACTTTCATTCAACATAATATATAGACAGTGGAAGAGTAATTCCAGAAATACGCCGATCAAATACGGAGTGGTCATAATGATGCCTCTAAGAGCCAGTGCTAATAATTACTATAGAGAACTTCTTAAACTAGTCTTGAGGAATTTGCTTAAGTCCAAAAATGGCTTTTTTAAGTTTGCAAATCATACTCCCCTGAGCAACATACTGGAGGTTGCTCCATAAAAACTCTCATGTTGGTCACTATAGAAAAAAGCATTTTTAGCATCCAATTGAAACATGGGCAACTCCAAATTGATAATAAAAGAGAATAATATGTGAATGAAGTTGAGATGAGTTACGAGAGAGAATGTCTCATAATAATCAACACCTTATGTCTGAGAGAACCCTTTTACGACAAAACATGCCTTAAATCTATTAACAAAACTATCTGGATTGAATTTAACAGTATAGACCCAACGACAGCCAACCACAAGAGTGTTTTATAGAGCGTGAACTAAGTCTCAGGTCCCTTGAGAGTCTAATGCATAAATCTTCTCATCTATAGCTTGCTGCCAAGTAAGTACTAATTACAACCTGAGTATGGAAACAGAGGGCAGAGAAATAGTAAATTGGCAAAAGGAAGGAGTGAGCTTATCATATTAAACAAAGTGAGAGAGGGGGTGAGCAGTAGATTAACGTTCACCTTTCCGGAAAGCAATAGGAAGATCAAGATCTGAGGGTAATATTTAATGGTGAGGACCAACAATGGGAGTTGGAAGATTAGACGAGTGCAAAATTGGGGTAGGCACTTTTGGATGACGAGAACACACCTGTAGTTGTGGTGGTTGAGGCTTTATGTTGACGCCTACACTGGGCACTATCAAAAGTATAAGAGAAGCATGCAACTTCTGGTAAGTGATGGTAAGATAAATAAGGAATATACTCGAAAACATGATGTCTATAGAAGTAAAATATTTTCTAAATACAGGATGATTACACCTATAGCCTTTCTGAGTACACGAGTAGCCAACTAACGTATATTTAATAGAATGGACAGACAACTTATATGAACCAGGAGATAAGTTCTGAACAAAATATGTATAGCCAAATACATGGGGTAGAAGAGGGTATAGTACTTTGTCAAGAAATAGACCTAACAACGTTCTTTTACTATGCAAAACAGAAGATTATATTATTGGTAGAGAGAGGCTACATATATATAAGATTACAAGTGGATAGTATCTAAAGCAGGTCTTGTCCTAGTAAACTAAACCCACAATCTATCACATATCATCTCAAATAATTAATTACCTAAAACTGAAGCAACAAAACATCTTAAACTGATGGTCAAGTTTTTATATGCTAATTGTGTGCATCTTCTTTGGCAGATGGCTTTCCTGGCCAAAGTTTTCCAGTAGAGAAAGAAGAAGTTCATGCTCGCATTCCCCCAGAACTTCTGGTCCATATCGATATATCAAATGATATTCTGAAGTCATTTTATTTACTGCCTTCAGTGATGTACAGATTAGAGTCTTTGATCTTGGCTTGCCAGCTGCGTGCTGAAATCGGTTACAATAATGACACACCCTGCATCCCCAGTTTTCTGGTATGTGCTCATATTGTTCATTTAATTCATCATGCGACCACATTCAATTGTTACATCTCTTGATAAGCATTGCTCAAAACTCTTATTCTGTTTCAGATGTTGGAAGCAATCACAACTTCCAGATGTTGTGAAAATTTCTCTTTAGAGCGCTTGGAACTGTTGGGGGACTCGGTACTGAAATATGTATTGAGTTGCCACTTTTTCCTTAAATACCCGAATAAACATGAAGGGCAATTATCTGATCTTAGATCTAATGCAGTTTGTAACTCGACACTATATAAGCTGGGAACTGGCCGCTCCTTACAGGTATGCGATTTTTGTTTTTGAGTTCTTTGAATTGCTTTACGTTTATACCAAGTCAAGGCTGTAATAGTTAAATAAAAAATAACTAAGGTAATTTAACTATCAATATGGTTAAATAAATATAACTCATGTAACTTAAGTATCTTCAAATTATATGAATCAAATTATCAGAATGCTCATAATTCTTCATCAAGGAAGTAGAAAATTACATAATTTTGTCTACAAATTAAATCAATTTGTAAAGCAATCAATTACCCAGATTTTTAGTGTCTAATATCAGATAAATCTGCAATATATCTTTGATGTGCATGAGATATGTCGCGGGAGCATAAAGAAAGTATTGATCAACTATACTAGTACTAGATGTGGGGATGCCTTCTTGTTTGAAGGATCCATGTAACATACATTTATGACAAACTTCTTGCGAAACTTTGGATGATTTCTCATTAGTCGCATGAGCTTAAATTGCCTAACTAACAAGGTAGTTTTTTTCCTAGTCATCATCACTTGCTACGTTTTTATGACAAGCCTCTATCATGTTTATACATGTGGGTAGGGATTTGACTCAAGCTAGAGGTTTGATGTCATGGTTGGTAGGCAGTCTTAAAATTTTCTCATTTTTCCACCATTGAATCAAGGAGAAAGCATCCAAAGTTTGGCAATTTGTCTACCGGCATGTGGCCTCCACAATCAGTTAACAAATTACAGTGCCAACATGAGAGTATTGAGAGTATGATCATTTAACAATTGTTGGAGAAATGAAATGCGTGATCATGTCTCGTTAACTAAAAAGTAAGAAAGATGACAACATCTGTGTCAAATCCTATCAAATCCTGATGAATACATGACTAATAAACAAGAAGATGATAACACCAACTCCTATTACAGTCTATCTTTATAATTTTTAAATTTGGGATTATTGTCAATCGATGTGCAGTGGAATCATTATGTACAAAGTCCACAGAAGGCTGGGCGTCGTGTACATTCCAAAGGTTAATCTGCTGTATCTTCTTGATGGAGGAGGTAGACAACAACAGTAACAACAACCCATACATTGAAAATAAGGTTTGCAGGGATGGACTGGAAGATGAGGGCTAACCATTCGTCTCATATGCTGGTTGAAGATCCTTTTTTTAGTTTTTTTTTTTTTTTATAAATATTTTGTTGATTTTTAAGTATGATTCTATATTTTCTCTTTTTGCTTTTAGTTTTCTGTGTTTGTCATCTTTTGGCATTTCTGAGGGGCACATATCCTGGCCAAACTTGTGTAACTTCTTCCTCGTACTGTATACCTTTTCTGTTTCTGTTAGTATATGGACCTTCACCTTCTACTACAGTCAATGCCGCTTGAATAAGAAATTGTTTGTCATGTATTGTCTACACCTAAAATATAATCTTAAAATACAAGTCTAGCTTAATGTCTTAAACACAAATGTTTACCAGGTACCTGTCACATCTAATGTTGGTATTAATTGTCTTAATCTTTCCATATACATTTCAGATGGTTGTCTTAATCTTTCCATATACATTGCAAATAGTTATACCATTTGGAATGTAAGTGGAAAGTTTAATTATTCCAAATTTGAATAAGTAATTGTTTGCTATGTAATGTCTACACCCAGAACATTAATCTTGAAAATCAAGTAGCTTAATGTCTTAAACACAAATGTTCACCAGGTATCTGTCTCATCTTCTTTTTGTATTAATTTTCTTAATCTTTCTGTATACATTTCAGATGGCTGTATTATTATTTCCATATACATTCCAAATGGTTAATACCCTTTTGCATCAGCTATATATTGCAGTTAACATAGAGTGAGAAATGATAACAAAGTTACTCCATAGTGTGTTCTTCTTGACAATTATCATTCTGAAGCAGTATATATTTAAAAAAAATGAAGACATCTCCCTGTCCTGCTATTAACCTCCTTCATCCTTGTTATTCATTTTTTAACTCACTTTGGGATGTGTGGCATAAGATGATAGCAGAGCAAGCTGGACTTGCCATGGAGAAGGTTAATAAGCCTTTTCTCCCAAGAGGGTTTCCTTATCCTGAAAGTATGGAGTGTTCCATATGAAACCTTAAATATTTAATTCTTGCATATTAGGCGATGTTTCTTGTTAAAATAGAACCATCAAATCATTCAATAAGTTTGAACCAAAGCTATCCTGCAACTTATTTTTGCTATACTTTTGGTTTTATTAAAAAACCAGTATTAATTTGATGAAATTAGAACCTACATAATTATACCTCTTCGTACACAGGGATATATACGAGATAGTGCATTTGATCCACGCCGTTGGGTTGCTCCTGGCCAGATTTCATTACATCCTTTCCCTTGCAGTTGTGCGGTTGATACCTGTGATGTCCCACTTGAAATAGCTTATATGACCGAAGACACTTCTGTTGCTGTGGGAGTGACGTGTGATAAAGGCCACAGATGGATGTGCTCTAAGACTATTGCAGATTGTGTTGAAGCGCTAATAGGAGCATATTATATTGTTGGCGGCTTGAATTCTGCAGTTTCAGTGATGAAGTGGTTGGGCATAGATGTAAGCTCTGAGACAAAATTAATAGAAGAAGCCAAGATCAAAGCATCCCAGTTGTGTTATCTTTCTAAAGTTGATGAGATTGAGAAATTGGAATCAATACTTTCTTATGGATTTTCAGTCAAAGGTTTATTGTTGGAGGCCATCACCCATGCATCCCATGAAGAACTCGGAGTTGGACACTGTTACCAGGTATTCTTAGAGTTGTTTAATTGATTTCAGTTATTCCTTGAATATTTTAATAAGCTCTTAGATTAGTCACCAATATCTGTGAAATATATATTATTTTTCTTTAACCCCTTTGGGTTATTGCAGCGATTAGAATTTCTTGGTGACGCTGTATTGGACCTCATCATTACAACAGACATCTACAAGCACCATAGAGACATTGATCCAGGAGAGTTGACTGACCTCCGTTCAGCTTCAATCAGTAATGAAAAATTTGCTGAAGCTGCTGCAAAGCATCATCTTCATCAATATCTGCAGCACGGTTCTGGAGTACTTTTACAGAAAATTGAAGAATATGTTAAACATTTCTCAAGTCAACATGATCAAAACTTCCCTGTTTCCCAGAGCATCCTTCATGGTCCTAAAGTTAGTTTTCTATTTTTCTCTTACATTTCTTTGCACTTGTATTGCTTGAATTCTTTTCCGCCAAATTGTGTAAGTAGTCGCTATGATTTAAAAATACACTTATACTGAAGTTTTTTGATATAATGCTAATACTGAAGGTTATTCACTAAAACTTTTACTTTGGTCTGTATACATGGTATTTGTTGATTTATTTCCTGACTTTGTTTCTTTAAATCAACAGGTTCTTGGGGATATGGTGGAAAGTATTGCTGGGGCAATATTGATAGACACATATCTCAACCTAGATAAAGTTCGGGAGGTTTTTAAACCTCTACTTTGTCCTATGATTACACCCGATAAACTCGAATTACCTCCTTTACGTGAATTGATTGAGTTATGTAGTCATCTTGGATTTTTCATAAATACAACATGCACAAAACATGGCGATGAAGTAGTTGCTGAACTTACTGTACAACTCAAGGATGATCTGTTAGTTGGATATGGACATGACATAAACAGGAAGGCAGCAAAAGCACAAGCAGCTCTTGTATTATTAAATGAGCTAAAGGTTGGTTTGTCAACTTCTTCCGATCATATTCCTTATGTAACAATTTCAGTAAAGTTTGACTAGCATTGAATGCTTTTATATTTCTATAATGACAATAACTTTCATAACCACTTTGACATGCTTCTTTTTTTTTTTTTTTTCTAATATTCCTTAAGATTTATATTGGGTGTTTTGTCAAATATTTATGTCAGATAACATGTCTATTTCTCCATGCCAAGCACTGAAGTGAAATTTCTTTTAACAGAAACGAGGAATTACACATTCTCAGTATGCATCTAAAAAAAAGAAATGCAGCAATAGTCCCCACAATGAACCCTACAGTTCAGATTTGGGGTTTAATAGCTTTACCCCTACTAAAAATGGTGAATGTATTAAACCTGTCTTTCTTAAGAAGTCGGAAATGGTGAGATCCCTGTTGCATTCAGGTCCATCTGCACTGGATGATCATTCAGGAAATGTTAGCAGTTCCAAGCTAAACAAACCAGGTACTTTTACTTTCATACCTTTCAAACTCGTCTTTCTAAGTAGGAGATGCTCGAATTTATGTGAGCAGAAGCAATAGCGGTTTCATATTATTCCTGATCATTTATTTGTTTAAGCATTATAATAGTTTTTAGTTTTTATAAGTATATAAGCCTTCTAATGGAAGACATTGCTTAGCTGGTTCATGCACTTTGAGACAGTTCATACTTCATTCACGGCTCTTACTGATTAGTACATGCAATATTGAAAATAGCATGACTTGTAATGCACTTTGAAACCTTACGGGAACTCGTCATTGCTTAACGTGCCCATCTTAACCCATGAGTCTCTTAACCCATCTTTTAGTTTAAAATAGTGTTTTTATTTTACGCTACATTACAACATTAGTTGCATTATTATTTTTATTTTTTAACCCGAGTTATATAAACTCTCTTTCCTGAATCTCCCTTCGCAAGTGGCAAAACCCCATGAGTAGCAAAAACACTTCGATCCAGTCAGACTTGGACGAGGACTCGATTCAATATATCCGACATCAATTTTGTGTTCGTAAATGGCTCCTCTCTGTTATCGAATATTTAGTCCATCTCTCATTCTCCTCAAATTTTTCGATGACAACCACAAGACCTATGACTACGAAGACTTTGGCCATGGCTCTCTAGGTCTCTCTTCAACTCTGTCTCTCCCCTTCAGAGCTCTCCCTGACATCTCCTTCCTTTCTCAAGGCCTCCATCGATGATTGCAACTCCTCCGGTGAACAAGAATTCATCCACTACTTTGATTATTGATTTGCTTATTATGAGGATTAATGCGAGAAATTATTGTGAAACTTGTTATATTAACTTTTATTAGTTTTAGAATATTTTTATATTTTTTTAAAAAAATATTTTTCTATTTATAAAAATTATTGTATTCAATTTTATATTTGTTTTAATGAAATAAATAAAAAAAAATTCATGTAACCTACAATAAGCATACGTGAGAACCTAATAAAGGCAAAACAATATGTTATATATTCTTGCTATTCTCAACAACATACATGTCTGTTCCTATAATTGTTTGATATGACAGTGAGGTTACAGATTTTGTTTTTTATAATAATTTTCTGTGAAGTGGGAGACTAGAAAATAGATATGATCTTTTATCTGAACGGTCATTGAATTATTCGTCAAGGAAGTCATCAAAAAGAAAAAAACAACATTTCCTGCATATGGAGGCTACGTATCAAATCCTGAAATCCAAACAAATATTGTATTATAGATTTCATAGATCTCAAACGAATACTGAATGTTTAATCTTTTGGCTTCTTTATTTTAATAGTTACGTCCTTTCTAATGCTGGTATCGGATTCCAGCATTATCAATACATTGCAATTCCAATCTTTGCATGGTTCATTTGTTGTTTCGGGCATGGTGGCTGCATTTGCATATATTGCCAATTTATATGAATTATATTGGTAACAATACTGATATCTGTCAACTTTTTTTGTCAATTTCAGTTATTATTCCCGTTGGGATGCAGAGAGGTGGTCCTCGAACTGCTTTGTTTGGTCTTTGTAGGATACGCCAGTGGCCAATGCCCGATTTCAAATTGATGGAAGAAAAGTTCAGGTAAATAAAACTCCATTTATGTAGTATGAATGCCTCACCTTTTTCGTTAAGTCTTGCACAATTCTTACTTTCCTCTCTTTAAACAGAAATCCTATCAAACTCAATGGTGTAGAAACACCATATTTCAATCAATTTACATCATGCATTACGTTGCACATACCCAATGCCGCAGTTATTCAACTAGTCGGTGATCCAAAAACAGACAAGAAACTTGCAAGTGATTCATCGGCATTTCTCATGCTTCAGGAGCTCCAGAAAAGAGGCTTGTGCATTCTTGAGGAACAATGATAGGCGCCCGAGCTGGAGCTTTCAGTCACAATGTGCATCCTCGCACCACTGCAGGCTCGAGTGCACGGTATGAGCATGGATCTTATTCCCCTGCACGATGAGCCAACAAATTAAATGGGTATTCACTGCTCTATATACTGGTGTTTATTGAGTATTGCTCGGTTTGGTTCTAAATAGCAAATGTTGCAAATCTATAACGAATGCTGCAGAAAAATCTGCAAGAGATATTGTAAAGCTTGGAAAGACAATTTTTTTTTTTACAGCATGTAGCAAATGTTGCATGCAACAAGTAGGGAACCAAAATATACCCTAAACTAAGTAAGCCCTTGAAGAGTATCGATGCCTCGAGCGTAAGTATATTTTCTTATGCATTGCACTTGTTATTTTGAAAAATTAAACCTTTAATTGTTATTTTTATTATTATCATTGTTATTATTATTATTATTATTTGGGGCTAAGCTGAAGTAATTAGTTATAACAATTTTCCTTATCCTTAATTCTAATCTTATTTAAGTCTGATAATTCTCAATTTCAATTTTATTTCAAGTCTCAATTATAATAAGACTTTTGATTTTCATACATTTTTGGGAAACGGGGTTTATTTTGATCGGTGCTATTACTTTCTTGAAGTCTTTGTTGCCAAATAGCTACTGTATGTATAACTAGTATAACTATGTAATCGTTTAAACTATAAATCAACCCAAAAAAATGTAAACGTTCATGATAGTTGTTATATTATTGTTAAGTTTTATATGAGAATTATTTTAATAACATGATATAATTGAAAGAAAAGATAAGTGATTATATTATCTTGATTTTACTTGTATGATAGATTGTGTATATGCAAAGCACGATTTTATAGGTTTAAATGGAATGCACTGTTCATTATTTTTTTTAATCTTCGTTGACGGGCTATTTTATATTATATTTATTATTAAATTGTTTTATTAAAAAAAGTTGTAAACTCACATTATTAAATATTAGAGCCTTAATTTATACATATGCAAAGTATTATTTTCGTGGGCTAATTATCTTTTCATTGAAATCATAATGCCTTGAAATTTCTTTTTTATTTAATAATTTTGAATTTTTTAATTAATTTATCGATTTACTAAAATTATCTCACGTTTGGCATGCACATTTTCTATATCTTGTTCTAATATGTCTATGCATATGCACATATGCAAAAACCCAAAAAAAAAAAATTAAAAAAATTGAAGGACTTGTATAAATGGATTTTATTTTTGATGATTTCTATTTTTGAAGAGTTTTATTTTTTTCTTATTCTATGCATAAAATGCTATTAATTGGTTATCAAGATGTTTAATGCTATGATCAACAAACTATTATTTTCAAACTACTCCTTGAAGTCATATCAATCGTTACTTACGCTGCAAGGTTACTAAAAAAAAAAAAAAAAAATGATAGTGTCAAATTAGTGTTTTCATTCTGCCAAATGATAATATTACATTTCTAGATGTTTTTATTCTACCAAATGCAGCAATATATATATATATATATATATATATATATATATATATATATATATATATATATATATATATAGTGAAGCGAGTTTTTTTACTGTCGCTTAGGAGATCAGATCCAATAAAATTGTTATACGTGGCATAACTCAAAACTCAAAAGGTAATTTCAAAAGGTCACTCAAAACTCAAAAGGTAATTTCAAAAGGTGATTAAGAGAGTTTTTTTATTTGTTATCTTAAATGGCGTCACGTATAATAATTTTATTTGGGCATCGACAGTGAAAGGTGTAATGGTGTAATAATTTTCCGTTTTTCTCTCTATATATAATAAAAAAGAAATTATATAATTACGATACTTTTATATATCATGAGAGGGAGATGAGATGATATGAGGCCTAAGAATGTCCTCCACCTATAAAAAATAAAAAACCGAAAACCTTATCATCCATCCAATGTAACTCAATAAAAGGGCTAGTTGTTATGTGCTATGGATTTTAGCACTTAGGTAACACCCCTATTTCAATATTTCCACATAGATAAGAGATAAAGTAAAAGTAATTTATAATAATTTCAATGAAGTCAGTAAATAATTATAGCTAGTTTTTTTGAATGAATTTGCAGCTAATTATAAACTATTTTATTATTGACATGTTTTCTTCTATTCCCTGGATTATAAATTAGCTTTATAAATTAGCTTACTTGGATTATAAACTAGCTTGCTTGTTATCTGGATTGTAAACTAGCTTGCCTTATTAAGTGTTTACATATTACTGACCTATTATAATTCATGCTATCCGAATATGTTACTTGCGTTCCGCTATCCATTATCCAATTTTGATTATGATTTTTTCTTTTCTCTAGATTATAAACTATTATTTTTTGGGAGGAATTCATGACTAAGTATAAGCAATTTTACTTCATGTTACACCTAAAGTGTTAATATGTTTCTGACCTATTTTACTTCATATTATCCGAATATATAGTCTGTGTTTCGCTACCCACTATTCAATTTTCGGATGAAGGACATTACAACTTGTATCCCCCTTAAATCTCAAATTGGAATTGGAATTTGGATTAGGGTTTCTTTTGCTCACTGGATTCATTCCTTCTCTTTCATTGTTTAAATTCTTAATTCGATTTCCGTAGGTTCGGATTGAAGAAGAAAGACGCGATTTTGGGAATTTTTCGAGCAGATCCCGTATGTATAATGTCATGTCACATAATTTTAAATTAACTGGCTAATTATTTATATATCAATAGTCAATGGCTTCGCCGCCTCGCAAAATTGGGAGGCCCAAGGCTCCTTGTTCTGCCCTCTTTTGGGAGGGTAATAGCACTAGCATTAGTAGCAATAATTGTAGTAATAATAGCAGTGTATTAGCTGTAGTAAGCTTGAAGAGGAGGAAGTGCTCTCGACGGGGTCGTTGGTTGCCAATGCTACGCCGGCATTGGTCCCTTTCTCCCCGCGGCTTTGACTGATTATGCAAATGCATGACTATTTATAGATTCTGAAAGTCTCACAGCACACTAACCCTTTGTGGCAAAATAGTGCGAATCAGTAGTTTAAAATACACTACAAATAGTGCATGAATAGTTGCAACTGTTCAAGTCGTCACACATTTTCATGTTTAAAATTCAAATGTATATCTAATGGTCAAGTGGTGTTTGTATCATTATGACTTTTCAAGCAGTTTACACATATTCATATTTGAATTTCAAACTCACATCTGTTGGCTAAGTGATATCTGAACTATTACAACTTTTCAAATGGTTACCCTTACTTGTATTTAAATTATTACACCATTTAACTATTAGCACCCGTTCGAACAGTTGCACCCATTCAACTCACCCGTTCGAACAGTTGCACCCGTTCAATTTTTTCTTTTAAACCAATTTACATTCACTCTATTAATAGATTTGAATGAGTAAATATATTATAATTGACAAATGAATTTTTCTTTCTTTTTTAGCCGGATTCAAAACATGTATTCTAACGGTTCCATCACTATTTATCCATTAAGACCAAATTGAAGTTGCGTATGTATAGGACTCCAACCACCTTCAGCATTAGGTGTGTGTTCCAACGAAACTAGATGACAATTATGGTCTCGTTTATTATGGTCTTGTTTTAATATATCATCCAGAGAAATCTACTACGAATTTGACATATCTTTTCACTGATCCTACGAGATTAGGGATGGTAATGGACACATCCGTGATTCAATTTTTGATCAGTCATATGCAAAATTTTAAATTAAAAATAAAAGTTTTATGTTTCAAATTCAAAATTTTATATAATAAGGGTCAAAATTTGGCCCGTAAACTCGTCTATTATCATTCCTATAGGAGATAGGACGAAACAAGACACTAGGTATTGTGGGATGGAAAATAGCATGGTATTGAGCAATATAGTCCTCTCTCACAAAAACAAAAGCCTTTATCTCATAGTTATTATTGTTTGATAACTTATCAGTGCTGAAGTGCAACTCTGGCATTGGATGGGTTATCGTTATTTGTGTGAGCCAAGTACAGAAACTGAATATATCCTCACACATTATTGCATCGTTAGCTCAAGCTGGCCTGCAAGGTTTTAGAGGAGTTTCCAAATGAGCATACCATTTTTCCTAGTAAGCCCACTTTATAACTGTGGTATTCCTAGTAAGCCCAATTTATAACTGTCCGGACTCAAAGTCCGGACAAAAAAAAAACATAAAAATGTTGGCTCACTAGGAAAATTGGTGTGCTCCTTTGGAGACTCTCGGTTTTAGTCTATTGCGTTACAAACTCAAGTGCTACTTGGATATTTGATGCTATTTATTGAGTATTAATCGCCACAGAGAAAAACAATAATCGTAAATTGATGTAAATAAGACTCTCTAAGGTCCCATATCTTTATAGATAAGTTCTTTTGTTTCCAATAAGTATCGTTTCACTAAAAGCGAGAAGAATTAATTAACTAATACAAAGATTAAATAAATAAATGGTCTGAGCAAGCGTAACATTTTCTCATCTTCATATGTATTGTTCTTTCACGTATCCATCTATGTACAAATCATCTCAAAAATTGTTGGGAAAAAAACCTATAATATGCACAAGAGGGAGGTAATTTTTCAGTTTCCAACTGCAGCCGGAGATAAGAATAAACAGATCCAATGACCAGTCCGCTCCATTTAAATTTCTGAACTAAAATTAATTTTTTAAATTCAAAAATTTTGATAGGATGGAACAAGGATTGGTCTTAGACCTGTCTATTCTCGTCCCTCGCTGCCACTTCCGCGAACTTTGATAAGCTAGTTGTTGGAGCCATGGAGGAGTTTATGCGGGACAACCTCCGGCCATTTCTTTCCAGCAAACCCTCCAACACAACCCTCTTCTTATATGCCTCAGACTCGATATCCACCTTCATAATATTCTCTTTACCTCCGCTATTTCCCTCTGTAACCGTCGTCCTCCTCAGGAGAGGCACGAGATAGAAGCAGGCACACAGACAGCCGACAGCGCAAGCTCGCCCCCACACGAACATCACTGCCAGTGTCACCATCAGTACTAACAGTCCAACCAGATGGTCAAGATTTGCAGGGTGGTGGTCTGATTTTTCACCTAACTGGTTCGATTCGGATGAACCAACATGTCTGGTCCTCGTCCTGGTTCGGACTATGTTCGATAACTGGCTACCTGTGTCGTACTTGGCTGAGATTCTTGGGAGGCTAGTTGTGCCTTGGCTTGCACTCGCAGCGTTGACGTTCGTAGTCTGTTCCTGTTGTTGACGTTGGACTTGGACTTGGACTTGGCGCTTGCTGTTGCTCCTTGGCCTGCTTCCTTTAGCCTAAAATGAATCAAATTGAATTTGGCTGCTTCAACAAATTTGCTAAATTCCAAGGTTGATGTCGTCACTAGTTAAAAAAAAAAAAAAAAAAAAAAAAAAAAAAAAAAGGAAAAGGAGATTTTACATATCTGTCCCTTATATCTTTAAAAAATTTAATTTAGTCCCCAACATCTTCATATTTATAGTTTAGTCTTCCAAATCCTTTAAATTATCTCACTTTAGTCCCAGTCATATTTTTTGTCCAAATTTCTCTTTATACCACTGAGTTATTTCACTTTACTTATCCCTTTTCTCTTCCTCATCTCTTTCACTTTTTATTGGGTTCCTCTCTCAATTCTTCTCCTCTCTCTCTTCCTTCCCAATTAATCTTTAAAGTGAAGTAACTCAGTGGAACCCAATAAGAAGAGGAAAGAGAGAGAGAGGAGAATAATGGAGAGTAAAACCCGAGAAAGAGAAGAGAAAGAGGGAAAGAATAACTAAAGTGAAGTAACTAAGAGATATAATGGAAAATTCATTCTAAAAATATGGCCGGGATTAAACTGACGTAATTTAAAAAATTTAAGAGAATAAATTATAAATATGAGAATGCGAGGACTAAATTCAAAATTTTAAAGATAAGTGATAGATATGTAAAAACTCCTATAAAAAAAAAATAAACTAAAATGATGCTATATCGACTTTGATTGATGGATTAGGGCCCACAGAAGCTTCCGAGGAATGGGATGAAACAAAATACGAACGATCCGTGTAGACTGAAATGGAACCCGTGGACTGTGTATATTATGCAGGAAAATGAGGAGTACAAAGCAGAATGCTTAAGCTGTCACCGTACTTTTCAAAAAATTGAATTAAAAAAATAATTTTATTTTTTATTAAAATTTTTGAATAGAATATATCAAATATTGATCTTTTACACATGTTCATTCTTATTCCTATTATATATAGAGTTGTCCGTTTCTAATCGCAATTGCAATTTAATAATTATATTTAGATTTTTCAAACACTATTCATTAATAAAACATTGTTGACTTTATAAACTTATATCCAGTGTGCATAAGCATGCAAAAATCGTTAGGATAGGATTTATTGGAGATTGATGCTAAATCTTCACATATATAGTTACCGTCAAATAAATCTTAGCCTTTTGATTTTAATTGATTTTCAGTATTGTGTTTAACTACCGAGAATGGATTAGGTATTAATAAAGGACCAATCTTTCGAACATTCTAATTTTTGCAAATAAGAAGAAATTCAATGACCGCAAAGTAATCAGATAATGGTTACATACATATAATAGATGAGACTTTTTTAAAACGTCAAATACAAAATATTTTTTACAATATTATCCAAATTGAATCCTACTCGAAATAGAATTTAGTATCACCAGAAACAAGAATCATTGGAAACGCTTTCTACTAATTAACTATCCTTGATATTTTAACTGCATGCTATTTTTAAAATGAGATTAACTAAAAAAAAACGCGTGAGTGTCGCTGCACGCAACAACTTGTGTCCGCCCAAGCAAGAGGCTGAAACAGTCAAAGTCTAATACATGTTACTACTCTACAAGTTTTTTTGAGAGGAATCAAACCTTGTGCCAGTTCCCAAGGGGCTTATCTCTCTCCCCTTTGCCTTGTGCAGCTGCAGATATAGATTGCAAAGGAACATCGGCAGCCACCGGCACAGTCGTTTCCTTCTTCTTCTTCTTCTTTCGGAACCACGACCAAGAGAAACATGAGGCCTCTGGAGTCTTGGACTCCAAATTGCCGGCCTCGTCGACGGGCGAGCCCGAGAAACAAGAAGAGAGGCGGGAGCCTGTTTTTCTTTGGTGTTTGTATTTGGTAAGGCTCTCCTTGAGTGACATGCTTATATACAACTAAAAAACACGGAGAGGGGAGGAGGAGGAGGAAAGAAATATATTGTGTGGGGGTAAATTTTTCTAGCTGTAGTCACCTAACTCCTACTTCTTTGACAAGTCTCTCTTAGAAATTAAGACTTCAACTAATACAGGTCTTTTTTTTTTTTTGTAAGAATGTTGACTTTTTTTCGTGCATACCAATTACTTGTAATTTAATGTTTATGAGTGTAATACTGAGCATTACTCTGTATTTAACTATGTATTATGATAAATAATAAGTAGATAAACACAATCAATAATATATGTATTTTCGTCATTCCATTGATGGACTCAATCCAAACAAGCAAGTTTTTATAGTAGAACTGTGGGTACAAGTCTCATCATAATTTCATTAATTAGAATTTAACGAAACAAGCAACATTATATAGTTTGTTCCTATTGGAGTGGAAAATAGTACAAAATAATACACATAAATACAACTAGTACAAGATAAACCATTCAAAATGACTCTTAATTAACGTCAAATCTAGTTAGAGTCGGTGACATTAATTGCTCCTGTTGGGCACCAGGACTGACAGTCACTATGTCCTCCATGCCCTCCATTGGGTCCAATCTCGTCTGGATCCTCTTCCTTTTGGTCAGTTATCTCCTGCAAATCGAACCGCGTGTGGGACAACACATTGTGTATTTGCAAGATATTTTGCCTAATTTAATTTGAAAGCGATTGTAATTGTCTTGATATATAACTAATTAATTTCTATATTTATTGTCCTTACGCATGCATGTTATGCATGTCATGTTGTATAACTAAAAACAATTTTAATCTGTACTTGAGATTTGTCTTTCGACACCAATTGTACGTTAGGTTTTTTTATTTGTTTCAAAAAATTCAAACTCTAAACCCTAATTTCGTTTGTCACAGTGAATTCGAAGAATTTAAAATTCTTCCTAACTTTTTAAGCAACATGAATATAAAAATGTTAGAGATTTAGGAAATCGATGAGTTTGTGAGAGGTATGTTTTTTTTAAGATTTAAATAGTATCACAAAAATATTTTTTTTTTTGGGTTTTAGAGAGAGAACAGAGGAGGAAGATGATGACATTATTTTAAATTTTTAAGAAGTTTTAGAGATTTTGAGATTTAAAGATTTAAAAGAGTAACTTAGTCAAGAAAAATATTAGCAAACTTATAATTATTTGTAAGTTTTAAATCTGTGTGTCAAAAGTAAATTGTCATGTGCAAATAGAATTTCCCAATTATTTTAAGTTTTAAATCTATGTGTCAAAAGTAAATTGTTATGTGTAAATAGAATTTCCTGCCTCGGAAAATTCTATTTACTCACAACAAATTACTTTTGATGCCACATCAACTTTCTATTTTGAAATATTACCAATTTACTCTCTACCCTCAATTTTTTTTCCAAACTTAACCCTTCCTCTCTCATACTTTCGTCTATCGCGACTAAACTCTAAAATTTTCAAACTTTCCTCCGAGCCCTGCTCCTATGTCTACCCACCTCTATTGTCACTCCCAACTAGGGGTACCCAGTGGACCATGCTAGGCACGGCACGGGCGTGCTGTGCTGGGCACGGCACGTCCCAAAACCGAGACGTGCCGTGCCTCCGGCACGACACGCCTGCCCGGGCTTCGGCCCGCCGGCACGGCACGCCGGGCCCGTGCCTTCCCGTACAGGCCCATGTTATTTAAAAAAATAAAAATAAAAAATTAAGTAAGATTAGGAGACTACTTAGCTTTATTTAATTGGATTTAACAAGAAGTAATAACAGTAATTTTTTTTAATTATATTTAATTTTATTACATTGATATAATTGCTCTATAAATTTGTTTAGAAGTTAAACAAAGCCCGAAGAGAGGGGACAGGACCCTAACCGTCATACTCAACTTGTTCTTAGTATTTTTTCTAAGAGATTTATGAGTTAAAAATTAAAAAAAAAATTAGAAAATACATGAAAATCCGAATAAATGTAGATACTTCTAATCATGATTCATCTCCTTTTGGTAAGGTCTCTACTACTACTTCATTAACCAAATCTTTTTTCCTATCTTCTGCAAAAATAAATTTGCAAACCCCCCAAATCCCCAACAGCTCTTTAAAAAAAAAAAAATTAAACGTGCCGGGCTGCGCCGTGCCGATGGCACGGCCGCCCTCGGCTCGGGCCGGGCCCGGCACGTGCCGGGCCGGGCGTGCCCAACGGGCCGCCCGGCCCACTTAACGGGCACGCCCGGCCCACTTAACAGGTCTACTCCAAACTCCGTCGCCACTCACCGTCTCCAGCGACACCCTCTATCTCACCAACCCTTTACACCAATAGTGACCAATCGTCGCGCCAACAAAAAAATAGTAATAATCAATTGCAGATAAAAATACATCAAAAACTAAAAATAATTTTAATCCGTACCTCAAATTTATCCTCCGACACCAATTGCATGTTAGATTTTTTCTATTTGTTTCAAAAAACTCAAACTCTAAACCCTAATTTCGCTTGTCACAGTGAATTCGAAAAATTTAAAATTTTTTCTTTCTTTTTAAGCAACACGAATGTAAAAGTTTTAGAGATTCAGAAAATCAATGAGTTTGTGAGGGGTATGTTTTTTTTTTAAGATTTAAATAGCATCACAAAAATATTTTTTTGGGGTTTTAGAGAGAAAACAGAGGAGGAGGAAGATGACAGTATTTTAAATTTTTTAAGAAGTTTTAGAGATTTTGGGATTTAAAAAATTAAAAGAGTAACTTAGTTAAGAAAAATATTAGCAAACTTGTAATTATTTATATGTTTCAAATCTGTGTGTCAATATTATTTATAAAATTTAAATTGTCATGTGTAAATAGAATTTCTCCCAGCCTCGGAGTTCTTTCACTTTTTTTCCTTCTTGATTCACTTCCTCGCTGTGCGGTAGAGGCACTATTTGGTTTCTGTCTGAATATGCGTTCATAGGATTATTGTTGCATATTTAGCTCCTCCTACTACCACTACTGTTTTCTTGATCTACACCTGTTTAGAAAATGAGAGTTTTCATTATTCTAAAATTCTAGACATACATAAATGGGCAAAAAAAATTGTTAAATATTGTTCAAAGACAATCTCTCTCAACCCTTGCTATAAAACTTCAGAGTTTTGATGCAGTGAAAAGAACTTTAGTATAGTATTAGAGTAATCCAATTTCAAATCCTGTCGGTCACGCATTTAATTGTGGATTTAAGAAAAAAATACCACTGCATAAAGGTCTCTTCAACCTATAAAGGTGTGTTAAAGTGCACAAAAATTTCGCTCAACCCTCATCACAACTTCAGAAATAATTTTCCTCAATCCTACTTCGGAGTTTTGGAGTGCAGTAGCGGATGTCGACAAAAAATTCTGGAGTCATCTGTCAAAACAAGGCAGATCCGTAAATTTAGGGTTTGAGGTCCGCAACTTAGCAGATCCACGAATCTAAAGTTCAAGGTTCGCGACCCAGCTATGACAGAACAGATCCGCGAATATAAAGTTTAAGATTCGCGATGCTATTCATAGCTTCGAGGGAGGGGTTTAATACAAAGTCATCCGACCTGAACAAGAGAAGTTGCCATCTCGGATCGTGGAGCCAACTGCCGAACGAGTGTGGCGACATTATTTAGATCATGGAGATAACTGCCTAATGAATATGACATTACTTCTCGAGTAGTGGAGTTAACGGTTGAACGGATGAGACGGCGGCCTTACCTTGAAACTCCTATAAAAAGCGGGAAGACATAAAAAGAAGGGATCGATCATCTTCTTCTTGAACTATCCTTTGCGATCAGAAGTTCAGAGCCTTTTTGCCAAATGAAAGAGTTTGTGCAAAGTATCAACGGAGAGCAAGATCGTCCTCCATATCTACCTCAGAATCCAACTTTAAATAAAGAGGAATTTGATTTTTCTCATTTTCTATAAACGAAAAACCGTTGAAATTGTAATCCTTTATTGAAATAGCTCAATAGAGAATCATTTACAATTTCATGGCGAACAGAAGATTGGCGACTCCACTGGGGACTGCCATCACCTCCGGTGATCTGGTAGTAGCTCAATCTGACAACATTCTGATTGGCAGTCTAGTCAATTCTCTCACCATCGAGATTGATCAGGAAAATTATGAAGAATTTCTTTTTTCTGGCTCTAAGAGCCCTACTTCCTTACAGGGATGCCGTAAGATCCCCAAATGATCAACCTCCAAAGAGACTTCAAGGGCGGCAACTCAGGAAAAGGATTCAGTAGATCAAATTGGTCTAAAATCCTCCTCTTCACCAATATTAGGCTCTGAGCCAGTTCTGACTAAGACTCCTGATCTTCCTCGCACAATGGATCAGGATCCCAACTTTAATAAGGGGAAACGACCATTCCCTACTCCTCATGACTATGACGCGGGGAAGGAGACTCCTCTCACTCGTACAATGAGAAGGAACCTAAGAAGAAATAGAGCTCGTACCCTTCGCAGGACCACGCAACAACAAGAAACTGCCAACTCATCATCGTGAAGGCCTACTGTACAAGTATGGAGGCCAAAATGTGAGATTACAGGGAATCAAGATGCGGAAGGGTTTACTCGCATTTCCTATAGGAAACGGAATAAATCCACCAAGTTTATTTATAATTACAAACGCGGAATCCACCATGTTGATGATGTTGGGATATAGGGAAAATGATAGATTATTATTAGAAGACCGATAGGGGTTGGGATATGTTACCACTCCTGAAGGTTCCTCAGGTGAGAGAACTGAAGAAGGACAATTCGACCATTCGTCAGAATCGTCCTGTTGGGATTCAGATGTTAGTATCGGCATGATCTTCCGCGAAGTGTCTGCGAACATGGCCTCCGCGATCCAAGAAAGAGAAGACTTAGGTGAAGCTTCGCCGATAAAAGATGACTCTGGGCCAAGCATCTTAACGTGAAGTGGGAAATTCAGTTTGAACAGCGCGAGCCTCCGACCGAAGATAAAGTAATCCAAATGAATATGGGTGATGAAAAGAATTCTAAACCTATATTTATAAGTGAGAACCTATCCCCAGAAGAGAAAGAGGAATTGATATCCCTCATTCGTGAGTACATCGACTTTTTCGCCTGGAGTTATGAGGAGATGCCAGGATTAGACCTAAGTGTCACGGTTCACAAACTGAACATCCGACCAAATGCTAAGCCAGTAAAGCAACAGCAACGGAAATTCTGTCCAGAGATCATGGAAGCTATTGAAATTGAAATCAAAAAGTTGATCGAGTCAGGCTTTATTCGTGAGGAATAATGCCCTGATTGGGTCTTGAATATAGTTCCTGTAACCAAGAAGAACGGAAAAATCCAGGTTTGTATTGATTTCAGGGATTTGAATGAAACCTGCCATAAGGACGAATTTTCGTTACCCATCACAGATGTTATGATAGATAATACTTGTGGGTACGAACGTATGACATTTATGGATGGATTCTCAGGGTATAATCAGATAAACATGTACCCTGATAATGAGAAATATACGTCCTTCAGAACACCGCTCGGAGTATACTGCTATACGGTCATGCCATTCGGCCTAAAGAATGCTGGTGCCACATATCAACATGCCATGAACATAATATTTCAAGAGCATCTGCGAAAAATAGTAGAATGTTACGTAGATAATCTAGCAATTAAAAGCAAGAATAAGAGTGATCACTTGTAAGATTTGAAGATAGTATTTGACCTCATGAGAAAACACCAGCTCAAGATGAACCCGACTAAATATTTTCTGAGAGTCTCTAGTGGAAAGTTCATCGGCTTCGTGGCAACTTCCAAAGGAATTTATCTCGACCCGGACAAGATTAAGGCAATCTAAGATATGTTACATCCCCGCAACCTCAAAGAGTTAAGAGGACTGCAAGGTAGGTTGGCATACATCCGCAGATTCATATCAAATTTGTCTGGTAAATGTCAGCCCTGTACCAGATTAATGAGGCAATGAGTGTTATTTGTCTAAGATGATGCATGCCGAAAGGCTTTCGAAGAGGTCAAACAGTATCTCACGAAACCACCAGTTCTCGTAGCCCCAGTCTTGGGAATACCTTTCCTGCTATATGTGAGGGCTATGGACCACTCCTTGGGAGCTTTGTTAGCGCAGAAAATGAGTCGGGTCATAAACAAACTATTTATTATCACAGCAGAATGATGATCGGAGCGGAACACCGATATAACCCAGTGGAGAAGGAATGTTTATCTTTAGTGTTTGCAGTGCAGAAAATGCGATACTATTTAGTTGGACAAACCATTCACATTATATCGAGGGTTAACCCCCTAAGAATACTAATGACTAAATTCGGGTCGTTGAACTCAAGGCTATCCAATTGGGCTATTTTGTTATCACAAAATGATATGCATTTTGTCCCGCAAAAATCTATTAAGGGACAGGCCGCAGCTGATTTCCTAGCCGAGCACCCAATCCGGCATCTTCGAAGTTGTGCGAAGAAATTCCTTGAGAGTTGGGTGAATGGGGTCCGATTCTAAAAGAAGGCATCTCACAAGAGTTTCCGGAGGCAAACATTGTCACGAAAGATGTATGGCAATTTTTCTTTGATGGCGCCTCTCGAATGGGATCCGAGGTAAAAATGACAGTGGGGTAGGAGTTGTTTTCATCTCTCCTTACAACCGCATCATTCCTCAAACTTACTCGTTAAAAAAATCGTGCTCCAACAATGTTGTGGAGTATAATGCCCTCATAATCAGCTTAAAGATAGTTAAACAATTGGGGATCAAATATTTGGAAGTATATGGAGATTCTCAACTTGTCGTAAACCAAGTGAAAGGGGAATTTGAAGTCAAACATGAAGATTTTTTGCCGTATTATTGCGCAGGAATTAAGATAGCCGATGATTTCGATGGTTTCTATGTCAGCCACGTAAAGCGCTATCGGAATAGCTATGCAAATTCACTGGCTTCCTTAGCTGCTACACTGGCTTTGTCCAAACATGCTAAAAAGAAAATTACGGTAAAAAGTAGAGAATTATTCTGTCCAAAGGACGAACTCAAAGAGGAATTGAGAAAACAACAGGAAGACGAGACTGGTATTTTCGAGTCAAATCTAGAACCAAGGGATTGGCGATTCCCTTACATAGATTACGTCCTTTATGGAATACTGTCTGAAGATCCAAAAGAGGCCAGAGCAATCCAAAAAAGGGCTATTCGATTCTATTATAATGCTGAGCTTCAGACATTGTACAGGAAATCTTATGATGGAATCTTACTTCGTTGTCTCTCTAACCGAGAAGCCCGGAAAGTACTTGAAGAAGCTCATGCTGGCATTTGCAGAGCACACTAACCAGGGCCGAAACTCTGGGATAGAATCTGAATAATAGGTTGTTACTGGCCTAAAATGATGACAGAAACGGTTAACTACGCCAAGAAGTATAAAGCCTGCCAGATACATGCAGACTTTATACATCAAACTTCAGAATATCTCCACCCAATGTTTACATCATGGTTGTTTGAGCAATGGAGAATGGACATTGTCGGGCCAATTTCTCCATCATCAATGAGAGGATACCGGTTCATTCTAGCTATAACAAATTACTTCTCGAAATGGATTAAAGCCATTTCCCTAACCGAGATAAAGTTATCGGATGTAGTCAAGTTCATTAAACACCATGTGCTCTACCGCTTTGGAGTGCTCAGGAGAATCATTCATGACAATATGCCTCAGTTCGCGAGCCAAGTATTTTTCAAATTCTGCAATAAATACATGATCGAAGATATAGCTTTCTCGCCATATTACCCTGCAGCCAATGGTCTAGCAGAAGCTTTCAACATGACCATAGTAAAACTCCTCAAAAAGTTCGTGTCATCCAATCAAAGGGATTGGGATGAAAAGCTTGGAGAATATATGTGGGCATATCGCACTACGGTTCGAATCCCCACCAATGCCACACCCTTTTCTTTAGTGTACAGATCAGAAGCGGTGCTACATTTGAAAATTCAGATTCCATCATTGCAAGTCGCACTAATGACTAGGATGACGCAAGAAGAACGGTATCAGCAAAGACTCTAAGAATTAGAAGCTCTAAATGATAAGCGGTTGGAAGCTCAATAGAGTATTGAACTATACCAGACGCGAATATTTAGTACTTTTAACAAAAAGGCCAAACGAAGAACTTTTAAAAAGGGCAATCTGGTCCTTTCGGTGAGGAGACTGATCATAACTAGTCAAAAGTCTAAAGGAAAGTTCCAGCCAAAATGGGAGGGGCCCTCTGTCATTGATACGGTTTACTCTAATGGAGCATATCGGCTGGCAAAACCGAATGGTGATAAGATCATAATGCCAATTAACGACAAGTTTTTGAAGAAATATTATTCTTAGTGAAATTGTTCCGCGGAACATCAGTTGTGATGTAAGCTGGGTAGTTCAACACAAATGGTGAATAAAAAGTTTATATATAATCGGGGGTTCATTAATAAAGATTCGTAGTTCCAGACTAAAGATTCTTTTGAGTCGTGAATCAAAATTTCTTTCCACCAAACTTGCCAAGTTAAAAAATACCTTTGGCGAATCAAAATTTTTTTCCTCCAAACTTGCCAAGTTAAAAAATACCTCTGGAAAATCAAAAATCGTTATACTAGAAGCCACTAAACAGTGCGAGTTTCAACCTGATCAGGGAAGTTAACGATTACTTCCATCCTGATTCGAGAAATTTTCTCAATCGCAACAACTTTGAGTGGTTGGAAAATTTTGGGTGATTTAATGATTATCAAGCTAACGGTTACCTCTAATAATCAATAACAAAATTATTCATCAATCACTTCTGGTTATGCAAAAAGAAAGAACCTCTTTATTCATTATCAAATCAAAGTTACAGAGAGTTCCCTAGCACTATACAATCAAAATGAATGAATACAAATCACTGACATGAGAAAAGGTAAAAGTTTGCTTCTGTAGGCTCCTCTTTCAGCATGACTTAAAGGTAAAAAGTTTGCTCTTGTAGCCTCCTCTTCTAGGATGGCGAATTTGCTTCTGTAGCCTCCTCTTCTAGGATGGCGAATTTACTTCTGTAGCCTCCTTTTCTAGAATGGCGAGTTTGCTTTTGTAATCTCCCCTCCAAGGATAGTTTAAAGGTAAAAAGTTTGCTTTTGTAGTCATTTCTGTCAACAGTTAGGGCCTCCGAGTTGGTTCGCTCAGTCACAATCAATGTCGCCAGTGACTTGATTAGTGCAAAACTGGGCATACCAAATGCATGTTCCAAAACATACAATGTGAGGGATTGCTGAAATTGAGTGCCGCCCTAACCATTTAGCACCCCAACCTTGCGGGATACTAGTCAGAAAATAGAATAAGGTTACAGATTGCTTAATCTGTGCCCTTATTAAGAAGAATGACTACGGTTATCTCTTGCAGTCAATTCAAAATCTTGTTAAAAAAATAAAAAGAGGGAGAATGACATTGATCAGAAGAAAATTTTAACTTTAATTAAAGAAAATGACTACGGTCATAAAAACTTTTTCGGTGAGATAACCCTCTAGATTGATGCAGTCTGGAGGTCTTGTAATATACCAATTCTCATCCATCACTTCGATTGCAGAAGAAGAAAATACGACTGCACAGATAAATCAGCTACAAAATAAAGGAAAGAAAGACAAGGATGAGGAAACTTTTCTCACGTCAGAATACTCCTTCATAAAAGAGGTCATGCGTCTTATATAGACGGTCCCATGATTATGATCTTCGATTGGGAGAAGATAAGGCCAAATCTTTAGTTGGAATTCTCAACTCGGACCACAACAAAATTTATTACTGTTGTATGGGATGCTTAGATTTCGCAGCCGAAGGATCTCATCATTAATAAGAGCGTATGATGTTTGGGATTTCGCACTGGTTAATCAGATAAAGGGTTATGTGATGACTCATGGAAACCGCTACAAATTCTTAAAGAAGAATTTTTTATCTCGCGAACTTCCGGATGAAAGACACGAACTTGATGAAAGCTCATAAAGGTCACGTACACCTGACAAAGGAAAGGTTCTTTTAAGGCTACTATAAAGTCGCGGTCTTGAAAAAAAAAGACATGCCTGATACACAAATACCATAAATCCTACGAAGATTCACGGACTTCAAAACACAAGATGGCAAGTTTGACACAAGCCTCTGAAGACAAATGCAAAGTAGCAATTCTGAAGTGCAATATCATGTTTGCTATTCAAAGGATAAAACATATCATGAAAAGTAAAGGTTAGAGAAATTGAAAGAGAGATTACAAAAACTCGGACTATAAAAAAAAAATCTTTTTATATAGTTTGATGATTTAAGAGGGGCCTTTATCTTCTCTTCAGCATCACTAATTTCCTGCTGGATGATCTCATAAGCTTGAACAGTGGCTTGACGATGCAATTCCTCTTCACTGGAAATAGTACTTTGTGCTGAAGCGGCCTCCAATGTCTCTTGTTCGGCTTGTATCGCCTGAAGACCTTTAATCGCATTATCCCATTGTCTGGATAAGCTCGTGAGACTCTTCACTGACTCATCGTGTTCCTTAGTAATCTTAGCCAAGAAAGCCTGGGCTTTAGCGATGGACTCCTGAGTTCTAATAATGGCTTGGTCATGATTCTTGACAACCGAGACAGCAGTCTCTACTTGGAAGACTAGAGATTGGCTGTCTGATTGGCTCTTTTCAAAGGAAGCCTTGCAAGCATCAATATTTTCTTTAAGCTCCTTCTGGAACCCAAGTTGCTCCTCCATCAGCTTCTGGAAGGCAGCTTCAACTACTTCAGATTTGTTAGCACTCCGCGATCTTGACAAAGACTCAGCGTAGCCTTAGAGTTGAGCTATCAGAAGCCTGTAAGGAGCAGTTTTTTCTCCCCACCAATACTAACTATACCAGTCAAGTAAAGATAAAGAATATTTGCAAGAGAAGTAAAAGAAGCCCCTTTCAGTATATTCTCAATACAACAGTCCAGAAAGTGGAGAAAGATTTCTATTGTATCCTTCAACAGGTCAATTTCAAAGTCATCAACCTCTGCATGGGAAGAATCGGCAACAACTGGAGTTGGTGTATCCTGAACTGTACTCTGCTTCAAAGAAGCAGTAGCACCAGTACTAGAAACAACAACTTCCACATACTCATCAGAAGCAATGGTTGCAGCAACTGTAGTCGGAACAATATGGGTGACAGTTTCCATTGAAGAAACCGCTACTTCAGAAGTATTAGCCGCGAAAACAGTGGTCTCAATCACCCCACGGGCTACTTCAATAAGGACTTCTGTGATGGTGCTATTATGTGGGGTGTCGTCTATAGCCATATGCTCCAAAGATGAAGTCGAAGCAAGAGCTGTTAAAAAGAAAGGGAAGTACGATTGAATGTTACAGTATCATTAAATAATGAAGAAATTTCAAAAAAAAAAGATGGAGAAAGTATAGAGGTGAACCTGAAGGATGAACACTGGGTTCTCCTAATCCGTACACCTCGGCTCGAACGTCTTCACTCAAGTAGACGTATTTGCCGTGATCTGACGGAGGGGTACCAGAACCAAGATTTCCACCACTAACATCATCATCATCTCCCCAATCATCATGATCTATTGGAAGAGACGTAACCTTTGGGGAATTTGATGTGCGAAATTCCTCAATTATCTCCATCTCATCATCAACAACTTGATGAGTAAGGGTCGCAGAACCCTCTTGTGCAGTAGAAGAAGGGACAGCCGGTTCATCCTTAGCAACAACTTGATGAGTGGGGGATGCAGACTCTTCTTGCGCAGTAGCAGAAAGAGCAGCCACTTCATCACTAACAACAGTCTCGACCAGAGAATACAGAACCTTCTTGTGCAGGAAGAGCAGAAAAGGAAGGAGTAGTCACCAATGCAGAGTCGCTGCAAAAGGCAGGCCCTTGACTTCGACGTTTCTTGAAGAATGAAGAATTAGAGCCGAGTCATCTTCATCTTCCTCTGGTTCCTCTGCAATTATTTTCAGAGCTAAACCAGCTTCAGATGATACGTCTTGCGGAGTGGTAGGCAAGTCACTGAGACGCCTCAATTTCTTCCGCTTGTACAAAAGCTTCTTTGGAGGAGATTTCGGCTGAGGAGAAGCTTCCATCGGCGTTGGAAGTGGAGAAATATCGAGGAAAACAGGTTGGGAAGATGGGGTCACCGCGTTATTACCTTCCTCCCCCTGTTGGAATGTTAGTTCCAATTCATCCAAACCACATTCTGCTCCGAAGTCCTCCATTCCAGCCACCTTCGTGCTGCCAGCCTCTTTTTCTGAGCGTACCATGCTCTAATATCTTTCAGACAAGTAAGATTAGTGTTAAAATTTTGAGGGGCAGAGTTAGCATCTGCATACCATTTGCAGAAACTGAAACTCATATACGAGCTCGGAGTCTTGAGTAGAAGGTCGAATCTGGCTTGAGTACCACCCACGACGAAGTGGAGCCAAGCCCGAGCTCCTTCAAGCAAATTTCCAGCAAAACTTAATTCCTTATTGGAATTACTAATGTAGAGCTGATCGTACCCGAACTGTTGAGCAAAGCGACTCGGATAATAAGGCTCTATATAATAGTGGTTTCCCAAACGGAGAACCAAATGCCCTGAACGGATATTTATTAGCCACCAGAAGCATCCTGGGGACAAAGCGGTAAATTTGTCAACACCAGCAACGTCCGCAAATTCCTCCCCATATCTAGCATTTGGAAAAAAGGAGAAACATTTGAACAACTCAAAGTTCGCGTGATAGCGAAGTGTCTTGCGAATTGCAGCCATATAACCCCCTTTCCACTGCGATCTCTCATAATGTTGTATTGTACTTTGGGAGCACTCAAATCAACCTGCGAATCAGCAGGACTCATTAGGGTGGGGCAGTGCAAGAGCAACCATGCCATTAAATAAGTATAAGGAAGCTCCACACGCGGATTGGGAGTCTTAGTGATCAACTCTCCTCTGCTGTTTTGCTCCTTCTTGACATTACAGAACTTATCAGCCAGCTTCCTCAATCCGCTTTGGATACTGCACACCATCGCTGGCAATATGCTGAACTGCCGACCAAACACGAGCAAGACGGTCGGGTATATCGCTCTGATGGGTATAATATCCTGTGAAGGAATCATACATTTCTTCAACCAAAACATCAAATAACCTGCCAGAATGGCCAGATTAGATAGAGGTTGAAGAGCTTGGTAGTGAAAGTTTTCAAAGGACGTTCCAGTTTTGAAAATGTTCTCGTCAGATTCGGCAACATAAGCATCTGTCCTAAAATTGACAATCCTTCTCTCAACCTCCTTTTCAGAAACCGGAGGGAGACGGGTAAAATTGGGTTTATTCTTTGAAAAATTTGGAAGAAGATACTGCAGCCACTTCTTTTGCTTCACACTGCGAGTACCAGACATATGAAAACAAATGTGATAGTGGCAAAGCAATTCCCAATAAGTGTCATAGACCATAGGGTGTCTCGAGTCTTCAACAAATGAAGCTTTTCCCCGGTAGGAATATACTCTTCATATGGGATATCTCCCATAGGTAACCCTGAGATTTCATATATCTTATGCAAGGCAAAATCCAATTCGCCGCGGGAAGAGAAAACTGTACAAGTATCAGGATTGTACAATTCCAACAAAGAAAAGAAATGGAATCAGCTAGCGGGAATGCCGTGCTGAACCGCCCTAATGGTGCAGTAAAGTTTTGCATGCTAGAGCTGATCTCTAAAATCTCTCAGAAAAAAGTCAGTCAAAATTGCCCACTCTCCTTTTAAAAAACAGTGAACCCATCCAGGAGGACGGAAGTCTTGGACCGGAAATTCCTCTTGCGCATTGACAAACCGGTGCAGGAAGGTCTGGGCAACTATAGGTGTTTCATCTATAGGAAAATTCTGTTTGAAAGACCCTGGAAACAATCCACAAAAATACTTTCCAGTAGAATGAGGGAAAGCACCTTGTGCATTGAATGCTGCTAATAAGACACCATCTTGCGGTTTATTTAAATGCCAATCCATTTGTCTAAGAATGGAAAGAGACTGAAAAAAATAGAAATGGATAAGATCTCTCTATGTTGGGAAGAAACAAGTTATGACCGTTAACTTGGCAAAGCCATTGGTAATCTCCGTCATCCAGACCATCGTCGGGCGCCGAGAAGTGATCACCAAATAAGAAGGCAGGCTTGTTCAATAAAATTCGGTTGTCCCCTTCGAAAGGAGCAGTGGTCATCAGTTTTCACAATATCGGGCGAGTAGAATTGAGAATTTTGCTTTCCCTTTCTTAGCCACCGGAGGCGGTGCAATCTAGAAAAGTTTGGCCGAACCTAAATTCCCTTTTTCCGTTATAACCGCCTGAAAAACCAAAATAATGGTCTTTCGGTCAAGGGTTTAAGGCGTAATCAACTGCAAAGAAAGTTTCAGGATCAAAACAAAAGCAAAAAGGGACTTTCTATAAAAAAGAATTGCCTTTTAATGTAAAACAAGAGAATTACTTCCAACCAAGGGTTCATGTCGAACCACTATGGAGTTAAAAGTGGTCCGAGGGTCCCGATGACCGCTTACAGAAACATCAGATAAAGAAGTTTTCTTCGGCATCTTTTACAGATTAAAGATATCTTTTATGAGAAAAATTGGAGGTTAAGGGAGGCCGAAGATGAAGAGTCTTGAAAACCTTAAAGAGGAGCTTGGAGTTCAAATTTCTCAGAAAAAAGTTAGAAATGCCCTATTCCACGAAACCGAGATTATATAATAGATGATTTGACGGCCGAGATTTTCGGATGGACGTGATCTCTGGCCCGAATCTCGTGAGTACCTTTTCATTTAATGCGGCTCAGAGAACGTCTCAATTCCTATGCCCTATAAAGTAAACGCCTTCCGGATTTTCATCAACGAAAAATAAAAGTTCGCGACCCTAATACAGAGTCGTTTTCTCCTTCAAAAATGAAAATTCGCAACCCTAATATAGAGTCGTATTTTCCTTCAAAAAGAAAGTTCGCGACCCTAATACAGAGTCGTATTTTCCTTCAAGAGTTGAAGATCGCGGCACTAATACAGAGTCGCATTTTCGTTCAAAAGTAGCAAGTTCACGGTGCTAATACAGAGCCGTATTCCTTTCGAAATGGGAGTTCAAAACATTGAGACATGATCATGCTGCCTTCAATTGAAAGTTCTAATATAGAATTGCACTCTCAGAAGTGTAGAAGGTTGAGATTCTAATACAGAATCTTGTGTCACATCAAAGGAGAATGTTATATCCAAAGTATTTTAAAACACATCAGAGGATCATGAGATTTTGAAAACTTTAGAGGGAGTTTTGTTGGCAAAAAATTCTGAAGTCATCTGTCAAAACAAGGCAGATCCGTGAATTTAGGGTTTGAGGTCTGCGACTCAGCAGATCTGCGATTCTATAGTTCAAGGTTCGCGACCCAGTTACGACAGAACAGATCTGCGAATTTAAAGTTTAAGATTCGCAATGCTATCCATAACTTCCGAGGAGGGGTTTAATACAAAGTCACCCGACCCGAATAAGGGAAGTTGCCATCTCGGATCGTGAAGCCAACTGTCGAACGAGTGTGGCGGCATTATTTCGATTGTGGAGATAACTGCCTAACGAATATGACGGCAGTTCTCGAGTAGTGGAGCTAATAGTTGAACGGATGAGACGGGGACGTTGCCTTGAAACTCCTATAAAAAGCAGGAAGACAGAAAAAGAAGGGATTGATCATCTTCTTCTTGAACTATCCTTTGCGATCAGAAGTTCACAGCCTTTTTGCCAATTAAAAGAGTTTGTATGGAGTGTCAACAGAGAGTAAGATCGTTCTCCACAGCTATCTCAGAACCCAACTTTAAATAAAGAGGAATTTGATTTTCCTCATTTTCTGTAAACGGAAAACTGTTGAAATTGTAATTCTTTATTGAAATAGCTCAATAGAGAATCATTTACAATTTTATGGCGAGCAACATGGACTTTAATATGGTTCAAAGCAGCCCATGTTCAGTTCCTATCGGACCTGCAATTAATTACGGTTTTAAAAAAATACTGCTATGTAAAGGCTAGCTTTCTGTCAAAAGACGGGCCTTCAACAAATATTCCTAATGCTGATCACCATGAAAATTCAATTTGAATTTGGCTTGCATGGTCAGAGATACGTTGAGAGTATATTATGAAAGGTCTCAAGTTACGGTCTTATTACGGTTTGAAAAATATATGGAAATGAGAACAAGATCAACTTAAAATGTAGTATAAAGAGGGGGAAAAACACTGTATCTTAGAGACAATTCCCTTGTTTTGGGTCTTTGACCAAACTCTAAAAGGCCATTAGGAGAAAGTACATCAAGTGTGGATGTAATTGCTCGATATGTTTACAAAGTGAGAAGAAAACATACTATAAAGCAAAGCATGTATAGTAAGAACATATACATATAATTAATCTAGTTAATTGAAAATATTAATGTATTATCTTTTTTGTTTCCTAGAATTTTTTTTTTTTAACATCATCCAAATTGAGTTTGGATTAGAGTCAAACTCCGAAAGTTTCCACAAATTTAAAAAAGACGATACTGTTAAAGACAAAGCTCATTGATACTAATGCATTACTTGTCTAAGAAGGGAGATTTCTTTGGTATATGCAAGTGGGCTAGCTAATTTTTGTTAAGCTAAATTAGTATTAGAAGTTACAAATTAATTAAAGCATCTGAATGTTAGGAAAAACAAAGAGAAAAAAAAAATGTTTGAAATTTCATTAAGCTAACAATGAGTAACAGCTGGTCAAATTATTTTAATTTGAGTTTGAATTAATTTCACATCATTAAAGGGTCCATTCGGATGAAGTGAACTCATTAATCCTCCACATTACAAGAAGGTCTATTTGGTTTGAGGAAGAAAAGGAAAAAAAAAAAATTGTCATTATTTGGTTTGAGAGAACTCGAAGGAAAAGAAATGCGAGAGGAAAGTTAGAGAAATATTTTCTTTTTTTTCTAAAAATTCCCCAAAAAAAAAAAAATCAATTCTCTCATCCTTAAGGGACTATCCCTGTGGCTTATAATTAAGTTTGGAAACTAAAAAAGAAAAATTTTCTTTTTCAAATTTGAATGTAAATTGAAATGGAATTTAATACTTGTCATATATTTTTTATTTCTTCAATTGATAGATTCCATGTTCATTTCTCATATAAATTCTAACTTTTTAACTAAGGATTTTAAAAAAGAAATCGAATTAAATATTTTTATACTTGCTAAGAAATTACTGACTGAAATTTGATGGAAGACAAGCCCACTTAGGTAATGATTGAGATTCAATTTTCTCTAAGATAATTTGAGAAATTTTTTAATTTTTAATATCAATTTGAAAATTTGTTGCAATTCTAATACAAGAATAATTTCTAAGACGATCTCAATTGATGGTTTATTGAGATGTTTTTCTGGTGAGTTGAGATAAAAGAGATTCCAACTTTCTTCATGGGAAATTCTAAATGCGCACATATTTAATTAGTGAACCCACTTCTTAGTATTTTTTTGGGCTCAAAATCAGGACAGTTATAAAGTGGGCTCTCTAGCAAAAATGGTGTGTTCCTTTGGAAACTCCCCTTTCCTCATGGGAAATTCTAAGTGCTCACGACATTTTACTAGTGAGCACCACATACTATGTACTGAAGTGATCCACAACATAGGGGAAAGTTGTGCTCACGAGAAAATGTGGTGCGCAATTAGAATTACCCTTCCTCATTGTCATCTCTCCTACAGCCGTCACAGTATCTCATTAGTCCCATCAAAATCCAATTCTCCATTCAATACCGAGCAGCAGTGATCAAAGCAGAGGAGGCGAGCACGAGAACGAAGAGGACAGCAGCAATAGAGTCGAAGCGCGTGAAGAACGCAGAGAATTTGGTGGAGAAGACGATGAGAGGGCGCGACGCCTCACACGACGCTGCCCACCCCTACAGGTTCCGCGATCTTGCTCTCTCGCTCGCCAATCATCTGTTGGAATTTGTAAGAAGAGATTGAAAAAAATTCTTTCTTTTATATTTACTGTTTTAATGCGCATTAGGTGCTCGATACTTTGCTTCAACGAAGGGCCCTGTTTGAAAGATTGTGAACGGTTTATTTTTGAGTTGGATTGAGTGATGCCCATCGGGTAATGGATGATGGGTCATCAAAAAGTTCTGAAATTTTTACGCCATTGGCCTTTGTTTTTTTTTTGTAGGCAGAGCAAGTCTCGAGGATGTTGTCTCTGTTTGTACACTGATAGCGATTGAGAGCTGTTCATCTATTTATTTTTGGTTAATGCAGGAGACTACAAGTACACCAAGTGGGTATCCTTCGTTCCTTCCAAGTTTTGGTCGAATGATTTAATATCGTTTTCTGAATCTTGACTGCATTTGGTTGTAGAAACTTGGTTGAGGATACAACAATTGTGGAGAATTTTCTCGAGGTGGAGGGATTTGAAGATAGCAAACGGGAGGCAATACCGAGCATCATAAAAGGAATGGGTAAGCTTGTTATTAAAAATTAATTAAAAATTTTCGTCATCTTAGCTATACCATAGTGCATAATGTATGGAAACATGCTTTAAACTATGTGCAGACTTGTAAGGTCAGGTTACTTGTGATGTTGAATAGCTATTTAAGAATAGCATGGCATTAGCTTCTTAATTATTTTTACTGTGTGCAGGAGAGGAATTTCTTCACAATTTAATATCTTGTTCAAGATGGTTCTTGAAGTTTGCAATCTTGATAAGATTATAGATGCGATAAATATGAATTGAACTTGATAGATCAAACCAAACCATCTATAGAGAAGATTTCACTTGCATGCGTCTTTTGAAACTGTCTGAAGTTAATGCGCAGTCGTGTGGGTTCAATGATCATCTTCAAAACAGTACAATTTCAGAATGGCCGTCTTGATCATCTTGCAACTTCTTGCTAGTTTTTTGCTCGTTTAAATAATTTCCAGTAGTTTAACTTGTTTTTTTGGTTAAAAGGTTATGTTAAATGCCTAATGGAGTTTTATGGTTAATATATATCATCCCTCATATTTACAGTCTCGTAACAGTAGTTTTTCTGTGCATTTCAAACACAAAACGGAACAAGTGGAGCCATTTCTTCTTCATAAGATATGGAATTTTAAATTGGCCTAATAAAGAATTGTCAATTGATCTAGCCTTGTTTTCACTTTCAATATGCTCACCTGTACTTTAGTTTTTCTTACATTTCTAGTTAATAACTCGTCCTGTAAATCAAATAGATATTGTGGCACATGGTAGGAACATGAAATCATGATGCCCGATATCTAAAGCATCTATAAGGGCATGGGACACAAATATGACATGACACGAATACGGAGACATTGTAAACCCTAAAGAGTTGGACAAGGGACACTACGATGTAAATATGCACACATTTATGCATGTGATATATATAATGCATATCAAAACTCTTAAACATCAACACATGTTTCCTTTGAAGTATAACAAAAAGAAAAAAAATCTGGAGAACAATTTTAAGAATGCCGACAAGGTTTTCTATTATTTACTGGTCTAGAATTATCACTTCAAGTCAATCAAAGAGTTGGTAGTCCTCATCAGTTTAGAACTTTTCATGTCAGTTTACAATTTAGACCTACAGTAGGCTTAGACGTTTTAGGTGCCAAAGACTTCAAAATTATACTGACACAAATGGAGAACTTATATGAAAAATTGGTTTATATTTTTGTTAAAATAGGGAGTAGTGACATGCGAAATTGACACTTTGTTCTCAATCCTGAGTATCTTCCAAGTTTATTTTTCTAAACTTACCAATATGCCAGAAGTCCCTTTGAGACCCAGTTCATATCATTTGAATAGTAGTCCCTTTTTACTTAATCATCAACGGAAGTGCTGTTTACGCTAATTCTTTAATTCTTTACTTGACTGCCTGCAAATTCTCATCAAACATTCTTGAAGTAAGGTGGTGTAGATTTACTAACACGTTTTGTTGTCGTGAGGACTGTTGTCTTCTCTTCTAATATTGACAACAGTTGATCAGTTGTGTAAATTTTATCTTTCATACAATGGTGGATTTTAAAATTTATCTTACTCTTGCGTTGTCTGATAGTTTTCTGCAATTCGTAGGCCATATTTATCATTTTTTCCCTCAGAAGTGGGTTGTTTTTCCCGGATTTCTTGAAGATTTCTTAGTCCGTTTTTCAACATTAATAGTCGCTGCCAGGATCATCTGTTCTGGAGCTTTTGTTTGATCCACATTGACTTCTTCAAGACTAATTCACACTATGACTTTGTAAGCTCATGCGGATAGAAGACCTAATTAGTCCTTTTGTTGAGAACTTATTTTACTTCAAGTTATGTGTCACTAGAATGCAACTAGTTTTAGGAATAGTTACAGATAGATATAAGGACTTGAATTGAAATAAGCAAAAATGGTTACCCAACGATTTTTTTTTTTTTGCTAAGACAGGTCCTCAAGGACTACCGTTGCTCATGTCTGATAACAAACATATCCATAATCGCAAGCTTCCATAGTGGATGAGGAAAATAACCTAGCCATACCCAAAGATTTCACTCAAAAAGCATACTATAAGGCAAAGACATTATGCATAGTTGAGATAGGGCTTGTTAGGTTTCAACATGAGTGAACTGAACTTGGGCAGTACTAGAATTTATTTTAGGCAGGTAGATTTATTAGCTCCTGGAGATTAGTTGACGATGATCAGCTCTGTTTGGCTTTTTTTTCAGCTCCTGGTCAATTGTTGCATGCAAATGAGCTTAGAAGTGGTAAGTTTGAGAAAATTGTTATGGCATAAGATTAGCTTTAGGTATACAGTTAGAGTTTTCATATAGAAAGTATGGACTCCAATTCAACTAAGCGAAATACATAGATTTCACTTAAAAGCATACAATAGGACAGACAATCTAAAATAATTGTGAGACGGCTTGTTAGATTTTGACCATAAATTGTGCAGTACTAGATAGATGAAAGATTTGTTGTCTCCTAGAGACTAGTTCAGTATGAAGTCTTGGTGAAGATGATCAGGTCTGTTTGGCATTTTTTTATTCAGTTCATAGTCAATCGCTGCATGCATATGGGTTCAGAGGAAGTAAATTTGAGAAAGTTGTCAAGGCCTTGGTTGGCTTGGCCTTAACGGCAGTGAGGCTGATCTTGTGACAGTACAATGTTAACCTCTGGATAATTTGGGTAGGTAACTAAGCACTCGGCAGTTTGGTATTCGAGTTGCCCATATATATGGAATTATTAGGTTCTATGAACTTTATTGGATAAGTGATATTTTTGACATCAATCTAGCCACATACCTCAGTACATATTAAATGAGTCGTACAAAAGACCCAGCCATTTCAGACAAAAGCTTTGTATACATATATATAACTCCACATATATATTCTGTCAAAGAAAGAAAACTTTGAAGAGTATAACGGAGAAAAGAATTCACACGCACATTGTATTTCTACACCAATATACCCTAACAATACAAGCCATAAAAAATACTACTTGAAAACATTATAGACAAAACAAAGCTCATTGTTCCCCTCCTTGTTACCTTTCACTACTTATTCCTTAGCTCTTGCATTTCACTTTTGACAAACTATGATCCCCTCTTCTGAAGTGTCACCTTCAGTCCATGCTTCATGTACATGGTGAGGGCCAGCTTCGGGGCCACCGGATGGCCTTCGACAACCTTCACATGGTACCGGTACAGGATTGAGGCCGCAACATACTTCATCTGATAGTAGGCGAAATCCTTGCCTAAGCACAACCTCGGTCCTCCATTGAATGCAGTGAACTTGTAGGCAGATTCACTCATATACTTTCCATCTTTCAGCCATCTCTCTGGCTTGTATTCCCTGCAATCCTTCCCCCATATGCTCTCCATTCGCCCCATCGAGTAGATTGCGTATATGATCTTTCTTCCTTTTGGCAGTACAGTTCCATCAGGGAATACTTCATCTTCTACAACCTACCAATTTATGCGAAGAAATGTGTGAGTAAAAATATTGCTTCAAGCTGCAGCATATTTTGTTCACCTCTTGCTTTTAGGTAATTCAAGTTCAATAACATTTTTGGTCCCTTGAGAGAATTTGTTTCTGTTGGAATAGTTGTACCGCAATATGCATGATTCATGAAGGATTTTCTACTAGTTTTGTTTGATTTGATAATCACTCAACTATTAATCATGTATTCACGAATGAATTCAAGTTTTGTTAGAATTTCAAACGGTTAACCTTAATATTATTGAACTTATATTTTTATTTTGAGGATTTTGATTCAAAATTGAGAAAAACTTAACCTGTTTGTGATCCACAGGAACTGAAGGGTAAAGCCTCAGAGCCTCTGAGAGAGCAGCCTGCAAATACTCCATCTTCTTCACTTCCTCGGGTCTGAACACAATATTGCTACCATGGTTGTCTCCGTCTCCTCTCTCGCTCATAATTTTCCTTACTTCTTCGACGATGTTCTGCTCGACTGCAGGGTTCTTTTCCAACAGCCAGAAGAACCATGCTAGTGCAACCGAGCTTGTATCTCTCCCTGCCAGTATGAAGTTCACACATATATCCCTCAAGAACTTCTCCGAGAACTCCTTGCCATCTTCATCCCTGATCCTCATGAATACTGTCAGGAGATCCGATCTCGTCTTGCTCTCCACCTCCAGCTCCTTCTTCCGGGTCCTTATCACTTCGTAGGCAAACTCATCAACTGCCTTGAGCGATTCCTTCAGCCTCCTCTCGTTGCCAACACCCAAGAACCGAAGTGTCTTCCATATTGTTGTTGGGGTCACAAACCTTATGATAGTAGCCTCGGTTGCATCCTCAAATGCACGAGCAAAGGGAACTTTGGGTAGCCCTGGTGCAAGGCAGCCAGGGTCTGTGCCGAATGCTATAATGCATATGTTGTCGAACGTGAGCCTCAACAGTACATCCTGGAGATCAATGGGAGAGTTCTTGCTGTAAGCTGATTCGAGCACTGGAAGGAGTCTTGAGTGGACTAGCTCGTAGAGAGATTCGGCTGTCAGAGCACGGAACTCTGCAGAGTGGAACTCGATGCTAGCAGTCCGCCTCTGGCGCTTCCACGTCTCATCGTCAGCCCCAAATATGCCGTCCCCTAGCAAGTCCTGAACTGTATTGCGGAAGTACTCTCCTTTAGGGAAGTTGGTGAACCTGGTCTTGAGAAGGTGCTCGAGGTTGCGTGGGTCCGCAGTCACGACACACTGGAGGCTGGTGAACCAGGGGCCGCGGAAGGTGAAAGTGCCACCCATGCGGTCGAGGACGCTGGTAATCCACTCGTACATGTTACCTCCACGCAGCGCAGAAACGAGAGAAGGCAGCATGCCGACCACAGGCCATGATGGAAGGCCTAGGTGGTGACGCTTGCGAAGAGAGTGGATGGTGATGAAGATGGAGAAGGCGAGGAAGAGCTCCAAAGTTTGGATTTCCGGGAGGAAGTTGCGGCTGAAGGCGAGGGGGTCGGCGGTGTAGGAGAGGGTGGTTTGGTTGGAAGAAGCCATGGTGGTGCAATGGAGGTGGTGCAATGGAAGAGGAAACAATGTTAAGAGTGGAGGAATGAGATGAGGCTCATCAGAGTTATAGAGGGGTGTTTGTTTCTTGGCGTGCCAGATTTTTAAGCTGGTTTGCTTTGGTGAGCTGAAAATGGATTAATTAGAGGTAATTAGATTACTCCCACATGGATTGTGTTTTAATTTATTTTATTTTATTTTATTTTTTTTTTAAATCAGTAAAAAAAATTTGCATGTTAGGGGGAAATTAGTAATTTGGATGCATCATTGGTACAATTTTGATTTTGTGTGGGAGGGTAATGGTAGTTGTGAATCAAAGCAGAGAAATAGGCGTGGAGGATGGATATTAGGTGTGACTATTTGGATGGTGGCCTAACATAACTGCCTCTTGTTGTCCATTTTGGTCTACTATCAAGCCCCTTAATGTGTAATTTCTGATTAATATGTTTTAGTTAGGGATGAGAATGAGAGGGTTTAAGGCTCAGTTTTTGAATTGTACTATTCAAAATTTTGAATTAAAATTTTTTTAAAAAAAATTAATTCAAAATTTTGAATAGCACATGCCAGAAGCTGATTCTGGACCCGCCCATTCTAATCCTGGTTATAGTTATTTATTTCTTACTGCATGATTAAGTTTACTGTGGTGTTAGAATTTGAAGAAAGTTGAGTGATTTTGCAGTTTGGCCCTCATAATGGAAGTGACTAATTTGATGGTTAGTAATTGTTAATGGGTGTTCTATTAAACTAAGCTTGAGTTTGTAGGTATTACTGTTTCATGAGAATTTATCATAGTTTCTAAATTGGAGAGTGTTGAGATGTCTCTTTAGATAATTTTCTTTCTGTAGTGATTCATAATGTTATCAATATAAAGAATTATGCAACTTTTGTGGATGTGATAATTAATGTAACCATCATACAAAGATAAGTCTGCAGAGTCTGAACCTAAACAAACACAAAGTATAAGATCTTGAGCTTAGGCCCTTACATTAATTCATATGCATAAATATAGAAAAATAAGTGTCTGAGAGCTCTTTCGTTCCCATGCTGTAGAAGTTCAAGGATTTGGACTGTTAATGGTTGTGCCTCCCCTGTCCTGCAGTGGGCTATCATCCTGTAGGTAAGTGTCCTCATCGTCGGGTGTGCACTCGCTCCCTGTTTGAGAGCTGACTTGCCCAAAGAAAAACATCTATGTAAATTCTGGCAACACAACCATCTACAATGTAAGACGTGTCAGTAAATATTCTATCATTTCTTTCTTTCCGTAAGTTTCTGAGCCACAACAAAAATCACAACGAAACCCTGGTGTCCGTGTGTGACCCTCAATCTTTCCCATATACTAGAGCTCTCTGTGATTAATACTTGTATTCCAAATAGCGAGGTGCATTTAGTCCATGCCAGGATTGCGTAAGGGGCAACTGCGTAATAAGTGGATGTAATCCTCTCTTCCTTACTTGCAAAGAATGTAGATACCCGGCTTCTTTCATCCTCTTATCTTCAAGTTATTCCAGGTGAGTATGGCGTTTTTGGCTATCAGCTATAGGAAGACTCGAATTCTTAATGGGCTTTTGTTTTTCCAAATACAGTTTCTATGTTCCAATCGCACTCTCCCATTAGTAATATTATTAGTAATATGATGGTAAGCTGAGTGATTTTTTTGAATTAGTTGTCAATGAATTAGTGACATAAAAATGCATATTGTTTCTCACGAGTTCTTTTTATTATTGTTTCGATTTTATGGAGAATATGTATATTATGTGAACCTGCTTTTATGAATGCAGATGTAAATGTCATGATATCCGTTTTCATA
The DNA here is from genome assembly GCA_036321105.1 of Dracaena cambodiana. Taxonomy (NCBI): domain Eukaryota; kingdom Viridiplantae; phylum Streptophyta; class Magnoliopsida; order Asparagales; family Asparagaceae; genus Dracaena; species Dracaena cambodiana. The sequence continues at coordinate 11,778,575 of JAYEPQ010000004.1, read as the reverse complement.
CCTGCAACGTTTGCATTTGAAAACCGTGAGTGGTGTTTTTTGCGGTCTCTGGATTGCGGTGCTAAACTAATAGAGGAGATTTGCTTACCAAACAATTAATGCTCTTGCTTGCTTGCTTCAAAGCTATAAAGTAAATGGATAGATCCGGGGGAAGATGTTAGAAACAATATCACGGATGTTATTGTTCGATGATATATGAGTCATTGGTTAAAAAAACAACAAAACGAGTCGTCGGTCACATTTTTCTCCTGTACACTGGACAGTCTCTTTCACTCGTCTCCTACTTGAGAAATCTTGGTGAAACTTTAGTCAGATTATGTTTTTGCTGACCTAAGAGTGATGGTTACAGGCCTTTAGGTTTTATTTGATGAACTAGATCTTGGTTTCTGTTGAATTTTAAAAGATTTTTTCTGTCCATAGAGTTTTTTTTTTTTTTTTTCCGCTTGCTCATAATTCCTCTTGAATTGTTAGAATAGAACTCTATCATTAATTATTGTAAAGCACATAAATTTACTGAGAATTTATTTGAAACATTTTTGTCTGCGAGTCCTAACTTATTCAAGAAATATTATCCAACATTCATGAAGATCACAAGCAATGCTTTTTGGTGCTTGTCCTCTTGTACATATTCGAGTGTAATTTTTAATATTACCTCTAAATTGGGCTGGATGGATCGGGGCTTCAATGGACTAATGGGCTTTTACATATTTAACTCCATAATAAGAAGGGGTTTTTACATATCTATCCCTTACATGTTTAAAAATTTGAATTTAGTCCCCCAAATCATCTTCATATTTTAAATTGAGTCCCCTAAATCCTTTAACATAGCTCACTTTAGTCACAGCCATATTTTGGTCCGAATTTTCCATTATACTCATGAGTTACTTCACTTTAGTTTTTTCATCCCTCTCCCTTCTCTCTTCCTCTCTTTATTGGGTTCCCCTCTCTATTCTTCTCCTCTCCTCTTTCCTTCCAGCTAATTTCTAAAGTGAAGTAATTTAGAAGAATTCAATAAGAAGAGGAAAGAGAGAGAGGAAAGGAATGGAGATGGAAACCCAATAAGAAGAGGAAGTAAGGAGGAAGAGAGAATAGATGACTAAAATGAAATAAGTTAGAGGTATAACGGGAAATTATGACAAAAAATATGACTAGAACTAAATTGGAGTAATTTAACGAATTTGGAGGACTAAATTCAAAATATGAAGATTTGGGAGACTAAATTAAAATTTGTAAAGATTTAAGTGACAGATATGTAAAACCCCTAAGAAGAAATGGCATTCGTGAGAAATGAGATTGAGGTGCTCCTGGTTGCTAATGTGCTGATTTGTATTTTTCATATTAGAAAGCTTTAATTATGGATTAAATAAACCACCGTAAATATGTTTAATGATAATTAGTCGGAGCTACCGTGCTTCGTTTCATTAAAATCACCGGGTCGGTCTTCTTGTGCTATATTTTATATTTAATTTGCTTTGTTGTTCCTACTGCCCGTGAGGCTAGGTCTATTTATTTGTGAATCTTATGCATATATGCTTTATGTCTCATCGTTTATTCTATTGTTTGTTGCTAATAGAATGTGAAAGACTTCTGCTTTTAGTTTCAATAAAAGAAAAATTATTGGTCTATAAAGTTAGTTGGCTTCTTATGATTCATATAACTCCATTTATCTCAATCTTATCCTTGGAGCTCTAGGATCCCTTTCATTTCTAAAATTTCATTGAGATGTGTGAGATCCTAACAATTATTCCGAAAATTAGAAGCATTTTGAAAGCAAGAGCCATTGTTTTTATATAAATCTTTTTATGTTCAAATCCATTGAATTTGGCCGATTATATATATGTATACTGGTTACAGAGGATGACTTTATTTGCTAGCTGAACTGTTCAATAAAAACCCTCAAATAATGATAATCATGAAAGAAAAACCGTTTGATTTACCAAATTGTGATTTTTTGCAAACTTTTCATACTCTCACATATTTTTGTAATATTATCCAAATGGAGTCTAAGGAAATCAAATTCAGAACCTCTCACAAAATTAAAAGTAATGATACTGTCAGAGACAAGGCTCATTGTCACGAAATTGGAATTGAGATTGACTTGAGAGGTAATTGTTTTGAGTTTGGATCAAATTAATTAAGAGTTCTAATTTTTTTTTTTTTTTTGAAAGCCAAAATGGTGGGCAGTAATTTTGAGTTCTGATTAGAAAATCGAAAGCATCTGATTTTGAGTTTTGAATATACAGAGCAAGAAAAAGAAAAAAGTGGGATGCTTTTATATTTGTCTGCTTACATGAATACTAAAGAATTTTTTTTTCTTTTTTTGAAAGCCAAAATGGCGGGCGGTAATTTTGAGTTCTTATTGGAAAATCGAAAGCATCTGATTTTGAGTTTTGAATATACAAAGCAAGAAAAAGAAAAAAGTGGGATGCTTTTATATTTGTCTGCTTACATGAATATTAAAGATTTTTTTTTTTTTTTTTGAAAGCCAAAATGGTAGACGGTAATTTTGAGTTCTAATTGGAAAATCGAAAGCATCTGATTTTGAGTTTTGAATATGTAAAGCAAGAAAAAGACAAAAATGGAATGCTTTTATATTTGTCTGCTTACATGAATGCTAAAGATTTACCTCCAATGGCTTGATACTAAAGTTGCAATCAACTCAGTAGTATATATTCTATCCTCAGCCATTCACTAATAATCCATTGAGCTCATATCTTCAATTTGCGAGAGATTTTGAGTTTGATGTCTAATGTAAAGAAAAAAAAAAAAAAAAAATCTTTCTATATATATACTAAGCAAAAGGGAGAGAGAGAAAAATAATTTTTAAATACAAATAATTAGAAAATAGGAGAAAATTCTATTGAGGCTTTCCTATTTTACTAAATTTTAGGATTTTTTTTTTAAAAAAATTGAAAGCCACTTAAAATAAAGGAAGTGAGATTAGTTATAGTTATTATAACTACCATCTAAACATAAAAAACTATAACTAATAGATATCACTCTAACTCATTTTTACCCACATTTGTATCTTTTTTTATCTTCTCCTATCTTCCTCCATCCTTCTCTCAACACGTTCTTATCGGATCCAAAATCTCTCATTAACATATAAAATATTTCGAATTTTTTTGTTTGAAATTTAATTCATTATCATGTGTCTAATTTATTCTTCTTTCTCTTTTTTGTAGGATGATTTGAATTTCATGAAGCAAAAGTCACAACATAAAATAAATGTTAGACAACTAATACTCATTGAATTCTATTTATCTAATTGATTAATACTTATGATTGTTAGTAAGTTAAGAAAAAATTTAAAGCCTCATTATCATAAATTACGTTATAATACCTCTTACATCATTAAAAATAAAGGAGAGATAGACATGAAAATTAAAGAATTAAATATAAACTCATATTCATTGAAAGTTATCAATCATAATTAATTTGTTAGTAAGTTAAGAAAAATAAATTAAAATGCTCATTACATAAATTATATTTTAACATTTCTTACATTATTAAAAATAAAATGCTCATTACATAAATTATATTTTTAACAATTCTTATATTATTAAAAATAATTGAGAGATAGACATTAAAATTAAAGAAATAAATATAAACTATTGAGTAAAGTTATCTATCATAATTAATTATACTTATGTTTGTTAGTAAGTTAAGCAAAAGAAATTTAAAGGCTCATTAGAAAAAATTATATTTTAACATTCTCACATTATTAAAAATAAAGGAGAGCTATACATGAAAATTAAATAAATAAATAAGTTCTTACCGAATCAAAACATTATTATCATAATTGCTCATAGTTGAATTTGTTTAATAAGTCGAGCAAACAAATTTAAACGTTTTAATTTTCATATAGTTTTCAAGTTGAATTTATTGATTTGTTTAAATAATATCTTTAATTATTATAGTGGATGTTTAAATTGAGTATATCTAAGAAAAAAAGAAAAAGAAAAAGAAGTGAAAAGCTCCATAAAACAAAAAAAAAAAAAAAGAAGTAGGGTTAGTTATAACTATCTCCTCATTTGTGTATTTTTTTTTTAAATTTTTTCTTATCTTTCTCCATGCTTCTCTCCACATGTTCTTATCGGAGCCAAATTCTCTCATTAATCTATAAGGTATTTAAAATATTTTTTAAAAAATTAATTCATTATCATGTGACAAGTTTATCATTACCATCTAAAAACTATGGTCTCATAAGTATATTTAACTTAGAAATGGAATAAAATATTATTTTCATGTATTTCTTAGAGTTTCTATAAGTAGTTGAATCCCTTTATTTTAAATAAAAAATGATAATAAATCCAAGTACTATTTTTTACATGTCACTGCATATGCAAAATATGTTTTAATCATTAGAATTTAATATAAATAAAATATTATTATTATAAAAGCAATTAATGATATTGCTCTTAAACATAATTAGACTTTTAAAATTAACTAATTCCTCTATCTTATCATTTATTTCTTTGGAAGAAAATGCACTTAGTTTTGCTAAAACTTATTTTTAAATATCAAATAAAAAATTTATTTGTAATTCGATGGATAATGAATATTTTTAAATAGCTTTTTTTTTATAATGACTCTTACTGAAGAAACATTATAGAGGAATTTCTTTTAATTTTTCTAAGATTTTGACTTTTAATATATTGAAAATATATTTCTACAGTTATTGAATTTTTCCAACCGCTTAATTTAATTTTTCATCCCCACTAATATTTGCAAAATCTTATAATTTTATATTTCTAATTTAGTTCAATTGCAAGAATGACTAAGAAAATTGAAGAAAATATGAAGAAGTAAAATTACTAAAATGATTAATTAATCAAGTTTTTGTGATATGAAGGCAAAATAAGTTGGTACTCATTCTTCATTGTCCAATTTTATCTTCATAATTGTTTATTTCTCAATGTGATTTATATTAGCATTATTGTTTTCTCTAGAGAAATTATAATTGCTTTAAAAAGATTTTTTTTTTTTTTTTTTTTATGGTCAAATAGTAAGTAGATGCTCACTATTAGGGAACTTTTATTTAATTAACTCTACTTTATACTAAATGGACAAAAAACTATTGTGTTTCTTTACCAAGCATTACTATATCCATTTTAACCATTTAAAGTTCCAAATTCAGTATAACATCCACCAAAAAATTAGTATTTCTTTATGTTTATTTTATAAACACAATAGTTTATATAAGAAAAGTAAATTAATTATAACAAAATACTTATAAGTAAAATAAACTATTCTAAGTATCATGAGCACTTCCACGATAGTACAATGTATTTAAATTTACTTATCATAACATAAAAGAATAAATTTCACTACATTATTTTAAAACATACACAATTCTAAATATTTCTTAGTATTTGCGCTGGTTTCCCACTTGTAGTGGCTACATTCTTAACAGAGGGTAGCACGAGGTTAGTCTGTAACCTGCGTGATACATAAACGTGAGGCTCCAGATAATCTCGCACCATGCTTTGGTGCGGGACTATTTATAATCCCGTACAGCTATTAGAAAACGAAATTAACTCCGCATTTTGACTGTTTACACCCAATGATCGGGAAATTCTATTTGCGCACCGCATTTTACTCTTAGCGCCCTGGTTCCTCTTTACACCAAACTCATATTTTGAATACTGTCATTTTACTTTCTGCGCCCAATTTTTTTCCCAAAAATACCATTTCTCTTTTTCTCTAACTCCTCACCCGTCCAATTTCATTTAGCATTAATATCCGACCAAGAAACATGTTGGTCGGGTATTAATACCTGACCAGCAAGCGAAGTCTAAAAAAAAAAAACTAATTAAAGATAAAATTTCAAACAAATACGTATAAAATCTAAAAGAAATTTCAAATCGTACCTTAGATTTGTTCTCTGACATCAATTGCATGTTGGAATTTTCCATTTGCATAAGAAAACTCAAATGCAAATTCCAAACTCAAATTTCACTTGTCACGGTGAAATCGAAGAATTTAAAATTCTTCTAATATTTTCAGGAACGTTAATGTAAAAAATTTTAAGGGGTCAAGAAATCAGATAGATGATTTTGTAGGAGATGTGTTTTTATTAAATACCAAAAAAAATCATTTTTAGGGTTTTAGAGAGAAAGATGAGTCGTAATTCCAAATTTTAAAAAGTTTTAGTTTGGAATTTATAAGGATAATTTAGTCCAAAAAATAATGACAAATTTGTAATTATTTATAAGTTTTTAAACCGTGCATCAAGAGTAAAATGCCTTGTGCAAATAGAATTTCCCCCAATGATCCCCTCTTAAAAAGGGATTTTAAACTCCCACTATGGGGTAAATAAAAGGGGAGTAGTTACACCCGTTAGACTATAAATAGCTCTCAAGAGAGTGCAATGGGGATCTCTAGAGAAAGAGAACTAAGACATACAGAGACCACTCTATTCAAAATCTCTGAATTTCCAAAGAATTTGACTTATGCCTCGGGGAGAAGAAGAAAAGCCCACGGTGCTTATTTAGCTACTCAGCAATAACTCCACCAAACGAGTAAAGATGTAATTTCTAAAAAATAGAATTATTACTTTTCGTCACTAACTCACGTAGCTGGAGGCTTAAATATCTAATATGGGATGTGACCGAGACTTGGTTATTTTAAAATGTTATTAGCATGCTACTTGCAAATGATTCATTACTTATGCAACACGACCAACACAAACATAAACATATTCATGTAAATATACTCTAGTACTATAATAGTACGCCATTCTCCCATAATTCTTTGAGTTCCAAACTCAAGTTACGACAATGAGGATTGAGTATCTGTCCCCACCTAATACCCATACTTAGAGTTGTTAATCGGGCTGGGCGTGCCCAACGGGCCGGGCGGCCCGTTGGGCACGCCCCGCCCGACACATGCCGGGCACGTGCCCGGCACGGCCCGGCACCTCCGCTCGGGCCGTGCTCGGGCCAAGGCCGGCCGTACCGGCGGCACGTTCCGGCCCGGCCGTGCCTGGCACGTGCCCGGCACGGCCGGTTTTTTTTTTTTTTTTTAAAATAGCCGTTAAGGGTGTTTAGGGGGTTTTTGCAATTTTTTTGCAAATAGCCCCCCAACGGCTATTTTTATAGCCGTTGGGGGGTTTCTTGCAAAAAAAATTGCAGATTTCTCCCCCAACGGTCGAAATAGCCATTGGGGGGGTTTTGTAAATTTTTTTTTGCAAATTAAAATATTTCTTTCTCTATAAATACCTCAATATCTCTTCTATTACCATTCATCATTCTTATACACTAAATTCATTCTAAAAAATCTCCTAAAATCTTTAATTCTCAAGAAGTCTCAAGCAAAGCAAGTAGCAAGTTTCAATCAAGTGATCAAGAAGTCTCAAGCAAGCAAGTCTCCTAAACAAGATCCAAGCAAGTTTTGTCATTGAAGCAAGTTTTTTTCGCTATTTCGGTTTCCAGCTTCATCTCTCTAACTAGATATTTCACACTCTCTCCCTCAAATAGTTCAGCGGTTAACAGATATTTATAATTTAAAGTTTTTTTAAGAATTTTAATTTGTTTTTTTCGGGATTTTATTAAAATGGATCCACACTCGTCTGGCGCTTCTTGCTCTCAAGCCACGGGCTTTTTTATTCCATTTTTAACTGATGAAAAATATTAAAATCTATGTCAACCCTTAGAACAACCTCCTCAAGTATTATTTTCTGTATCTCAGGAAGAAACAACTGATACAACCATACCTGAAACACAAACTACCACATCTACTAGGGTTGTTAGATCGGACATATGGAAACATTTTAAAAAAATAATAGAAAACAATGTTAGGAAAGCTAAGTGTAAACACTGTCATAAAATTTATTCGTTTCCTTTAGATAGCGGAACGGGTCATCTTAAAAGACACGTAGAAAAAAAATCACCCACCAAATGTACCACATCAAACACAAATAAGCACATTTGGTGGATCATTAGGTATAAGTAAATATGATCCAATTAACACAAGAGAACATTTAGCAAGATTTATAATACATGACGAACAATCATTTACTTTTTCGGAAAATCGCAAATTTGAAAGATTTTGTAAATCAGTATTTACTGACGAATTTAAAAAAGTCCCATGTTCAACATCTACATCCGACATGTTCAAACTATATAAAGAGCATATGGACACTTTAATAGCTATTTTTACTTCTTTAATTTTTAAAGTTGCTATAACTGCAGATTCTTGGGAAGCTAAAAATATGACTCATTATTTATGCGTGACGGCACACTATATAGATCAAGAATGGTGCATACAGAAAAGAATAATAGGGTTTAGGGTATTTGAATTTTCTCACAATGCACATAATTTATCACAAACCATGCTAAGTGTTTTTTCAGCTTTTGGAATAGACAATAAAATATTTACCATTTCTTTGGATAATGCTTCTGAAAATACGGCCGCAATTAGAATTCTTAAAAATTATACAAAACCAATTCTAGATGGAAAATTATTCCACGTTAGGTGTATTTGCTACATTCTAGACTTATGCGTTCAAGATCGATTAAAAATAGTAAATGATTCACTAATGAAACTTAGGTATACATTACTTTTTATTAAAGATAGTGGGCCAAGAAGACAAGCATTTAAACAAATATGTAAAAATATAAAAATATCACCTAGAATTGTACCTATAGATGTTAGAACAAGATGGAATTCTACATATAAAATGTTAAACATAGCTATTCAGTATAAAAATATAATAAATACTTTTAATGAAATAAAGTCACCAATGTATAGTTTAGATAATAATGAATGACACCAGTTACGTTGCATTTCTAAGTTTTTAGGCAAATTTGAAAATGCATCTAGAGCACTGTCAGGAACTTATTACCCAACTACACACATTGCATTATATTATCTAACCAAAATTACTTCGGTTTTTAATGAATGTAGAAATCACTCTCTACTTGAAAGTATTGTTAAACATATGGAAATTAAATTTAATAAATATTTTAAAGATTTTCCATACTTATTATATTTTGCAATTGTTGTGGATCCCCGTTGCAAATTAGATGGACTTGAAATATTAATAGTTTTATTTTATACAAATATGTCTTATGAAAATAATGTGAGGGATTTACTTAATGATATTAAAATATGTTTAGATATTATGTATAAAACTTATGAAGATATGTATGGTGTGCCAACACAAAGTACAAAAGAACCATCTACTAGGAAAATTCGTAATCCAATAATATCATCTCTATTTCATAGAAAAAAGCCAAGACAAACTAGTACATATTTTAATGAATTATATTATTATTTAGAAAGAGCTAACTATGAAAATAATAACGCATCTCCTGAAAAGTATGAATCCTTTGATATTTTGGCATGGTGGAAATCACAGGAAAAAACATATCCCGGTACTTTCCAATATGGCCCGTGATCTACTAACTCCTCCAGTGTCTACTGTAGCATCAGAGTCTGCTTTTAGCGCAGGTGGTAGAGTGCTCACGGACTTGAGAACCTTAATGGCGTCGGACACATTGGAGATGTGTGTCTGCTTGAAGGATTGGTACGACGCAGAAGACAGGGAATAAGACTTGACTAATGAAGATGTACTAGAGACCTTAGGCTTATCAGAAGAAAATGAAGTTTGATTAAAAGTATTTAAATTTGTAAGGATATTCAAGTATTTTCAAATTTTTTTAATTTTTAACTTATAAATCTCTTAGAAAATATATTAAGAACAACTTGAGGGTGACGGTTAGGATCCTCTTCCCTCTCTTCGGGATTTGTATAATTTCTAAAGAGATTTATAGAGTAATTACATAAATGTAATGAGATTATATATAATATAATATTTATTTTTATTGTAATTATAATGTGTTAACTCCCTTTTTTTTTCCTTTTTTTTTGTTTTTAAAAAAACCCGGGCCGGCCCGGCCCGGGCACGGCACGGGCCTGCCGTGCCGTGCCGGCGGGGCCGATCCCGGGCCTAGGCCCGGGCAACCGTGCCGTGCCGGGCACGGCCCGGTTGTCAGCCCTACCCATACTCTTCGACCAAGCAGAACAATAGTAAGCATTAAGATTACTGGAACGTCTTGTGTATAACTTTTATACTTTTTTTTGTTCTGAACGTTGTTCACTTCTTTTGATTATTCTATTATACATAATCTGAATAGTGTGTCGTTTGCGTAACATGCTTTATGAAACAAAAAATATTTTAATTACAGACATATTATAGATTTATCTATTGTGACAGTTATTATAATAATTTCAAAATACTGTAACTGTATGATAGCCTTATTATATTTATCTAACATCCTCTATTTTGAAAAGCAACTCAAAAAATGGGAGCATGCACCTACCAATTTCTAAGACCTCAGTTAAAAATTTAATTTTATTATAATTTTATCATTATAATTTATTGACGAATTTATCTTCATCTTCTTCAATTTTATTATGAGTTTGTCTTTTTCTCTTTTTTTTAATAAGGCTTCGGTTTTAATCTCTCTTAGATTAAAATACTAGCAACCCTCAATAATCCAAAAATAAAAAGAATTCAAATCCCACATTCTTAATAATAAAAATAAAATAAAATGAACTTAAAATAATTTACTAGTTTCAAAGAATTTATTAACTACTAATATTTTAATTCTATTATTGGTAGAATGCGTTATTAAACCATTTTTTTTCTTATTTTCTTAATTTGCTTATTTTCTTAACTGTCAATGTTCTAAAATCAGCAAGTTAATAAATTATGATTATTTATTTATACAATATTCCTTTTTTAATGAAATAGATTTTAACATGAAATGAAAATTTTTTTCCCATATGAATTAATTATCATTAAATTGTGCATTAAATAAAAATTATGATTGTCGAATTTTTTTTGGTATTCAATGAATCAATTAGTTACCAAGAAATCTGAACTTACCAAATCCAAATTGATTATGATTGGAAATTATTTTTCCTTGGGATCCGTTTATAGAATTTATATTTTTTACAGTTATTTAGAAAAATTACTTCTTTACCACTCCAATATCCTCCTCTCTCTCTCTATAAATACCTCCAATACAAACGTCTCGAGGACTTCACCAATTCCTTCTTCTCTTCTCCAATGGCTACAACTGCTAGTCTCTCTCTATCTCCTCTCTTTCTCCTCCTCATCTTATCTTGTCTTTGCGCCATCCAGTCTAGGGTGGTAGATAGAGATGTGATAGCTCAGCAAGACGCCGACCGGGTCATCAGGCTGCCCGGCCAGCCGGAAGTTAGTTTCAAGCAGTACGCCGGGTACATTACGGTCAATGAGAGCCATGGGAGGGCACTGTTCTATTGGTTCTTTGAGGCTACTGATGATGTTGAGAAGAAGCCTCTCCTCCTTTGGCTAAATGGAGGTGTGCTATTTTTATTTTTCAGTAAACTTTTTATTATTAATTATTTTAGATTCTCTCAACTTTCAGAAAATATTTCATGATGAAATTCTTTGTTTTTCATCATCCAGTGACTGATCAATAAAATGCCAAGAAATTGATGTATGATCAGCAGAATGATTGAGTGCAATTTCTTCATGATTAGTTGTATGATTAACTATTTTTTTAGATAATTATTACTCAACTTTAAAATAAATTCTATGTTTTCTCATCATTTTGTATGTTGACTGATCAATAAAATGCCAAGAAATTGATATCAGCTAGAATGTTTGATTGCATTAGTGCATATGATTAACGTGGGATGCGAATGGATAGGTTTAAGAGCTCAATTTTAGCCTGCTATTCAAAATTTTGAGTTAAAAATGAAAATTACTTCAAAATTTTGAATAAAATTTATCAAGAATAGGCCTCATTTTCAAATGTATGATTTTTCTAATTTCACATTTAATAATAAATTTATATGTTATGGTAGGCTATCTTCCTCAAATATTGTTATTTTATTATTTTTGATGTGGGATTTAATTAATTAGTGTAGCCGCCACTGTCAATTTTATTATTAACAATAATCTAGTGGGATGTTTGTTTATTCCTTTATCAGTTTAATATCCTTCTAGGGATAATCAAATAAAAATATCACAATAACTTTTTTTTTTTAAAAATCCAAGCAAAGCTAGTCTTTTGACCTCTGACTTCATGAAATTCTCTGGGTTTCTTTTACTAGAGGATGCGTTAAGATGCAAAGGTATCTTTTTGTACAGCCTATCATTAGATCTTCAAAAATATTTATTTATTTATTTATTATGTGCACAGTCTTTAATGTTTTATGAATTATCAGTCAATACATATAACTACAGAACAGTAATATATTATCTTGCTCTATTAATCTAACTTTAGTAGAACATGGAGAGCTTGACGATCTGTAATGGCTTTTAAAAAAATATACCATCTTGTTAGGTTAGAAACTTTAGACACGAGAAACCAAAGGTCTTAAACAACATAGTGTTGGGAGAACAACCTGGCCTTTTATGTCACCTAAAACTTTCATAAATTTTCCAAGTATCTATACATCAAACTTCTACGACCAGAGAGGTCGTTATCGCCAAAAATAGACAAATAGTGGCCACCATTGTTATGTGGTGACGAGAGAAAGAACAAGTTGTCCACCTAAAACTATTCTTTCCTTTGTATCTTTCCCATTTAGGCTATTGACTCATTGAATACATCACTGCAAACGGAAAGGACAACGGGTATTGCGTTGGGCCAAGCAAGGTGAAAGCAATGTTAAAAATAACACGTTATGAAACTTATTATATTGCGCATTGTTGAAAATAACGCGTTATGAAACCCGTTATTTGCGTTACGTAACCTAACGGAATCCCAACGTTACGTAACAACTGGAAATAACTCAGTGCACTGTAACAGTACGTTTTTTATATTATTTTACGTTATATTACATAACGTTACGTTAAATTACGTTATGCTACGTTATTTACAATTATTTTTTTTAGTAATTCATATATTTTTGTTGATTATTATTTTGATTATTAGAGAATTGTTATAATTTTCTTAATTAATTGTTGGCTTGTTTGATTACTTTTGGAATTTCTAACTTGATAATTTAAGTTTGTTTCTTTATTCACTTGTTGTATTTCTCATCCGGTTGCTAAAATACTTTACTTGTTGATTTTATTGAATTTTTAATTGAACTGAAATCAACAATCATAAATAAGATAAATTGAACATTACAAAATATAAATTACAACAATTATAATAATTAAAATCGAAATAAAAATTGGAATCTTGATTTTTTTTATTTAAATGATGATTGGAATAATATAATTTATGAAGATATATGAAATTTATTATAAAACTTAATATAACATTTGAATAGATTATATATTACAAAATAATTTTATATATTTTTAGATATTTTAAATTTTTTTTTTAATTTATTAAAATTATTTTATATGGTTTTATATTTATTTTTATTAAATAAATAGAAATTTACATAACCTACGTTATGCGTTACGCTATTTGTGACATAACCTAACAAAGGCAAAACGTTACGTTACCGTTATCGCTATTTTAAACATTGATATTGCGTTACGTAACTTAACGAAAGCACAACGTGCTATGTAATAACTGAAAATAACTTAGTGCACCGTAATAGTATGTTTTTATGTTATTTTATATTATATTACGTAAGCTTACGTTATGGTACGTTACTTATAATTATTTTTTAGTAATTTTTATATTATTTTTTATTACTTTTTTATTTATTAGTGAATTATTGTAATTATTTTGATTAGCTATGGGCTTATTTGATTGTTAACTGTTAATATGCGATTATTTTTTTATTTGCTTGTTGTAATTTTTCTTCGATTGTTGAAATATCTTACTTGTTGATTTTATTTTATTTTTTTAAACTGAACTGAAATCAATAATTACAAATAAGATAAATTGAAAATTACAAAATATAAATTACAACAATGATAATAACTGGAATTAAAAAAAATGAAATCTTGTTTTCTTATTTAAATGGTAATTGGAATTGTGGTTGGAGACTTAATATAATTAATGAAGATAAATGTGAAAATTATTTTAAAACTTAATATAACATTAGAATAGATTATGTATTACAAAATAATTTTATATTATGTTTTAGATATTTTAAATTTATTTTTGAATTTATAAAAATTATTTTATATAGTTTTATATGTATTTTTAATTAAATAAATAAGAAATTGCATAATCTGCTTTATGCGTTATGTTATATACGACGTAACCTAACAGTGACAAAACATTACATTATCGTTATCGCTATTTTAAATATTGGTTGAAAATGTAAAAAGTGTGAAAGTTTTATGAGCTCAGACTGTTCCTTAACCAGAATTACCTCGAGTTATGAATCGATGAATACAATGTGGGGCTCCATCTGCCAGTCTATTACCTTCAATGACCATAATGGGTGCATCCATAATGATCAAGCTCCTCTGCTACCTTTTGTGCTTGTACTTGCCTCTGCGTAGAAGTGGATATTGATCTTGCTCGCATGCTGTTCTGTTGAGCTATAGGTTCTTAGTCCTCGGTACATTTGAGTGCCAGTTAGATAACTAATTTCAGACAGAATCCGGCACATGCATTTTTTTTAGAAAATGGATTTCGATGGCAAGTTGGTATAAAATCGAAATTTGCTAGTGATATTGTGGATATTTTCGTTGCAGGGCCGGGTTGTTCGTCAATTGGATATGGAGCGCTAGAGGAGCTTGGCCCATTTCTAACACAGAAAGGGGTGCCTGAACTCAAGTTCAACAATCACTCTTGGAACAAAGGTAAGCTTTCATATATATGTACTTAAAAAATTCATTCAAATAGAAAAAGTGATATTTGACCAAGTTTCTCAGCTAGCGGCAAAATTATAATAATCCAATAATTTTTCTTCAATCTTTTTAACAATTACTATTTTTACCTCCTTAACTTCTTTCGGATTAAATTTTGGAGTCCATTTACCTTTTCATCAAGTACATACAAAATATTTTATTCATTGAAAACCGTTAATTTTAAGTTAATTTGATAGAGGACCAAATCAAAACTAAAACCACAAGAAATTCCGTATGAGTAAACCCTAGGGGATCAAGATCATAATCTAAAAAAAAAAAAATTTAAATATTATTAGAAATAGTAGAAATGAACTGCAGCTCAGGTAACTTGCATGAGCTGTCAGTTCATTTTTATTTTTCTCATATATATATATATATATATATATATATATATATATATATATATATATATATATATATATATATATATATATGATGATAGTCGATGGTTTGCACCAAATCTCGGATACAGGTAGCAGACAATTATAGATGTGTTGCTTTCAAGCTAATAGCAAGTATGTTGGCGAAATTTGTTCTGGAACCTGCACTGCTAGATTTGTGATTTTTTTGCTTGCACGCCAGTGAGAATGCAGCAATAGGCTCAAGTTTACGATATGAAAATAATAAAATAAAATGCAAATATCTTTGGTCTGGGGTCAAATGGATTATGGTTCATATCTTCGTGCTGAGGATATTTTTCTTTAAGTAATAGGACCAAATAATTTTGGAAACATATCGGTTGCTTGCTTGATGCCACTTCCTTCACAAGCCCAACCTGTTCAACTCTCCGTCTTATTCTGGTCTTGATTGTTGGTAGATTTTCTAGCGAAATTAAATTCCATTGATAACTCACATTTTTACTTGTTACATTAGCTTTAGTCAATTAAATGAATCAACCCAATGAATGCAATTTTACAGTCTAATTATATCCTTTGAAGATATATATAAACCTGTTACAATCTAATTATATATCTACGTTTGAGGTGTATATAAATATTTTAATCATGTAATATTTCATCTCCCCATGAAATATACAAGATGACTCCACACCCGTTTTTTTTCCCAAAAAAAAAGTCTAATTATATCCATACGATTCAAAAATATTGTAGAAAGTAGAATTATAAGTAGAATTATTAGTCCGTATCCTTATAAATTGAAATTTTATGTAATTTATCGTACACTTTTAATTGAATAAAGGAGGTTAAAGCTACAAGAAATGAAGTTTTAGAGTAGTAATGTCAAATACAGTAATGCAGATCAATAAAAAAAAATATCAGAGATTTATGAAGAAAAATTCAGTAGCCATAATTTTAGTCAATTGGCTGTAATAGCCGCCATTTAGTGGAAAGGTAGAGTTCGAAAGTTTTAATCCTCTTACGATTCCCATTTTCATTTTCAGAGGCAAATTTGCTATTTGTGGAATCACCTTACGGTGTAGGGTTCTCCTACACAAACACAAGCTCGGATTTTCAAGAACTTGGAGATAAAATTACCGGTAAGGCAATCTGTAATGTTATTTAAGTTGATGGCATTAAACGTAATAAAAATCTCATATTAATGTTTGCAGCTGAGGATTCTTACAATTTCCTTGTTAATTGGTTTAAGAGGTTCCCGCAATTTAAGTCCCATGACTTCTACATTGCTGGAGAAAGTTATGCAGGTAAAATATTTACTGTATACATTTGATAATATCAAAAAAAGTTGTGCAGGTTTGCTAATTTTTCTCACTTTTTTTGAACTTAGGCCATTATGTTCCTCAGCTTTCCGAGAAAATCTTTGATGCCAACAAGGAGACTAAGGAGAACTACATAAATTTCAAAGGTTTCATGGTATCCCCTAGCCTCCTAGTGTAACGCAAAATTTCAACGGTTTATAGATTTCTAGTATAAAGCTTTTAATGTTCAAACATGTTTCAGATAGGAAATGCTCTAATGGACGATGAAACAGACCAAGCCGGAATGATAGACTATGCATGGGATCATGCTGTGATCTCAGACCAGTTGTATCATGATATCAAGAAAGCTTGCAATTTTAGTGAACCCAGCAGCGCGGATTGTAATGTTGCACTGGATAATTATTTTGCAGTCTACTCTCAAATTGACATGTACAGCTTGTACACCCCAAAATGCCTTAGCTCGTCCACTTCTTCAAGAAGGTCTAATATGATTGAGGGCGTCGCTCCCAAGCTCTTCTCTAAATTTGTAAGTCTGTGTGCTCATGTTATCCGAACGTCAGTTTACTTTTACCGATTAGAAAAAACCTGCGCAATGTTAACCATTTACTTTTCGTCTCATTTGACAGAAGGCATGGCATCAGAAGCCGTCAGGTTACGATCCCTGCGTGCCTGACTACACATATGTGTACATGAATAGGAAGGATGTCCAACAAGCTCTCCATGCGAATATCACAAAATTAAATTACACCTGGGCTCATTGCAGGTACAATTCCTAAGTTTAGCTCTTTTGTACTTTTTTGTGCACAACTTGAAAATGATGATGGAATTTGATAATGTTCAGAAATTTCCTGAAGAATGAAAAATATGATTTTTTTTTTTTTTTTTTTTTTCTTGATTTCCTTGTTATAGCGGTGCAATAAACTCCTGGAATGATGCACCAGCCTCTGTTCTGCCAGTAATCCACAAGCTCATCAAAGGTGGCCTCAGAGTCTGGGTTTACAGGTAAAAAACATTTTAAGAAGTTTTTTTTTTTTTTTTTTTTTTGAAGCGAAACATAGGACTAAACATCCTCCATGTTCCATTAGCGATTGTTAATAGAATCCCAATATATCATAAAAGAGAAAAAGCAAAAAGAGACCCATACTAGATCTCCTCCACAAATACAGTCTGGGCTTACGTCCTTACAAATATAGAAAGTCTAAAAACAAAGTAGTCTGCAACGGAAAATCAAGGAGAATATATAGACATGTTAGCCTCCCTGCTCCTGTCTGTCTGAGAGTAAATCTGTTCAAAACATAATATCAGTGTGTGTGAAGTTTTTTCAAATATCCTGGTATCTCTCTCCCTCGAAATGTTCGAGCAGAGCGATAAGACAACCCTAGTGTCAAGTCCACGATTATTCAAATTCGTTCTCAGTCTAGCCCAAATATCCGATCCCTCTGCCATATCTATATGCAAAGGGACATTTCAACCCTAGTGACTGTTTTTGCATAGAACACCGACCCATCATCTTTTTTGTAAATTGACCCATGTTAAGTTGGAAAAAGTCATTGCTTGATGTGAGATTGTGATCTGTTCTCTCTTCTCTGACCTTGCAGCGGAGACACTGACGGAAGAATTCCAGTCACCTCCACAAGATTGACATTGAACAAGCTAGGCCTCAACACTACTCAAGAATGGCGAGCATGGTATCACCACCAACAGGTATAGTCCATTTCCGTATCTTATTTTTGGGCATTCTGTTTGTTTTCTATTTATTTATTTTTTTACCTTCATCACAAGATTGAATAATTAAAATCCTACAACGTACCCAAGAACAAGTTGCTCCATAGATCTCATTAAAACTATCATATGCTCCAACGAATTGAGCTTTAACTCTGATTAAGACAAGCTTGTATCGGCCAGTAATGTTCATCTCTTCTTGGATGTGTAGGTTGCTGGATGGACGATCTACTACGATGGGCTGACATTTGTTACCATTCGTGGAGCTGGGCACGAGGTCCCTACATTTGCTCCCAAGCAAGCACGGCAAATTGTCCGTCACTTCTTGGCTAATCTGCAGTTGCCTTTTATTCAATCTTAGCTGCACACTGTTTGCTCCTAGCTCCAAAAAGTTATATACTATCCCAATCATTATTTGCGATATCAATTGAAAGAGGTACTAGACATTCTTCAATCACATTTGGGCAGTGGATTCATGATAAGAGTCTCCAGTAATCTACTGCTGATGTAAAGCAAAAAAAAAAATAAAATAAAATTTCATTTATATGCTTCTTTTGAATTCTCGATAATTTATGTAAAGAATCACAGGTTTTCACTTTAAATGACTAGAATTCGATGTGATATCTGTAACGGCCACTTTTCATTGTGTTATTTCACTTCAAAATAAATAAATAAATTAATTAATTAAACTGAATTAAAATTTAGAAATCTGAAAAAAAATAAATAAATAAATAATAATTAAAATATAAAAAAATATAATGGGGTTGTTGGAGGGAAATCTAAACAGTCGGAGGGATATCAATCTCATCCGAAAAAGATTCGTTTGTTGGATCTCAACCAAATAGATTATATCCTAACCTAAAGATAAATAAGGATCTAAAAATCTGTTCTCACCTCTCTTCTATTCTGGAACGCTGGAAATCTCAGGACGTACGGGAAGAGGAAGAGGAACGCAGTTCAGAAAAGAAAAGGGAAGGGGGAGGCGACTCAATTAAAGGTGAGTTTTTAAACTCACTTAACATGCTATGCTTGCTTTTTTATATAAGTTCCTATTTTATTTAGATGCATAAATATTAAATAAGAAAATAGTCCTATAGATTTTGTTAAAGTTAGTCATATGAATTTTACAATTGTGATTGACTAGAATATTTATATTAATTTGTTCCAGACGAAGGTATATTTGACAAAAATAAAATTTGAATTTTTACCATTGTCAGCTTGCTTGATTAGACAGTCAAATAAATTGTCATTAGGATAAATTTCTTCGATGCCTATAAGGTTTTATAGATTGGAGTAGAGCTAGGGTTTGGTACGCGCACTCAACTCTTCCTCTCTGGTGAATTGTTCCTCTCTGGTGAATTGTGTACGACCTCCTCTTTGACGACGGAAGCATTAGTGCCTCTGGCTGCATGATACTGTCTCCATATGCTTGCAATCATTTTATCTGCTTCTTCTTCTTATTGTTGTTCCTTTAATTTTTTTTGTATGGATGCAATTATGTAAATCAAACATTCATGTTACTAGCAAACACTCATCTCCCTGTGCTTCTTCCGTTTTCATTTCCGCGTCTGCTTGTGTTTCACTTCCACTTCCACTTCCACTTCCACTTCCGTATCTTCTTGTACTTCCTTTTCCACTTCCGCTTCCTCTCCCACTTGCGCATGTGCTTCTTCTTCTTCTTCTTCTTTTCTACTTCTGCATCTGCTGCTTCTTCATCTCCTTCTCCTTCTTCTTCCAGCTCCGCTTCCGCATGTGCTTGTCCTTCTTCCGCTCCGCTTCCGCATCTTCCTCTTCTTCTTCTTCGGCTTCCACTTCCGCACCCTCTTGTGCTTCTTCTTCCGTCTCCACTTCCGCACCTGCTTGTGTTTCTTCATCTCCTTCTCCTTCTTCTTCCAGCTCCGCTTCCGCATCTGCTTGTCCTTCTTCCGCTCCGCTTCCGCATCTTCCTCTTCTTCTTCTTCGGCTTCCACTTCCGCACCCTCTTGTGCTTCTTCTTCCGTCTCCACTTCCGCACCTGCTTGTGTTTCTTCATCTCCTTCTCCTTCTTCTTCCAGCTCCGCTTCCGCACCTTCTTCTTCTTCTTCGGCTCCGTTCCGCATCTTCTTGTGCTCCTTCTTCGGCTCCGCTTCCGCATCTTCCTCTTCTTCTTCGGCTTCCACTTCCGCACCCTCTTGTGCTTCTTCTTCCGTCTCCACTTCCGCACCTGCTTGTGTTTCTTCATCTCCTTCTCCTTCTTCTTCCAGCTCCGCTTCCGCACCTTCTTCTTCTTCTTCGGCTCCATTCCGCATCTTCTTGTGCTCCTTCTTCGGCTCCGCTTCCGCATCTTCCTCTTCTTCTTCGGCTTCCACTTCCGCACCTGCTTGTGTTTCTTCTTCTCCTTCTCCTTCTTTTCCTTTCTGCTTCTGCGCCTGCTGCTGCTTCTCTTCTGCTTTCCCTGTTTGGCTGCAGTGCAGTTTCAAGGAAACTTAGGAAATTCTAAGTGCGCACCCATTTCACTAGTGAACACTATTTCCCCTATGTTGTAAACCACTTTATTATCTAGTATGTGGTGCGCATTTAGAATACCTGCAGCAACTTTTAGGAGATTCTAACTGAGCACCCATTTCACTAGTGAACACTATTTTCCCTATGTAGTAAACCACTTTACTTTCTAGTATATGGTGCGCATTTAGTCTACCTGCAGTAATTGCAGCAACTTTTAGGAAATTCTAAGTGAGCACCCATTTCACTAGTGAACACTATTTCCCCTATGTTGTAAACCACTTTATTATCTAGTATGTGGTGCGCATTTAGACTACCTGCAACAACTTTTAGGGAATTCTAAGTGAGCACCTATTTCACTAGTGAGCACCATTTCCCCTATGTTGTAAACCACTTTATTATTTAGTATGTGGTGCGCATTTAGACTACCTGCAACAACTTTTAGGGAATTCTAAGTGAGCACCTATTTCACTAGTGAGCACCATTTCCCCTATGTTGTAAACCACTTTATTATTTAGTATGTGGTGCGCATTTAGTCTACCTGCAGTAATTGCAGCAACTTTTAGGAAATTCTAAGTGAGCACCTATTTCACTAGTAAGCACCATTTCCCCTATGTTGTAAATTACTTTATTAAATGGGTTGTGGTGTGCAGGTAGAACTACCTGGTTGTAGTGCAGGAAACTCTTGGGAGTTCTAAACGCGCACATCTCTGCTAGTGAGTATCATTTCCCTATGTTGTAATTTCCCTTAATTATATAGTATTAGGTGCGCATCTAGAACTACCTCAATATTGCAGGAAAACTTTAGGGAATTCTAAATGCACACATATTTTACTAGTGAACACTACTTTTTCTATACTGTAATTTACTCTACTATGTAGAATGGGGTGCGCATTTAGTAATTCTACTTTTTCTTCTTTTTTTTGCCTGTTTCGGCTACTGCTGCTTCTCTTTCTCCTTGCAATGATAAGTCAACTTTAGGAAATTCTAAATGCACACATATTTAGTAGTGAGCCCCATTTTTCCTATATTGTAAATCACTTTGTTATACATCATATTGGAAATAAAGCCCGAAAAGACACCGTATAAATGCAAATTGTTATTGTATAAGATTGGTGATAGATAATTAAATTACCGCAACGTTATATTGTCACTGATATTGTTACTGTTCACTGAACTCTAATTATTATCACCGATCTACATACTGAACTGAAATTTACTGAAATCATAAATTATATTGAAATTGATAATTAACACCGAACTTGATATACACTGGGGACTTGGGGGAAAATTTAGGTTTGTATGAATTAGATGGCTGAACGTAACTGTACTGTGCCACTGTTTCCCATTGTTGGGAGGATCGGGATAGGCTCCGATCAACTTACTGCGCCACTGTTTCCCATTTTTGGGAGGATCGGGATAGGCTCCGATCAACTTACTGTTCCGTTTTTCCGGGGGTAGACGGGGATGCGTTCAGACCAGCTATATTCATATTTCCTGAATTTTCAAATACCATAACTAAAAGACATTACTGTAAAAATTTAAAAGATATCGATTAAAATAATAGTAATGATAAGCATAAATACGTAAAACCTTCTGTCCTTTATTTGCATGATTGTTCCTGACATTGAGATATTATTATTCATTATTTTTTTGTTGTTCTTTATTATTTAATATTGGATCGCTTTGCTGACGATCCTGGTTATGCATGACCAGATGCAGACCTCTATCAAGAGGTAGATCCATCAGTGGCAGGACAGGATATGTTGTACTTCCAGGAACAAGCAGATCTGCAGGATTGATTACTTCCTTTTGTTAGCTGCTTTCTATTTAGAGAAATGTAATAAGTCCACACGGCACTATATTTAGTTTCATTTGAGATTAAGTCCCTTTCTTTTCAGAAAGAATTTATCTGTGGTGACATTTGTTAATTTTATTTTGAGGAAATTTATTATTGCTTTGTTTTGATAAAGAAAAAAAAAAATTCATTTAGTTTCTGCATGTTATTCATATTAAATTGCAAATGGTGACTGTAATATTTTGTTTGAGGCTCGTCGAGTTATCATTCGACGCCGAACGTTCCAGCTTTCCATACTACTGGAACTGGGGCGTTACAGGTGGTATCAGAGCCCGGTTTCTTTAAGTCTGTTCAAGTGATTTGAACAAACTTGAATATCATTACAGTCGGCAAATAAATAAATAAGTATAATAGTTTAAATTTACTAAACTATTTAAGGTTTGATACGACTATACACATATATGCATAAATATGATTTTCTACGTATATCTATTTACTTTTATTATGTTTATTTAAGTGATACTTACGTTATATTGTTCCTCAGAGGGATGGCCCGTCAGACTAATAGGAATGGGGGAAATTCCGGTTCGACCTCAAACTCCGTTGATGCTAATGAAATGTTGGGACTGCTTAGCAAGATGGTCGACGCGCAACAACAGCAGGCCGAAGCCTTTCGAGCGGGAGTGATGGCAACCCTAGATCGTGTGGCGGAACCAAGGGACCAGCGTCCAGGAGGGATATCGGATTTCAGACGTCTTCATCCAGCTACTTTCTCAGGAACAGTAGGAGCCTTGGAGGCTGAACAGTGGCTCATGCAGATGGAAGACTTATTAAGGGCCGCTCGAATTCCTGAAGCCGACAAGGTGAATGTCGTCAAAATCCAATTAACGAATATTGCAAGGGCTTGGTGGCAAACAGAGGAGAGCAGGCTATCCCAACCGATCTCGTGGGAAACTTTCACGACAAGCTTCCTTGCAAGGTTCTTTCCGAGAACAGCCAGGAGGGAAATGGAGCACCAATTCATTAACTTGAGGTAGGCCGGGATGACGGTAGAGGAATATGCATCAGAGTTTGTCCGTCTGAGTCGATTTGCGCCGTACATGGTATCAAATGAGGCAGATCGTGCTCATCGCTTCCAACAGGGATTGAGGATAGACATCCAGAAATATTTAGTAACCTCCAGAATAGAGACCTATGCGGAGGTTATTGATGCAGCTCAGGATATAGAGCAAGTAATAAATAAGGAGAGGAGGATTCAATCTTCTGCGCCCAAGAGGTCGGCCAGTCAAATGTTAGGTGGAACTTCAGCTAGGAATGCGGAGAAACGGCTGGTTACGTCTTCGCAACAGAAGGTCACTTGCACACATTGCCAGAAGCAAGGACACACTATCAAGGAGTGTCGGTATGCCAACAACTTATGTCTAGCATGTGGATCAAGTGAACACAGGATCGGAGATTGCCCACGAAGGAACAACAGGGGGCCAATGCCTCGTCTTCCAGCATCCCAACAACAACAACCACCCAAGGATCAAATCAGCAGTCAGAATAGGCGACCACTTCCACCTCAAAATAAAGTTTATGAGTAGGCCAAGAAGAATATGACAGTGGATAAAGGACGTGGACAAGCATATAATCTAACTGCGGAGCAAGCGGAGAAGTCAGATGATGTGGTGACAGGTATGATTCTAGTATATCATGTACCTGCATCCGTTTTATTTGACTCGGGAGCATCACACTGCTTTATTTCTTCTGCATTTGTGACACGACATGCCATACCTTATGAAAACCTAAACATTAGATGGAGAATTAGTACGGGTAATGGGGGTATTGATTCTACTCAAATGTGTAGAATGTGCCCCGTAGTGATTTGTAAAAGGGAATTTTATGCTAATTTCCTGGTTATCGATACCCACGGATTTGATGTGATACTAGGAATGGATTGGTTGAGTACCTTCCATGCAATTATTGATTGTCGGAAGAGGAGCGTTGT
Organism: Dracaena cambodiana; assembly: GCA_036321105.1. Lineage (NCBI taxonomy): Eukaryota > Viridiplantae > Streptophyta > Magnoliopsida > Asparagales > Asparagaceae > Dracaena > Dracaena cambodiana. Next base: position 11,754,136 of record JAYEPQ010000004.1, on the reverse strand, counting down.
CTTCAAGATACCGAATCACCTGGAGTTCGAATTCATCGGGGCAGCAGTACCAAGGAGGCAGCAGAATTTAGAGCTCAACCTAGGGAAGGAGTAATAATCCAAATGGATGCCATACCGGCGGACATCCTAGTGGTGTCGGAGTTCTTAGATATCTTCGAGGATTTCTCAGGACTACCACCAGACAGGACAGTGGAGTTCGCCATCGAGCTTCTTCCTGGCACCACACCAATCTCTCAAGCACCATATCGAATGGGTCCAGCAGAGCTAAAGGAAGTTAAGGTACAATTAGACGAGTTGGAAGCTAAAGGTTTTATCAGACCAAGTGTTTCTCCTTGGGGTGCACCAGTACTTTTGACTGGGAAGAAGGATGGAGGCAAAAGATTATGCATTGATTATAGAGGATTGAATAGGGTCACTATCAAGAATCGGTATCCACTACCGAGAATTGATGATTTGTTTGATCAACTTGGCGGTGCTAAGGTATTTTCCAAGTTGGACCTTAAGTCTGGATATCACCAAGTGAAAGTGAAGGAGTCAGACATTCCTAAAACAGCATTCCGGACTCGATATGGGCATTTTGAATTCTTAGTGATGCCATTCGGAGTAACAAATGCACCTGCAATTTTTATGAACTTAATGAATCGAATTTTCCTTCCATATTTGGATAAATTCGTTGTGGTGTTCATAGATGACATATTGGTATATTCTAAGACCCAAGAGGATCACACTAAGCATTTAAGAGTAGTCTTGGAGACGCTAAGGAAAGAGAAATTGTATGGGAAGCTCAGCAAATGTGAATTTTGGCTGAAGAGTGTTTCATTTTTGGGACACATTATTTCTCAAGAAGGAATCTCTGTTGATCCTGGCAAGGTTTCAGCAGTGAAGGATTGGCCGATTCCGAAAAATGTTTCAGAAGTGAGGAGCTTTCTGGGATTGGCAGGTTATTATCGAAAGTTCGTTCAGGACTTTTCTAAGATTGCAGGGCCTCTGACCAAACTCCTGAGGAAAGGAGAGAAGTACGATTGGACAGTGGAATGTGATGCAGCTTTCAATGAGTTGAAAAGGAGGCTCACAACAACACCAGTATTAGCCGTTCCGGAAGGGACCGAAGGAATGGTTGTGTACAGTGATGCGTCCGGCAAAGGGCTAGGTTGTGTGTTGATGCAACAGGGCCGGGTCATAGCTTATGCTTCTAGACAATTGAGGCCACATGAGAAAAACTATCCCACACATGATTTGGAGCTTGCAGCTGTGATTTTTGCATTGAAAATTTGGAGACACTACTTATTGGGAAGTAGAGTAGAGATTTATACAGACCATAAGAGTCTTAAGTATATCTTCACACAGAAAGAACTTAATATGAGACAGAGAAGGTGGCTTGAATTGATGGCTGATTATGACATCAACTTGCAGTACCATCCGGGTAAGGTCAATGTGGTACCAGATGCTTTAAGCAGGAAGCCAATGACAATGGTTCTAACTCAGCAAAAAGAGCTACTTGAAGAGATTATAAAGTTAGAATTAGAAATTTTCTTACCCGGTGCTAAGGCTCAAATGCTGGTTTTGCAACTTCAACCTTCATTGGTAGAGAAAATTAAAGAAGCTCAGAAAGATGATCCTAAGTTGCAAAGATTTCGAAGACAAGTAGAAGAAGGACGGCGAACAGATTTATGTATTCACGCAGATGGGTCTCTTCGATTTGGCAACAGGTTGTGTGTGCCCAAAGGAGAAATTCGGCAGGAAGTATTATCAGAGGCTCATAGTTCAGTCTATTCAATCCATCCCGGAGGAACAAAGATGTATCAAGACATGAAGCAATATTTTTGGTGGCATGGAATGAAGCGTGAAATCGCCAAGTTTGTATCCAAATGCTTGACTTGTCAACAAGTTAAAGCAGAGCATCAAAGAATGCCGGGACTCCTTCAACCTCTACCCATACCTGAATGGAAATGGGAGAGAGTTACTATGGATTTTGTTACCGCATTGCCACGTAGTCCCAAGGGTAATAATGCAATCTGGGTGATTGTGGACCGCCTTACCAAAGTAGCGCATTTCATACCATTTCGTGTAGGACAGTCTACCGAAATATTGGCAGAGAAGTATATGCGTGAAGTGGTAAAATTACATGGTGTGCCAGTCAGTATTGTATCGGATCGAGATGCTCGGTTCACTTCTCAGTTTTGGAAGAAATTGCAAGATAGTCTGGGGTCAAAATTAGAGTTCAGCACAGCATATCATCCAGAAACAGATGGCCAATCAGAAAGGACTATCCAGACATTGGAGCATATGTTGAGATCCTGTATGCTTGACTTCGGGGGCTCATGGGAGGATTACCTGCATCTAGTGGAATTCGCCTACAATAATAGCTACCAAGCAAGTATCAAGATGGCACCTTTCGAGGCTCTGTATGGAAGGAAATGCAGATCTCCGTTATATTGGGATGATATTGGAGAAAGAAAATTGCTTGGACCAGAGATAATTACCCAGGCAGTAGATAAAATTAACTTAATACGGCAATACCTGAGAGCAGCCCAAGATCGACAAAAGAACTGGGCAGACCAACGACGGCGGTTTCTGGAATTTCAAGTTGGGGACTCAGTCTTCTTGAAGGTATCGCCCACGCGTGGAGTCATTCGCTTTGGCAATCGTGGAAAGTTAAGCCCAAGGTTTATCGGACCCTTCCAAATCTTGGAACGGATAGGCAAAGTCTCCTATCGTCTGGCACTACCGTCTACACTGGAGCAAGTACATAACGTTTTCCACGTCTCGCAGTTAAAACGATATGTTCATGATGAAAAGCATATCGTGGACTATTCAGAACTGGAGATTGGACCAGACCTCTCCTATCCAGAAGAACCAGTCTCCATACTTGACCGAATAGAGAAGACTTTGAAGAACAAAGTAATTCCACTTGTGTTGATTTCTTGGAATCGACATTCTAATCGGGAGGCAACATGGGAGCGAGAGGAAGACATTCAGGAGCGTTTTCCACACCTATTTGAATAAAGGTATAACCTCTCTACATCATTTAAGTTTAAAGAAATTTCGAGGACGAAATTTTTCTTAAGGGGGGTAAAATGTAACGGCCACTTTTCATTGTGTTATTTCACTTCAAAATAAATAAATAAATTAATTAATTAAACTGAATTAAAATTTAGAAATCTGAAAAAAAATAAATAAATAAATAATAATTAAAATATAAAAAAATATAATGGGGTTGTTGGAGGGAAATCTAAACAGTCGGAGGGATATCAATCTCATCCGAAAAAGATTCGTTTGTTGGATCTCAACCAAATAGATTATATCCTAACCTAAAGATAAATAAGGATCTAAAAATCTGTTCTCACCTCTCTTCTATTCTGGAACGCTGGAAATCTCAGGACGTACGGGAAGAGGAAGAGGAACGCAGTTCAGAAAAGAAAAGGGAAGGGGGAGGCGACTCAATTAAAGGTGAGTTTTTAAACTCACTTAACATGCTATGCTTGCTTTTTTATATAAGTTCCTATTTTATTTAGATGCATAAATATTAAATAAGAAAATAGTCCTATAGATTTTGTTAAAGTTAGTCATATGAATTTTACAATTGTGATTGACTAGAATATTTATATTAATTTGTTCCAGACGAAGGTATATTTGACAAAAATAAAATTTGAATTTTTACCATTGTCAGCTTGCTTGATTAGACAGTCAAATAAATTGTCATTAGGATAAATTTCTTCGATGCCTATAAGGTTTTATAGATTGGAGTAGAGCTAGGGTTTGGTACGCGCACTCAACTCTTCCTCTCTGGTGAATTGTTCCTCTCTGGTGAATTGTGTACGACCTCCTCTTTGACGACGGAAGCATTAGTGCCTCTGGCTGCATGATACTGTCTCCATATGCTTGCAATCATTTTATCTGCTTCTTCTTCTTATTGTTGTTCCTTTAATTTTTTTTGTATGGATGCAATTATGTAAATCAAACATTCATGTTACTAGCAAACACTCATCTCCCTGTGCTTCTTCCGTTTTCATTTCCGCGTCTGCTTGTGTTTCACTTCCACTTCCACTTCCACTTCCACTTCCGTATCTTCTTGTACTTCCTTTTCCACTTCCGCTTCCTCTCCCACTTGCGCATGTGCTTCTTCTTCTTCTTCTTCTTTTCTACTTCTGCATCTGCTGCTTCTTCATCTCCTTCTCCTTCTTCTTCCAGCTCCGCTTCCGCATGTGCTTGTCCTTCTTCCGCTCCGCTTCCGCATCTTCCTCTTCTTCTTCTTCGGCTTCCACTTCCGCACCCTCTTGTGCTTCTTCTTCCGTCTCCACTTCCGCACCTGCTTGTGTTTCTTCATCTCCTTCTCCTTCTTCTTCCAGCTCCGCTTCCGCATCTGCTTGTCCTTCTTCCGCTCCGCTTCCGCATCTTCCTCTTCTTCTTCTTCGGCTTCCACTTCCGCACCCTCTTGTGCTTCTTCTTCCGTCTCCACTTCCGCACCTGCTTGTGTTTCTTCATCTCCTTCTCCTTCTTCTTCCAGCTCCGCTTCCGCACCTTCTTCTTCTTCTTCGGCTCCGTTCCGCATCTTCTTGTGCTCCTTCTTCGGCTCCGCTTCCGCATCTTCCTCTTCTTCTTCGGCTTCCACTTCCGCACCCTCTTGTGCTTCTTCTTCCGTCTCCACTTCCGCACCTGCTTGTGTTTCTTCATCTCCTTCTCCTTCTTCTTCCAGCTCCGCTTCCGCACCTTCTTCTTCTTCTTCGGCTCCATTCCGCATCTTCTTGTGCTCCTTCTTCGGCTCCGCTTCCGCATCTTCCTCTTCTTCTTCGGCTTCCACTTCCGCACCTGCTTGTGTTTCTTCTTCTCCTTCTCCTTCTTTTCCTTTCTGCTTCTGCGCCTGCTGCTGCTTCTCTTCTGCTTTCCCTGTTTGGCTGCAGTGCAGTTTCAAGGAAACTTAGGAAATTCTAAGTGCGCACCCATTTCACTAGTGAACACTATTTCCCCTATGTTGTAAACCACTTTATTATCTAGTATGTGGTGCGCATTTAGAATACCTGCAGCAACTTTTAGGAGATTCTAACTGAGCACCCATTTCACTAGTGAACACTATTTTCCCTATGTAGTAAACCACTTTACTTTCTAGTATATGGTGCGCATTTAGTCTACCTGCAGTAATTGCAGCAACTTTTAGGAAATTCTAAGTGAGCACCCATTTCACTAGTGAACACTATTTCCCCTATGTTGTAAACCACTTTATTATCTAGTATGTGGTGCGCATTTAGACTACCTGCAACAACTTTTAGGGAATTCTAAGTGAGCACCTATTTCACTAGTGAGCACCATTTCCCCTATGTTGTAAACCACTTTATTATTTAGTATGTGGTGCGCATTTAGACTACCTGCAACAACTTTTAGGGAATTCTAAGTGAGCACCTATTTCACTAGTGAGCACCATTTCCCCTATGTTGTAAACCACTTTATTATTTAGTATGTGGTGCGCATTTAGTCTACCTGCAGTAATTGCAGCAACTTTTAGGAAATTCTAAGTGAGCACCTATTTCACTAGTAAGCACCATTTCCCCTATGTTGTAAATTACTTTATTAAATGGGTTGTGGTGTGCAGGTAGAACTACCTGGTTGTAGTGCAGGAAACTCTTGGGAGTTCTAAACGCGCACATCTCTGCTAGTGAGCATCATTTCCCTATGTTGTAATTTCCCTTAATTATATAGTATTAGGTGCGCATCTAGAACTACCTCAATATTGCAGGAAAACTTTAGGGAATTCTAAATGCACACATATTTTACTAGTGAACACTACTTTTTCTATACTGTAATTTACTCTACTATGTAGAATGGGGTGCGCATTTAGTAATTCTACTTTTTCTTCTTTTTTTTGCCTGTTTCGGCTACTGCTGCTTCTCTTTCTCCTTGCAATGATAAGTCAACTTTAGGAAATTCTAAATGCACACATATTTAGTAGTGAGCCCCATTTTTCCTATATTGTAAATCACTTTGTTATACATCATATTGGAAATAAAGCCCGAAAAGACACCGTATAAATGCAAATTGTTATTGTATAAGATTGGTGATAGATAATTAAATTACCGCAACGTTATATTGTCACTGATATTGTTACTGTTCACTGAACTCTAATTATTATCACCGATCTACATACTGAACTGAAATTTACTGAAATCATAAATTATATTGAAATTGATAATTAACACCGAACTTGATATACACTGGGGACTTGGGGGAAAATTTAGGTTTGTATGAATTAGATGGCTGAACGTAACTGTACTGTGCCACTGTTTCCCATTGTTGGGAGGATCGGGATAGGCTCCGATCAACTTACTGCGCCACTGTTTCCCATTTTTGGGAGGATCGGGATAGGCTCCGATCAACTTACTGTTCCGTTTTCCCGGGGGTAGACGGGGATGCGTTCAGACCAGCTATATTCATATTTCCTGAATTTTCAAATACCATAACTAAAAGACATTACTGTAAAAATTTAAAAGATATCGATTAAAATAATAGTAATGATAAGCATAAATACGTAAAACCTTCTGTCCTTTATTTGCATGATTGTTCCTGACATTGAGATATTATTATTCATTATTTTTTTGTTGTTCTTTATTATTTAATATTGGATCGCTTTGCTGACGATCCTGGTTATGCATGACCAGATGCAGACCTCTATCAAGAGGTAGATCCACCAGTGGCAGGACAGGATATGTTGTACTTCCAGGAACAAGCAGATCTGCAGGATTGATTACTTCCTTTTGTTAGCTGCTTTCTATTTAGAGAAATGTAATAAATCCACACGGCACTATATTTAGTTTCATTTGAGATTAAGTCCCTTTCTTTTCAGAAAGAATTTATCTGTGGTGACATTTGTTAATTTTATTTTGAGGAAATTTATTATTGCTTTGTTTTGATAAAGAAAAAAAAAATTCATTTAGTTTCTGCATGTTATTCATATTAAATTGCAAATGGTGACTGTAATATTTTGTTTGAGGCTCGTCGAGTTATCATTCGACGCCGAACGTTCCAGCTTTCCATACTACTGGAACTGGGGCGTTACAATATCTCTCATTTCCTACTCATCTTGAATCGGAAGCAATGACTAAAGAGATAAATAAAGTGGATCTTTCAGCTATTGATACTCATTATGACAAAAAAATCTTACGTCTTGCATGGTAAACAGAAAAAAAAAAAAAGTTGTTCTTAATTCAAGACCGCGCACAAAAACACTGGATAATTTTCTGAAGGATTCAATATCTGGCATATTTTTTACTGTGAAGAACTGTTTGATACTTCTGGTGACAGACAATAATAATGATAATCATTTGGTTTATGCGTAGGAATGAATAAATTGTACGGGGACTTTGAAATTTTACGTTCTATTGTCTATACTGAATAACAACCGGGATCTGGTTTCAACATGATAAAGCTGGCTTACTACTATTGATATTACTAGTCATGTTATATATAACATATAATGAGGCGAAATATGAGCATTAGTTTATTTTTAATTAACACTTCAATATATTAACAAATTGAAAGTTTCTCATACATAATTGTGATATGCATATTAACTTCTTGTAATACCCCAGCTTAAATAGTCCCATATTATATATGAGATAAAAGATAGTGTGGTTTATAATGATTCCTATAAATCTATAAACTATTCGTAACTGGTTTTTTTTTTGAAAGAATCCGTATTTAATAAACTAGTTTAACTCTTGTTATTTTACTGTAGACTTTATCATATTCAAACTAAATATGTTGCCGACAATTCTTGTACGCATAAATATATCGGAAGGGAGACATGACACTTTTCATATTGCAATCTTTCTTACTAGGTAAACCCTAACTTAGACTCTACCTAGTTTCATTTTCATATTGCAGCATGTCATTTAATTCAAAGAGGTTCACTTATTATGAGAATCATTTATCAGTATGCTTATACTTTAGGCTGATTTTGGTTTTACTAAAGTTTATAACATTGACGTTTGATGACTAATCATATAGATATTATTATTCGGAAGCACAAGATCCTTTGAATTTGATGACATATCACCTCCACCTAGTATTACCTAAAAGAACAAGATATTAGCCAGAATTTATCCTGATAAATAAAATTTATTAGAAGAATGGTATTGTTTAACAAACTTGCAATTTAGTTAAATTGCTGAAGTTTTGACGCAGAAAATATATGGACATAACTTGTACACCAGCACAACCATCTTAAGTCAAGAAGAACAAAATTTAATTTGTAATGGAACAAATCCTCATCCATGGATTTTTATATTATCAACCCTTTTTTTCAGTGATGATGGTCAAATCTTAATTTTATTAACAATATGAGTAATATTTACTTTCAGGAAAACTTCAACTCTATAGGCACTTTCTAAGACTTGAAGTTATAACTTTTCTAGAAGTGAAGTTTGATCATCATGATTTTTTGAAAACAAAACAGTGAGTTACGACCTTGCGCCTATCTTCCGCCTCCCATTAATAAGTTATAGCAGAACATAATATCATATTCGTGATTTCCAAAACGAGGAACCACAAAATATTGCACTACCTAAGGTTATAGTAACCATCAAATATTACACACCATGATGACAAAAAGGAAATAAGATCAACATTATTGGGAGGTGAATGTGACGGTTCTACTCTATTGAAAGCTCAATCCTCAGTCTCATTCTCCTTTTTACTCGGTGTCCCTCCCAATCCTGCTTCCTTTCTGACCTGCAACGGCGGACATCGGATCTCACGGGAAACCGACTGGAGAAGTAGGATGAGCATCATTATGGAAGTCTCCATCTAGAAGGAGGAGTTATTCGTCATCTGAGAGGGTATCTGTCCAGAAAGTAGCATCACGAGTGATAAAATCCAGACAAACTTCTATCGAGTGAGGTGCATCTTTGACCATCACAATTGCCATACGAACAGATATGTTGCCAAATGGACCATCTCTTCTTTTCTCTTCATCATTCATTATGGATGAGGGTTTGAGCATCGCATCCCCTGTTCAATTGAACCACCATTACAAGACTTATTGCACTTTTTCTTTGAAATGTCCCTCTTGGACGGTGATTGGATGATAGAGGTTTATTATGAACGAAAGCCTGTTGCAATCCAAACTCGCCTTTTGTTTAGTCTTCTGGTTTTTGATCTTTTATGGAGATTTTAAGCTATAGTCTCTGGCTCATTGATGCATATCCCATTATCATGTCATGCAACTTGATGCGTGTTCTATATGTCAAGTAACTTTTATTAATTGGACAAAAGCTAGTGACTCTGCTTTAGGTCCACATATTATTCCAAGTATATCGTGCTAGTAGTTGGCTGAGAATTGTTCGGAAGATAATACACTAATCTTTACACTTATTAGAGAACAATATGAACAACATCTTTTTTTTTTATCAAAACGATAGGTGGAAGCCCCCGCATTTCATTAAAAAGTAAATAGTAAGACTACAAAAGAAATTTTGATTACCTATGTGTTGCTAATGGAGCCCATTATCGTAGCGGGTTTCGTTTATCGAAACGGGTCTAAAATCGGTCCAAACCCATTATGATATAATATAAATATGGGATTGTGGTGCTAGGATTTGAGTGAGCTAAAAAAAAGAAGCCGAAAAATTGGAGCCGAGGGTTTTTTTCTTCTTTTGCGGCTGCTGCTATTGATTTTGTGGCCAAAAGAAAAATAATTAGTGGGTGCTTGTTAATTATTTTTGGCCGGGAGCAAAAATAATCAAGGAGGGACACAAAGGGGCGGCCTGAGTTTGGTGAAGCAAAGGTTTTGCTTTGGCGGCTGTTTTTTTGTTGTTTTGGCCGAAACTAAAGAAGAAGGAGAAAAGAAGGCAGGGGCTTTTTTTTTGGGGTTCTTCTTCGGTGGTCGAAGCAAATAGGTAAATCACTGTAACAAGAGGTTAGGGTTTGATCTCAAAATTTATGTGATTTCTCTTGTGGTATAGTGGAAGTTTTTCGATCGTGTCCCCGTGGACGTAGGCATATTGTCGAGCCACGTTAAATCTGCGTGTTCTCTGTCTCTGTTATTTTTTCTCTTCGGTTAACTATTTGATTCCGCTGGTTGTTGCATTAGTATTATTCCGCTATCTTTTACTAACAATTGGTATCAGAGCCCTGGTTCGGGTCAGATTTCACTCAGATCGGTGTTGATTTTTTGTGGGAGTTATGGCGGAAGATAGGAAAGGAAAGATTAAAAAAATTGATGGGACAGATTTCCAATGGTGGAAGTTGCAGATGGAAGATTATTTATATCAAAAGAATTTATATCAACTACTGATTGGAGAAAAGCCAGAAAAGATGACTGATGAGGAGTAGGCATTGTTGGACAGGAGGGCTTTGGCGCAGATTCAATTGTGCCTGACAAAACAGGTTGTGCTCAACGTCTCCAAGGAGAAGACCACTTCAGATTTGATGTCAGCGTTGGCTAAATTTTATGAGAAGCCGTCTGCTTCAAATAGACTGTTTCTAATGAAAAAGTTGTTCAATTTGATAATGTCTTCTGATAGTTCAGTTGTTAATCATTTGAATGAATTTAACACATTATGGGCACAACTTGAATCCTTAGATTTTGTCTTTGCTGATGACATTAAAACTTTGATGTTTATGTGTTCGTTACCGAATAGTTGGAGTAATGTTGTTATGGCCATCAGCAATTCTTCCAATACTGCTCTTAAATTTAATGATGTTGTGAATGATGAATTGATGAAAAAGAGCATGGTGAGAGCACAGTTTCTACAAGTACTGCTCTGTCGGTTGATAATGACAGAAAAAAGGAAAGGGGTAGAAGTTTAAGCAGAGAGTCGAAACAAAGAGGAAGATCAAAGTCTAAGGGAAAATTCAAGAAAAAGTTAGTGTGTTGGAAATGAAAGACAGAGGGTCATATGAAGAAGGATTGTCCAAATAAAGACAAGGAAGGAGCGAATGTGGTGAATCCAAGTGAAGAGTATGATGACTTGTGTTTGTCTGCTCATACAGAATCAAGGTAAGATTCGTGGTTTGTGGATTCAGGGGCTTCGTTCCATTGCACTGCTCGAAGAGAATGGTTTGAGAATTATGTCCAAGGTGATTTTGGGCATGTGACTGTTGGTAATGGGCAGGAATGCAAGATTATCGGTAAAGGGACAATTCAGTTAAAGTTGCACAATGGTGGAAAGTTGTTTTTACAAGAGGTTAGGCACATACCAGATTTGAAAAAGAATTTGATATCTGTTAGCAAGCTGGATAGTGAAGGTTATCAAATCTCATTTGAGAAGAAACAGTGGAAGATCAGCAAAGGAGCAATGACAGTGGTCAAGGGTGAGAGAGTGGGAACTCTATATTTACTCTCAAGCTCGGTGGATCACGTTGTTTCTTTGGCCACAGTGAAGAATGAGAAGGCTACCTTATGGCATCAGAGGCTCGGTCACTTGAGCGAAAGCGGCATGAGGGTATTGCAATTCAGAGGTATGTTAACAGATATGAAAGATGCTAACTTTGATTTCTGTGAGAACTGTGTGTTTGGAAAGCAGAAAAGAGTTAGCTTTATGAAGGATGGCAAGGAGAAGAAAATCGAGAGATTAGAGTTGGTGCATACAGATGTATGGGGGCCTTCTTCGGCGAAGTCTCTTGGAGGTAATTCTTATTTTGTCACTTTCATAAATGATGCAAGCAGGAAAACATGGGTGTTCGCACTTAAGCAGAAATCCGATGTCTTCAAGATCTTCAAGATATGGAAAGCTCTTGTTGAGAATGAAATAGGTTTGAAGGTGAAATGTCTGTTGTCAGACAATGGTGGGGAATTTTGCAATAGGGAGTTCGATGACTATTGCTCTACCCACGGGATCAGGAGAATGAAAACTGTACCGAGGACACCGCAGCAGAATGGCAAGGCTGAGAGGATGAATAGAACCATTTTGGAGCGAGCTCGGAGTATGAGACTACAAGCAGGTCTGCCTTTGCAACTTTGGGGAGTCGCTGTAGATACGGCAGTCTATCTGATTAACAGGAGTCCAGTTAGTGCTTTAGATGGAGGAATTCCAAAGGAGGTGTGGTCTGGTAAGACTGTAAATTATTCATTCTTAAAAGTATTTGGTTGTATAGCATATGCACATGTGGATCATGAGATGAGAAAGAAGCTTGATTCTAAATCTCAGAAATGTGCATTCATTGGATACGGTGGTGACGAATATGGTTATCGCTTATGGGATTATAAGCATAACAAGGTAATTCGTAGCGGATATATAGTATTTAATGAGGGCTGTATGTATAAAGACCGAACGGAAAGTAAGAATGAGAAAACAGTGGAGAAAGAGCGCTTGGAGCTGGATGAGCCACAGGATGGGATGGATCCCATGGATAAAAGAAAGGAAGAAATACCTACATCTGAAGGAGAAGAAATGACTACACCTGAGAATACACAAGTTTCAGATGAGACCGAACAGGAAAGAGAGCCATTGACTGAAGTAGATGGTTCCAGTGCTTCATCAGAGAGTGTTCCCACTTTGAGGAGGAGCACGAGGATAATGAAGCCAACCCAAAAACTTTGTCTTCCATTATATCATATTTTGTATACTGATGCAGGTGAACGAGAGAGTTACCAAGAAACTATGCAGGATAAACTTCATCTTAAGTGGGAGGAAGCCATGCGTGATGAGATGTCTTTTTTGGAGGAGAATCACACATGGAAATTAGTGAAGCGACCGGAAAAGATGAAAGTATTGCATAACAAGTGGATATACAGGGTAAAACATGAGGCAGGAGGGACACAAAGGTTCAAGGCTAGACTTGTGGTGAAGGGATACGGTCAGAGAAAAGGTATTGATTTCAATGAAATATTTGCACATATTGTCAAGATGACTTCTATCAGAGCAATACTAAGTATTGTGGCTGTGAAAGGATTGTATTTAGAGCAGCTCGATGTGAAAACTGCTTTCCTTCATGGTGATTTGGAGGAGGCAATATACATGGAACAGCCGGAGGGATATGAAGTTAAAGGAAAAGATAATTAGGTATGTCGACTGAAAAAGAGCTTGTATGGGTTGAAACAAGCGCCAAGGCAATGGTACTTGAAATTCGACAAATTTATGTTGGATTCGGGTTTTACCAGAAGCAATTCAGATCATTTTGTATATCTACAAAAGTTTAAGGATGGTAACTTTATTATACTTACTTTGTATGTAGATGATATGCTTGTGGCAGGTACATGCATGAAGAAAATTAATGATCTGAAAAGAAAGTTGGCAGGGAGATTCTCTATGAAGGACATGGGCGAGACTAAACAACTTGTTGGGATGCAAATTACCCGAGATAAGAAAAACAAGAAATTGTGGTTATCTCAGGAGGGGTACATCAAGAAGGTGTTGGAGAGATTCAATATGGATAATGCAAAACCGGTAACTACAGCTCTTGGTGGACAGTTTAAACTGTCAAAAGAGTAAGGTGTTAAGACAGATGAGGAGATGAGACACATGGAGAATGTGCCTTATTCATCAGCCGTTGGGAGTCTCATGTATGCAATGGTGAGTATAAGACCAGATATTACACATGCAGTGGGAGTGTGAGTAGATTCATGAAGAACCCTGGGAAGGAACATTGGCAAGCAGTGAAGTGGATTTTCAGGTATTTGAAAGGTACTTCAAAGTATTGTTTATGTTTTGGGGGTGGTAACATTGATGTACAAGGTTTTGTGGATTCGGACCATGCGGGTGATAGAGACAATGGTAGGAGCACTACTGGTTACGTCTTTACTGTAGGAGAGACAGCGATAAACTGGGTTTCTAGATACAATCAATTATTATTTTATTTTCGACAGAAACTGAGTATGTTGCAGCTGCAGAAACAAGTAAGGAGTTTATTTGGTTGCAGCGATTGATGAGTGAGTTGGGTTTTGATGGAGTGGATTGCAGGTTATTCAGTGACAGTCAAAGTGCAATTCATCTTACTAAGAACTCGGCGTATCATTCACGGACTAAACATATTCACTTGAGATATCACTTTATTAGATCCTTGTTAGAGGATGGCCAATTGAAGTTGGAGAAGATTGAGAGCAGCAATAATCCTGCAGATATGTTGACAAAGCCAGTTGATGGGAAAAAGTTGAGCTATTGCTCAACTTTGGTGCATTTGTATTGAATGCTGAAATCGGAACTTTAAACGATCGAGATAAAAACTTTGGACACTGGGTTTATCATGTATAGATATTACATTTTTAGCAATGGTCTCCAAGTGGGAGATTGTTGCTAATGGATCCCATTACCGTAGCGGGTTTCGGTTTATCGAAACGGGTCCAAAATCAGCCCAAACCCATTATGATATAATATAAATATAGGGTTGTGGTGCTAGGGTTTGAGTGAGCTGAAAAAAAGAAGCCGAAAAATTGGAGCCGAGGGTTTTTTCTTCTTTTGCGGCTGCTGCTATTGATTTTGTGGCCAAAAGAAATATAATTAGTGGGTGGCTGTTAATTATTTTTGGCCGGGAGCAAAAATAATCAAGGAGGGACACAAAGGGGCGGCCTGAGTTTGGTGAAGCAAAGGTTTTGCTTTGGCGGCTGTTTTTTTGTTGTTTTGGCCGAAACTAAAGAAGAAGGAGAAAAGAAGGCAGGGGCTTTTTTTTTGGGGTTCTTCTTCGGTGGTCGAAACAAAGAGGTAAATCACTGCAACAAGAGATTAGTGTAGATACCAAAAAAAAAAAAAAAATCCAAATTTGCTAAGTGGGCACACCCGCGGGAGCACCCGCAAGTTGCAACCCGCAGGAACCCCCGCGGGAAGCAACCCGCGGGAGAATTCCCGCGGGTTGCAACCCGCGGGGGCGATCCCGCGGGTTGCAACCCGCGGGGGCGATCCCGCGGGTTGCCACCCGCGGGTTGTTTTCCGTTCTTTCCCGATTATTTGTTTCCTATTTTTTGACTGATAATCCGTGATCCGATTTTTCAGGAGAGAATTGAGCCGGATTTGGAGCTTCTTCGGTCTATAAAATACAGGAATTTAACGGGAGAGGGGACTTTGGACTTTTGGATTCTTGGACTTTGGGAAGATTTCGGACGAGCTCGTGAGACCAAAGAAAAGAGCAGAGCCATCTTCTCCTGGTCGGACGGTCAACGGAGGCAGCAACGAGACTCCACCGCCACCCGAACCCACATAAAAAAGGGAATAAACTAATATTCCCGTTCTTGTAATTCTTCGGAATTTTTGTAATCTCAAATCTTTGTTGTAATCAAATAATTTTGCAATGGAATCAAAGATTCAATTTTCGGGCGTACAAAAACTGGCGACCACAGTGGGAGCTCCTCTGTTTACCACAGAGAATTTGGTGGCGCAGTCCGACCGGGTGCCGATTGGCTCAATAGTTGAGATGCTGGTCATAGAAGTTGACCAGCAAAAATATGAGGAATTTCTTTCCTCCTCTGATTCGGAGCCTAGGCGTCATCGCCGGGTGACGATGAAAAAAGGTGAGGCGTCATCGCCCACCGGAAAGGCGTCATCGCCTATGAGAATTTATGAGGCGTCATCGCCCGTTCGAACTGACAGGACGTCATCGTCTGTCAAGAACACGGCGTTATCGCCCATTCCAAAGTCAAGCCAAAAGTCAAACCAGTCCCTGACCCGCTCTCAGAAGAGAAACCTGAGGCGTAAGGCCCAGCAGGCCCGCCTCAACAGTGCCTCTGGAAAATTGCGGTCAGAAAATCCAGATCAGGAAACATCAGAGAAGAAAAATTCCAAAAATAAAAATCCGCAGGCAGAAGTGCGGGTTGCACCGCACGGGGGCAACCCCGAGGTTGCAACCGCGGGTGGAAACCCGCGGTTCCAACCGCGGGTTGCACCCCGCGGGTGCAACCCCGCTGTTGCAACCGCGGGTGGAAACCCGCGGTTCCAACCGCGGGTTGCACACCGCAGGTTGCAACCCGTGGGTTGCACTCCGCAGGAAAAATCAAGGGTTGGTTTTGGTGTCTATTCGGGCACACGCGCAGTGAGCACACAGCGCACATCTAACTTTTTGGTTACTCTCTCAGGTGTACCATCCCGTTCCTCTACAAACAAATATAAGGATGTGCTCATGAACTCACCTGAGGATAGATCTTCAAATTTCTCTTCGGATGAACATATTCATGATAGAATCCTCCAGATCCCGAAGAACAAGTCAGATGCGTGCGAGGCCCGCACAACTGCGCAGGCCAGCACACACTCCAGAAGAATCCGCAGAAGGGTTGGAGAACAATCTAATGCTGGAAAAGAGCTCAACCCCGAAATATTGCAAACTCTCCAGTATTATGAACCAAGTTTGCAACGCAAGCGGCGTCAGGTTGCAAATAGGGATAAAGAAGTATCTAAAGACTTGAGAGAATACCTCAATTGGAAGAAGAACTCTGCACAGAATACTCCTCAATGCCAATGCGAACAGTTAATCTCAACTGTTCTATCAAACTGCGAGTGCCATCCGAGACGGTCCGTTTTTGAGCGGATCACCGAATCCAAAGGAATACGGACAATAAAGAGGGTGTGCTCTGGAACCGATCTACCTGCTGCCTCATCAAATATGGTTAATAAAGGCAAAAAGGTGGTCGGAAACAACCTTTCGGATAAGGAAATTACTCCAGGGTCAAAAGGAGTTTCTATCGAACCAGAGGGCGCGCTTCTAGAAGAAGTCTCTGAAAGGCTTGAGAGACAAGAAAAACGTCTCGAACAGCACGAGGAGACCATAGAAGAAATGAAGCAACTTTTGATTGAGTTGCTGGCTCAAACTAGAAAGAACCAATCAACGCCGTCCATTTCTAGTCGGCAGAAAGGAAAACGGCCTGTCCAAATAAATGAAGACAGCGAAGACGAAGATGAAGAAGTGCCTCCTCATTCAAGAGAGGAAGAGGAAGTGAAAGTTATCCTCAATCCTCACGCAGAGAAAATAGAGAAGATGGAGAACCAATTACAAGCTCTTCTTCATCGCAAAAAGCTACAAGAGGTGGGGGTAGTCCGTCCATATCCCGTAGAATGGGAGACCGTACCCTATCCTGCAAAATATAAACCGTTGAATCTTCAATCATTCGACGGTAAAAGTTCGCCGCAGCAACACATCTTCTATTTCCTCTCACAGACAGGACATCTCATGGGGAATGATCCAACTATGACTAGGATATTTGCGAGCACTTTACGGGGGCCCGCATTTACCTGGTTTATGCAACTTCCCCAGGGAACAATTAAATCTTGGGCTGATGTAGAACGTGAGTTCCTAGCCCGATTCTTTGAAGATGATACAGAAGTCTCCATATTATCTTTGCTAGCAGCGAAGCAAGAAGAAGGCGAAACGGTCAAAACTTATGTCGAGCGGTTCCGAGAACTTTCTGTTCGATGCCCACATGGCATGACGCAGGATACGCTTGTGGAAACCTGCAGACATAACTTGTTGACCGATATCTTAGACAAGATGGGTTCGGTCGAATCCAAGTCATGGAAGGATCTGCTTAAGCAGGGCGAACAGGCCGAAGAAATACTTCGACGTCTCGAAATGCAACAGTCTGCAACCGGAGACGGTGCAAACGAATCTCCATTCCATTTTTCCCGTTCAAAAGGGAAAGACATAACGGCAATGACGGTAGAAAGTACACCGAAGCAGAAACCATGGCCAACTACAAGCAACACAGCAAAGTCGCCCAGACTTCAAAAGCAGTATTCGTTCAAGGATGAACATACTGCTACTATGTTCAATCTGCTCACCAAACGCAAGATGCTTAAATTGCCGGAGAGCAAGAGACCTGAAGAAGTAGGGAAAACTAACGATCCGAATTACTGCCTGTACCATCGGATTGTAGGTCACCCCACAAAAAATTGTTTTATCTTAAAAGATAAAATTCAAGCGTTGATTGACGCTGGAGCAATTCAGCTCAAAGCTGAACAAAAAAGGAGTTAGAGCTAACTCCGACACATTTAATGCGTGAGGTCTAAAGGTACCACTTGGGTTCACAACAATTCCCAAAAAATGGGCTCAGGGCGGTTAATTTAAACCCCCATATATATAAAAAAAAAAAAATGAATCACCCAATGCCGACAAGGCTACGGGAAGAGAATAGATTTCTCGCCAACCCTATCATACTGAGGGTAATAAGTATGAACCACCCATCGCCGACAAGGCTACGGGGAGAGAATAAATTTCTCGCCAACCCCACCATACTGGGGGTAATAAGTATGAATTACCCAACGCCGACAAGGCTACGGGAAGAGAATAAAATTCTCGCCAACCCCACCATACTGGGGGTAAAAGGCATGAATCACCCTAAGCTGCTAAGGCAAAGGGAAGAGAAAAGTTTGGCACTTAAGCCCAAACGAAATCCTTGACTACTCACCATGCTGAGGGGAATAGCATGGCTAGCCCAACTCAAACGGTAGTTGGTAAAGGCAAAATCAAACCCGTTGATAGCTGGGGGTTTGCTAAAAATCCCACGACAAATCTGTCACAACAGTATTCTTATCCGAATATAAGAATACATCACTGCCCTAAGCTGCTAAGGCAAAGGGAAGAGGAAAAGTTTGGTATTTAAACCCAAACGAAATCCTTGACAACTCATCATGCTGAGGGGAATAGCATGGCTAGCCCAACTCAAACGGTAGTTGGTAAAGGCTAATCAAATCCGTTGATAGCTGGGGGTTTGCTAAAAATCCTAATCAGATAAATCTCCTGTCACGTTAAGATTTCACCTCTGACAGCAAAACTTTTCTTGTCATTTTGCTCCAACAGAGCAAGCGACACTCCAAAATATTAGTCAAGTTAAAATCATACCTCTGACATCATAATTCAAAATCAAATGAGATAAGATCCGATTAAATCCCCTGTCACGTTAAGATTTCACCTCTGACAGAAAAGAAAATTCACACTTCATCAAGTCCAACATTACAACCTCTGATGAACGTGCTTTTAATATCGTTAAGTTGAAAATCACCTCTGACGAAAATCATCTCCCTATCAAGTTAACAGTTACCTCTGATAGTCCGATTCCAAAACTAAATACGTTAACCGTCACCTCTGTTTAGTCAGCTTGTCCCTATCACGACCAGATCCTCTGAATAGGTTAAGCTCCAAGACACGTTTAATGTCACCTCTGTCTTTTCCTGATTCGTCATACTAGATGTCACTGAACGGTTAGGATTAAAATAAGCACGTTAATATTATACCTCTGCTTGACCTAAAATAAGCACGTTAACATTATACCTCTGCTTGTCCTCTAATGAGTACGTTAAAATCATACCTCTGCTTGTTATGGAATAAATAAATATATTAATAGTTATCTCTATCGACCAAATCTTTTAAAAGGTCTATAACCAAAATTAAAAAATCCAAAGTATTTCGAAATTCAGTACGGTTCAATACAGAACTTCAAAAACTTTGGAGGGGGTTATGTAGATACCAAAAAAAAAAAAATCCAAATTTGCTAAGCGGGTTGCAACCCGCGGGTGCACCCGCGGGTTGCAACCCGCGGGAGCCCCCGTGGGAAGCAACCCGCGGGAGAATTCCCGCGGGTTGCAACCTGCGGGAGCCCCCGCGGGTTGCCACCCGCGGGAGGATTCCCGCGGGTGGCAACCCGCGGGGGCGATCTCGCGGGTTGCCACCCGCGGGTTGATTTCCGTTATTTCCCGATTATTTGTTTCCTATTTTTAGACTGATAATCCGTGATCCGATTTTTCATGAGAGAATTGAGTCGGATTTGGAGCTTCTTCGGTCTATAAAATACAGGAATTTAACGGGAGAGGGAACTTTGGACTTTTGGATTCTTGGACTTTGGGAAGATTTCGGGCGAGCTCGTGAGATCAAAGAAAAGAGCAGAGCCATCTTCTCCTGGTCGGACGGTCAACGGAGGCAGCAACGAGACTCCACCGCCACCCGAACCCACATAAAAAAGGGAATAAACTAATATTCCCGTTCTTGTAATTCTTCGAAATTTTTGTAATCTCAAATCTTCGTTGTAATCAAATAATTTTGCAATGGAATCAAAGATTCAATTTTCGGGCGTACAATAAGGGTTTGATCTCAAAATCTTGTGTGATTTCTTTGTGATTTCTGTTGTGGTTGAGAACTAGAGTTTTGTAATTCTCTTTTGATATAGTGGAAGTTTTTTGATCGTGTCCCCGTGGACGTAGGTATATTGCCGAACCACATTAAATCTGCGTGTTCTCTATCTCTGTTATTTTTTCTCTTCGGTTAACTATTTGATTCCGCTAGTTGTTGCATTAGTATTATTCTGCTATATTTTGCTAACACTATGTAGGTGAACCTCTAATACAAAATATAAAACAATAAGTTTGTCAAAGTGAAGGGTACATAAAAATCAACTCTCTCCTACAACAACAACAAAATAAAAAGGTTCTTCGTGGTTCTCGTATTTTCTCCATGTAGAGAGCTATCTCCTCCAATCAAGTCTGATCTGGAGAAGGCTGATGATCTCCGTATTCCTCCTGAGATCTGCACACGCTCCTCATCTGAGAGTATATTTGCTCAAAAAATAACATTATAAATAACCATGCATGAACATGTATGAAAAGAATATACGGTTGAATTAAAAATTCTATTATTTCTCTCTCTCTCTCTCTCTCTCCATATATTCCAACATAAGACTGCAAGTAGGGTCCTAACCAACTGTGATGTAATGTCACTGGCACCTAATCTGCATTCTAAACTGGTGCAGGCACCTATATTGATATTGACCTCAATAATTCTTGCACAGTTTATCCGGAATTCATTAGTAAATTAGCAATTCAATAATAAGTGATTGGTAGATTCTCAATCCTTATTGCATGCAAATAGATGTTCGGACCTATCCATCCTTTTTTTTTTTGTAAAACTGGCCAGGTGAGTAAAGATTTTTTAATGGCCAGTTATTAAAACACCCTTACTTTAAGTGAGCAAGCAGTCTTCCAAATCCACGATGTATTTTTCGATACAACACCGTTATTTATAAAATGATTATATGTAGATTTGACGAAAAAAACTCCATCCTTGTTCCATCTCAAATGGAGTTGATCGTCCAGCATTTGAGCTGGTCGATCAGTGATACTTTTAACCCTTAAAGTTGTGTTTTCTCTTGGACAGAAGTAGGATGTCTTAGGCTCAAACTCAATCTTGATCTGCCCCAATAATTGCTAACCTTAGCAACCTTTTCCCGTGAAAGTTGGAACGTCACAGCAAACATAATTTTTAGAGATACTTATGAGCACCATCTATCATATCAAAATGCTATATTGTGACCGTTACCCAGTCTATACTCCAAACTTGACTATACGATGTGTCTAGACATCGTAATGCTCTTCCAGAATCCGGATTTATTGCATGAACTCTGAGCTTCTGTGTTCTAAGTACTGTTCCTAGGACAATATAAATAATATCAACATACGATTGTCGTCGAGACCTTTCATGATTCTTTCAAGTATAACTTGGAGATTTCTCTAGGAAATGTTTAGAAGATAACACTACTTCGATCTCTTACGAGAGAACAATAACATCATATCATTGGAATAGATAGTAAATGGCAAGTACGCTGAGGGAGCAAATTGCGAGCATTCAATTTTTTATTCGGATCTATTCTTTAATGGGTACCATGGTTTGGTTCGGGATTAGTTTTAATTTTAGGTCATTTGGTTAGGATTAGAGTCTGCTCTTCTTTATCTTTCGAACGAAGTGATGAGAAATGATGAAATAAGCGGTTTTGTAGGGTATAACGAGAACCCAATAAGAAAAGGAAGAGAGTTTTCAGAAGTGTAATGGAAAATTCGGACTAAAATTTTAACTAGTCTGAAGAAAGTTATTGGGAGGCTAAAGTGAAGTAATTTAAAGGATTTAGGAGACTAAAATTAAAATATAAAAATTTCAGAGATTAAAATCTAATTTTTAAAAATTTAAGGAACCGATATATAAAAACCCCTTCCTCTTTTTTTTTTTTTTTTTCCCTTCATTTTCTCTCTCAAACCAAAATAACGTTCCCTCCTTTTTATCCTAGTATATACCCTGCATCACTTTCTCTTCTCCCTCAAATTCTTGTCATCAATGGACCATTACTCATAAGAAAATTTAAAAAAAAGAAAAATTTAGAATATACAAATCAATTCAAACTGATAAACAACAAGAAAAACTTTGTTCCTAGATCAAATTAATCCTCCCGATTCATCATCTCATGGACAAACATTTTGACAAGTACTAACAGAATCTAATCAAATCCTCCATAACTGAGGAGAGCTAAAAACTCGGCAAAAATCATCGACTCATCACCCTAATAATAATTTCTTTCAAGCAAAAAATTCAATCTCTTTATGCTAAAGAAGAGAGTGAGGCCCGATAGAAACTACAAAATCTTATATATAATAATAAAAAATAACATCTCAAATTAAACAAACATTCAATATACCCATATTTTAGCTAGATCTTCACATCCTTAAACACTCATAAAACACATACTCTAATAAAAATAAATTCAAATAACTTAATCGGATCTCTCTTTGATCTTCATTAGCCTCTAATCTTTCTGACTTTGTGCCAACCCTTCTTGCAGGAGTCACCGACCGCCTTCATCCCTTTCTTGAGCAGATGCTTCAGCTCCTTCGCCCTCTCCTTCACCTGCTTCACAAAATCTGACATTTTTTGTTATCGCGTTTTTTTTATGGCGATGAGAGCTTGGCATCCAAGAACAGCAATACGAAGAATGCTTGAAGTTAAGGAAACAAAAAGACTTTGGGGGAGTTTCCAAAGGAGCACACCACTTTTCCTAGTGAGCCCACTTTTAAAATTGGAAGCTGAGAAAAAAGAACTATGTAGTGTATATAGTGGGCTCACTAATAAAATTGGTGTGCTTCTTTGGAAACTCCCAACTTTGGGAATGGTTAATAATGGGGATGATTTTGGTGGGATCGCCATGTTGGTGGTGACACGTTGAGGAACTAGATTCTTCGATGGCGATCCCCACTTACAGATAGGATAAGAGTGAGTTGGGTCGAGTTGGGTCATTAAAGTTCGGATGCAGACATGTGAAGATAAGCAACGGGCACGGGTGGGTAAGGATATGGAGTCTCCTTTTATGAGTGTCATTTAGAGAGAATTTCAAATAGGGATGATACGCGGGTCCAAAAAATAATTCTTGACATTTATTTTTTAAAATTTTAAATTAGAAAAATAAAATTTTAATTGTTAATTTAAAATTCTAAGTAAAGTTGGTTTCATCACTAATTTCGACTATTTATTAGAAATGATCAGTGAACTGTCAAAATTTTTCTTAATTCCTTTTCTAAACTTAAAAAAAAAAATACTATCCATTAACTAGATGGATTCTAAGATTTTACTTTGGATGATTCTCATAATATCTTGCATTAAAGGACATCCAGACATAGTTAGAGTTGAGAATAGGTGTATTTAAAAACTAGTCTTTGGCATGTCTACATAAAATTTTTAAATTAACAATTTTAATTTTAAAATTCGAATTTTAGAATAAGGCAATTTAAGAGTTGGTTATTGGAGCCGTACATAATCATATCTGAAGCTACATGGATTCGATGCAAGGAAGATAATGGATGGGCCGAATTTTTTGCCATCCTACTCAAAATTTTGAATTAAAAATAAAAATTTTATTTTACTAATTCAAAATTTTGAATTGGACGGATCAAGAATTGGCCCTTCTGTACATTCTCATTTCTAACCTGGTGCAACTTAAGAAGAATTTTACAAATTTTAAAAAAAAACTATAGTAGGAAAAACCCATGCTCTTCCGAACCACTCAAAATACCCACAATAGAATATGCTCTAGAGTGGACACCCAAAGAAAGACGACGTGGATTTCTTGATGAATTAGACTTGGCAACAAGTGATTTGAATTTATGCGAACATTATCTATATGGCACTTGCAAACGTTTATTTCTTTGAATCTCTGGTTCACTGCAGTAAAAAGAAAGAATTAAAAATTTTGAGAATATATGCCAGATTTATGCCGAAATTAAAACTATTTAGTGCAATATAGAAGAAAATTACAAATTTTAATTCTTCATAATATTTTTCACCATTGAACTGAACATATTGAAGATTTTAAAACAACTTGAATTACTCAAAAAATCTTAAACAACTTGAATTTGCAGAAATTGAAAAAAAAAAAAATCCCTTACAAATTTACCTCATAAAGAATTATTGAAAAAGATTTTTTTAACTATTTTTGAAGAAGAAATTGTTAAAGAACTTAATTTTGGCGACAAGGGAGCACATGAGAAGTTAGCCGTTGTGACGAGAGTTAGCGACGACAACAGAGGAGGCACTGCGGGGGGTGCAGATGGGAATTGGTTGTCAGAGGCGAGAGTAGCGGAGCGATGATAATGACTTGGATAGCGTTGAGAAAGTATCTCTAGGACTCTAGATTTAAAAGTATTTAGAGCATAAGGGTATTTAGGACATAATTAATTACATTCAGCTTTTTAATACCAACAATGTTATTGGAGTGTGGATAACCTAAAAAAAAAAAAGATTAGGGAGGTTTTTTGGGAAAGCCATAGTACTTCTTAGGGGTTTTTGGGTACTTTAGACTAACTAAAAGAAGTGTAGGCTAAAATTTCCATTTTCAAGTGGGATATGAAAGTAGTTTTTCCTTACAAAAATAATGTCTTTCAAACTCTTGTTGGAGGCTGTTAGCCGGTTGCGTATGGGCCAGGCCGTGCTTCTCAAAACGGTAGTTTCCAAAGTAGCACACCAATTTTTCAGTGAGCTTACTTCCAAGTGTATTTTTTTTTCGAACTCAAAATCCGAACAGTTATAAAGTAGGCTCATTAGTAAATATGGTGTGCTACTTTGGAAACGCCCCCTCAAAACCCGTGTTTTGGAGCTGGTTTTAAACTCAACCCGACCTGCTTTCTTTGCACCCAAATCAAAACCTCCAAAATGGGAGTTTCCAAAGGAGCACACCATTTTTCCTAGTGAGCCCACTTCTCAACTTTCAGCCTGATCAAATTTGACTGCCCAGTGGGCTCACTAGGAAAATTGGTGTGCTCCTTTGGAAACGCCCTCCAAATTGAGTCTTTTAATTTGCGGAACTACGGGTTTTGAGAAGCAGGGTTTATTGTCTTTTCTCTACTGTCCCTCTCACTTCAGTCGCTCGCTAGGGTTTCTCAAATCAACGAACAAGAGCGCGAGAGAGATTCAACCGAAGAATCGGCCATGGTCTCTCCTCACAAGCTGCTGGGCCCCGACACCGATGCAGCGGATCGAGCTAATGCACGCCCTTCCCTCTCTCCTCTCTCCTTTCTCATCCAGCACATTGGTTCGGGCTTCGATTTCTGACGGTTGAATTTGTTTGATTTCGTTTAGGGGCCAAAGGCGTCTGGTTGGGCTCAAGCACAGTCGAAGGAGGTTAGGCTTCCGGACCTCGCTGCAGATCTAGCTTGACGACGTGGACGTTCAAATTGTAAGTTTGCGCGTGTGTGTCAATTTGAAATAGTGGGAAATGCCGTAGTGGGAAATGCAAGTCGCTATGTTAATCTATATTGAATGCTGGCATGTCAATTTGAAATTGTCGAGGGTTGGTGCTAGTCTTTGGATGGGCACATAGTAGGACCTTATGTAGACTTAAATTCCGTGATTGCTACTATCTTGAAAAATCACATGTCAAAATTGTAAATTCATATGCTTTCTATTGAAATATAATTAAGACATAGTGCTGAGTTTTGGTAGAACAGTAATATAAGCTTACTAGCCTACCCCAAAATAAGTGGGATAAAAGATTTAGTTGTTGTTGTACAGTAATGGAAGTTTATGAAGGTCAAGCTTTCTTGAAAACGCCATCTTGGAAAATGTTAATCACTATGATTATTTGGATTGAATGTTGGCATGTGGATTTGAAATTGTCAAGTGGTGGTAGACTTTGGATAGACACAATTAGGACTTTACCATGACCAGATTCCATGAAAGCAACCATTTTATAAAAATGTACTTGTCGGAATACCATGTGGCAGGGGGGCATATGTTTTATCTTATTTCTGTACGGACATAATCGAATTGATAGAATCCATCATACGACAAAGTTTGATTACGAAAAATTATGAATCTGTTTTTTAAATTTAAAAATTGTGACCCTTGGGCACAAACTTAACTTTAGGATATGATTTATAACCTGGGTTAAATTGTGGAGCGAAACTTAATTTTTATTTGTTAGCTCTATCAACTGCAATTTTGAAATTCTCCTTATTTGTTATTAATTATTTTCTATCTAAACTAGTCGGTAATCGCAATTGAAATGTTTAAGTTTATTGTGTATTATCTAGAAGCATAAATGAATGAATACATTTTAGCCAAAGTCTTATATATATATATATATATATATATATATATATATATATATATATATATATATATATATATATATATATATATATATATATATCGTATGGGATTTTGGATTCCCGGTACACGAATACACCGTAGTCTGAAATTGTCAATATCACCAATAAACCATGCTGTATATTACTGATTTTTTTATATCATAAATGATCGCCCAATGCTGATTTTAGCCATGACTTGAACCTTGATCAACGATGGATCTGTACTAACTTATTTCCAAATGTTACCACTTGTTCTAGACTCAAGATGCTTCTTTTTCTTATTAGAGTTAAACCCTGATGCCATAGAAATATAATAAATAAGTGATAAGGTTACATAGAGGTTTGGAGATTTTATTTTTTCCTTAAGTTAGGTGTGTGCAACCCCCACCTCTGACTATATATAAGTCTGCTTCTGCACCTGATTCCGTTCCACCATGCAGAATTTTCAGCTAATAATTGGTCCTTATGGGGTCCATCAATATCTTTAGGCAGCATTTTCTTTTTTCTTTTTTCCTATGTACCTTCAAAGATGAAAATCTTATGAACCTGTAGCATCTCAACAGCTATCAGACTAACCCAGTCGATAAATGTGAAACTATGTGGATGCCCCAGATACTCCCTAACTTCTGCAATGGTGCTTTGGGATTTTTGTCAGATTGTGATGCTGAGGCATTCAACAAAGTGGATGGATGTTGTTACGTAAAGCTTAGGTTCGATGTGCTGGTGATAGTCTGGTAACCCATAGACAAAGTGCACCAAGGGTTAGAACTGGAGAAATGAAAGCAATGGAGATTAGAATATTGATGAAATGCTAGCTCAGTGTGACAGCAAAAATTCTATTTGTTACTGGTTTCGTTAATCTGTTGAGACAGTTTTGTTTCCCCTTTATTTTGATTGTGGATCCTTTCAATGAAGAAAGTATGAGTGCCCGGTAGCATCTCAATGCTAATTGACATTAGTTGTTGACTAATGCATAAAGTAAAAAAAAAAAAAAAAAAAAGATAGTATATTCAATCTTGTGATATAATCCTTCTGTTGAGGAATATTGACAATATTTACACTTCTCATTGTATATTGTCCATAATATAGTTACTTGACTAAATGTGGAAAAGTTAATATTCTAACGTGCACGGACTATGGAGTTGGTGTTGAATTGGTGTGATAAAATAAATCTATTATGCATGAGCATGCAAAGTATAGCTGAATCAGAGCTCTTGACAATGTTTATCCATACAAAAATGTACTTATAATCAACATGTCTAATGCTTAATCTAATCATATATGTTCATTTTTTAATATTCTGACCAGTTATTGTATGCATATCTGGCATTGTTTTCATTATGTGCAGAAACAAGCGGCATTGATTGTCCAGATTGCATTATTATCTGTGGTGATTGAGAAAAATTATTGTTTCTTTATCACTTAGTATTATCCTTGCTAATCACATGGATGCCTTTAGCTATTCAGAGTATTCATGTTGTCTTTGTTTTCTACCCTTTTGGCTTGTTATATGTTTTTTATATATTTATTATATTTTCTGATGTGGCTGACAAATATCCAGGCACTTAACAGGGTAAATTAAGTGATGAACGCTGCCTTAATGAAATTGAATGCATCAGGCTCCCTGTTTCTGCCAATGGGGAGGTACTGTCTCTCTCTTCTTCCATTCTTTATACATGCATACCAAGAGATTGTATGATATTTCATCTGCCGATAGGTTTCATCTTTGATAATGTGTAGGGGCTTCTAATCATTTGTTCTGTAGTGGGTTCTATTTGGACAAGAACCATTAGTGATTTTTCTTCTTGCAGAAGGCCTGTGGAACATGGAGAGGCGAGATCCCATAGCCTCATTTTACACTCTTATGTGGATGATAGACACACAGATGTAGCTTGGCTGTGTCTTAAATTTTTTTCTCCTTTATTCTTTTATGTCTTTTCTTTTCATTTCTAGCTTTGGAGGATGGTACGATTCTTTTGGCTTTAACATGCAGGCTGTTGTACTTGGGTTATCTTGTTGCAGATATTCAAAAGTACCTAAAAGGCCTTTTTGGATCTGGTTCGAGGCAGCAATTAGTAACACTAATAAAGGTTGGACTTTTGCAAGCCGCTTAGATTTCTTCTTTTAATTTGTGCCAATGTACTTCAACCATTTGTCGGCTTCAAAGAGAACATTTTCTCTTTCAATCTTGTAAGTTTCTTATGATAATAGCTAGGGTCTGAATCATGTAGAAATTGAACAATTATGCTTCAAATAAGTCATGCTTTTTACCTTCCTCTCTAATAAATCACGCCTTTTAGCTCATATTTTAAGTGATACCTAAAATCATAGTACTTGTTTGTTCATCTTCCATTATTAGGAGCTCAACGGGATGAACCTAGTGGTTTTGGTGATCCAATGCTGAATGTTTTGTCCTTGATTTTAGAGGTGCTATTGTCCTACGTCAAGCTGTTGTTTTTTGAAACATTAAGCCTCAGTCCTTTCTGTGCTCATTACACGAATCGATAGGTTATGCATATTTTTGTTATAATTTCGAAGTAAGTTTTACTTCGGCAAGATTTTTTAATTGAATTAGTTTGGTTTTGGAACCATGCTCTTTTAGATATATCATGAGAAATTAGAAATTTTGGTTGTATTATGTCTGTAATAATTAGTTTAGTGCATATATATGTATCTGTGATGGGTGTGATGAGATGTTCATGCTTCGTGAATGCGTGCATGTATATTTAAAAATGTAAAGGAATATATTGTTTACGCTAAAACAATGTAAATGATATGACATATATTCTTCTAGTTTTTTGAAAAAAAAGTTTAGCTAGAAAATTTTTACGGTTTTAGTTGGATTTGGCCAAAATAGTATTTTCCTATCATGCTAACTGCAATGACAATGTTATGGTTACTAATTAACATTTCTTTTATTTTTATTTTTATTTTTTTTGGGGGTTTGGGGGGGGGGGGGGGGGGGGGGGGGGGGGGGGGGGTGTGGGGTTGGGGTTGGGTGAGGTTACGAAGCTGAAGTTAGGATTGTGTAGCTTCTTGTACGTTCTTTCTGGAAACTCTGTGTCAAGCATAGAAGTGGAAATTTAGGCTTCATAGATGGATCTGTGCCAATAATTGCAGTTGAAAAGAATTAGAGATGTGTTGGGCTGATAAATACATAGTTTTTTATGTGGAAATCCAAAAGGATTAGAGATGTGTTGGGCTGATATATACATGGTTTTCTCCATTAACAGTCGTGGTGGAACAGTATAGGTTAGTAGGATACAGAAAATTGAATACCAGCAGCAAATAATACAAGCAGAGGCATAAAGAGAGGCCAAAAAGGCTTTAAGAAAGCTGAGATTAAAAGGGTGGAAGAAGAGAACCTAGTTTCTATTGCAAACCTTTTCTTTAAAGGAATGATGAATATTTTGCTTTATCAGAGTACTGGTGCAAGTAAAACAAACTTTTGTCAGGTATTTGTTTTGTTTTTCTTCTTTTTTTTTGTTCGAATGCTGTGTGGGATTATAACACTACTTGTTTTGAATTTTAGGCTCTCAGTTTTAGCTGTTTTGATGTTTTCATCTGTTTTGGTTAGAGTGTCTATGTCAGCATTTGAAGTGGTGAAAACTAATTGGGTATGTCCTCGCAGTGCCGGAAATTTCCTGCTCTATGAGCAAAAACGTCCGTATTTCTTCCACTATTCAGGCCTCCAAACCTTGTATCATCACATACAAGTCCTGAGCTTCCTTAGGATCAAAATTTACTTGTCCAGGGATTCACTAGCCCTTCCATCAAGTGGTTATAATACTTTGTATTCACATATAATCATTCATTTTATACCCACTTAATGTATGGTGAAATGAACTGCATACCCCGTGATTTTTAATCCCAAGGAAGCTGTTAGATGTACATCAACATGACTAATAAATACTAGCGAATAATGTGTATGGATCATGTTTTTTAATAGAATATGGCTATTTTGCTGCCAGTGCAGGAAATATTACTGTGCTTCCAGCACACATCCGGAAATCCCTAAATAATTATAATTTTTTTGAATAAAATATTATATATATTAACATAATTTGTCACTCCTCTTTTACATTCTTGCCCCGCCATAACCCTGCATAATGGACCCCGCCATAATATGTCAATATTATTTTATAATACTCTAGAGGAAAAAGAATAATATTTCAGTTGCTTGGCTTGGCACATGATTTTTTTTGGATTAATTTGATGTCAAATCACGTTCTTACATGATGTTTTCAAATTTTGTCAAATTAATAATGAACTTCTCACATAATGTTGGGATCGAAACAAATGTTTCTCTTGATGTGAGTATGATAGAGGAGATTAGAAAAAGTACTTTTTGCAACATTGTTGCTTTGGATATTCTTGAATTTACAGTTTCAAGTCCTTTGCTCCATTCATTTACTTAATGTACATTGCTTACGCAATACAATTTGTTTTCCAGGTTTAAGATGCGGTTTGAGCTTAATGAAGTTGAAGCAAGGAGTAAGAATATGCATCGACCATGTCGTTTCTTGTTAAATGCGTTGATGGCTGAAGGAAGAGATGTTGATAATGGCAGAAGGTACTGACTTGCCAACACTATCTTCTATTGATTTATTACATTACATCATTCAACTTCATACCTGGCTAGATGAGATTTACTGTTCCAGTTCTCAATTTTGTATTTGTCACAGGTTTGTGGGAATCTTTAGATTCGTCTCCGATCCGAATGAAAAGTGGCAGTTGGTTATCAACTGTCTTGGCACTTCGATCTGTGAAAACTCCCAACAATTTAAGAGTACATTTGGTCAACTTAAATTTGCTTACTAGGTCTTTTCTAGCTGTCAGTTCTCACTATTAAGGCACTCAATTTTCTCTTTCTAGTTTAAGTAGACTTCACTGTTGCTTTTCCGCTAAAATAAAATCATGTAGTACCAATGCATTTAGGATATTGTGGATGATTCTTGGTACTTATTTACCCTGTATTTTCAGGGTTTTGAGCATGTACAGTTTATGGGATGATATTGGTAGTGCTGTTGGTAGCGCGAGAGCACATGCTGATCCACTTGAAACAATTTTCTACAATCGAACCTCTAAAGGTATGTATCTTTGTCCTGCTATAAGCTGATTGTCTATGAAATTTTTCCACGTGAATACACTCGCTAAACGAAGTTTGGCCCTCTAATTTTATAACCATAGTAGAAATATAGGCAATTTAACTTATTTATATACATATTTAGCGAATTTTTAACTTAATTACAAACCATCCATTAATAATCTATGAATGTTTGTCATATGTAGATACTCATTAAATGGAGCTTATCTGTCAGTTTTTACAACCATATGTGTCCTATGGGCTTCTTTCGTATTTTGGCATATATACTTTCTACTTATTTAGCGAATTTCCAGCGTAACTTACAAACGTAATATCGTCCGTACGCTCACTAAATAGGGTTCAACTTTCAACTTTCATAGATATATGAGTCATATAAATCGTTTTTCTTATGTTCATAATTAGCGGTTTCTAGCGTAAGTTTCAAACCATCTATTAGTAATTTATGAAACTCTATCACATATATATACTTGCTAAATATTGATTAGTTATCAATTTCTGTAACTGTAAGAGTGTTATAAGCCAATTTTCTTTGACATCTGTTTATATGTATTTAGCGAATTTCAAGCATAAGTTTCCAACCATTCGTTAATAATAAACAAAAGTTTGCATAATTATAGGAGATTTATAACTCGCTTATCTTATTTTGGCATATTTTTATAAGTATTTATGGAATTTTTAGTTGAACTTTCAAACCATTCATTAATCATCTATGAAATTCTGCCACGTGTACATTCATAAGAGGGTGCTTGGCAACTAGTAAACTAGTAAGGTGGGTGGTTTGTAACTGTAACAAGTTGCAAGTGGGGGTCTTTCGCTGTTTGACTGTGCTGTAGTTGTAATATTTTGTAACTGTAGTTATAATTAGTTACAAATTTGCAACAGTAGTTGCAGGAAAAAGTGCCTATGATACTTTTACTCTTCTCTTTACTAACTATCATAACTCTCGAAAATTTTAAAAAAAAAAATTAAGAATTTTGTAACTCTAGCTGTAACTTGCAACTCTCAGTATAAATACAGTATAAATACAGTAATATAAGTTGCAATAACTTATATTACTACAGCTTCACTTGTAATAATATAAATTGCAACTTGCAACTCTACTTGCAAGCGTCCAAATGACCCCTAAATTGGATCTAGTACTCAATTTTCATAGTCATAAGTAGGGCTGAGCAGAGTTCGGTTAAAATCGAAATAAATAACTGAAACTGAACTGAATAAGCAAAATCGAACTGAACTGGTCGAATTATTTAAGAATTATATACATACACAAATAGACACACATAGACACACAGACACACAAGCACGCTCGTGCGCATATATATATATATATATATATATATATATATATATATATATATATATATATATATATATATATATAAAACAATGGGATACCACATACCTATATGCTTAATAAAATGATTAGCATTATAATTTCTAAACAAGTTTAATTTAAAATTCGGTTTTTAAGCGAACTGAACCTGTTCGGTTTGGTTTTGATTCCTGTTCCTATTCTGTTCGGTTCGGTTTTGCCATTTGGCAAAAATTAAACAAAACTGATCGATACTCACCCCTAGCGAGGAGAATCTTTTAGATTGCTTTTCTTATATTTCGCAAGTTTAAAATAAATTTCTAGCATAACTTTTAAACCATTTGTAATAATATATGAAACTTTACCACACTGCCCACATGTATATGCTCAGTAAATTTGGCGTACCACTATTTTCATAACCATATGAGTCGTATAGGCTACTTTTCTTTGGCATACCTTCTATACGTGTTTAGTGAATTTCTAGTATAAATTCCAAACCATCCATTAATACTTTAAGAAACTTTAGCACATTTATACACTTACTTAATGAAGTTCATCCTCTACTTTTATAGCTATAGAAATCTTATGGACAGCATTGCTTATTTTGATATTTTTTAATGTAATTAGCGAATTCCTAGCATAACTACACAAACCATTCAGTAATAATCTATGAAACTTTACTCAATCTTTGAAACTTTATCAGATGTTCACACTACTAAATTGGATTTAAACCAACTTTCATAGTCATATGAGTCTTATAAACTGTCTTTCCTTATTTGTACATGTTCTGTATTTTGCAAATTTCTAGTATAATTTTCCAACCATGCGCTAATAATTTATGAAATTTTTCCACATGTACATCCACGAAATGGAGTTTAGCCATCGATTTTTATAACCATAGTAGTCCTATAAACTCACATAATGGTTTCTCTTATTTTAATATCTTATTTTAATATCTGTGTAAACTTACACATATTTAGCGAATTTCTAATGTAACTCTCAAACCATCCATCCATAATATGGAAGTTCGCACGTGAAGTAAGAATAAAACAATTTTTTTAGTAATATAAAATTAATTTTATCTATTTTGTATTTGACAAATAATAAGTTAGATTCTAATATTTCAATTTTTTAAAATATTTTGTAAAAAACTATAGAATACCAAAGTACGAAAGCACTATTCTCCAAATAAAATATTTTATTTTTTTTATCAGTCTGGTTGAATTATTTCGATTTTAATGAAACTTTGTTCATCCCTACAAAAGAGTAGAAAATTGACATGCCGTAGAAGCTTTGCTACTGTTAATTTGGCAATGTCAACAAATGTTTAGATTCTGAATTGTGTGGCTACAGGGATAGTATTGTATCTGTAGTGTCCATTTCATTACATCATAATTTCTTAATAATTGACTGTTATCCATTTTGCTGTGCTGGACGCTATTTGATTAATGGTAGGGGCTCTCTCTCTCTCTCTCTCTCTGTGTTTGTGTGTGGGCGGGGGGCGGCGGGGGGGGGGGACGCCATTTGATTAGTGGTAGGGGCTCTCTCTCTCTCCCCATCTCTCTGTGTGTGTGTCTGCGGACGCCATTCGATCGTAGTAGGGGCTCTCTCTCTCTCTCTCTCTCTGTCCCCCCTCATCTCTCTGTGTGCGTGTGGGGACGCCATTTGATTAATGGTAGGGGCTCCCTCTGTCTCTCTACCCTTCTAGAATCTGGCTTCTCTCTCTCTCCCCTCATCTCTCTGTGTGCGTGTGGGGGCGCCATTTGATTAATGGTAGGGGCTCTCTCTCTCTCTCTCTCCCCATCTCTCTGTGTGTGTGTCTGGGGACGCCATTCGATCGTAGTAGGGGCTCTCCCTCTCTCTCTCTGTCCCCCCTCATCTCTCTGTGTGCGTGTGGGGACGCCATTTGATTAATGGTAGGGGCTCCCTCTGGCTCTCTCTCTCTCTCTACCCTTCTAGAATCTGGCTTCTCTCTCTCTCCCCTCATCTCTCTGTGTGCGTGTGGGGGCGCCATTTGATTAATGGTGGGGGCTCCCTCTGTCTCTCTCTCTCTACCCGTCTAGAATCTGGCTTCTCCCTTTCTCTACCATCTTTAAACTCGCGCCTCTCTGAGATTTTAGTAGGGATGGACAATCCGTCGGATTCAACGGAAGTCAGGGGATTCCGACCGATTCCGATGAAAGGGAGGAGACGAGATTTTGAGATTTTGACTGTCGTTCTCGACGAAATCTGACCGAATTCTGGCCGACTCCAGGTCGGTCGGATGCCAATGGAGGCGTGTAGACACCAAAAAAAAAAATTTACATCGGGGTCCACCCGCGGGAACTCCTCCCGCGGGTGCCAACTCGTGGGAGGGATCACGCGGGAGGGCACCCGCGGGAGAATTCCAGCGGATCCCACCCGCGGGAGGAATCCCGCGGGTGTCCGCGGGAATTCCTCCCGCGGGACACCCGTGGGAATCCCTCCCGCGGGAGGCTCCCGCGAGTGCCAACCCGCGGGTTGTTTTTCGCTTCCGTTTCGCTTCTGTTCCGTTTTGGATGGTGATCCGGATTTTTGGGGATTTAATCGGATTCGAGGGAAGAATTTGAGCCGGATTAGAAGCGCTCCTCAATATATAAAATTGGGAACGGAGTTCAGAAGGGGAAAAAGAAGGAGATTCTTTTGGAGAGGGAATTCTTTGGCGAGGCAATTTTCCAGAGGCCGGAGTCCAAAAATCCAGAGAGGAGTTCCTCAATCCAGAGAGATCGGATCGTCAACGGAGTGCAGAATCAAGACTCTACCACTGCCAGAACCCACAAAAATAAAGGGAAATCGAAATCAATTAATCCCCATTCTTGTAATCTCGAATTTATTTTGTAATTTTTCTTTTATTACTGTAATTCAAAATCAAATTGGCAATTTAAAGAAGATTCAATTTTTCGGGCATACAAGAACTGGGGACCACAGTGGGAGTTTGGGCGGCGCAATCCAATCTTTAAATTTTTTTCGGAGCCTAGGCGTCATCGCCGGGTAACGATAAATAAATGTGAGACTTCATCGCCCACTAAAATTGACAAGACGTCATCGTCTGTCAAAAAAAAAAAATATGAGGCGTCATCGCCCATAAAAAAAAAATTGACAAGACGTCATCGTCTGTCAAAAAAAAAATTTATGAGGCGTCATAGCCCATAAAAAAAATGACAAGACGTCATCGTCTGTCAAAAAAAAAATTTATGAGGCGTTATCGCCCATAAAAAAAGATGACAAGACATCATCGTCTGTCAAAAAGAAAAAAAAATTGACAAAACTGGATATAACCCGCAGATGGAATCACGGGACGCAACCCATAGATGGAATCGAGGGACGCAACCCGCAGGACGCAACCCGCAGATGCAATCGCGGGATGCAACCCGTGGGATACCGAATCCATAAGACAAAATAATAATAATAATAATAATAATAATAATAATAATAATAATAATAAATAGATAATAATAATAATAATAAAATAGTAATAAATAAAAATAAATAAAATAATAAATTGAAAATGCCTCAATTACAATAAAAAAGTTAATAAATAAAGAAAAACGTGAGGCGAGATAAGAAAAAAAAAAAAGAGTACAGTGCTCGGGTGGGGCCCACTTGGGCCACCCGCACTTTTCTCCCTCTCTCCCGCACGAAAAAAATAAAAAAATAAAAAATAAAGAATAAAAATAATAAAAAAAAGGCAAAAATATATATATAAAAAGAAAAAAGAAAAAAAAAAAAAGAAAGGGCATTATCGCCCACAAAAAATTGACAAAACTATAAAAAAAAATAATTAAAAAAACATGCGGTATGAGTGTTCTACCCACGAGTTGTATCCCGTGGATGCACCCGCTGATGCCAAAAAAAATAAATAAATAATAATCATAATAAAAAAATTAAAAAAATAATAGAAAAAAAATAAACAAAAAAATAATAAAAAAAAAAAAATTTACAAGGCCTCATCGCTTACCAAAATAAATAAATAAATAAATAAATAAAAAATAAAAAGCTAGGCGTCATCACCTAAAAAAAAAAAAAAAAAATCAAAACGCGTTATCGTTTACAACAAAAAAAAAGTACGTCATCTCAAAAAAAAAAAGAGAAAGAAATAAAAATATATATAAAATAATAATAATAATAAAAGGATCAAAGCTCTAAAAAAAAAAAGAAAAAAAATGAGACCGTTCGATGCGTGGGATTCAACCGCACGATGCAATCCGAAAGAGGTTGCACCCGTAGATGCACTATCCGCAGGATGCAATCCGAAAGAGGTTGCACCCGCAGATGTACTATCCGCAGCCCCCTGCGCAAGGAGGCCAAAAAAAAAATGAGAAAATGAAAAAGATAAAATTCGTTTGTTTATCTATTAATAAGGCAAATAAAAATAAAATATCTCTCTTTCTCCCTGCAGATCAGATTTCGAGATCTAGATGAAGGCAAAAGGAAGAGAACAAATTTCTCGCCAACCCCACCATGCTGGGAGTAAAAAGCGTGAATCACCCAACGCCGTCAAGGTAAAGGGAAGAGAATAAATTTTTCGCCAACCCCACAATGCTGGGGTAAAAAGCATAAATCACCCAATGCCGTCAAGCAAAGAGAAGAGAATAAATTTCTCGCCAACCCTACCATGCTGGGGGTAAAAGCATGGATTACCCAACGCCATCAAGGCAACGAGAAGAGAATAAATTTCTCGCCAACCTCACCATGCTGGGGGTAAAAAGTATGAACTACCCAACACCGACAAGGTAACGGGAAGAGAATAAATTTATCGCCAACCCTACCATGCTGGGGGTAAAAAGCATGAACTACCCAACGCCATTAAGACAACGGGAAGAGAATAAATTTCTCGCCAACCTCTTCATGCTGGGGGTAAAAGTATGAATTGCCCAACGCCGCTAAGGTAAAGGGAAGAGGAAAAGTTTGGCATTTAAGCCCAAATAAAATTCTCGATAACTCACCATGCTGAGGGGAATAGCATGGCTAGCCCAACTCAAACGGTAGTTGGTAAAAGTCAATCAAATCCGTTAATAGTTGGGGATTTGCTAAAAATCTCATGACGAACATGTCACAACAGTATCCTTATTCGAATATAAGGATACATCGCTGCCCTACGCTGCTAAGGCAAAGGGAAGAGGAAAAGTTTGGCATTTAAGCCCAAACGAAATTCTCGACAACTTACCATGCTGAAGGGAATAGCATGGCTAGCCCAACTCAAATGGTAGTTGGTAAAGGCAAATCAAATCCGTTAATAGCTGGGGGTTTGCTAAAAATCCTAATCAAATAAATCTCTTGTCACGTTAAAATTTCACCTCTGACAATGAAACTTTTCTCGTCATTTTTCTCCAGCAGAGCAAGCGACACTCCAAAATATTTGTCAAGTTAAAATCATATCTCTGACATCATAATTCAAAATCAAATGAGATAAAATCCGATTAAATTTCCTGTCATGTTAAGATTTCACCTCTGACAGAAAAGAAAATTCACACTTCATCAAGTCCAATATTACAGTTTCTGATGAACTTGTTTTTGATATCGTTAAGTTAAAAATTACCTCTGGCGAAAATCATCTCTCTATCAAGTTAACAGTTACCTCTGATAGTCCGATTCCAAAGCTAAATACGTTAATCGTCACCTCTGTTTAGTCAGCTTGTCCCTATCACGACCAGATCCTCTGAATAGGTTGAGTTCCAAGACACGTTTAATGTCACCTCTGTCTTTCCATGATCCGTCATACTAGATGTCACTGAACGGTTAGGATTCTAATGAGCACGTTAACATGATACCTCTGCTTGACCTAAAATAAGCATGTTAACATCATACCTCTGCTTGTCACCCAATGAGTACGTTAACATCATACCTCTACTTGTTATCTGATGAGCACGTTAAAATCATATCTCTGCTTGTTATTGAATAATTGAATATGTTAACAGTTATCTATGTCTACCAAATCCTTTAAAACGTCTGATAGCCAAAATTAAATAATCCAAAGTGTTTCGAAATTCAGTACGACTCAATACAAAACTTTGAAAACTTTGGAGGGGGTTATGTAGACACCAAAAAAAAAAAAAATTTACAGCGGGGTCCACCCAAGGGAACTCCTCCCGCGGGATCCGCGGGAGGAATCCCGCAGGTGTCCGCGGGAATTCCTCCCGCGGGACACCCGTGGGAATCTCTTCCGCGGGTGCCCACCCGCGGGATCGCTCCCGCGGGTGGGCACCCGTGAGAGGAATCCCGCGGGTGCCAACCCGCGGGTTGTTTTCTGCTTCTGTTCCGGTTTGGATGGTGATCCCGATTTTTGGGGATTTAATCGGATTCGAGGGAAGAATTTGAGCCAAATTAGAAGCGCTCCTCAATATATAAAATTGGGAACGAAGTTCAGAAGGGAAAAAAGAAGGAGATTCTTTTGGAGAGGGAATTCTTTGGCGAGGCAATTTTCCAGAGGCCGGAGTCCAAAAATCCAGAGAGATCGGATCGTCAACGGAGTGCAGAATCAAGACTCTACCGCTGCCAGAACGCACAAAAATAAAGGGAAATCGAAATCAATTGATCTCCATTCTTGTAATCTCGAATTTATTTTGTAATTTTTCTTTTATTGTTGTAATTCAAAATCAAATTGGCAATTTAAAGAAGATTCAATTTTTCGGACATACAAGGCGGTCAGGGAGTATTTTTAGTAGGGAGAGAGAGAGAGATCTTAGAAAGATATGGAGAGAGAGAGAGAGAGATTTGGAGAGAGAGAGAAATTTAGAGAAAGGGAGAGAGGTAAGGGAGCGGGAGGGGGGAGGAGAGGAAGAGGGGGATAGGCAAGTGGAGTGAGAGGGGAGGAGCTACTTACCAGAATCCAACTGTCGACGGTGTTCAGACCATCTCCGATGGCTAAATTTTTTTACTCATACAATTTCTGACCTTTTTTCTCTACGAACTCCGACCGATTCCGATCAGGACGGAGTTCCAAACCCGGCAACTTGGGTCAAACTAAGTCGAGTCAACGGCCACGGGTCAAACCGGAGAACAACAGCTGACAAACTAATGCCGCCCCAGTTCTCATAGGAACCTCTGCTCAAAGTCTAAAAAAAAAGAGGAGAAATTATGACTAGAAAAGAAAATGATACGGATCAAAGAGTAAATCCAATTTATCCTCTATTTTCTTGTATCATTCATTTGACCCAAAAATAATAAGAAGAAGGAAAAAAAAATCAAATTACAAACATAATTAGAAACTAAAAGCCGAGCCCCATCAATTTGGGTCTGGCCAAAAAAGTACATTCCCACATCCTATTGACCTTAAGTATGCAATATGCATGTGTTAGTTACCATGCATCGAAGGACCGCTCTCAATCTTCCCTTTGTCCTTCGGTAAACAAATTAAGAAATAATATCTTATTAATAGAAATTATCAGTAACAAACCTTAGCGATAAAGAGATATCGATGAATGTACTGTGAATAAGTCTCATGTGGCGGCATGAACAAGGGGCGAGCGAGGCGACATGAGGTGCGGGCTCATAATGCTCATGTCCTCGAACCTCCTCGACAAGCTCAGCCTCAACCTCGGCCTTTGCGAGCTGACCCTCTTCTTCGCTGCCGTAACCCTCTCCTGCTTTGCCCGCTCCATGAACAAGCGTATCCGTCCAAGGGCCACATCCATCGTCTCATCGTCAATGTTGGCAAAGCAAACCCTGAACCACCCAGGCTCCGAACAGTGGAACGAGCTCCCTGGCGACACATTCAGCTTCACCTCGTTGATGATGACCCTCCACAGGCTGAGCTCCTCCTCAGCCGTCGCCTCTTTCAACAAAAAGCTCAGGTCCATCCAGCAGAACAGGCCAGCATTGCTGTCCAAGCACTGGATGCCGACGTTGCTGAGGCCTGTAGTGAACACCTGATGCCTGTCGGCCAGTCTCCTTGAGCTCTCAGCCATGAATTCCGTGGTGAAGCGGTCATCCGCTAGAAGCGATGCGAGGAAATGCTGTGTCTGGGTTGAGACGAGGCCAAAGCTCGACATCTTGCGGGCGCAGGCGACGACCTCGTCGTTGTAGGAGTAGACAGCGCCGACTCTGAACCCTGGGAGACCGAGGACTTTGGAGAGGCTGTAGACGATGTGTATGAGGTTTCTGTCGCAGTTGGGGTCGTTTTGGATGATCTCTGAGATGCCGATGAATTCTCGGCCCGTAAAGGTGGTGCCGGCGAAGATTTCGTCACAGACAAGGTGGATGCGGTTGGCGTTGACGAAGGCAATGATGGTCTCGAGTGTTGCTGGGTCCATGGATGTCCCGAGCGGGTTCGATGGATTTGTCAGGAGGACGCCCTTGACTCGGATGTTGGACTTCTGAGCCTCGTCGTATGCGGACTTAAGGGCTGCCGCGGTGACCTTGAAGCCGTCGGAGCTCTTGCAGTGGACGGGGAGGAGCTGCACTCTAGTTCTCCATCGGAAGTCTCGATCGAATCTGTAACATTCATAGTTCAAACTTATCAACTTAAAGCTTTATCTTTGACCTTATTTAGATACTGATATTAAACTTTTGGTTGTTGAATGATGCTCAATGATACATATATGTAATCCTAATGAAATTTAGTAATATTGTTCCATCCCTAGGTAGTTATATAGATTTAAGTTCTTAGCTTAGATTTATTATTGATTTTATATTTAAGGTCCCAAGAGGTCAAATATTTCTTCACAACATATCAGCGTTCAGGTTCCAGGTTGATCCGGTTGTGATCCAATTGGGAATAACGCTGATGTGAAACCAAAAGTGTGTCGGGGTGATTTTTGGTCCAGTTTCCAGTGGACCTTGACCTAGACTAAAGGCAATGTTGCCTATGGATGTTTAGTGTGTTCATGAGTTCATGATTATCTTAAACGATTATAGTAGAATAATAAAAAAATAGATTGTTGAGAGTTTATATATTATTGGTCCAGTTTCCAGTGGACCTTGACCTAGGCTAAAGTCAATATGGCCTGCGAGATGTTTAGTGTTCATGATTATCTTAAATGATTATTGTTCAATAATAAATGGGGAGATTGTTAATAGTTTATATATAGGTATAGTCTCATATCAAATATCAAATAGAATAAGAAAAATTTATGGATTTTAATAGAACTTATCAAATATCAAATAGAATAAGAAAAATTTATGGATTTTAATAGAAAGTTCGACCAATATCTATTAGTTTAAAATTTTAGATAAAATTAATTCTTGATTTTGTATTTAAAATCCATTATATTTTAATAGAAAGTTGGACCACTGTCTATCTATTATACGTACCCAGGGTAGTATGGGGTCGGAATGAGAAAAGCATCCCCGGGATCAGCAAGGCAAAATGCGATCATCTCTTGCGCCCCGGTGGCTCCACCACTCATCACGATGCGGTCCGGGTCGAATCTCACTCGGCCACCCCTCACTTTCTCCATGAATCTGGCCATAGCCTGCAATTTCCGACACATCACATCGAACTCGTTAGCCAACCGTCCCATCCATAATTGCAACAATAGTTGAGAAAACGTTTGACCTCTCTTATCACAAGAATGAAATAATTGCTTACTCGTCTGAAGGCCGGGAGGCCGTGGTAGTCCTGGAAGTTAGCGATGGCCTGGAACTCCGAGACGCCGTCGGCCGTGCAAATCGATGCTCCGGGGTTGTTCCTGATCCATTCTTGGATCAGGTCGTGACAGAGCTGGTTCTCGGCGAGGCCCATTTGGATGACGCCCCCCGGATTCTGAGT
Source organism: Dracaena cambodiana (assembly GCA_036321105.1). NCBI lineage: Eukaryota > Viridiplantae > Streptophyta > Magnoliopsida > Asparagales > Asparagaceae > Dracaena > Dracaena cambodiana. Next base: position 11,711,687 of record JAYEPQ010000004.1, on the reverse strand, counting down.
CTTATGGAAGGGGTCGCTCTCGTACGCCTTCCATCCGTCAAAATACGACGAATTCTCGCCGTGGCCGTCGTTCGTAGCGATTCTCGACAGGAGCTGGCGATTGTTATCAGTGATGCCCATGGCACCAAAAAAAACTCCTTTGAGAGGTTGAGGAGAGAAAAGGCTAAGACAGCAAGAGTAAGAGAGGGAAGGTTCAACTTTGATTTTGGTAGTTGTTTGCGTTGAGGGAGGAGAGCTAGTGTGTCTTTTATAGGCACAGAGGCGAGCTAATCAGGACCTTTTCAACTTTCGAGTATTTCTAAAAAGCTTTTTTTTTTTTTCTTTTTTTTTTTTTTTTTTGACGCTACAATTCCTTTTAGCTTTTAAGTTCCAAAAGATTTTAATGGAACGCGTGAGGAGCTTTTTGGCCTTTGTTTTTCTTATCATTTTCTCTTTCAACTGGTGACTTTATAGTTCAATTCTTTGTTTCTTTGTATGGGGGAGGGAATTTAAATGAAGAAGGAGAATTAGAGGGAAGGTTCGTCTCTACAGTGGATGGCATGACAGCGTTTGCTGTGACGACTGCAACGCCGGCTGGCTGCTGCTGGCCCCAACGAAAGGAAACAATATTTAAATATTTATTCAGTTTGATTACTTAGTTTGAAAGGTGATGGACAGTTTGGAAGTTGTAAAGGTAGACCTCTATTGTGGTTCAAGGGTAATTAAATTTTAAGCAACTTCCTTGTACCGACACAGATTTTGCAATCGCACCTTTTATTATAGTAGTAGGGTCCGTATTTCGAATTATCATATGCCTAGCATGGGTGTCATATTGCATGACAATCCAATATATCTTATAAATTCTTTAAAAAAAAAAAATACGACCTTACTTGGACAGGAGAGGATTTGTGCTGTAGGCTCGTATTACTGTATGCTTAGGTGTTAATGTGACAGGCGACTAAGTCTAGTGGTTGACATGTGATCGCATATTCAGAGTGTGATTAATGGCCGGAGTTTTTCGCAGATTTTGGCTATGGAGGATCGTTCTCGCGGTGGGATTGAGGTCGTCTAAGATGGATCCGAAGTTGTCTGATAAACCTCAAATAAATTATATATGGGGTATTTACTGGTTTGTCCCTCAAATCTTTAAATATTATGATTTTACCCTCCATATCTTCATATTTATAATTTTGCCCCCAAATTTCATAAGTTACAACAATTTTGCCTCTCTCTCTAACTTTCCCAAACACAGTTAATTTTTTGACCATTTTACCCCTCATTTCCTCTTTTATTTTCCTCCTCTTCTTCTTCTCTTTTCCTCATTTCTTCTTATTTTCTTCATTATTTCTCCTCTCTTCCTCCTCTCTTCTTCTTCTCTTTTCCTCCTCTCTTCTCATTTTCTTTATTTATTTTTTTTTTACTCTTTCATGTTCATATTTTCCTCCTCTCTTCTTATTTTCTTCTCTTTTTTTACTTGAGATAATTGATTTGGTGAACTAGAGGAAAAATGCATGACATGAAAGAGTAAAAAAATGAAGAAAATGAGAAGAGAAGAGGAAAAGAGAAGGAGAAGAGAGGAGGAAGAGAGGAGGAATAATGAAGAAAATAAGAAGAAAGGAGGAAGAGAGGAGAAGAGGAGGAGGAAAATAAAAGAGGAAACAAGGGGTAAAATGGTCAAAAAATTAACTGTGTTTGGGAAAGTTAGAGAGGGGGGCAAAATTGTGGTAACTTACGAGATTTGAGGGACAAAATTATAAATATGAAGATTTGGGGGGTAAAATCATAATATTTAAAGATTTGAGGGACAAACCAGTAAATACCCCATTATATATATATATATATAGTGGTAAATAATACGGCAATAAAAAATCGTATCTGATATGACTAGTAACTCCTAGAATTTCATAGATTATACTTACCATGAATAAGTTGCTTTTAACTATAATGTGTAAAAATATAACAAGTGTTATGTTATATAGCATGATTCAAATAGCTATGCATGAAATTCAACATAAAACGAACCACTGATACGAGATATTCGTTATAGACCATGGGGCTTTTAGGCAATATACATTAGTTTAATTCTTAGTAGGCAGTTGCCCTTGTGGGATTATTAAAAGAAAGGGGAGGACGTCATAATAATGAAACCAAAACTACACTTGTTTTCTACGTAAGATTGGCTCTTGGGTACCGTAATTGAGATAGTTTTATGTAATTAATCAAATATAAAATGGTAGGTATTAGCTAGCTTTGGTTTGTATACTATTAGGGAGAGAAGGTTCTGGTCATACGTCGGCTGACCCCAGAGAGAGAGAGTGTGTGCGCGCATTAATTCCTCTCACTTTGTCACTGTCTCTCTCCCCACCGTCACTGGTTAGCTTATCTAACTTAGTGCAAAACAGGTAAGACTCGATGTATCACGCATGACGTATAACAAAGCAAGGGCATGGGTCGCCATCCTTGCGGCTATAGGGAAGGGTTACGACCTTTTAGGGCCATGGACTCTTACTCCTTAGGCTTGGCTGTAGGAAAGTGGGGAGCTAATTAAGGTATCTACGAACTCGTGGTATTTGAATTTTTTTTTTTTGCCCCAAGTAGTTAATATTGTGAAATCTTTCCCATTTTATTAATAAGATAAAATAGGTTATGTATTGTAGTGTAAAGTCCCAAAATATACGGTCCCAAAATACATGGACAACTACAACGCAAAAACAAAAAAAATACAACTAATAAGCCGACATCGTTGAGTAGAGCTCCACAAGAGGCTCACAAAATAAATAAAAAGCCGCATGAAAAATATAAATATATATAGGATGAGCTATGGTTCCTTTTATTTGTGTCCATAGATCATTTCATCGTTTTAACATTGTTAGTCTTAGTCCCATATCGGTAGGATACAAGTATGAGGGGGGGCTCTTTAGGCTATAAAAGGAGAGCCCCTCCTCCCTTCCAATACACACCATTCAAATAGTCTCTTAAGACATTTGTATCTTCTCCTCTCTTGTAATATAAATTATTTTCTCTGTTCACATGGTATCAGAGTCTGGTTCTGTCTGAGTATGCTCTGTGGTTGCAGCATAGTCTTGTAAATAAAAAAAAATAAAAAATAAAAAAAAAATCATTTTTGCTAAGTGGGCACACCCGCGGGTGCTCCCAACCCGGTGGAGCTTCTTCGGTTTATAAAATACAGGAATTTAACGGGAGAAAGGACTTTTTGGGGACTTTTGGATTAGAGGGGACTTTTGAATCGGGACAGAGTTGGGAGATTCTTTGGGGAAGAGTCCAATTTTCCAGAGTCCAAAAATCCAGAGAGGAGTTCCGCAATTCAGAGAGATCGGATCGTCAACGGAGTACAGAAACAAAGCTCCACCGCTGCCAAACCCACAAAAATAAAGGGGAATCGAAATCAATCGATCCCCATTCTTGTAATCTCGATTTTCTATTTTGTAATTTTTCTTTTATTGCTGTAATTCAAAATTAAATTGGCATATAAAGGAAGATTCAATTTTTCGGGCAAACAAGAATTGGCGACCACAGTGGGAGTTTGGGTGGCGCAATCCAATCTTTAAATTTTTTTTTTCGGAGCCTAGGCGTCATCGCCGGGTAACGATAAATAAATGTGAGGCGTCATCGCCCACCAAAATTGATAAGACGTCATCGTCTGTCAAAAAAAAAAAATTATGAGGCGTCATCGCCCATAAAGAAAAAAAATTTGACAAGACGTCATCGTCTGTCAAAAAAAAAAAAAAAATTGAGGCGTCATCGCCCAAAAAAAAAAATGACAAGACATCGTCTGTCAAAAAAAAAAAATTTTGAGGCGTCATCACCCAAAAAAATATGACAAGACGTCATCGTCTGTCAAAAAAAAAAAAATTTTTTTTGAGGCGTTATCGCCCAAAAAAAAAAAAATTGACAAGACTGGATACAACTCCAGGATGCAACCCGCAGATGGAATCTTGGGACCCGCGTGGATGCAACCCGCATATGGAAGCACGGGATGCAACCCGCAGATGGAATCTTGGGACCCGCGTGGACGCAACCCGCATATGGAAGCGCGGGATGCAACCCGCAGATGGAATCTTGGGACCCGCGTGGACGCAACCCGCATATGGAAGCGCGGGATGCAACCTACAGATGGAATCTTGGGACCCGCGTGGACGCAACCCGCATATGGAAGCGCGGGATGCAACCCGCAGATGGAATCTTTGGACCCACATGGACGCAACCCGCATATGGAAGCGCGGGACGCAACCCGCAGATGGAAGCGCGGGCGCGGGACGCAACCCACAGATGGGTGGGACCCATCTGGGCCACCCGCACTTTTCTCCCTCTCTCCCGCACAAAAAAAAAATAAAGAATAAAAATAATATTAATAAAAAGGCAAAAAAAAAAAAAAAAAAAAAAGAAAAAAAAAGAAAAAAAAAGGAAAGGGTGTTATCGCCCACAAAAAATTGACAAAGTTAAAAAAATAATAAATATTAAAAAAAAACAGAAAAAAACATGCAGTATGAGTGCTCTACCCATGGGTTGTATCCAACGGATGCACCCGCGGATGCCAAAAAAATAAATAAATAAAATAAAAAAATTAATTAAAATAAAAATAAAAAAATATTAAAAAATATATAAAAATATAAACAAAAAAAGTAAATAAATAAAAATAAACAAAAAATAATAATAAATAAAAATATATTTGCAAGGCCTCATCGCTTAACAAAATAAATAAATAAATAAATAATAAAAAAATAAAATGCTAGGCGTCATCATCTAAAAAAAAAAAAGGACATCATTGCAAACAAAAAAAAAAGAGAGATAAAGAAATAAAAATGTATATATAAAATAAAATAAAATAAAATAAAATGATGAACCGCCCAACGCCGATAAGGCTACGGGAAGAGAATAAATTTCTCGCCAACCCTACCATACTGGGGGTAAAAAGTATGAATTACCCAACGCCGACAAGGCTACGGGGAGAGAATAAATTTCTCGCCAACCCCACCATGCTGGGGGTAAAAAGCATGAACCGCCCAATGCCGACAAGGCTATGGGAAGATAATAAATTTCTCGCCAACCCCATCATACTGGGGGTAAAAAAAAATGAATCACCCAACGCCGACAAGGCTACGGGAAGAGAATAAATTTCTCGCCAACCCCATCATACTGGGGGTAAAAAAGTATGAACCACCCAACGCCGCTAAAGCTACGGAAAGAGAATAAATTTCTCGCCAACCCCATCATACTGGGGGTAATAAGTATGAACCGCCTGTAGATACCAAAAAATAAAAATAAAAAAATAAAAAAATAAAAAAATAAAAATCCAAATTTGCTAAGTGGGCACACCCTCGGGTGCACCCGCGGGTTGCAACCCGCGGGAGCCCCCGCGGGTTGCCACCCGCGGGAGGATTCCCGCTGGTGGCAACCCGCGGGGGCGATCCCGCGGGTTGCCACCCGCGGGTTGTTTTCCGTTCTTTATTTCCCATTGATTTGTTTCCTTGGACTGATAATCCGTGATCCGCTTTTTCAGGAGAGAATTGAGCCGGATTTGGAGCTTCTTCAGTTTATAAAATACAGGAATTTAACGGGAGAAGGGACTTTTTTTTTGGACTTCTGGATTCTTGGACTTTGGGAAGATTTCGGGCGAGCTCGTGAGATCAAAGAAAAGAGCAGAGCCATCTTCTCCTGGTTGGACGGTCAACGGAGGCAGCAACGAGACTCCACCGCCACCCGAACCCACATAAAAAAGGGAATACATTAATATTCTCGTTCTTGTAATTCTTCGGAATTTTTGTAATCTCAAATCTTCGTTGTAATCAAATACTTTTGCAATGGAATCAAAGATTCAATTTTCGGGCGTACAAGAACTGGCGACCACAGTGGGAGCTCCTCTGTTTACCACAGAGAATTTGGTGGCGCAGTCCGACCGGGTGCCGATTGGCTCAATGGTTGAGACGCTGGTCATAGAAGTTGACCAGCAAAAATATGAGGAATTTCTTTCCTCCTCTGACTCGGAGCCTAGGCGTCATCGCCGGGTGACGATGAAAAAAGGTGAGGCGTCATCGCCCACCGGAAAGGCGTCATCGCCTATGAAAACTTATGAGGCGTCATCGCCCGTTCGAACTGACAGGACGTCATCGTCTGTCAAGAACACGGCGTTATCGCCCATTCCAAAGTCAAGCCAAAAGTCAAACATGTCCCTGACCCGCTCTCAGAAGAGAAACCTAAGGCGTAAGGCACAGCGGGCCCGCCTCAACAGTGCCTCTGGAAAATTGCGGTCAGAAAATCCAGATCAGGAAATATCGGAAAGAAAAAATTCCAAAAATGAAAATCCGCAGGCGGAACTGCGGGTTGCACCGCACGGGGGCAACCCCGCGGTTGCAACCGCGGGTGCAAACCCGCGGTTCCAACCGCGGGTTGCACCCCGCGGGTGCAACCCCGCGGTTGCAACCGCGGGTGCAAACCCGCGGTTCCAACCGCGGGTTGCACCCCGCGGGTGCAAACCCGCGGTTCCAACCGCGGGTTGCACACCGCAAGTTGCAACCCGTGGGTTGCACTCCGCAAGAAAAATCAAGGGTTGGTTCTGGTGTCTATTCGGGCACACGCGCAGTGAGCACACAGCGCACATCTAACTTTTTGGTTACTCTCTCAGGTGTACCATCTCGTTCCTCTACAAATAAATATAAGGATGTGCTCATGAACTCACCTGAGGATAGATCTTCAAATTTCTCTTCGGATAACATATTCATGATAGAATCATCCAGATTTCGAAGAACAAGTCAGATGCGTGCGAGGCCCGCACAACTGCGCAGGCCAGCACACACTCCAGAAGAATCCGCAGAAGGGTTGGAGAACAATCTAATGCTGGAAAAGAGCTCAGTCCTGAAATATTATAAACTCTCCAGTATTATGAACCAAATTTGAGACGCAAAATACGTCAAGATGCAAATAGAGAGGAGAAGATATCTCAAGACTTGAGAGAATACCTCAATTGGAAGAAGAACTCTGCACAGAATACTCCTCAATGCCAATGCGAACAGTTAATCTCAACTGTTCTATCAAACTGCGAGTGTCATCCGAGACAATCCGTTTTTGAGCGGATCACCGAATCCAAAGGAATACGGACAATAAAGAGGATGTGCTCTGGAACCGATCTACCTGCTGCCTCATCAAATATGGTTAATAAAGGCAAAAAGGTGGTCGGAAACAACCTTTCGGATAAGGAAATTACTCCAGGGTCAAAAGGAGTTTCTATCGAACCTGATGGCGCGCTTCTAGAAGAAGTCTCTGAAAGGCTTGAGAGACAAGAAAAACGTCTCGAACAGCACGATGAGACCATAGAAGAAATGAAACAACTTTTGATTGAGTTGCTGGCTCAAACTAGAAAGAACCAATCATCGCCGTCCATTTCTAGTCGGCAGAAAGGAAAACGGCCTGTCCAAATAAATGAAGACAGCGAAGACGAAGATGAAGAAGTGCCTCCTCATTCAAGAGAAGAAGAGGAAGTGAAAGTTATCCTCAATCCTCACGCAGAGAAAACAGAGAAGATGGAGAACCAATTACAAGCTCTTCTTCATCGCAAAAAGCTACAAGAGGTGGGGGTAGTCCGTCCATATCCCGTAGAATGGGAGACCGTACCCTATCCTGCAAAATATAAACCGTTGAATCTTCAATCATTCGACGGTAAAAGTTCGCCGCAGCAACACATCTTCTATTTCCTCTCACAGACAGGACATCTCATGGGGAATGATCCAACTATGACTAGGATATTTGCGAGCACTTTACGGGGGCCCGCATTTACCTGGTTTATGCAACTTCCCCAGGGAACAATTAAATCTTGGGCTGATGTAGAACGTGAGTTCCTAGCCCGATTCTTTGAAGATAATACAGAAGTCTCCATATTATCTTTGCTAGCAGCGAAGCAAGAAGAAGGCGAAACGGTCAAAACTTATGTCGAGCTGTTCCGAGAACTTTCCGTTCGATGCCCACATGGCATGACGCAGGATACGCTTGTGGAAACCTGCAGACATAACTTGTTGACCGATATTTTAGACAAGATGGGTTCGGTCGAATCCAAGTCATGGAAGGATCTGCTTAAGCAGGGCGAACAGGCTGAAGAAATACTTCGACGTCTCGAAATGCAACAGTCTGCAACCGGATACGGTGCAAACGAATCTCCATTCCATTTTTCCCGTTCAAAAGGGAAAGACATAACGGCAATGGCGGTAGAAAGTACACTGAAGCAGAAACCATGGCCAACTACAAGCAACACAGCAAAGTCGCCCAGACTTCAAAAGCAGTATTCGTTCAAGGATGAACATACTGCTACTATGTTCAATCTGCTCACCAAACGCAAGATGTTTAAATTGCCAGAGAGCAAGAGACCTGAAGAAGTAGGGAAAACTAACGATCCGAATTACTGCATGTACCATCGGATTGTAGGTCACCCCACAAAAAATTGTTTTATCTTAAAAGATAAAATTCAAGCGTTGATTGACGCTGGAGCAGTTCAGCTCAAAGCTGAACAAAAAAGGAGTTAGAGCTAACTCCGACACATTTAATGCGTGAGGTCTAAAGGTACCACTTGGGCTCACAATAATTCCCAAAAAATGGGCTCAAGGCGGTTAATTTAAACCCCTATATATATATATATATATATATATATATATATATATATATATATATATATATATATATATATAAAATCACCCAACGCCGACAAGGCTACGGGAAGAGAATAAATTTCTCATCAACCCCACCATACTGGGGGTAAAAAGTATGAATCACCCAACGCCGACAAGGCTACGGGAAGAGAATAAATTTCTCGCCAACCCCATCATACTGGGGGTAATAAGTATGAACCGCCCAACGCCGATAAGGCTACGGGAAGATAATAGATTTCTCGCCAACCCCACCATATTGGGGGTAAAAAGTATGAATTGCCCAACGCCGCTAAAGCTACGGGAAGAGAATAGATTTCTCGCTAACCCCACCATACTGGGGGTAAAAAGTATGAATTACCCAACGCCGATAAGGCTACGGGAAGAGAATAAATTTCTCGCCAACCCCACCATACTGGGGGTAATAAGTATGAACCACCCAATGCCGACAAGGCTACGGGAAGAAAATAAATTTCTCGCCAACCCCACCATACTGGGGGTAATAAGTATGAACCGCCCAACGCCGCTAAGACTATGGGAAGAGAATAAATTTCTCGCCAACCCCACCATACTGAGGGTAAAAAGTATGAATTGCCCAACGCCGCTAAGGCAAAGAAAAGAGGAAAAGTTTGGTATTTAAACCCAAACGAAACCCTCGACAACTCACTATGCTGAGGATAATAGCATGGCTAGCCCAACTCAAACGGTAGTTGGTAAAGGCAAAATCAAACCCGTTGATAGCTGGGGGTTTGCTAAAAATCCCACGACAAATCTGTCACAACAGTATTCTTATCCGAATATAAGAATACATCACTGCCCTAAGCTGCTAAGGCAAAGGGAAGAGGAAAAGTTTGGCATTTAAGCCCAAACGAAATTCTTGACAACTCACTATGCTGAGGGGAATAGCATGGCTAGCCCAACTCAAACGGTAGTCGGTAAAGACTAATCAAATCCGTTGATAGCTGGGGGTTTGCTAAAAATCCTGATCAGATAAATCTCCTGTCACGTTAAGATTTCACCTCTGACAGAAAAGAAAATTCACACTTCATCAAGTCCAACATTACAATCTCTGATGAACGTGCTTTTGATATCGTTAAGTTGAAAATCACCTCTGACGAAAATCATTTCCCTATCAAGTTAACAGTTACCTCTGATAGTCCGATTCCAAAACTAAATACGTTAACCGTCACCTCTGTTTAGTCAGCTTGTCCCTATCACGACCAGATCCTCTGAATAGGTTAAGCTCCAAGACACGTTTAATGTCACCTCTGTCTTTTCCTGATTCGTCATACTAGATGTCACTGAACGGTTCGGATTAAAATAAGCACGTTAATATTATACCTCTGCTTGACCTAAAATAAGCACGTTAACATTATACATCTGCTTGTCCTCTAATGAGTACGTTAAAATCATACCTCTGCTTGTTATGGAATAAATAAATATATTAACAATTATCCCTATCGATCAAATCTTTTAAAAGGTCTATAACCAAAATTAAAAAATCCAAAGTATTTCGAAATTCAGTACGGCTCAATACAGAACTTCAAAAACTTTGGAGGGGGTTATGTAGATACCAAAAAAAAAAAAAATCCAAATTTTCTAAGTGGGCACACCCTCGGGTGCACCCGCGGGTTGCAACCCTCGGGAACCCCCGCGGGAAGCAACCCGCGGGAGCCCCCGCGGGAGGATTCCGTCGGGGGCGATCCCGCGGGTTGTTTTCCGTTCTTTATTTCCCATTGATTTGTTTCCTTGGACTGATAATCCGTGATCCGCTTTTTCAGGAGAGAATTGAGCCGGATTTGGAGCTTCTTCAGTTTATAAAATACAGGAATTTAACGGGAGAAGGGACTTTTTTTTTGGACTTCTGGATTCTTGGACTTTGGGAAGATTTCGGGCGAGCTCGTGAGATCAAAGAAAAGAGCAGAGCCATCTTCTCCTGGTCGGACGGTCAACGGAGGCAGCAACGAGACTCCACCGCCACCCGAACCCACATAAAAAAGGGAATACATTAATATTCCCGTTCTTGTAATTCTTCGGAATTTTTGTAATCTCAAATCTTCGTTGTAATCAAATAATTTTGCAATGGAATCAAAGATTCAATTTTCGGGCGTACACCGCCCAATGCCAATAAGGCTACGGGAAGAGAATAAATTTCTCGCCAACCCCACCATACTGGGGGTAAAAAGTATGAATTGTCTAACGCCGCTAAGGCAAAGGGAAGAGGAAAAGTTTGGCATTTAAGCCCAAATGAAATCCTCGAAAACTCACTATGCTGAGGATAATAGCATGGCTAGTCCAACTCAAATGGTAGTTGGTAAAGGCAAATCAAACCCGTTGATAACTGGGGGTTTGCTAAAAATCCCACGACAAATCTATCACAACAGTATTCTTATCCGAATATAAGAATACATCACTGCCCTAAGCTGCTAAGGCAAAGGGAAGAGGAAAAGTTTGACATTTAAGCCCAAACGAAATTCTCGACAACTCACCATGCTGAGGGGAATAGCATGGCTAGCCCGACTCAAACGGTAGTTGGTAAAGGCTAATCAAATCCGTTGATAGCTGGGGGTTTGCTAAAAATCCTAATCAGATAAATCTCCTGTCACGTTAAGATTTCACCTCTGACAGCAAAACTTTTCTTGTCATTTTGCTCTAACAGAGGAAGCGACACTCCAAAATATTTGTCAAGTTAAAATCATACCTCTGACATCATAATTCAAAAATCAAAAGAGATAAAATCCTAATTAAATCGATCCCCTGTCACGTTAAGATTTCACCTCTGATAGAAAAGAAAATTCACACTTCATCAAGTCCAACATTACAACTTCTGATGAACGTGCTTTTGATATCGTTAAGTTGAAAATCACCTCTGACGAAAATCATCTCCCTATCAAGTTAACAGTTACCTCTGATAGTCCGATTCCAAAACTAAATACGTTAACCGTCACCTCTGTTTAGTCAGCTTGTCCCTATCACGACCAGATCCTCTGAATAGATTAAGCTCCAAGACACGTTTAATGTCACCTCTGTCTTTTCCTGATTCGTCATACTAGATGTCACTGAACGGTTAGGATTAAAATAAGAACGTTAATATTATACCTCTGCTTGACCTAAAATAAGCACGTTAACATTATACCTCTGCTTGTTCTCTAATGAGTACGTTAAAATCATACCTCAGCTTGTTATGGAATAAATAAATATATTAACAGTTATCTCTATCGACCAAATCTTTTAAAAGGTCTATAACCAAAATTAAAGAATCCAAAGTATTTCGAAATTCAGTACGGTTCAATATAGAACTTCGAAAACTTTGGAGGGGGTTATGTAGATACAAAAAAAAAAAAAATCATTTTTGCTAAGTGGGCACACCCACGGGTTGCACCCGCGGGTTGCCACCCGCGGGTTGTTTTCCGTTGTTTCCCATTGATTTGTTTCCTATTTTTGGATTGATAATCCGTGATCCGTTTTTTCAGGAGAGAATTGAGCCGGATTTGGAGCTTCTTCGGTTTATAAAATACAGGAATTTAACGGGAGAAAGGACTTTTTGGGGACTTTTGGATTAGAGAGGACTTTTGAATCGGGGCAGAGTTGAGAGATTCTTTGGGGAAGAGTCCAATTTTCCAGAGTCCAAAAATCCAGAGAGGAGCTCCGCAATTCAGAGAGATCGGATCGTCAACGGAGTACAGAAACAAAGCTCCACCGCTGCCAAACCCACAAAAATAAAGGGGAATCGAAATCAATCGATCCCCATTCTTGTAATCTCGATTTTCTATTTTGTAATTTTTCTTTTATTGCTGTAATTCAAAATTAAATTGGCATATAAAGGAAGATTCAATTTTTCGGGCAAACAAGTCTGAACTTCCACATCAGAAAAGAATACTGTTTGGAGACAGTTCTGTCGAAGTATGCTCTGTGGTTGAGTACTGTTCGGGTACTGTTTGAGTACTGTTCGGGAGTATTGTTCATCGCGATACGGTTAGTAGTTTCCATTCTGTTTCTTGGGTCTTGCTTCTATTTGAGGGTGTTTTACCTTTGGTGGCTGCTATTACATTTGGTTAGAGGATCTAGGGGTCCTCGTTTGCTCCGTTTGTGGTATTTTGGAATTTGTAGTGCTTTGGGATTTTATTGGAATTGTTTATTGCCTGCTTATTGGTTAATCTTCCATGGCTGAATCTAAGAATTCTGATATGTTGTCTATGTCTGCAAAAATTACTACTTTACCATTAAACTGGACAAACTATAGTGATTGGAATAAAACTGTTAGGGTTTATATTTTGGGCATTGAGAAGGAAGCCCATTTAACTGATGATCCCCCTTCTAGTGATGAAAAATAACTTTTAGCTTGGAATAGAGCCGATGCTCGACTCTTCTTTCAAATTCGGAATTCTATTGAACCACGGATTCTGTCTTCTGTTAGTCACTGTAACACGGTCAAAGAAATTATGAATTATCTTGCATTCATGTTCTCTGGTAAAGGGAATATTACTCGGACTCACGAAGTATGTAAAGGCTTCTATCGCTCTCAGCAACAAGGTCGTCCCTTGAAGGATTTCTTCTTGGACTTCAAGAGGATGTATGAGGAAATGAAAGTACTCATGTCTCCGCAGGCAGATCTCCCAACCCGTATCAAGAATCTAGAACTTCAGGCTATCATCAGTTTTCTTGAAGCTCTTGACCCTTCTTATGAAACTATTCGCTCACAGATTCTATCTAGTCAGGAGCTTCCATCTCTTGAAGATGTGTTCTCACGGGTTCTTCGGGCTGATAGTTTGGTTCGTCCGTCTGTTGATCCAAATGCAAGTGCTTTGGCTGGGCGTGGTCCCTTTGAATACAAGAATTATGGGTCAAAGCAGGGCAGTAGTATTTCGTACATGACTTCTGGCAGTATTATCTGCAATTATTGCAAGGAACCTGGTCACATTAAGAAAAATTGTCGAAAATTACAGAATAAACAGCAGCGTGATCAACAGCGTGGTCTTGCTCATATTGCCCAGACACCTGATCAGTCTGATTCTGACCCATCATCTGCAGGGGCCCTAGCTACACGTACTTTGTCCTCTGGTCTTGCTACTACTTCCACGAAGTGGGTCATTGATTCTGGTGCTACCGACCACATGACAGGTAACCATCATTTATTTTCATCGTATACCCCCTATGCCAGCTCATCCTCCATATTCGTCGCCAATGGTTCCTCGGTCCGTGTCCTTGGATCAGGCACTGTTAAACCAACTACATCAATTTCCCTATCTTCTGTTCTTAATGTTCCCGACCTAACATTTAATCTTCTGTCTCCCAGTAAACTGACTCGTCATTTGAATTGTTTTATCTCTCTATTCCCTAACCATTGTTTAATTCAGGATCTTTCGACGAAGCAGATTATTGGTAGAGGCTATGAATCTGGTGGGCATTACATCCTTGATAATCAGGTGTCCCGTTCTGTTGCTTGTTCTAGTGGGTCGTCTGCCTTTGAAGTCCATTGTCGTCTAGACCATGTGCCCCTTTCATCTCTTAAACAGTTGTATCCTCAATTTTCGTCTGTGTCTACTTTAGATTGTGAGTCGTGTCAGTTTGCCAAACATCATCATGTTCATTTGGCACCTAGAGTAAATAAACGGGCCACATCCCCCTTTGAGTTAGTTCATTCTGATATTTGGGGTCCTTGTTCAGTTTTGTCTCAGACTGGTTATCGATATTTTGTCACTTTTGTTGATGATTATTCCCGAAACACTTGGCTTTACTTAATGAAACAACGTTCTGAATTGTTTGCTCATTTTCGTAATTTCTGTGCTGAAATTCAAACCCAGTTTAATACTCCTGTGAAAATCCTTCGAAGTGATAATGCAAAAGAATATTTTTCCGCCCCATTCACTGATTATATGCATAGTCATGACATTCTTCACCAATCCTCATGTGTTGATACCCCTGCTCAAAATGGTGTTGCTGAAAGAAAGAACCGCCATCTCTTAGAAACTGCTCGCGCTCTCATGTTTCACTCCTGTGTCCCTAAATCTTTTTGGGCTGATGCCGTGTCTACGGCCTGTTTCCTTATCAATCGCATGCCTTCGGCTGTCCTTAGTGGTGACGCTCCATATTCTGTTTTGTTTTCTACCACTAGGCTGTATCCTATTGATCCAAAAAATTTTGGCTGTGTCTGCTTTGTTCGAGACGTCCGTCCAAGTGTCAGTAAACTCGATCCCAAGTCCTTGAGGTGTGTCTTTCTTGGTTATTCTCGAGTTCAGAAAGGTTATCGGTGTTACTCTCCTGACCTCAGTCGCTATCTTGTGTCAACCGATGTGACCTTTCATGAGTCTTCTCTTTTCTTCAAGTCTTCGGTATTATCTAAGTCTTCCTCAGTCATTGATGAACCTGATGATGTTCTGGTTTATCGTGTCCCTATCTCACCAGTACAAGCTACTGTTCCGGAACCTGATATCATCGATGAAGCTGATGCTGCCCATGTTCTATCTTCGCCAGTAACTGCTTCACCGATGGATTCCATTCCTGTCTCTAACCCAATTGTATTTGATTCTGCTGTTGACTCATCTGATGACCTGCCTATTGCCCTCCGAAAAGGTACCCGTCCTCATTGCCCTCCCAAAAGATATGCTGATTGTACTTATCCTATCTCCTCCTTTGTGTCCTACCAGCATTTGTCCCCTATTTCCTCTTCCCTTGTGACCACCCTTGAGTCCATCTTTACCCCTGCCACCCTTCACCAAGCCTTGACTCACTCTGGTTGGCGTACAGCGATGGAAGAAGAAATGATGGCCCTTGAAAAGGCTGGTACCTGGACTCTTGTTGATCTACCTTCTGGGAAGAAGGCCATTGGATGTAAATGGGTGTTTGCTATTAAGACTAAGGCTGATGGTTCCTTGGAACGGTTGAAAGCTCAACTTGTTGCCAAAGGTTATGCTCAAACTTATGGAATTGATTATTCCGAGACTTTTTCCCCTGTGGTTAAGCTCACTTCAGTTCGTCTTCTTGTCTCTCTGGCTGCCACCTATCATTGGGATTTGCATCAGTTGGATGTTAAGAATGTCTTCTTGAATGGTGACCTCCTTGAGGAAGTTTATATGGAGCAACCTCCTGGGTTCGTTGCTCAGGGGGAGCATAGGAAAGTATGCTACCTCCGTAAGTCATTGTATGGTCTGAAGCAAAGCCCCCGTGCCTGGTTTGATAGATTTTGTGGTGTGGTCGAGAAGTTTGGGTTAACCCAAAGCAAGAGTGATCACTCTGTGTTCTACCAGCAGTCCGATGCAGGCATGATTCTTCTAGTAGTGTATGTTGATGATATTGTGATTACTGGAAGTAACATCTCTGGAATCTCAGAACTTAAAGTCTTCCTTAACTCCCACTTCCAGACAAAAGACTTGGGACCATTAAAGTACTTTCTTGGTATTGAGGTTTTGAGAAGCAAGAAGGGCGTCCTTTTAACTCAGAGGAAGTATGTTCTTGATCTCTTAAAGGAGACTGGAAAGCTTGGAGCTGTGCCGAGTAGCATTCCGATTTTGAATCTGTTCCTGGATCTTAATGATAGTATGTTTGATGAACTTCCTGATGACTTGAAGAAGAGGATTGATCCAGAGAAACTGAAGCCATTTGCATCTCCTGAGAGATATAGAAGACTCATTGGGAAACTGAATTATCTGACAGTAACTCGTCCTGATATAACCTTCTCGGTCAGTGTACTTAGCCAATTCATGGCATCCCCAACAGTGGCACAGTGGGAAGCCTTAGAGCATATCTTGCACTATTTGAAAGGTTCCCCAGGTCGTGACATTCTCTATACAGATTATGGGCACACTAAAGTCGAGTGCTTCTGTGATGCGGATCATGCAGGATCTAAAGCCACAAGACGGTCCACTACGGGTTACTGTGTGTTTGTTGGTGGAAACTTGATATCATGGAGAAGTAAGAAGCAAGGTGTTGTGTCAAAATCAAGTGCAGAAGCAGAATATAGAGCCATGTCACAATCAGTACAAGAAATTGTGTGGGTATTTCAACTCATGAGGGAAATTGGTATCGCCACGACATTGCCTGCGAAACTATGGTGTGACAATAAAGCAGCACTTCATATAGCATCAAAAGCTGTGTTCCATGAGCGTACGAAACATATTGAAATCAACTGTCATTTTATTCGTGACAAAATCAAAGAAAATGTTGTATCTACAGGGCACGTACGATCAAACGATCAGCTAGCAGATCTTCTGACAAAAGCCTTAAATGGGACACGAGTTGAGTATCTTTGTAACAAGTTGGGCATGATTAATATATTTGCTCCAACTTGAGGGGGAGTGTTAGTCTTAGTCCCATATCGGTAGGATACAAGTATGAGGGAGGGCTCTTTAGGCTATAAAAGGAGAGCCCCTCCTCCCTTCCAATACACACCATTCAAATAGTCTCTTAAGACATTTGTATCTTCTCCTCTCTTGTAATATAAATTATTTTCTCTGTTCACAAACATAATAGCTAGCGTATTTATGGTAGACTCCATCACATGTTATTAATGGAACTTAGAAAAATACTCTAGACTCCGGAGAGAAAACATAGAAGGTACTTATGAAAGCGTTGTATGTATTTCCAACAAGCGCACATACGATACACGAGCGCGCACACGCACGCACATGCGCTTACACGCAGGCATGCAGGCATGCACACGGTGCACACACACTCCCATATATATTATGTAAAGAGTAAATAAAGTTTGGTTAAAATTGAAATAACAGATCGAAAGAGACTCAAATAAGAAAAATCGAACTGTACCAAAATAATTCAGTCGATTTTGAATTTTGAACGTGTATATGCGTGTGTATGTCAATTAGTTATCTGGAAAAGATATACATAGTAAAAGAATTAAAATTGTAATTTTAAATAAATTTTATCCAAAAAATTGGAACCGGAAAATCGAATTAGTTCAATTTGGTTTCGGTTATTATTAATCTAATCAATTTGGTGTTGTAAAAATTTGCAAAAAACGAACTAAACAAACTGATGCTTACCTGATATATATGGATTCAAATAGAAGGGAACTCCTCATGTCCATTAAAAATATTGTTGCAAATCAATTGTGTACGCAAACAAAAGTTACAGAAGATTTTCAGATAGATCAAGAATTATTCAGATTCTAATAATAAGATAATAAAATTAAACCGTCAAAATCGAATTATTAGAGATAAGACAAATCAAAGAAATTAAACCAGATAATTCCAAGATTTAATCTAGTTCAGAGTAAGTTCTCTATTCACGAGCCTGGCACAACTAGCTAGGGAGGTAATAGGTACGTCCACGACCAAATTTTATTCATTTCCAAACATAATTTTGAGTTAGAAAAATAATTTTTTTATTTTTAATTCAGAATTTTATACAAAACAGATCATAATTTGGCCAGTGCATGTGCCCATTACCATCTCTAGCACATCCCTGTGCACGACCTATCAATTCCTGCATGCCGGGGCTTGCAGCCCAGACCAGCCTTCTAGTTAGGGGTGAGCAAATTTTCGAAAAAAGCAAACTGAACCGCTAAACTAATCTGAACCGAACCGATCGGTTCAGTTAGTTTGGTTTTTTGTTTGGTTAGGGTGAAGATTTATTCGGAAATTGGGTCGGTTTTCGGTAGCGTTAGCGCCAACCGAAACCGACTGAAAAAATCGAATTTGTATAAATACCTGACCCGTTAACCCATTAACCCAATTCTATAGTCTCTCTCCTCCCTCTCTCCCCAATTCGATTTTGGTTTTTTAAAACTGAGCCGATACACATTTCTTCTTCTTCTTTTTTTAAATTCTAGTGGTTTTTGTGGGTTGCAAGTTCAAAAATCGAAAACCGACCAAACCGAAATGAACTGAATTTTCAGTTTCGGTTATTAGTGGATTTCGGTCGGTTTCGATTTCGGATTTGGAAATTCGGTTCGATTTTCAGTTGGGATTTTTTCACCCAAATCCCAACAGACGGATACTCAGTCCTACTCCTAGTTGTCCTACTCCTAGTTGTCCGTGCTTGGGCACGTGCCAAGCGGACCAACACCGCCCAATTGCCACCTTGAGACTTAGTATGTAAAATTTTCACTTAAAGTGCTACCAACAGTTAATTTTTGAGTTTATATTAGAGCTATTGCATGGAAAACCATCCAATGCTTCTTAATGATAATTTTTTTACCGCCTAAATGAATTTGGATACCATTAATTTCACGAAAATGATTGCTTTGGAGATCATGGCAATACGTATTTACAATGAATACTGGCTTGTGAGACAGTGACAACATATTAATTGCTATGAGTCAAATAGTGACGCAGCAAAACGAAATAAATTGAGTCAAATAGAGGAATTTAGTGTTCAAACCCAAGTCGCTTTCATTTACCAAAATTGCTTGACAAAATTCTAGAGTTACACTTGACCAACCAAACTAGCTCCCCGAAGTCGTAACGAAGTATATCTGGTCGGATTTATAGTTACGTGCCATTTTTAGACATGCAATTTTTAGCCTTATCACTTCATCTTCATTACTATATGACGTGTAAAGTTGAAGCCAGTTCATCGCTTCAAGCGTTCTAAATTCATCTACTAATTAATTAATCTTATTAGTGGCTGGCATTCTTTGTGCCCGTTGATGCCCAACTCTAAGAATATGTTGTTAAACTATGAATTTCTTCGGCTCTTAGGCTTTGTTTGGTTTGAAAAAAAAAAAAAAAAAAAACAGAGAGAGAGAAAGAAAAAATATATATATATATATGAAAATTGGTTTTTCTTTGATTTAAATTTTCTCTTTTCTTTTTATTGGTTTGAAAGAAAGTGAAAGAAGAGAAAAAAGAAAGTTAATTTTTATTGTTTGGTTTGGAAGAAAATATAAAGAAAAAGAAAGTTGAAAAAAAATAAGAGAAAAATAATTTTTCTTTTATAGTTTCTTTATATGCCAAACAACAAAAAAGAATTTTATTTCTTTTTCATTTCTTTTCTTTTCTTTCATTTTCTTTCAAACCAAAGATAGCCTTATTCTACAATTATAATTTTTTTTTTCTTTGCTTTATCAGTGAGCTATTTTATGGTCTGATGAAAAACCTTTTATCAATAAAAATATTTATATTATTTTTTATTTCAAGTTCTATGTTTCGTGCTCACAAACACATGTATATGTGAAAGTTTTCAAAAATATTTACATCCCTTGTTTGTTCGGTGAACACAATACAATTTGGTGATATATAATGGAAATAAGCCGTCGCCTAAGGCAGGTTACCTTAGTGAAGTTAATTTTCAATATCTCTAATATTCTTTTAAAAGATTTCTTTGGGATTATAATCTCGACCCTTTAGAGTCCACTCATATCCATCTCTTGGATTTTAGTTTTGATTTGGCCTTCGATCAAGGAAATACAACATTAACGATTTTCAATGCATACAACATTTTGTATCCACTAGACAAAAGGATAAATAAACTTCAAAATTCATATAATTTGATTATAAAAAACCTAACGATATAGAGATCATGATTCTAAAAAATTTTTAAAGATTAATGGAATCATTTTTTTTTTCACTACTGTCTCACATAACTTACATGAACTGTCGATTCATATACAATAATCTCATAGACACACACGCACACACATACATATACACATGCACACACTGTGCGCGCATGCGTGCGTGTGCGGGGGTGTGTGCATACGTGTGTCTGTACGTGCATATGTGTTTATATGTGTGTGTGTGTGTGTATATATATATATATATATATATATAGAGAGAGAGAGAGAGAGAGTATTTATCTAAGGTATCTTTATGGGGTGTGACCTACAAAAACGTCCCCAAATCTCAATTAAGACGAACTATATCGACAATTCAAACTGTTAGTTATAATTTTCATACTCTAAATAGATGGTGTATAACATATTATATGATTTAAGCACTTTTTTATTGCAATTACCCAATGCGTGTTAGGTACACCTTTCTCATATACAAGAGTCAAATTATGGGACCCGGAGAAGAACAAACTCTCCTCTCCAATCTTAGACCCAAGACTAAGAGGCTTGGAAAGCAAGTAAACAGAGAGCATTTCCCCATTTTTCTTTAGACTTTCCTATTTATTTAGAATTTCCCTTTTGGATCGTCCTTTGTTTTTTCAAAGTGCATGCTTAGAACGTAGAAACATGTTTGGTCTTGTCTACTGCGGAGAAAGATGAGGAAGAGAAATTGTGTGCCTTTGAAACTCTAAATTCCTTTTGGAGAAGTTGCCTTTTTTTCTCTCTCTATATTTGGCACAACAAGACCAAAGATGTAATTAATGTGCAGTTGTTGTGTAGATTTGATGCGAGACTTGATGCAGCCCTAATGCCCTCGTCTAAGGTCCCATGGTTGACTTGATTCATTTTTAGATATTTATTATGTATAGATACGGTCACTGACTCTGTAGTCACATACTTAAAAATTTCTTTTTATGGCCGGACAGAGACAGAGAAGAAGTATAAAAGGGTGGGTAAAAAAAATGAAAAATAGCAAGAGGGTCTATGGATCAGTATTTGACATTAAAATCTCTTAAAACTTGGCGTTGAAATTCAAAAGAATGGTCGATCGAAATGGAATGGTATGATTGACTTAGATTCAATTCCTAGAATACAAAAAATATGTGCGGAAACTTGAAATTTTAATAATATTTTCGGATCGGGGAACATAAAACTATTTTAGTACGAAATTTGTGTTGCTTTAGTGGTTCGTCCTTGGAATACTCGCTATGTAGTTTGCTTTATTATTTTACTATTAATGTAAAGTGGAGTGCATTATTAGCAAGACTTATGAAAATGGGTCCGTAATTATTTATAAATAAAAATTGAAACAACCCAACTAGCAACTAACTAAACAAGGGACAGGAATTTAAGTATGCGCGCCGAGTCAATAACATGGAAATAAATGCAGCAATATTTTCTCTCTTACTCCGCACGCGTACGCTTGCGATGGCTAACTCATCGCTCTCATTTGGTGTAATTCATTCCAAGTGGAGGTTGGCCACCCCACTTGGCTTCGAAAATTTTTGCATTGAATTGACTTCGATACTGAGAGAGATGGAGTATTTAAATTAAATTGTCTCTGTTGACAGCTGCCATATGTTGACAACGCACTAATTAATTCCTTTTCCTAATTAATGCCCCGCTGCCTCCTGTTTTTTTCTTCGCACGGTTCATTTGAACTCTGAATTTTTCTCTTCGCACGGCCACGGGGGAGAAAAATCTTTTGACTTCTTTGGTTTAGATTTTCAATGGACGATAAGTATTGACCAGCGCATTAAATTAGTTGCATGTTTTCCTTTTTATCCCCGTTTTATTCATAGATTGCATGGCGATTTATTATGTTTGAATTCATGTTGCTCGAGCGGGAAAAATGTTGAACCGCAAGCCTCATATGTTGACATCTCGTATTCCTCTTATTATTTTATATGGTTTATACTTTTGCAATTTTGTCTATAATTTGATGGGGTTTTTACATATATGTCTCTTAAAGCTTTAAAAATTAGAATTTAATCCCCCAAAATTTCATATTTATAATTTATTCTCCTAAATCCTTTAAGTTAGCTCATTTTAGTCTCCAGCCATATATTTGGCCCGAATTTCCCGTTATACTCCTGAGTTACTTCGCTTTAGTTTTCTCTTCCCTCTTTCTCCTCTTTTCTTCTTTTTAGTGGTTTTTCCTCTCCATTCTTCTCCTCTCTTTCTCTCTTTCCTCTTCTTATTGGGTTTCCTTGAATTACTTCACTTTAGAGATTAATTGGGAGGGAAGAGAGAGAGGAGAAGAAAGGAGAGGGAATCCATTAAGAAGAGAAAGAGAGGAGGAAGAGAGAAGAGATGACTAAAGTAAAGTAACTCAGAGGTATAACGGACAATTCGGACCAAAAATATGACTAGGGGACCAAAGTCAGATAACTTAAAGAATTTGAGGGACTAAATTATAAATATAAAGATTTGAGGGACTAAATTCTAAATTTAAAAGATGTAAGGGACAGATATGTAAAAACCACTAATTTGATTATTTCCTTAATTATAGCAAAACTAAATCAATTATTTTTAAATCCCATTATGAAAGTAAAAAAAAAAAGTAAATAGTTCCGATGAGTAGAAGGAGAATTGCCATAAATTACTGGGCAGGAGTGGCTGCTAGGTCCTTCGCCTAAAAAATCAACAAAAATAATAGCTGCATGCAACTTCAAGGTTCTTTTCGTTGTATCATAAGTCTTTTATTTTAGTGAGATGGTTCGCAATTAAAATATTAAGGTTACGTCGGCCCATTTTCCATATGGGCTTGTTATTAGGCTGGGTTGCTATACAAGGTTACTCGGGCCTATTTTCCATATGGGCTTGTTATTAGGATGGGCTGCTAAACAAAGTGCAATAAGCTTTTGAACCCAAACCCTTAACAAACGGAAAATTCTATTATTTACACACGGAAATTTACTGGTTTTAAAACTTGTAAATAATTACAAGTTTACCATTTATTTTTTTACTAAATTACCATTTTAAATAACAAATTAAGACTTTTTAAAATTTAGAACTAGAACTCATCGTCTTCCTCCTCTATTTTTTCTCTAAAACCTTTAAAAATATTTTTTAGTGGAATTTAATTTTAAAAAAATACATCTCCCACAAACCAATTGATTTGATTTCTTAACCTCTTAAATTTTTTTAAATTCATGTTCCTAAAAAATATGGAGAAATTTTAAATTCTTCGAATTCACTGTAACAAGTAAAATTAGGATTTGAAGTTTTAGTTTGAGTTTTTTTTATTCAAATGAAAAATTCCAACATGCAATTGGTGTCGAAAGATAAATGTAAGGTACAATTTAAATTTATTCTTAGTTCTTTATATGTATTTGTTTGCAATTAATTATTACTTATTATTCTTTTGTGAAAGAGACGTCGGCTGCTGGTCGGGTTTTAATACCCGACCGAGCGATTTTTTGGTTAGGTATTAATACCGACTAATATAGACTCGAAAAATTTGGGATCGGACGACATAAGAAGATAGAGAGAAGGAGGAGGGTTAAACTTGGAAAAAGATTTGGATGCATAGAGTAAATTGGTGACATTTCAAAATGGAAATTTGGTGCAAAGAGCGCTCGGAGCGTCAAAAGTAAATTGGAGTGTGTAAATAGAATTTCGCTTAACAAACCCTAAACCCAATTTCTCACTTTCCTCCTCCTGTCCAATCAATCTCTCATCTCTCCATCAGCATATTTTATGATACATATAGGCGAAGAATTTGAAAGTGAGATGTTTTTCCTTCAGTTTTCCCAGTTTTCCTCTTTATCTGCTGTTATTGCTCATTGCTTCCGATTCTAAAGATAATGTGATTTCTTTCTTAACAGGAGGCTGGATAATGTCTTTGATCCTTGCGTTAAAATCTCCAAAGGCGTTGGGTACCAAGCATTGAAGAATTTGAAGTCAATTTCACCAAATTTTGTAATGTGTAGGTTGCAAGTTATTGGGGATGTTGAGATAAACATATTTTGTCTTGTTTATTGAGCTTAAGGGCGTAACTTTGAGCGGATTCAGATCAAGTCCTTCTATTTGAGGTAATATGTGTCCCTTTTCAATCATGAATATGAATACTACTATGATTCAGTTAGGAAAATTCATTTTCATATGTGCTTATTGGAAATGAATGTGGAGCAGATATGAAATAAATGAATACAATGTTTCTCAGCTATGTACACAAAGGGGATTTATCAAAGTAATTGGAGGTGCGCATAGAAATTCATCATGATGTTAAATCAAAAAATATGAATATCTTGTATGGTTTCATTTTGAGATTTGTTGGATTAAATTTATTTATAAATAATTAATGTCATGGTGCCAAAATTTGAGTATTAAATTTAACTTATTAGTTCTTTGCAACTGTCAAATGGTTGAGCCTACACTGTCGTGATTTTATGATAATTGCATGTTACTACTACAAGGTAAAAGCATATCGGACTTTGGAGTTTGTTAGGTTTTACGGTATTATGAAAGCTATTAGGCTTAAGATAAATCAACTTCAAATTATGAGTATGGAAGCAATTTCCTCAAAAATCCGAATATTAGTACCCCCTTTTGAATTTCTTTCATATGTTTGTATTCATATCCGACATGTACATATTCATATTGGTATCCATATGTGGGCGAGTATGGAATTTGAATTTGTGTTTGTATCCTCATTTTATCCGGATCGGGATATAGACTGATAATACGTATTTATTTATATTCATACTTGAGCTTCAAGAGCTCCTTCCCTCAAATTGGGAGGAAGAAAATGGAAATTGAGGGTGCCACATATGACATCATCATGGAGAAAGTAACTCTTAATTTTGTTGTTGGCAAAACAAGCACATGAAATACTGGAAGTAGACTGGTTTACTTCGTTCTGGTCAAGTAAGCTCTAAAAGCAATGCTAATTAAACCAGTGCTTGGTAGACCAAAGAAACCTATTGGGTGGAAGACATGAAAATAAAGAGGGAAATGTTGTATTAAAAGTGATACACTCCTGGTTTCTCTTCCATTCCGATAATGCGAAGGTTAGGTTATTGTCAATGCTCTATAGGGAATGATCCTTGTATCACCCATTCTTTTGACAATTCACATACAGTAAATTATTCAATTTACTTGCATGGTAATCCAACAATCTCTGTTAAATAGTTTGGAGGAAATGCAGTGAATTAATGTTATGGTTATGTATTTTTAATTAATTGAAAATACAACTTTACGACTGTTCAATAAAATTAAAGTTCGCTCAAGAAAAGTCGGAAATCCAATAAAAAGGTAATTCCTAAAGAAATTTTCTATGTTACTTGATAAGATGAGCTAGGATTCCTAATGTTCACTTACATGAGCTAAAACAAGGATCTGTTTGGAATCCAAAAAAATCGAATTTGTGCATTGTGAATGTTCATTCTCCTTGATTAATTGATGTTGATGAATCTTTCTTTTCAGCAATTCTTAATCTTGTGTTGGTTTTGATGAAACTAATTTAGAATAGAATATTGGATGGGTGTTCTACGACTTTGTTACTTCAATTGCACACTAGAATTTGTATTAACTTTGTCTCCAATTCTTTGTAGAAAGCTTTGAATATGGTTTTGGAGTTTTCCTTTCTACCTAGTTTCCATCAAACAAATGCATGAAATGTAACTCACTAGTAAATCATTCTATGTACCATGATAATATATACCTCACTTTCCATCCTTTTCTGTCCCTTTTATTGGAAAATTAGGTCCTAAACTGATTATTTAGCAAACCATATTTTATTGGATAGCAAGCTCCAAATTTTATTTGATTGTGGCTTTCATATTTCACATATATATAACTATAAAATTAATTGAGCTTGTAAAAAATATTATGGTCATTGACATATCAATCCTTGGAGGGCACACCTTAACTTGTAGGAGTAGGCTTCATAGCAAGTAAAGGATATTTTTGGAGGGTTTTATGTCCTACGTCAATTAATCTTGAGTGCTACTACTTCAATAGGTAGTGAAACCTTGTAATATAGAAATAAAGGGTAAATGGTGAGTATGCCATTTATACCCTTAACCGGATATAACTTATAGCCTATGAACTAACCTGACCAAATAGTTTGTATGAGATGAAAAAAATTTCTTTCTAGCCATTTCTTTCTTTCAGTCCCTTTCCCCATCTTTTCTGCATCATCAAACATTGGAATAACCATCGTTCTCCTTTTCCTCTTTCCTGATTGCAAATGCTCCATCCTTCTATCCTTCTATCCACAGAAAACACATGTCCCTCTCCTTCTCTTTCTTCCTTCTTTCCCCAGATAATTTTTCTGCCCCGGTGTTCCTTATCTTCAGCAAACACCCTCTCCATCTCCTCAACAAACTAACCATCCCTTGCCCTCTGCAAACACTCTCTCTGTCTCCTCCTTGTACTTCATCTCCTCCTTATTTCCCTCCAACTCTCCCCATCCATCCCCTCCTGTGTCCTCCATCTCTTTGTTCTTACTGATTTTTGATTGATAATAACTCATAGGGAGTCAATTAGGTGGGGTCAAATCTGTATCTAGCCCACTCAGTTTGAAATCTAAAAGATTTGGGTACCATTAAAATGAAATTTGACCTGCATGGGTAAGTTTCAATTTTCTTCTAATCCATCCCACTTAAACCCATAAAAATATGAATCTAAACCCCCGCCGCCCTTGTTGCTTGTAAACACATTTCCATGGTTCTAAATATCAAATATCATGTTTATATCATATGAGATTTTCATATCAAATAGTGGGATTTCAAATGTTATAACAGGGATATGAGCCAATATCAGTATTTCATATCCAATTGGCAAACCCGCCAAAATGATGTAATAATCAATATGTCATTCATAGCGGTCAATATTTAAAATAATGCACATTCTTTTATATGTATGTGTGCTAAAATTACTTATCAAGTAAGTAAGGTTTTAAATATCTTTCGATATTGATATGGGTCGTGTACTAATATTGGGATCAGGTTTTGTGACTCGATACAATGTATTTCATAAAATATTGATCCCGATATTGCCAATATTGTAGTTGTTTACCAATATACTATAAATGTTTCCAATATTGCCAAAGTGATAAGTCCGTCATTGCTGATTTCTGCCAAAGCATCGGTCGATGCCGATATCAATATTGATACTAATTCTGAGATTTAAAACTTTGACTGTCTTGATAACTATTCACTTAGCATATTGATTACCTATGGTATCAATATGTACTTAACTGAGAAATTATAATGTTAATATATCATCTCTTTAGTATCTTAATTAGCTAATCATACCTTGTAGAGTCTTAAATTGGACATAGAGTTCTAGCATGGGTGTTGTATTGCGTGCACCCCATCTGTTTCAGTCTTACATAGAGTTGCATGGGTGTTGTATTGCATGCACCCCATCTGTTTCAGTCTTACATAGAGTTCCAAAGAACCCTTAGGCTTATGCAAGCATGGTTTCAAGCAGAACTACTTACACTATTATTTTCACATGCCTGGTGTTTTCTCCTTTGCTGGCAGAAAGCAAACAAATGGCATCAGCTAAGGAAAAGTGTCCTGGCCTTCTTGCTATGGACTTTTAGGAAAGCAAGAAATGATACTATACTCAACAATGCAGTCTTCAGGATCTCTTTGGACACTGAACAGATTCAATTGCATTGTGAGGACAGTGATGTCCTCAATGGCCGTATTTAAGTTGGTTTCGGAATCATCGTTTCTAATAGCTACTTGATACGAGATTTGCACACTTGCACATCTTGACGCGTACATCCATGGCAATAGAAAAATAAAATACAGAGTTCTGGCATGTGAATTAAGCATACTTTCTAACGCATTTGGTATTTTTACATTATAAATTTAGGTGATTGATCCTATATGACTATAATTTCTTACCATACTGAATAAAAAGAGGCACCTAAATATTGAAGCAAAGCCTGCCTAACCCATCTCATTCACCCAATAGCCAGAAACCAAGGCCCACAACTTTAATCCATCCGAAACCTGTCTGGTAGGTTTTAAACCTGTAAACTCCTCCTCATTTTGGATTGGATGGTGAGAGAGTGACAAAACAGCCAGACTTAACCCATTGACCCGCTTAGTAAACCAACAATAGTTGTTGACTGCAACAATCACATCAACAGGTCCATGTAAGAAGATGGAAAAAGAAATAATATGTACATCCACCCGTTTTGACTAATATTACATGGAAATGAAAGGTGTAACAATATAGTTGGTACAATTCATGGCTTAAACTTGAAATCATTAAATAGTAGCATAATTTCTGAAAATAAACCAATGCTATAGATTTGATATATGGTACATACAAAAACATCAATAAAATCCCCATTTCTGCAGCCTGAGAAGGTCATCATATATATACATACAAATGAAGGTTACTAAACCCAGTAGAAGAACAAGATGCAAAATCTTTGTCAAGTCTAATTAGTTAGCGATCAGAATCCCTGAAGGAACTAAATAGCAGTCTCCTTGAATGAACTAAATGGCAGTCTTGGCTTCTCTTCTCTTTCGTTCTGCAACCTTCTTTGTCAAATTACGCCACCTCCTCTCCCATAGCCCCGATAAACATCCAAGCATCACAGGTTTCTTTTCCCTGCAATACAGAGCAAAAGTATTTACCTACAAATTCAACAAAATTCGACAATTTATGAAGATTTATACAGAGTCAGATAACTGGAGATAAATAGAATGTTTGATTGTTTTTTCTTTTTTCTTTTTCTTTTAACAAAAGGAGGATGTTATCCTCCTTGTTTAAATTATATACGAGATAATACAATTTCTCGACTGTGACATGAGTTCGTTACAGTTGTAGTCCATTCAAGGAGATTTGAATTGTGTGTAGTAGATAGAAGTAGATGTCAAGAGACTTCAGCTATCATACTGTCTCCATCAAGTTGAAATTCTTAACTGAAAAAATTAATGTTATGTTATTTGATTAAGCTTATTTTAGTGCAGACTTATTTGATTAAGCTCATTTTAGTGCAGATTTATTTGATTAAGCTCATTTTAGTGCAGACTTTTAAAGAAAGAACAATGGTTTAGACTTCTTTGTTTGAAAATGTGTTGCACGAACTTTCAATGTATGACCAGAACAGATATCTACATATTTCTGCCAATTGCCAAGAATTTATAATATTACAGTAAATATATGCATCAGTAAATTTAAATAAAAATTCTCAAGTTATAAGATATAATCAGTAGATTGATCTGATTCAATAGTACCTAATTGTGGAACTAATGTTAGAAAATGCTCTACTGTTGATTCATATATCACATATTGATCTCTGTAACTAGAGTGTCCATATAAGAACAAGTAATATATTTCTGGAAGTTGGAAATGAGCTTAAGTTGTATTCAATGTTTAATTCTTTTTTGCTTGTAAAATTACCTGTTATCACAATCAACTACTGCAACCTTAGGACTTGGAGCCGCTCGTCCTGCACGGGATGCTGTCAGGCTTCTTTGCAGAGAAGACGGCATGTAGAAGTTCAACAGCACACCATTGCTGCTGCTACCAAAGCCGCTGCTACTGTTTCTTCTCAGTTTGTTTCTTTCTTTTATACCTGTCACCACCTTTTTCGTTTCTCTTTCTGAAGCCACATCCTCATACTTGGCATTACTTGCAGCATCATCGACACTAGGTGTTGATTTCTCGACAAGTTCGCTTAAGGAAAGCTCATATTCAGATTCTGGCAAGTCGTGCAGCAGCCCGAGAAGCTCCTCTCTGTTCTTGGCGATCTGTTGTGCTCTCGCCGACAGCTGATCAGCTCCGAAGCCTTCCAGTTTCTTCCCTGGGTACCAGAGAGTGTTGGGTGTGGGGGGCTGAATCATAATTTTCTAAGAAAGAGAAGAAGATAACAAGAAAGTAAAAGGGAAGAATAAGCCTTGGGTTGATGATTATGTGTATGTTGCGTTTGCGTTTATATATATTGTTGGCGTCGTGTTTGAATATTCTGCGAAGATATATCGATGGCTTAACGTAGACAACGCGGTGTTGGCCATATCTAAAAGCAGCGTGCATTGTTTTTGGTTGTTAACTAGATTGATTGCTGGCTAAGGATCAAAACTTTAATGAATCTTTCGCTATCGTATGTGCTGAGGGATGGGGAGTTTAGGGAGTTAATATGTGTTTATTTAGTGCTCGCATATTGACCAACTTTGGTTCACGAGGGATATACACGAATGATTTGGGTGCTTCTTGGGAATTTGATGCCTTCATTGCTAGGTAGACGAGGGGAAATTCTATTTACACACGGAAATTTATTCTTTCCATACAGTTTTAAAACTTGTAAATAATTATAAATTTACCATTTATTATTTTG
The DNA here is from genome assembly GCA_036321105.1 of Dracaena cambodiana. NCBI lineage: Eukaryota > Viridiplantae > Streptophyta > Magnoliopsida > Asparagales > Asparagaceae > Dracaena > Dracaena cambodiana. The sequence goes on along the minus strand of JAYEPQ010000004.1, from coordinate 11,681,233 downwards.
ACTAAATTACCCTTTTAAATCACAAATTAAGATTTTTTAAATTTTAAAACTACAACTCATCGTCTTCTTTCTCTGTTTTTTCTCTAGAACTTTTAAAAATATTTGTTAATGGAATTTAATTTTTAAAAAATATATTTCCTACAAATCTATTGATTTGATTTTTTAACCTCTTAAATTTTTTAAATTCATGTTCCTAAAAAGATCGGAAGAAATTTTAAATTCTTCGAATTTACTGTATCAAGTAAAATTAGGGTTTGAAGTTTTAGTTTGAGTTTTTTTTATTCAAATGGAAAATTCTAACATACAATTGGTGTCGGAGGACAAATTTAAGGTACAATTTAAATTTATTCTTAGTTTTTTATGTGTATTTGTTTGCAATATATTATTACTTATGATTTTTTTATAAGGGAGACGTCGGCTGCTGAACCCGACCAAGCGATTCTTTGATCGGGTATTAATACTCGACCAACATATTTTTAGCTTGGAAATTAATATCCGACTCGAAAAATTTGGGATCAGACGACATAAGGAGATACAAAGAAGGAGGAGGGTTAAACGTGGAAAAAAATTTGGATGCATAGAGTAAATTGGTAATATTTCAAAATGGAAGTTTGGTGTAAAAAGCACTCAGAGCGTCAAAAGTAAATTGCAGTGTGTAAATAGAATTTCTTGTAGACGAGGTTCCAGATTCAAGTTCGGATACAATCTTTACTAGTGAGAGTGAGAAATCATATTCAGTTCTGAATCACTAGACATTTAGGGTGTGTTTGGCTCACTAGAAGTAGAAGAAGTGAAGAAAAAATTAAAAAGTAACTTTTAAAATGGAAATAGAAAAATAGATTTCTTCTTGTGTTTATTTATTAATTTTTGAAAGAAAAGGTGTCTAAAAAGTAAATGGAGTATTATTTAATTAATTAAATATTACTAGGTTTATAATATTTGATTTAGCTTTTATATACAAAATTATAGCTTTTAAATGATAATGATAACATACAATTAAAATATTATTTTTTGTCTTGATACCTTACTTTATAGAGCTTTTCCATGCCAAAATTGTGAGGAAGAATAATTTGAAATTAAGGTGTTACATATGTTCCAAATCACTATATAAAAAGTAACTTCATATTTACTTCTTGGCCAAACAAACATCTAAAATAATAAAAGTAAATTTATTTCCACAACTTTTGTTTTACTTATATGCAAATAAATACATTCTTAATTCCATAATCACTAGACGGTTTTGCTTTTTAACGTGTGAAAGAGTTTTGTTTGCTTCCACAGGCTCAGGTGGAAGAAGTCCGTAGCAAATATTACCATGTTTGTTAAAAGAAAGAAAGAAGAATTTTTAAGGTAAAAACATTTTTGACAAGATTTATGCACTTTTTTCCCGCTAGTGTCTAAATATTTATTGTAAATGCAACCAAATAATGAAAAATGCTACTCGTAGAAAGTCCTATCCTCAAGTCTGAAACTTAACAAAGAAACTGTACTAAATCAAATTTTCATCAAAGCTACTTTTGAAGCGTAGATCCTTTTAAATACAGTAGATTGGAGATGACAAGAAATGAAAGAATGCTAGTTGCTTCCATCTGTCGAAATATGTGGTGGGATAGAAACAATCGAATATTCAAAATGTACTATATACACTCCAATTCTGCTTGGAAAATATTTATTTTGAGGCAATCTATTGGGCAGGATACTTAGCGGAGGACGAAAGAGGAACACACACAGGATCACATCTAGGGTGGAGACAGTAAGATTCTTCAAAGATTCAACTAACGAAAGAAGATCAAGAGGATACGTGAGGGATCCAGAGTTGACGAGCGATCATGCGTTTTTTTTTTTTTGGCTTTTGTTGTAATATGATGCACGATCTTTCCATGTAAGGGTGATGTTATAGGGACAAATTGTTCTGTTAAATCTTCATTAATGGAACGTGAGAGTATCGCTCATCATTTAACTTAAAAAGGGAAGGAATAAAAAAATGCTTACTTTATCCTTTGTCTCTCCAATATTCTCTTTTGTTCTTTTGTTTCCCTCAGTCTAGTCATCATTATCTCCCATTTGTCACTAAACAACTTTTTTTATCACATTATTAAGATTTGGATACAATTTTGATCATAGTACTAATTAAATTATATATAATACATATAATTAATTGAAAATGATTCCTTCTGTTTATCTTTTTCTTGCCATTCCCCCCTCTCAGTGAGACTCGTCGGCCCGCTTTGCCTTCCAGAAGTTTGGTGTTCAATTGGATCCCCTTGACATTTGGTGGTTGGTCTTTTGATATCGCGTACTATTATTTTTGTAAGGATGAACGGTGAATAGATTTTCGCATTTCATTGAATTAGAATTTAATGAAACAAATATATTATATAGAAGTAGTATATAATAAAGCACCTTACTCAAGACTAATTGGTTCTCTATAAGCGAGTAAAAGAACTTTCATAGGTATCTTACAATTTTATTTTAGGGTTAATTACAGTCAGATATTCTGTGGGATTGGAGTCATATAATTAACACCGCTGAAATTTGAAACTCTAAAAAAAAACTCCTGAACCTTTAACACTGTTACTGAGGGGTTAGTTATTATCACTCTCTTTTTATGCTAAAATGCACTCCTCTAATGCATATTTTATCCCCATCCTTTTCTTTAACTAGCACACACTCTATCTTTCCTCTCTCTCTCTCTCTCTCTCTCCCTCTTTCTCTCAGTCACTCACACACCCACTCTCTCTTAATCCCACCCCCTCTATTTTTTTTGAATTTTTTATGTATGAAACTCTATTAAACTTAATATTTGAGTATGATTTTCTTTACATTTTATCTCTAACTCCTTAAGTCTAACTCCTTAACTCTCTTAATCTCTCTTAGTTGCTGCTAGCAGCATCTGCAGCAGCAAGCATAGTTGTTGCTGCTGCTGCAGCTTGCAGGCTGCAAGCATAACTGCTGCAGCTTGCTGCTGCTAGCAGCAGCAGCTCTGCTTGCTGCTAGCAGCAACTAAGAGTAACAGGTGCTGCTACTTCTCATCTTTCCTAAGGGTATTTTTGATTTTTTATAATACGTGCACATCACGTGCCACCTAACTCACATCCAGTTCACACCGTTAGGATGCCCAGAGAGTTTTTTGAGAGTTTCAAATTTCAGATATGTTAAGTTACACAATCCCAATATTACAGGAGATCTGACTGTAATTAACTATTTATTTTAATTTCAGTAGATTTAGCTCTGAACGAACAAAATGGAGGAACACTAATTATCTTTGGTAAAATTGTCGCTTTTCGCAACCATGACGGAAGGATTAGAAGTATTCAAACATGTGATTTTTTATTGTTATATACTTTTATGATGTTGGATTGGATTGGAAATGATGTAGATCATTCATTAGCATGACTCATTGTAATCTGCATACTTGTCAATAAGGATACAATTGGCTACAACTTGATAGAGATTTCAATATTTTGAAGTAAATGGTTATAAACACGATAATTATTATGGATAGAAACTAGCCCATACTATAGATAGTTTCTCAAAATTCAACGACAATGAAGGCCTCTGACCGTTCTTATTGTGGAAAAATATATAATACATATTGTAGTTTGCCATATTTTTGTTCATCTTATTTTTAGGTTTAATAGTCTACGAAAATTAAATAACATTACTTTATTATATATTATATATATTAAAAAATTATAATTCACAGGGCTACTTTTCCATCTTGATGTGAAGAATGGACGACTTTTCCTTCTATTACGACGACAATACGTTTTTGTATCTGATTTTTAGAGGAATCTCGTCTAAATAGGAAATTTACCGGCGGTGAAAGGGATTCCTTCACTAGCGCTTAGGTGGCCCAATAATTATATTACACGTGGTGTCACTCAAAGAGGAGTTAAGAAAATTCTTTTATTTGTTATTTTGAGTGGCACCACGTGTAATATAATTATTAGACCACCTAAGCGCTAGTAAATAAATTCCCCTCACCGTCAGTGAATTTCCCGTTTTCTCATATATATATATATATATATATATATATATATATATATATATATATATATATATATATATATATATATATAAATTCAACCATTCCAACTTAAATGTAGTTGCAATTGTAGCATACGAAGGGCTAGCCTAAGGATCTGGGTTTGTGAGACACAACAGTGGCGATGGAGGGCAAATCTCCATGCGGCGGCCAAAACTTGCAAGTAAATATGGTGGTTTGGGTTGTGACAACCTCCGCGGGGGGTATCAAATATTTTTTTTTTTTTTGATCTGTGAAGGGTTGTTTGGTGCTAAATAATTGCCTCAATAAAATGCTAAGTTTGTAGCATGCTCAAAGTGAAAAAAAAAAGAAGAAAGGACGGCTAGGTTTCCTTTGCTATCTTGCAAGGTGTAATTACAAACATCATATTCTAGTAGTGGTTGTTAACCCAAGTTATCCCCAATTACTTATAATTGTTTTAGATTTTAAGCCTGTGCTTGGATGTCAAATATAAAATGTTTTGGGATATTTTTAAAGTGTATAATTTGGAGTGTTCTCGTGGTACGTCTTTTGGAGTGTTCTTAACATGAATTTTGAGGTGTTTAAATATCTACTTGCGAGTTTAGTTTCTCATGGATTTTCAGAGAAATTCTATTTGCACCTGACATTTTACTCTTGACGCACGGTTTTGAAATTTATAAATAATTACAAGTTTGCCATTATTTTTTTAGATTAACTTACCCTTATAAATTCCAAACTAATACTTCTTAAAATTTGAAACTACGACTCATCGCCTTCCTCCTCTATTTTCTCTCTAAAACCCTAAATAATTTTTTTGGGTATTTAATAAAAACACATATGCTATAAAATTATCAATTTGATTTCTTGATCTCTAAAATTTTTTTACATTAGCTTTCCTGAAAAGATTAGAAGAATTTTAAATTTTTTGATTTCACCGTGACAAGTAAAATTTGGATTTGGAATTTGAGTTTGAGTTTTTTTATGCAAATGAAAAATTCTAATATGCAATTGGTGTCAGAGAATAAATCTAAGATATGATTTTAATTTTTTTTTTAGGTTTTATGCATATTTGTTTGAATTTTATTGTTAATTAGCTTTTTTTGGGGGAGATTTCGCTTGCTGGTTGGGTATTAATAACTGACCAGCACGTTTCTTGGTCGGGTATTAATACCCGACCAAAATATCCGACTAAAAAAAAAGGATAAAAATGGGATCGGACGGGTGAGCAGTTAGAGAAAAGGAGGATGGGTATTTTTGGAAAAAAATTTGGACGCAGAGAGTAAAATGATAGTATTTCAAAATAGGAGTTTGGTGTAAAGAGTATCCAGGTGCCAAGAGTAAAATGCTGTGCACAAATAGAATTTCCCGGATTTTCATGAGTTGCATAAATATATAAAAATCAAAAATACCATTCTATACAAATTATGTTTAAATTAATATAATTTTATTCTAAACAAAATGTTATCCTTTTGGATTAGTAATACGTATCATTACAAATAGCGACTCCTTTTGGAAGAGAAGCAATATGAAAAGAAGTAGAAAAAAAATAAGATTATGGGAGAGAATCGGATAGGAGGCAACGTGAAAAAAAAAAGTGGAAAAAGAAAAAGAAGAGGAGATAGTTGGAACAACGGAGAGACATTTGGAACGATAATAGTTTTGGATAAAAATTATAAACACTCCAAAACACGTAGATTTGGAGTGTTCCGAAAAATACTTCAAAATATCTATCAAAGGGTGCTTTGAGAGCACCTCAAAACACTTATAAAAAAACTCACAAGTAATACCTCATAACACATTACTTCAAAATACCCCAAAACACTTAATAACTAATCTTCCAAGTATAGCTTTAAGAGACTCTCTTTCGGTACTATTGCAGTTTCTGTTTTATTATACTTTCCATTCATGATTAAGATACTATGTATATATAATCTCTACGTAGTTTGTTTCATTAGTATCTAATTAATGGAACGTGAGGGATTGAGGCAAGGGAGAGGGGGCAGATTAAGGCAAGGGATAGCATATAGGTGAGAGAAGGGGGTTGGGAGGGGGATAGCGGATCTGGGCGGAAAAAAACGGAGAAGAAAGAGAAGAGGGTGGGGGCGGGATGAGCCCTTAGAAGAAGAAATGTGCCCTCTAGATATTTGGGGCCTTTATTACTCAGTAAGCCCATGTGCCATTCTTCTCAGAAAATCCTTTTTCCCGCCTGTCTAAAAAAAATACAAGCAAAGAAGTAAACGGGCCAAAAATAAAGAAACCGAGCAAAATCGTTGACAATGTCGAGCGATCCAAAGGACGATGTCGATCGGCTCTTTGCTTGCTTCAAATGCGGGCTCTCTACTCCTGGTAAGCTTCAATCCCTATCGTTTCCCCCTTTTCAAACCCTAATTTCCATGGCCAAATGGCAGAATCTGCCCTAAAAGAAAGGAAGAATCTTGCTAAGAAATTGAAGAGAGCGAGCTTAGCGAGAGGGGAGTCCTCTTCAATCAAAGAGCAAGCTACTGAAGGAAGCTGTCATAAACAACAGGATCAAGATTCGCCGAAGACTGAGAAGGTAGATTCCGCTTCGGAAATTTACATCTTATTTATAAATTTTGGATCCGAAAGATTCACCGGTAATTGAGGTTCCATGATTAGAAAGTTGAGGGCTTTTCTTAATGTTGGCATTGCTATTTTTTTATAAAACAATATTGAATTCTGAGTGATTGAGGACAATCTCGAAATCAGCTGCCAGCGTATCGACTTAGTCTTTAGTCAAAGATAAAGGAGATACTGAAAGAAAGATTTTGTTAAGAACATAATTACAGAAAGAAATGCTCAAGAATTCAAGAAGCCCTAGAGGCCCCTTTGTATAGAATTTAAGAAAAGCAAGCACAAGAAAACCCATCATGTAGAATTTCAAATCAATACCATTAATGAGTAAATTTCTTGAAAATATTGTGGAAAGATTTGGGAAAGGCATTTCAAAGGGTATGTCATTTGGTTCTCAAAACTTTTACAAAATATGTGCCATTGACAAGTAGGTCACATGCAGTCCCAGCAAGGAAGGACATCCAAATGATAGTAGATTGTAATCTGGTTGTTGGATCCTTTCTTGATCTGAACAAATTGGTAATATGAGACTGTTGTCTGTTGCTAAGGTCCTTCTTAGAAATTAGTAGGCAATTGTACTCCTGATCCTTTGTGATCTGTTTGTGCATTTGTACGAAGGTATGTACCTACTCAATCTCATCAGATTGCTTTTTCTATGTAGGGAGTGCTTTTGCAGCCTTGCTTTGATACCGATAGGACCAAATTTCATCAATTTATTTCAACACTGAATCATAATACAGATATTTGTTTAGTGTAATATGGGACAATATGTGAATTTTTCTGAACACAAATGAAAGAACTGTTATGCTTGCGGATATCATGTATCTGCATAAATGTAAGTATATGATATGCGGGTATATTTGGTTAAAAATGATCAGCGAATATTTATAATAGAAATCATATGCATTATTATAGCTTGCAGTATCGGGTTGATGCCGTAGCAGATCTTTATTCTAAATTAGCTGCATAGTACTCGAAGTGTCATTAAAACTTGAAATTATGCAGTATTGTTGCACACAAGTTATAAAGCAAGCTGTTAGATTTAGATCCTCAAAAATCACATTGTGATGCTGTACAATTCATGCACCATATTTGTCGGTCCAACCTCCTTAATCATTTTGATTATCCTATCTCATATGAAAAAATTATCCTTGATCTCGTTTAAGAAACATATGTCCATCTCCATAACTACCATAAAGTTCACAGGAGGCCTTTTTTGAGGATTGAACCAACCATCACTAACTATAGTCACTCCCTTCTTATACCAAATGCATTTGATCATTGCAACAACCTTTCAATCTGAGCCTTTTTTCTTGAAGCAATAAAACCGCAGCATGTACCTGAGAGGTATAAAACTACAAATTTGTATGTTTGTTGCATATGTAAATGTGCTAAGAAAAATATGAAGTTCTTACTATATGAAATGGAAGACGACAAAGTAGATCAACCTTAAAATCTCGAGGAAGCTCTTGACGAACTTTATTATTCCAAGATTTTTCAATTGGATGTAGGATCAACCATCCTCTACATTGTCTTGAATTCGTCTAAAACAGATGAACGATTGGAAGTCCTCATGCTTTATTGTCCAACCATAGTTAGACTTAATAATTTTTCGTGTACTTTGTTCTTTTAGTCCCGGATTTGTGTCGACAACTTCCTTTTTCAACACTCCAAAGAACTCTTGGGGATCTACTTGGCCTCACACCTTACTTGAAATTTTAAACAAGTGTACATTTATCCTTAGTTTTGAATTTTGATATTCCATGTTGCAAATATTGGATTTGAATATGACATTTTCACTGTTTTTTGGACAAGCACCCAACATTATCACGTCCTTCTACGATCATCTTCTTATTCCTTGCTGCTAGCTTTCTGAGATTTAAAGCTTTCAACGTGCATGGTAAAGTATCACAAACCCCTTAGTATTTTGCTAATGTAATTTTAACCCCCAAACATTTCATTCAACATACTTTGCCCTCTTATTCCAATATCTCCCTAGTCATAGACTCATGCGGAAGCTATTTAAAAGCTAATTTTATCTGGGAAAATAACTCGCAGATAATATAGTTGGCAAACAATAATTCATTGATTCACATGACTTGGGAGATATTGGCATAAGGGGGAACATGTGATTTGAAATGTTTGGGGGATAAAATGATACTGGCCAGACCTTAAGGAGCTTTGTGAAACTTTACACTTTTTCTAAATTAAAATGACACAACATGCAGCAATCATCGTGGTATTTTTTTAATCTCAACTAAAACATTTAACAACTAAGTGGCTGACAAATAAAATTGACAATTAGTAATACACAAATCTCAATATATTTTTAATCCTTCTGATATATAGCGGTTAATTGTTCTGTTACTTATTGCACTAAGAGATTATTATTGTAGTAATAAGCCTCTAAATTGAATCTAGAATCGTATAAACAAATAAGAATGCAAGAAAAATGCGAACAATAGAAAAATTATCAATTAAACTCGATATCGTTGCCACACGTAAGCATACAACGACTCTATCCACTCACTGCCTATACATTTTCACTCCACAGCCCTTGCATCATCATACTAGAAACCCATCCTAAACTCATCACATGTGCGAACTTGCATGCTCTCCCCTCTTCATATTTTTTTACCTTCTTAATTAATAATTCTGCACCATTTCCTTTACATTAACAAATCAAATAACCCTTAGGTCATTATTCTCCCCAGTAACCGTGAATAATTAAACTTGATAGTTTATAGCTAGTATTCATCCACTATGTATAGTTAAATACCACCCATCCTGAGTCCCAACTAAATCCCAACATTCAAAGCCAAATTCAGGTTCGAACATTCAATTGCCTTTAACATCCTTACCAAGTTCCAACCAAATCCCAACTCTTAAAGCCATGGTTCCGTAAATTTTAACTTTGAAAATTTGTTTCTAGAGATATCAGCAAATCCCAACCTGGCCAAAGCTTTGCCATTGTTTGTCTTGGATTTTCTTTCATAGGAATTGTTGTAGCCAGTTACTTTTTCTATGAAATAGAAGAATTGTGTAATTAACATGCTTGGCCTGATGAACCTTCTAAATAAAAAAAGAACTAAGGTTGTCCAATTGTTAGGAACAAAATCATAGATTATATATTTTATATTCTTATATCCTATTATTTAGTTTTTTTTTTTCACTAAAGAAAGTTTTACTGGTAAATAGAAGCATCACATAAAATACTCATCTTGTTATACTCATAACCTAAAGGATCAGATTCGTTCTTAATATTGATTGGTTGCTCACACAACTTTAGATGATACTGTGAGGGAAATGTACATCTAACATATGGCTGCACGAAATAACAATCAGTGTACAACACTTTTCTGATATCAAAAGCACAATACTGACAGTTTTGGTTCACATTTGCTAAGTGAATACCAACCTTTGATGGTTCTAATTGAACCATTATGTACTAGAATTGAGTGCTTGTTGCTTACTTAACACATGATGCTTAAAATAGTATGACTGTTCAATGAAGCACATACAGATTACATATATAGGTGTAGGTATAGTGCGGGTGTGGGACACAACAAATTTTAAAAATATAGGACGGAAATTAATAAATATGTTTATACATGCAATAAAATGACATCTAATTGTACAATTTTATATTGTTCAACGTAGATGATTGATCATTTTTTAGCCCATTAGTTATCAAGGTTGTCCTGCAATATCATATACAAATGAAACAAGAAATGTTAACTCAAACTTATTAAGGAAGCAAAAAAATGAACGAGAAACGTGCAAGTGTCCAAAAAATGTCTTATAAAAAATATATTATAAAATAGAGGACATCCAATAAGTGCCGTCATCAGTACATTTATGGTTAATTTAGAAGTGTCTATGAGATGTAATTGATATCCTCATAGGACAAAACTGTGGAAACTATCTTATCCATAAAAAATTCGAAAGAAATGAGCATTAGAATGTAAGTTTTAGCCCAAGATTTTAAATATTGGCCTATACCGGTATGTAATATCATATCAGGTTTTGAGGTAATACTATATTGAACTTATAATATCAGTATTGATATTGCCAATTTATGTGATATTTTGCTTATATACTTGATATTGCCAATATGATATATTTGATGTTTCTAATATCTGATACCATTAACCATAAGCCAATACCAATACCAATTCCTAATGCCAATTTCTAGATTTCAAATATTGAAATTACCTATAGACCAATGATGAAAATTTCAAAAATTGAACTGCACGTCACAAGGCTCAAGTTAGTAGAAGGCTCAAATTAGTGCATATGGCATAAGATATGCAAAATTATGTAGTGTAAATTATACAAACAAGTGTACGAGAAGTTGGACAATAAAGTGACAAAAATGATATATCTAGATTTCAAATATTGAAATTACCTATAGACCAATGATGAAAATTTCAAAAATTGAACTGCAAGTCACAAGGCTCAAGTTAGTAGAAGGTTCAAATTAGTGCATATGGCATAAGATATACAAAATTATGTAGTGTAAATTATATCAACAAGTTTATGAGAAGTTGGACAATAAAGTGATAGAAAGTGACAAAAATGATATATCTAGATTTCAAATATTGAAATTACCTATAGACCAATGATGAAAATTTCAAAAATTGAACTGCAAGTCACAAGGCTCAAGTTAGTAGAAGGTTCAAATTAGTGCATATGGCATAAGATATGCAAAATTATGTAGTGTAAATTATACAAACAAGTTTATGAGAAGTTGGACAATAAAGTGATAGAAAATGATATATATACAATTGCTCGAATAAGAGAGAGAAAGTCTAGAGACTTATGTAGTGTAAAGTGTACTAAAGATAAGGATCAAAAGGTTCTACTTCGAGATGAAGAGATTAAACAAAGATTGAGAGATTATTTTGACAGATTGTATAATGGTAGTTTTATTTAAGATTTGGGAGATCTTACTGTTCAATCTAAGAATATGAATAGTAGTTTTATGTGTAGAATTAAAGAATCTGAAGTAAAAGAGGTTTTAAAGAGAATGAAGTCAAGAAAAGCTGTTGGTTCAGATGAGATTTCTATTGAGATATGGAGATATTTAAGAGAGATGGGTGTGAGGTGGTTGACAAACCTTTTTAATAAGATTTGGCAAACTAAAAAAATGCCAAATGAATGGAGAAAAAGTACTCTAGTATCTCTATATAAGAATAAGAGTGATATTCAGAGATATTCTAGGCTTCTAGCTATCGTGTAATAAAACTCATGTGTCACATTATGAAATTTTGAGAAAGGGTAATTGAATATAGATTGAGACAGACTGTTAAAATATCAGAGAACCAGTTTGGATTTATGTTGGAGCGATCGATGACAGAAACTATTTATTTATTTCGTCAACTTATAGAACGATTCCGAGAGAGAAATAAAGATTTGTATATGGTATTTATTGACCTAGAGAAAGCCTATGATAAGGTACCATGAGAGGTACTTTGGTGGACATTGATAAAGAAAAGAGTTCCCATCAAATTTATTGACATAATTAAGGACATGTATGATAGAGTAGTGGCCAATGTCAGAACATGTGGTGGTTTAACAAGTGATTTTTTTTTATCACAATTGGATTACATCAAGGATCTGCATTGAGCCCGTTCTTATTTGCTATAGTGATGGATGAGCTTACTAGAGCTATTCAGGATGAGATACCTTAGTGTATATTATTTGCTGATAATATTGTCTTAGTTGATGAGACAAGAGTAAGGGTGAATGTCAAGTTAGAGTTATAAAGGCACACATTAGAATTTAGAGATTTTAGATTGAGTAAGTTTAAAATAAAGTCTATGGAGTGTAAATTTAGTAAACGACGGACCCTATATTATAGTGCTGTAACAGTGGACGGGCAAAAGATACAAATAAATAGCAGTTTAGGTATTTGGGTTCTATTATTCAGAATGATGGAGAGATCGATAATGATGTCAACCATAGGATACAAGCTGGCTGGCTAAAATAGAGAAGTGCAACTGGAGTTTTATACACCGTAACATTCCGTTAAGGTTGAAAGAAAATTTTTATAGGACTGCTATTAGCCCAGTTTTATTATATGATACAGAATGCTGGACTATAAAGAAATGTCATTAACAGAAAATAAGTGTAATAAAGATGTGCATGCTTCACTGGATATGCATCAACACTAAGAGAGATAAAGTGAAAAATAAAGATATTCGTGTTAGGGTAGGTGTAGCTACTATTGATGAGAAGATACGAGAAAATTGCTTACGATGGTTTGGTTATATGCAACATAGATTTATAAATGCACCAGTTAGACGAGGGGAGATTATCAATGTAGAATAAGTTAAAAGAGCGAAGAGAATGTCTAAGAAAATATGGATGGAGGTGATATAAAAAGATATGGATTCTAGGAGTTTAAATGAGGAGATACTACTTGATAGGAATGAATGAAGAAGGATTATCAATGTGATCGATCTGGCGTGATTCTCTTTTGGTTCATAGAGTCTACACCAAGTACTTGGGATAAAAGGCTTAGTTGTTGTTGTTGGCATAAGATATGCAAATCATTAACAAAACTGAAACATCAACGCAATCCTAGAAAAATGAGGATGACAAGTGCATCCTACTCTCTATTCTTTTAACCTCTCTTCTTGATAAAAATTTTCCCTTTTGCGCATAATGTGCTCACCATTGTGCATATATTTTCAACTAAGACCTCTCATAAATTTAATCTATCTTGAAATGAGCTTAATATTTATTTTAAAGACAGAAAGGTAGATAGGCAAGATGAATTGACTATAAACTAGCACATATTTAAATAGGAAATTGTTCGTATTCAGGCGTATTAAATATAACTTTGGTAAAGTTGCTACTCTGCATCACTAAGGACACTTTAAGGATTTAGTTTATTTGCTTTTAAACACCAATCAGTTGGAAGCTACTGTTGTATGCTTGCATTTCAACCATTCTCAAGGATGTCCTTCACTCCTGTATACCCTACATCATATTGATTATGATGTGAAGTTCTTTCAGGATGAGTTTGGTTTCTAGATTTAGAAACAAGTTATCTTCCGTGTTTATTGCCGGTTCATGATCAACTGTATCTTAACTGCATAGACATGCCATTTGTGTCGGTATATAACCAAAAGCAAATTTATTGTAACTGCTTGACGTTCATCAACCTAAAGTAGTATTTTAGGAACTTAAATTATATCATTCAATTTCGAAAAGCACAGATATCAATCATGCTGGATAGGTGTCGTACAAGGTTCAAAATATTAGAATTGTTATTGGCCATTCGTTTATAACATCAAAGTTGGCAATATCGAGTGTATCATATCAGCGATATTGGAAATATCAGCAATATCAAGCCAATATTATACGGCATTATTGTATATCAGGTAATTCAAAATCTGATGTGATATATGTCAGCCAATATTTAAAACCTTGGTGTCAATGTTTCAATCAGAAGATTCAATTTCAGCAAGGATTAATAAAATTTTATGGCTAACTGTTGTCCCTTGCAATCATTCCTTGCAATCATACATAAAAGGACATATTCTTGTCTTTTCAGCTTGGTGGATCAATATCTGCAACAATCAAGTTCAGAAGTGGCAAACATATATCTCCAATTGTATTTTATGGTTCGCCACATGGAGCACCTGTTAAGAAACCATCACAGTTGTTGCGATTGTTACATGAAATTCGAATTGATCTCAGAGAACAGCATAAACTAATTCTAAGGTATTAATTTTGATTAAAGTGGTACGAAACTCTCTTGCATGTAATTTTTTCTTATTAATTCAACCATGTTTTCCTTGTTTATATAGGGATGAGGTTTGGGCCACTTTTCCTAGACAAGAAGAGGCTGCCAGATTTGCAAAAACACATGCACAAACTTATGTTTTTAGCTACCAAGATCATTTGAGTGGGCAAAGAAGGTTCCTTGTATCTACATATGATGAGTTCTGGCGAAGGTCAAATTTTCTTTTTTGAACTTGATTAATTATGTAGTTTTAGTTTCTCTTATTCTCTCTTCAGTATTCCATCTCTACTTTGTATACATGTTCAACCAAAAAATTGCCGACAATCTCAAATACACCAAATCACCTTAAATCTTGCATCAATCTTAACTTGCAGTTTATTCACAGTTACTTTTGCTCCTTCAGGTACAAAAGTATGGATCCCAGACTACGCCACCATTATGAAGTTATTCAAGAGGTAATTTTTTGCCTAATGATGGTCATTGAAAAGATGAAACTGTTTGCAGAAACGATTAGTTGACTCCAGATTCTCAACTAGAATGACTCTCACTAGAATAGAAACCTCAAAGGACTATATAGTTTCATAAACGAGTGCTTAATTGTACAACTGATCATTAGACTTTCATAATGGTGCATTGATAGTTGTTTTGCTGCTTTTCTTATGCCTGGATTTGCCTTGGCATTGGCTGATTAACAGAAGAAATGATCCTAATTTATAGGATGGTTTATGCTGTTGCTTGATATGGCTAACTTTGTATGATTTCAATCTGCTTCAGGGAAAATGAAAATGTGTTTTCTGAAATTAATTGATGATTTTCCTTTTTTCTAGTGCAAGGAAGATAACACACAAAAATCTATCATGACCCATCTGTTTTTAGAATACTCTGGCCTTGGTCACAGCATAGATTTGTATTTGAAAATTTTCTTACAATGATTAGTAGGCATCATGCTCATGACTCGTCTGTCTTTAGAGTAATCTGGCCTTGACCAGGATGTAGATGTGTATTTATAATATTTCCTTCAATGATTATTCAGCATCATACTCTCTAATTGGTTAACACAAAAAGGTCAATTTTGCATGTCGTGCTTTGGCCAAATGAAGATCCATGATGCAGTATATGGTAACTGAGAAAGTTTATATGGATGTATTGCAGGAAGAGGAGTTGATTGCATGCTTTTCATTTGAGGGCACATCGAATTTCTTCTTGGGAGCCCTTCATAACCTTGTTAGGAATCAGTTATTACATATGCGTGAATGGTGCATGCACACATGTGCATGCCTGCAAGCGTATCTGCATATGTGTGCATACATACACACAAATGTGTCTTAGGAGATAGATTCATTGGTAGATAGCAGACTGTTCTTTCCTTTTGCTTAGTCCTTTCTTTCTTGTTTTGGAAAGGCAGGCCACGGTTCTTCATTATTTTGGTTCCTGTAGTGGGAAGTTAATAAGACTTTTAGTTGCTTTTCTTGTCTTTAGAGCTTCACTGGGCTATGAATACTTCTTAGCACCAAGTTACCAACTTGTACCTGGACCATCATATTTCGGGTTTCGGGATGTGTTATTGTATGCTTACTGGCAAATTATTGGTACACATATTATCAGATTATGATGATACAGTCACTGCATCAGTATGGATGATAAAGCATGTGCCAAATTGGTTAATGGTTTGTAAGTTATTTAGTCATCACTGATCAGCATATAAACTTCTGCAGACTTCTTGTAGTCCAGAAAATGGTCAGCCAGTCCATATGTTCTCCCAACTGCCACCAACCATATGGTCTGAATCAAATCCTTCAGAGAAAGGTTCCATTTTTTGTGCAATGACATTCCACCTAGTTAATTCACGGTCCAAAAAAAAATAGTGCTGATTGAATCAGGCAATTAATTTGTCCATACGTGACCGTGTTCCGACAATTTAATTTCTTTTCCAGTTTTTGAGTCTCTCACTAGACTTTTAGCCAAGTAAACATTATAGGTCCAAGACAATTTTTGCTTAGTTATGCAGCTTAGGAATGACATTTTTCAACAGCCTCGTCAGTTCTTTAGACAGTTTGTAGCAATGAGGTTGGTTAGGTTCTTCCTTCCTCCTTGAAACACAATAAATAAGTATGGTATGTTGCTGGTACAAGCTGTTATTATTATATTCACATATCAATATAACTTAATGTTGATGGATTGCAGGAAAATTGATGTTTGGAACCAAATGTGGCTTAAGGCTTGCTGGAGCATCAAGTATATTCTATAGTTAAAACGGCAAGTTTGTAATGCTAAGGCCCAAAAAGGTGGATGGAAACAAACCTAGAGTTCTTTCACATTTTATGGTCTAGAAGGATGAGTTAAATAAAATCATAATTTTCTGCTTTGAACTCAGAAAATTCTCGTAGGTGGCATGCTATTAAAAATACCTAAATACATGGAACTCAGCCTTAATTTGGATGTTTCTGTATTGAAAGCCTAATATTTTATAATTCTTCATTTTGAATTGCTTGAAATCCCTCTATTCTCTTTGCTGAAAGCTGTACCTTAAAATTCACTCTCCTCTCACTTACTGTAAAATTTTACCTCCTTACACAGTAACTGGGAAGCCTCCCACCATTCAGAGAGTTGGAAACAAGCCTGTAGAAACTGAAAAGGAACAATAATTTAAGCTGAAGGCTCTGAATTCTCTCCTGAAATTGTTATATCATTGTCATCTTCTGACGAGATATTTGTCAACATAACCTTCTCAATCTGCAAGGTTACTGTTTACTTCTGTTCATTTTGATTTTTGAAGCTTCCTTATATGGTAAAAGACACTTCAAAGCGTCATCAACCCTAATTTTAGTGGAGATAATTACTTTCATTAGTTTGAGATCCAATTGTTGAACAATTTTCAATGTTGCGATGAACTCACAAGCCACAACATGAAATGATATTTGTCTATTATATTGCAATAGTTTATTTGTCTTGTTGCAAATGTTGTAACATACTGATTTTCTTTTTACTAATTTCCTTAGAACCAAGCATATCCAATTTTTATGCAAAAATTGTTGAAAAGTTAGTGCGCTTACAGGTTTTGAAGTTATCATGTGATTTCTTGTTGTCCCACTTATTTTGTATTACAGAATTCTTCTACACAGAATTTTCACAATGTTGCTGTCTCTTATTGGATTTCCTTTTTTTTAATATTAAACCATTTCTAACTTGTAACTTCCGAATTATATTTTTCAGGGTTTGCCTTGCCACTTGTATTTTGATCTGGAATTCAATAAGAAGGTGAACCAGGGCAAAAATGTGGATGAGATGGTAGATACCTTGATATCTATCACCTTTATGGTCTTACATGACAAGTATTCTATGCGAGGAAACCAGGATTGGGTAGTAGAGCTTGATTCATCAACTGAAGGTATGTATTTATCGTTTGGTTGTGCCATATTGCCCTCACTTTGGACCTCTTCTCTGATATCATATTAACGGATATGTTTTTTTAAATTTCACGGATAAATTGATGTGAAGTTAGCAACTTAGAACTATAAAATTAGAGTTTGATATTTCTTTTGTTCTTCTAGGATATTTTTATATAAGTGTGTGTGACGCAGGCAATGTTTTAAATATCGGATACCGGTCTCGTACCGGTCAGTCAAATTGCATACCGGTTACCGGATACCGGACGGGATATCGGGATATGACCCTAAATACCGGAGTGTCATATCGGTGTCATACCAGTTAAAGAATAATCATATAATTGGCTATATAGAATATAAGAAAACGCATAAAATGTGTTTATAGCACTTACATTGGCTTATTTACATTCAACTTACGAATTTGCAGATATCGTTTAGAACGTTCGCATATGCACAGAGACAGAGCGAAATACAATCATAAAATAAAGAAAAATAAGTTTTCAAGATAAAAGAAAAGTGTTTCTGCAATACATAAGTGATATAATTTATAAAATTACAACATTGTCCTTTAAATGAGTTTATTCGAAACATGCTAGAAACTTTAAATATCAGTCTTTACAACATATTTTCTAGCTAGATTCAGAGTCGACTGGTTCATTTGTTGGCATGCCTTCATCATCATCTGATGACGAATCTGATGATGATGTGTCAACTTCTTCCTCATCGTCATCATCTGATGCGTGCCGCTGCTTAGACTTTGAAGATGATGGTGCTTTTCCCTTTGAAGTTTTACTACTCTTCGACTTAGATGCCTTAACTCTTCCACTCTTTCTCTTCTTCGGATTAGCACCCATAGCAATTGACACCTGTCGAAAAGTCAGTTGTTCTCCAGGAAAGACTTCATCATCACTAGTCTCATGAGGATCACCATTCTTTTTCTCAGGCATGAACCACTCGGTGACCTTTTCCTCTTCATTGTATGCTACTAGTGGATCTCTGTTTGGGATTGAAAATTTGCTCTTGAGCCTTGCATTGAATTTGACAAAAACTAAGTCATGCAATTTCTTGGAACTTAGCCTATTTCTTTTCTTCGTATGCACCTAAATAAAAAATAAACACATGAAACGAACTTAGAATATATCTATTTGGGAGAAAGAAATATTTAATTAGAAAAGTTAAAATTGTAATACCATCTCAAATGTGCTCCAGTTCCGTTCACAACCCGAAGAACTGGTTGTCAGGCTCAAAATCCTCATTGCCATAATCCTCAATTCGGGAGCATCTGTCCCGTAGAATTGCCACCATTGAGCTAGCAATGAATATTTAGAAATAGTTATTAGTTATTTAGTAGTTTAATTAAAAATAGATTGAATTTTGCATTTCTTAAATTGAAATGCATACCTGGATTAATGATTCTCTTTACTGCTGCCCTTGCAAAAGACATTCCAAATGATCCATTTGATTTTGATACATTGGGCGCTGCTGTGCAATCTTATCAATTCTATCATGATCATTTGGATAGAATCTGTGCATCACGGCAACGAAGCCCGACATGAACGACCCATCAGCATCAATCTCAGGCTGCTTCGCATAGTAATACAGAGGGTTCAAGAAATATCCAGCTCTATGCAGAGGACCCTTAAGTTTTTCCTCCCATCTCTTATCAATAATCTTCCATATTGGAAGATATTTCTTCTCTAAACCCCCTAGAGCATCTCTTATCTCCTCTTTAGCAGTCTCTAGGTCACCATACAGAAAGCCCATTGAAGGGACCTTGTCCCCATCAACTCTACGCAAAATTTTCACTAGTGGAGTGAATACTTTTAGGGCAATATTTGTATTGTCCCAAAATTTATTGCTAGCAATTATTTCTGCAATCTAAACATTCATAAAAAAATGTATTAAAAAAAAATGAATAATATATAATTTAAAATTATAAAATAAATTGTTTATTAATTAAAATAAATACCTTCTTGCCTGCATCTGTTCTGAAAAGAGTGCAATCCATCCAGTCATCAGATATAAACATATATTGCAGCTCCTTTTTCTTCTCTCTGATTGATGATAAAGAGAGAAATGCCGTAGCAAACCTAGTTGTACCCGGCCTTATTAGCTCTCCACCAATCGCCTTTCTCATTATATCTAAAGATTTGGTGTGACTGTATATGTACACGGAGACTGATCTCCCCATCATAATTGCCCTTCGGATATGTTTAATCTTTCCAATATCCGCAAGCATCAGATTAATTGTATGTGCTGCACAAGGTGTCCAAAATATATTTGGATGCGTCAGAGCCAATGTATTTGCTGCAGCCATATTGTTCGAGGCATTATCTGTCACAATCTGTACAACATTTTCCGCGCCAACCTCGTTCATTCCCCTCTCCACAAATTTGTGGATATAACTGCCATCGTGTCTCTCAGAAGATGCATCCTGAGACAATAAGAAGGCTGTACCGGCCGGACAATGTACAACGATATTCATTAAACTTCTCCCTTTCCGATCCGACCACGCATCAGTCATTAAAGTGCAGCCATTTGTTCGGCAACTCCGTTTGAATGATTCAAGAGTTGCATTTGTCTCCTCGACCTCTCTTTGGAGGCAAGTCTCGCTTAGCTCGTATGGGCTAGGAGTCTGTAAGTTTGGTCCATACATGCCAATGGCTTGGACCATCTGCATAAAAGCTGGCTGCGTAGCAATATTGAATGCAAGCCCTCCTTCATAAAAAAACCTGGCAATGTATCGAATTGCATCGTCTCTGGCCTTTTTTCTGGAGGCTGATGGCACGACAGGCTGTTTTTGAGCTGTTTCTACTGCTTCCTCGACCGATCGAATTGCAAATTGATTTATCGGTCCTGTTGTTTTGCGGGAAGATTGACCTGTTGTTTTGTGAGACGATAACTCCTCTCGAGCTGTCTCCTCATCTTCTTCTTCCCCAACACGAACTTCTTTTAACAAATTTTGAAGTTCTGACGCTTTTCCTTCCTTTACTTCTCTAGTTTTACTTAGCATTATCAGAGCTTTCTGCTTCACGTCATCTGGGACCAGAGGACAGCCTCTGACATTCCCGCTGACATGACCTAAATGTTCCTTCAAGCGAGTAATGCCTCCCCCATATTCATTCTTACAGAAATTACACTCTACTTTATTGGGCTTACTGGGTACTTTTTTCCCCCATTCCCAAGCTGGATCTTTACCTCCTCGCTTCTCTTGGACGTTAGAAGCACCAGAAGAGGACATCTTTCAAACTATTTCTGACTTCAAAAAAGTGGAGTGAAAAGGACAAACAATTAATTGATTAAATAGCTAAATAATTGTTGCACTTAATTTATAAATAATTGATTAAATAACATTGATTTAATAGCGTAAATTGTGGCTATAGGTCCCCGCATTTCATTAACTAGAGCTTAACGAAATAGATCACCCCTTCTTTAATTGCTCCAATTAAACATTTACATGGAAATCATTCAAGTTGAAAGTGAAATGTCAGCAGGGTGGTTCTCTAGGGTGGTTCTCTGAGGCTACTATATGAGATTGCAAGCTTAAGTCATTTAAATTCTTTTATAACTTTAAAAGAATTTACGTTGCTAGTAATAATCAAACTTTGGAACCTCTGTTTAACTACTGATCAGGCCTGCCTAAACTCTAGTTATTGACGTAGATGGAATCTCATGAAAAGTGAATCTAGATTCTAGCATGAAACAAAATCAGTGAATACATAGTTACATATAAATAATAAATACTCAAAATTCACACAAAATCATTCCTTGAATCACTGATTCACACTGAATCAGTGATTCGGTTCACTGATTCAGTGTGAATCAGTGAACTGAATCACTGATTCAGTGTGAATCAGTGATTCAGTCACTGATTCACACTGAATCAGTGATTCAGTTCACTGATTCACACTGAATCAGTGAACCGAATCACTGATTCAGTGTGAATCAGTGATTCAAGGAATCACTGTAGACTCCCCTACCCGCAGATTTACTGTTCAGCCCTCCCAATCTAACAATTCCCCTCAAATTACACCAAAAAAAATAAATCCAACATAAATCGCAATCAATTAAACCTAAATAACACAATTATAAAAGAAATTGAAGAAATTTATAATTCTAAATCAAATTTAAATTAAGAAAACAAATTTAAATTTACCTGGCCGGCGGCGACTGCTCCTCTGGCGAACGGCGATCACCCTTCGAAGACCCCCAGAGCTATGGAGAGCGGAGAAGAAAGATAGAGAGAACACGAGAGAGATTTATAGATGGATTGGGAAATGGAAAATTAGGGTTAGGGTTCGGCCGTTCGTCTCGATCGGTCGACGATCGCGGAGAGAGAACGAGAGAGAGAGCCAGAGAGTGGAAGAAAAAGAATCAGAGAGAGATTTACGGTGGATTTTGGGAAATTTGGGGTTAGGGTTAGGGTTTTGGTCGCGGGAGGGAATCTCGGATCGCCGGGAGAGAAAGAGAGAGAGAGAGTTCGCGAAAAAATAGGATTTCTCCCCCCTCCCGACCCGTTTTATATCTTAACGGGTCGGGTCTGAACGAGTTATTGGGTTTAAACCGTAACCAAAACCCAATAACCGATAATACTAAATACCGGCCGGTATTAGACATATCGATACCGGCCGATATATCGCCACGTGGCCGATATATCGGCCCATACCGGTCCAAAACGATATCCGGTAAAAAAATGCCCATATCGTCTCGTTTGTTCAACTTTAACGATATATCGGCCGATATACCGGTATATCGGCCGATATTTAAAACACTGGACGCAGGATGGAAGCGATTTAGGGTTTGTGGTGGGAAAATTGGGAAAGAACTTAGGGTTTTTGGGATAAATTAGGGTTTGGACCTCACGCCCAGGCGAATCACACGCCCACTCTCTCACGAATCACTCAAAAAAAGATTTGATAAAGCAAATCACATGCTTTCAAAAGAAATCATATTTCACTCTTCATTTTCAATTAGGATTTTACAGACTATATATATAGAAAATTCTAAAATTACAAAATAATAACAAATCTTTAAAAATCCAAGATCTAACTAAATTCCTAATCAAATCAAATCAAATCCAACTAAATAACTAATCTCATCTCTATCAATTCTCCCGCGTTTGGAAACATTCACCACCTGGTAAATGGCGGTAAGAAGAAGTCAAGTACGGTCAATTGAAATTGGTCAATTTTCCCAAGATCTGGCAAATCTTTCCACTGAACTAAATATAATAAAATCGAATAAATCGATAGCCAAATGTATGTTGCCTTACATTCCAATGGTAGTGACAGTAACAATTGTGGAAGGTCTGGAGAGAAGTCGAAATCTGTTGCTTCTATAGAAAATGAAGAATTTGGAATGTGAGCTGGAAAGTCACTTAAAACACGATCCTCATGAACAGGACAAATGAATGTTTCTGTAGTTGGCTCTGACAGAAAAATCAGATCAACAACTTTTGGACCTATGACGAGCTATATGATGGCTTCGGTCTCAACTATAATATAATCACCTAAATTCTCGAAAGCTGATGTGTTGATATCTGTACTCTTCGAAAGGCACTGATATTCATAATACCAAAATTCTCCATATGCCAAATATTTGATGGAAGGACACTGATGAGGTGTATGTCCGTATCCTTCATATTTAGAGCACTGTTTGGCCTCAAAAAATTTTGGTGAATAATTAAAGATAAGATGCGGAGCATACCGTGCCCGAAGAAGAAATTTCAACCAATCCCAGATTGGACGAGATTTATAGTTGTTGAAATACCAATCAGAAGTTTTTTTTAGCCAACTTCAATTTAGCATAGTTGTATTCCTACTCTGAAGTCAAAGGAAAGTAACAGAAAAATTGTTCTAAATTGCTCTCCCAATTTTCATAACCATTATGGTCATTATAAGCATAAAAATAGGGTACTGCATCATATATATCACACTCCACTTGTTTGAAATCGACATCAGTATTGGTGTATTTTCCACAAAATATAAATTCCATAATTCCAAATTTTTAAAGAATGTTTAGAAAATACCAGAATTGGAATGTGTTGATTATACCTTGAATCCGATGCGAACCGGGCTTCAAATGACTTCAAAATTACCCAAAAGAATTTAACGGGTCTTCCTGTGAACTGAACCCACTTTAAACTCAAGTGGATCAGGTTAGGTCTGCAAGTTGTAGATTTGCTAGCCCAAACCAAATCAATTTGGTACTTCATTTTCTATTGGATGCAGATTTGTTAAGTTGGATTCAAATCAACTCCAACCCAAATCAAACCCAAAAGGATGAACTGTTAGCTACAAAAAAAAGAACCCACTGGACTCGTGGGTTATTGCTGAAGCTGCTGTTCTTACTGCTGCTGCCGCTTGTTGTTGTTGTTGCTGCCGCTTGTTGTTGTTGTTGCTGCTGCTGCTTGTTGTGGGGCGGGGGGAAGAAGAAGAAAGAGGAGGAGATTGGGTTGGGGGATTTTTTGGGATTTTTTTTTTCTGCTGCTAATTCTCTTTTCTGTTCTTTTTTTTTCTCTCTTTTTTTTTTAATCTGATTTTTTTTTGCTCTTTTTTTAAGATATGATCTACTGTCAGATTTTTTTTTCTGATTTTTTTTCTCTCAAATCTAAAAAGAAAATTTTAAAAAAAAGAAGAAGATGGAGATGAATTTGGACTCTGATACCTGAAGATGTGGATATTAAGCTCTGATACCAATTTGACGAAAGACGGAAGCGATTTAGGGTTTGTGGTGGGGAAATTGGGGAAGAATTTAGGGTTTTGGGGATAAATTAGGGTTTAGACTTTACGCCCAGGCGAATCACACGCCAATTCTCTCACGAATGACTCGAAAAAAGATTTGATAAAGCAAATCACATGCTCTAAAAAAAATCATATTTCACTCTTCATTTTCAATTAGGGTTTTACAGACCATATATATAGAAAATTCTAAAACAACAAGATAATAACAAATCTCTAAATATTCAAGATCTAACTAAATTCCTAATCAAATCCAACTAAATAACTAATCTCATTTCTATTAGTGTGCTTACTGTTTGTTGAAGTGCTTATGCACATTGATGATCATATTTAAACATTTAGGTTTCCGTTTCATCGTCAACCAACCAAAATTTTCTTAACTAATCAGATTCAATTTCCCAAAGTCCAATTTCTGAAATTTTCATTGTTAATGCATTTCCCAGATGCACCATTGTTTTAGGTACTTGTCACTCGCTATTAATTCCCTAGAAACTCTTAAGAATCTAATAAAAAAGTTTGTCTCCTTCTCGCTATTCTTGATCGTTCAGTAAGTATTAAAATTTCATAGTTTGGCCTTGCTTTGGAAGCTGAGGGCTATGTCTTGCCAACTTCACATGTAAATTTTGTGTCAACTAAGTATAAGAGTCTGAGTTGTATCTTCAATTTATTTATTCCGAGTTTTAGGCAATTTTTCCACTTTTGGTCAATCTACATTTCAATTGCTTCTGTAAGTTCAGTGCTTATTTTATTTTCAATAACTTATCCTTTATCCTGTCTTCAAGCTTCTTTTTTGTGCTTACGTTTTGCCTGAAATTACTGACATTTATCATTGTTACTTTTGGCTATCGTTTGTTTTGCTTTAAGTTTTTCCAGTCATGATTATTTTTGTATGTTGCAATTGTTGTAGATGAAATTCTCTATATATTATCCAAATGGTAACCCTTCTATTAAGTTACCATTTTTGTGTGCAAGACTAGATGACTGACGAATTACTGTGCATTTTTAGCTGAACATCTTTTATATCATAATTAATTTTGTTGTTTGATAGAAAAGTTTTCACGGCATTTGGTTATCCGCATACCAATGACTGCATTCAAGGATAACTCGCATGTGGGTGCATTTGTTTCTGAGGTACACAATTATTGATCCTCTCTCTTCAACTTATTTTCTTTCTTTCCCCTCTTATTTCTTGGTGATTCAGTGTAGTTATCTATTGCTAGAAAAGGATGGCATTGGGTTATAATCATTAGAACACATGTGAAGCATTTGCACTTGGGCTGGGGTTAAGCAGCGAATTTCAAGAACTCAATTTCGAATATCTGAAGCATTTCCAAATGTAATAGAGTTGGTAAAATATAGACACTGCTGGTTCCTATCTGTGCCTGATAAATAAAGCTTCTAGGATAATTCGCTACTAGCATGACCTTGGATTAGCCCTATTCTAGATATCAGTGTGAATCTCTCTTTAAACATATTTTCACCTTTTCCATAAGCAAGCTGCGCATTATGTTCCCAGTGGGCAGCGGTTAACATTGGCATAGTTTCTGATGTAGTACCTGATAGCTTAAGCTCAATGGATTTAATCATTGGGACCAATTTGACCTTGATTTAATTTATGAAAAATTGTAAAGATTAGATTCATGATATTAGTTCAACTTGTGCAATTACTGTTTTTTAGATGGCTATTCATACTCGAAGTTGATCCAAACAATAATTTTAGGAGAAAATAGATGTACAAAGAGTGTTGCATATCCTATAAATCTTCTAAAAATTGAAAAAAATAAATTTTATCGTCTATTTAAGTGATGGAATTTCCTGTGATAAATGTATGTACATTTACATTAAATATGGTATGCAATCTTAAAGCACTAAATATGAGTTGCAGTATATCCTGAGATGCTATTGGACTACCAAGCTATCATTCTGCTTCTTCTAAAGGAAAAAGATCTATTGTGTTGAGTTTGCTAGTGAAGATCAGCTCAAAGGCATTGCAGAAGAGAGAGGAACAAAAACATTAATGAGGCCAACTCCAAAAATTTCATGTACTCTTCTTTACATGGAAAATTAGCATGAGGGATATCTTTCCTATGGATTTTACTTCAATGGATTTTTCGTGCTGTGTAAACTTGAAAGTTGAAACTTCGGTAGTATATTGATATGGGTGATAGTACCAGCGATTAAGGTTTTCCTATTTTAGTTATTACACTTTTCAAAATAAAGCTAACATGCTGTAGAATTCCAATTCTCTGCTTATCAGGTGTGCTCGCGTATTGCTAGTTTACGGGAAGCTGATGCTCAGTTTGAGAAACTGTACATTAGAAAAGATTCAAGCTCGTCAGATTGTGTAGATCAGCTTTTCCTTGATAATGCTGTCTATACTCGAAATCGATGTTTTCGTCTAGCTCTCTCTTCGAAGGCTGGGAAGAATGCTTTTCTTCTGCCAACTGGACGCTTTAGATGTAAGAATCTGGTATGCTATACTACACATTCATTATGTGGTCTGTTGTTTGATTTTCTTCTCAAGTCTCCAATGCGTGAGTCCTAATGGTGAAGCTTGTTCTCAAAGGAAAAAAGTTTTTTTTTTTTTTTTTCCTTTTTTGCATTACTGATGATGCTGCCAACTTAAAAGTTTGTGTTATGGTTTATACCCGTAATATGGCTGCTTTTACGGAAGGAAACCACTGGTTATTGTTGCAACTCAACTAGTAGAAACTAGTCCTTTCTGTTCTTCTGCTCATGCCACCTGCTTTCACCTTTCCAATGTCAAACATATGATAGTCTTCACTCTTTCCATAGAAACAATCTTTTATTCTTCTTGTAATGCAGTAACTTTTTGTGATTGTGCTGATGATTCCGTCCTTTTAAAATTCTTTAAACGGTTCACTCTAATATATGTACTTCTTTTGAGTGAGAATATATTCATAGTTACATGGAAGCACTAGAGCCCAAGTTTATCCATTCTTCTATGTTTTATGGATACAAATCAAGCAGTAGGGCTAGTCCTATCATAATTCCTTTCATGTCAGGCCTTCGTGCATGTTCTGCAATAGTTGTGGGATAGCTGCTTGAGTTGTTTTTTTTTTCCCGACAGATGTACTTGCATATCCAAAAAGCATAGAAGATGTGTAAAAAAAGAAGAACTAGCACTACTGTTTTTTGACACATCTTCTGTGCTATTACTGGTGATTTAAGGATCAAAATTCGCAGTACACTAGGTTTTATGAAACTTATAAATTACTAGATGAATATATGTGCACAATTACATATGCATCTTATGTGTATTAGTACGAGTTGTGAATTTATTGTATATATATATTTAGTGATGCTGGCTGGCTAACTTATGTTGGATGCTGGCTATCAAAATCACTAAATTTTTATTTGGAAATCTTTGATAATCCAAAACACAAAATAAGAGTTTAAACTTTTATTTTGGTAAAATCATGATTTTGCAAAGTGAGATCTTAGCAATCTTACTTTTTTAAGATTAATAATCTATTATATCTCAAAATACCAGGATCGTGATATTCTTGATTATGTGAACAGAGCCTTAATGTGTAAGTTTGACATCATGTATGTGTTCTACCATGCTCCCTAGCAAACTTAATACATAACCTAGCTGGAATTGGAATATCCTGAAAATTACTTGCTGAAGGTTGATCAGCACTACTATAGCTCATTGAAATCACTTACATTTTGAGTAAAAGTTACTGCTATGCAGTTTAACTAAAAGGTTAACATGATTAGAACTGAAAAGTATAGATTACCTCCTGTTATTTTCTCCCATATCACTGAATTGCATTTAAAAAATAGAAAGAAGAAAAATAGATAAAGGCAACCAGCATTGAGTGGCACTTGATATTGGAGCCAGAATTGGATGAGACCTGAAAAATGTAAGTCTGTAGTATGAATTTGAATGTGAAAAGCCATATCACGTAATCCGCACTTCACAGGTCTTCTAATATTTGATTGAACAACCAGGCAACATCTTCGCCCAACTCCTTTGTCCTAGGACTAGGAGGATCCTTAATCAGATGATTCTTTATTTTCTTCCTATCAAATGAATTTTCACATTTGTTTTCACTGCAAAGAGCTATCTCCATGTAATTTCAATCGGTAATTTTAATCGATACAAACTCATTAATGACCAGCCTAGACTCAATCATGGCCTATCTCCAAACCATGGTTTAATATTGTCTGATAGCAATACGATAATAAATATCGGAGAGGATTTTGACGTATCTGACACAGTGCAGATTATGGACCCTATAAGATTGGTATTAATATGCCAATATTGCTAAATACATCTGATATTGCCGATTTGTGAAACCATAGAGGCATAAACCATAGGCTGATACCGATTCCACATTTTAAACTATGATCCAAACCCATTTGCCAATTGCATTAAACAAGTTTCCGTCTACAAGTAGCCAATATACTCCTTTTGGAACTTGCTCAATAATCCAAACCAAAAAACTACCAACGAAGTCAATAACTGACAAAAACATCTAACCAAACCGCCAACTACCGGCTTACATACGTTAAGAAAAGACATCCCACTACAAACAATACATCCGAAGGTTCAAGCTCCAACCAATATTTTTTTTAACTAATGTATCAGTTTGAGAAAAACCGGTTATTTTACTACCACATTAGTTTGAGAAAGCTGAACAAGTTTTTTTTCTTTTCTTTTTCTGGCTGATCAACCGGATCATATCAACACAGTGTAGGAACGAAAAGAGGAAGAAGCGAGGAAGGGAAGAAGAGGTTAAGAATGATATGAGCGTTGGTGAGATTGTAGTCAATTGGAGTCAGCATTGGGATCAAAAGATGAGGACAAGGTTGGAATCAACGTCGGGCTTGATAGATGAGATAGAGATATGAATCAAATTGGAATCATGTCGGGCTTGATAGATGAGATACTACAGAGATAGAGATATGAATCAAATTGGAATCATCCACCGAAATCAGCATTAGGATCAGTGTTGGAGCTATGTTGCATGGACGCATGATTATGGGTCATGCACAAGTATGCTTTGGTTCGGGCCTGATTCTCGCACGAACCGAACATCAAATCTGGGTCGAACCTGAAACTCCGCTGCCCTATTCGAGCCTGGTATAATATGCTGCCATTTAATGAAAAAGTAAATATGTTACTAAGAGGATTCGAACCTGCAGCCACTTAGGAGATCATGCTATGTTCCGAGTAGTCTATCAGTTAACTTCTCGCTACAAAATAGGATGTGAATTCTATATTACTAATCTTAGAAAAATATTATTTTTTTGTTTTTTTATAAAATATAGTGTTTAATTAATTAATTTGACATATCAAAAATGAATCCTTATACATGATTTGTTTAAATTTCACGTATCTGCATATCCATATCGTATCGTATCTGATATTCATAATCGTATTTGTGCAACATAGGTGGGGAGATAATGTCATAGTTGGCATCAAGAGTTAAAAGTTCCTTTTAAGTTTAGAAGATGCAATTGGTGATGTAGGCAGTGGTTGAATATAAATAAGAAGATGGCTCTGATATGATGCTAAATGAGAGTAGGATAGGATTTTTATAGAGAACTGGAAAGTTAATGAGAAGATTGACTTACCTCTAGTCACGATTTTCATTAATATAATACAATCCAATTGTTACACATAAAAGCCTCCTATCAACATCAAGCACTATAATATATCTCTCATCTTAACACATATACATAGCTGTATGTGTCGCTGACAAATTAGAGTTAATTCCAAATGACTGAATGGACATTGGTTTCCCAGTGACTATGACACAGCCTTTTATAATGTGTTTCACAGTCTAGAGTTAATTCCAAATGACCAAATTGACAGTATATCCGATAAAAGCGTGGATAAACAAAATGGGTACCTAACGGTTTGGAATGTTCACATGAGGAAAGAGATGAAAATGACGGTCAATTTTCTTTGCAGTACACTGATTATGTTAAGTGTTTCAGGCGTCTTGCACCAGTGTTGATCTTTTCCAACTTACAGCTGCTGCAGCATAGAGTCAGTTGATATAAGTCATGTCCTTTTGTCTGTGCTGTTGCTAGCATAAAAGACATGATATTGTAATTGGGTGTCTTCTGCTCTTACCCTTTGATTGTCAATAGGATTTGGGATTGGATGTATGTATTTTGCAACCAAAAATCATTTAGAATGCATAAAAATAACAAATTATATATATATATTTTGATTTCTTTTGTGTCCATCAATGTGCCCTTAATTAAAGAATTTGTAATTCGTACAGCAGATTGCTTGTGTGCACCTTTAGTATATCCTAAAGTAATTAAAATAAGGTAGAAAAGGCTTTTACGCCATTTGGATCAGAATTAATGGTTTGGATTCCTAATTGAGAAGCTTCAAACCATAGTTCTGTTCAACTTGCTACTTTAGATTGTTCATTTTGTAAGGTTTTAATCCGTGGGGTATGAAATACTCGGATATGTTTTTTGTTTTTAAGCTTTTCGAATATCATATATCACATCTGTACGGCTGAATTTTTTAATAAAAAATTTGAAGTCTAACATATTCCTCTTCAATTAATGGGATATAATGTCAAATTCTGTTTGACCCTAGTCAAATTGTATGTGCTCTGTGGACACTAGTATACATTAATCATCATTATTACTTTATGCAGAATTCTAATCATTTGCTGGTTGCTTCTACCTCAGTATGATTGTACATTTTTTCATTTTGGTACAAATGGTTGCAGAGCGAGCAACAGGTGTTCTTGGAATCGCTTATTTGCAGAATAGATGCAGATTGTGACAGATTGTTAACATGCAAAATGGATTTGGATTGCAAGAAAATTCTTTGCTTTGATTCTGAGGTTAGTTTAATGTGAAAAAGTTACCTCTTATAACAGAATTTTGTTTTACCATAAGAATTATGTGTGCTCAGTTATGTATACATATCTATGTTGCGTTTTGTAAGGGTGTGATGTGCCTGCGTAATGAAGCTAATTCCATAAACTGGTTATTTTGCTGAATTTTGGTATGGTTATAGACAGGACATTTTGTTACATGTTGAGGTTCTTAGCAATGTTCTTAACAGTTTAAATTCGTAGCTACATACTTCGAGAGGTAAAAGAATAGTGTGTGTTAAATGGTTTGAAATAGTCGGGTATTCTTCTACCCTAGTTTGCATGGATATGGGAATGAGTATCGGATACAATATGGATATATAGATACCCAAAATCTTAAAAATTAATGGATATGGATTCTCCTCGAGTATGTAAATTAAATAATATCTTTCTACATCTACTATGGGCAGTTATAATTCAACCATTATAGTTATTAAGAATGAAGTAATAAACTTATCATTATATTTTACTTGTGTCAAAACATACTTGAAATGAATCTAGCATGCATATATATACTGTTTTAAAACCATTTACTCACCCAATAACATATAGAAGAATCTGAGAAGAATTGCATAAAGAATTTGGCAATAATCGTAGTTAAGACGTATCCAATATAGATACACCAACCTCTTAGAAGAATTCGGTAGATTCTATCCATCAAATTTGGCCCATTTACCTTTTTTTATGAAGAAGAGTAAGAATCATAGCAATTGGTGCTTTAAGTTCTAAAATGATAATATATAAGGAGTTTTTATATATATTTTTCTTCCTAAATCAATTACTTTTGGGGTAAATGGATATTTTACTCTTGATGTAAAAGAAAAGTTGGCTATGCTGCAAATATAACATTTGAGTATAAGAAAAACATTAACATAGTGATGGAAAACAGTGGATATTGAGATCAAGAAATCAAAACAACAAAATTTAAGAAGATAGAATGTGGTTCCATCAAGCAATATCCTCCGTGTACGTCCAGGGGTTGCGATAAAAGAATCTTTATTAAGAGAAAAACAGAGTGGAAGAGGCTAGAAATCTCTCAAAGACTCACACTCTCTCAGCATTATAAGTTTCTCGGCACAAAATAGAGACTTGTATATTTCTGATTTTCCACGATTCGATCTCTTCAAGATGGTTGAATATATATCTTCAAACCTTAGAGTCATAACCAAATTAGGATTTCCAAAATACTCCTTATCAAATTATAGGGTCAGCTGCAACTAAAACCTTCACAACTGCAGCTAAAACCTTCAGTCATTATGAAGTTCTATTGAGTTTAGGATTTTAAACAAATCCTATCAATTCTCCACCGTAAATTGAACCCTGGTCATACTCAGATATGCACCGAATGGATGCGAGACACCTTCCCATCTTAACTTATTAACAAATACATGTCCCAGCAATAATAACTGTTTTTTTAGCATTTCCTTGTGGATTCATGACTCACATTTTAGCCAAAAATGGTAAGGATACATATCAATAATGTGAAGGAATAATTAAGCATATGTCTAGAGATACTGAAAGTGCATGATGTATCTAAGGGCTTGTTTGGATGTGGTTAATTTTAAGGATTTTAATCTTAGATTCCTTTCTCTGCAGGATTGAGCCAATCCTGTGATTGAGTCAATCCTTAGGTGTTGCTTGTTTGGATGACTTATTTACTTAAATATGAGGGATTATAATCTAAAAATGGACTAATCCTCTGGGTTAAAAAAAAGGGAGGTTATGACCTCTTTTGTTTAATCCAAAGGATTTCCTTCGAATGAAACTGCTTTTTAGGTTATAATTAATGCCTGTTATAAAGCTAATGTGGCATCTAAACAAACTTCTTCATTACAATGCCAAGGATTCTGATAAAGAAGAACATAGATGTATTCCAAAGGATTTTCACTCAAAATAAAATCCAAAGAATTACCAGCCCAACCATCCAAACAAGTGCTGTCTTGTTATAGAATTTTATAAGTTTCTCAAGCTGTTAGAACTTAGAAGTGATACAACAGCTGTATGGGAGTGGCAGGTAGATAAATATTCAATAGCATGCCCACTCGGTTATATACTCATTAAAATTTGCGAAGCCCAACTGCAGTTTTATTAGTTGTTACTTCATGCAAACTGTTAACTGTGACACACTACGACAAACCCAAGCTGCTATTCTTGCTGTAAAATAAACCAAGGGCATACCTAGATGTTTGACCAAGATGATACGAAGCCTCTCCCCCAAGGTGTCTCCTTTAGAGGAACAAAACCTAGTAACATTCTTCATACCTGTAACTGGTGAGAATGCCAGTCAGTTAAAGTAAATACAATGTGCAAGCCTTTTGAAGAGGTAGAGATGAATGGAAGTGGGTTCTGTAACTGGGGCCTATGATACTTTCTCAAGGAATATAGCATACTAGAATAAGCAAGCGCATCGTCATTTTGTTAAAAGAGACATGCAGGTTACTGCATGTTTAGTGTGCTAGAGTTAGGAGTGCAAACAGAGTGGATAGTAGGATACCATGACATTATAACTGCATCTGTCGGATATGGTGCAGATTTGGATAATGTTCATATCTGCCAGAATATTCAAACAATATTGATTTTTTCAAATAGTAAGAGTCTTAAAGTAAACTCAGCAATATTGATACTTATAATACCAAGTCCAAATTTCTAATTAGTAATACATATATTAAATGATACTTTTTAATTATATATACTGGTAATAATATATAAACAATACAACTTAAGTATATAAACAATACAACTTAAGTATATAAACAATAATATATAAACTAATTTTCCATGCGAAGAATCTTCCGGATGAGAAGAGAAAAGAATTGATCTCACACTGTTCTAAAGAGCTAAAGATCCAGAGTAATGCCTTCCACACAATACTGAATGAGTGCGTGAAAGTGATTAGAGCATACAATCACATGGATGAATAGAACAAAGACCAATACTTAGATGAACATGGTCGGTGCTAAAGGCAACCATAATCATTTCAAGTCTAGTGACCAATGCATTCAAATTAATATAGTTAGTTAGTGTAACCCTGCTAGTTAGGATGAATAGTCCCTAATCAGATGATATGAAAAGATATGTATTTTATAATAATTTGCACAAAATCAGGAAGTCATCACAACTAGCCCTTTTGAAAGAGGAATTCATGCTAAAATATAAATAGAAAATGTGTTTTGAATGTGCTTTTGGTGGGAGTAGTGCTAGGATGGATGATCTCAATGAAAGTTTTGCATAGGCGTTACAGATCTTAACACCAACCAAGTGCCATATTTAGATCTTAGTGCTTTATGGAGCAATATGCCTCATTGCAGAGATGATTGAGGCTGTCTCTTGAGTATGTGGGGGCCACTCCTAAATTCTATGCAACGTTTAGACTCATATTTGAACCATTATAAATAGTATCAGAGTCGATCACTAATTAGAATGTGTGGAACCAAGTGCCACATGGATCTGAGTCTACACGTTGCAAGGTGAGACATAACAGTGAGATGTAACGGTCACCATTTTTTTGTGGGAGCTAACTTTACAGTTCATGTACACAGTTGTACCATATTTCAATTCCCACATGACTTTGTGAAACATTGATCTGGTGATGATACAGGATCCTAAGTTGGGGAATATGTAATGCCCTAAGCTAAATTGAATAGTCTTTTATCGGATATAACATAACAAGATGTGCAATTTATAATAGTTTCCATGAAGTCAAGATGTAATCGTAGCTAGCCTTTTTGAGAGAGAAATTTATGGTTAAAATGTTGCCTATCCTAGGTTAAAGTTATAGCTCTAAAGAAGTGATCATTGATTGGAAGGCAGACATTATGCACAATTAAATCAATGGCTTTGCTATGATACCCACTCTCAGTTTAAGTTGTTGTCCTAAAGTTCATAAGTAGTTAATTAGAGAGCCTTCATCCATTAGATGCAGGTAATTAAAATAAAAACTGAATGATGTCTGCAGATCAAGTCCTAACTTCAGATCAAATTAATGCCATGGAGCGGCTTTACTAGATAAAACATATGCTCATATTTTTGCAGATTATAACTTGTCCGTTGATAGAAAAGTATTTATAACTTCAAAACCTGATTTCTGATATCAGTTAAGTGGAAGTCTGGAAGATATTTTTACCTTAATGTTTCTTCACAGTGCATGTTTCTTGTATCTTCATTTTTTTTTTAATTTCTTTGTTTTTATACAAGGCAACCCAAAGAGTCAATCGGTTATATAAATAATACTAAAGGGGGTGATTGATTTGGACTTTTAGTTTGGACAAGGACTATTGTCCAATTTGGACCTTTTTTTGACTTACTAGTTATGAAGCATACACTTTAAAGTGAGTATCGTGTTCATATCGGATATGTAATGAGTATCATGTTCGTATCAGATATGTATCGGACATTGATTCTTTTATATACGTATAAGACACTAGCATGACATTTGTCGATACGTATGAGACACACCAAAGCCATATTGGAGATTAAAAATCCAAAAACTTGCATATCTAAGCCATATTCTCTTTCAAAAAGTCATACATATCACATATCGAGGTTGTATTCGATTTCAAAAAGTCATAGAGATCGTGGCTTAAGCACTATAGAATTGTACATTGCCAAAAAAGAAAAAAAATTGTTTTGACGTAAAAGAGGTACTAAGCTAATAGGCTCCATATGCTTTGCAAAAAATAAAGCCTTCAAATATTTTATTCATTGTACTAATGCATTTGATTGAATTTAGATTCATTTTTTAAATTCAATTAATTGATCAGAATTTATATTCAAACTTATTAAATTTTTTCTTGCTACTTCAAATAAAAAAAATTAATACTTTACGAGTTTTGATGCTATATATATCACATGTATAAATATACACATATTTATGTCACCATGGCCCCACATCTTGTGTCTTATCTTTTTAGGTTATGCCTTGTC
This sequence comes from Dracaena cambodiana, assembly GCA_036321105.1. Taxonomy (NCBI): domain Eukaryota; kingdom Viridiplantae; phylum Streptophyta; class Magnoliopsida; order Asparagales; family Asparagaceae; genus Dracaena; species Dracaena cambodiana. The sequence continues at coordinate 11,644,946 of JAYEPQ010000004.1, read as the reverse complement.
CACAAATTGAATTGTCGTCATATATCTATGTCCATGCTTCATAGCTTACTAGAGTAGGAACTTTTTGGTTCTTCTCTACTAGGACCATTTCGACTAAATAATCAACAAATTTGTTAAACTTTGCTTATATTAGACTTTCATTTCTTAACTTTAAATTAAAATGTGCAGTAATATTATAATATAATACTAATTAGTTTAAGCTCTAGCTAAATAATTATTAAAATAAGCCTTAATTCATAGTGTCAAATAATATTATATTATAATATGATATAACTATAATTGTTAACTAATGAAATTGCTAATTTCATAAATAATAAAGCAATTTTTTGAACTTTTGATGTGTGGCAATATTTATTACTATACCTTTGAAATAAGTTAAGTATAGTAAATAATTTTTATTGCTAAATTATCACTTATTAATTAGTACTATAGCAATAATATTATTGTTTAAAAAAAAAAGGGTAATTTGTAAATTTTCAATTTGTTATATTAGTTTTTTAAACTAATATAACAAATTGAAAATTTACAAATTACCCTTTTTACTTTTTGAATTTTAAGTGAATGAGAAAGAGAAGAGTATTTAATGCAAAGGGTAAAGTTATCAAACTAAAGTTTTCTATAGGTTATAAGAGGGACAAAGCATTTTAAATTGTAGAGGACGGATCAAAATATCTCAGTTTTGGGCCAAAATAAAAGGGCTAGAATGACTTTCTTCATGGACTAGAGGGAGAAGTTTTAATACAATAATATTATTACTATTTTGGAGTAAATAATGAGTTATTCATTTTTTATAGTAATTAATTATTTGAGAGAGGGGTCTGGAGGGGGACCAACTCTAACAGAAAGTCCAAAGTTTTTATCATGGACAGTATTTTGTCTTGGACTAACTAAAACATATAGATTGTACTTGGAGTATGATTCTAAAATCCAAATCCAAATTAAAGTCCAAGTGCAGCCAATAAAATTGGATTTTGAATACCAAGTCTGGCATGAATAACACTTTATTTAAAAAACCGAAGTCGAGTACAAAACCATTAATAACAAACTTTATAATCCAAGAAAATATCCCAGTCAAAACAAGAAGGTTCCAACCAATGACAAACCCAGAGAGAGCTACTTACAAAATTATTAGTAAGAGGTAATATGGTTTTTTTAATACAGTGGCAATATGACACTGTTCGACTAGTTTATTAGAGTAGTGATAGAAAGGAGGGAGGTACTTTAAAAATCATAGGTAAGACTAATAGGTAGCGACACTGTTCAACTTGTTTACTAAAGTAGTGATGGGGAGATGGAGAGAGGTGCTTTAAAAATCACAGGGAAGACTAATAGGTATTGTTTTAAATATTAGCATATATCGATATATCGGACGACCTCCCAGTTTTTACCTCCAACCAGTATGGTATGTGTTTCTACATCATTTCTCATTTTAGAACGAAATGGACCGATATATTAACTTAAAAGCGAGATAGTAGGTGATATGTCTGCCTAAAAATATTTCCCAATAAACAGTAATATCGGATTTTCTTTCAATTATAAAAAAATGTCACACAGTCTATTAGCTCATAAATCCATGACCTATGTACATGAGAAAGAGATAGGATTAGGACACGATTAGTAGTCTCGTGCCCCTTTCGTCAACAGTTTTGAAGGTGGGGCATTCAATGACGCATTTGAGAAAGAGATAGGATTAGGACACGATTAGTAGTCTTGTGCCCCTTTCGTCAACAGTTTTGAAGGTGGGGCATTCAATTGATATATGTCTTGATGCATTTGAGAAGATTCTACCAATGTCAAGTTATTTATAAGCTCAATGCAAATTACTAATGCATATATTTTTAAGGACCTAACTTGTTTTAAATAAGTTTATGTGATTTGTATCTGTATGATATGTATAATTATCATCCAAAACGATATTCGATATAACATCTGATGTTTAGTAAATATTATGATATTCACCAATATATGATATCAGGTATAGAATTTTATCTACTAGTATATCACCAATATCTGATATTTAAGACGCTGCTAATAGGCTTGCTCAAAGTCAAAATCATGCCATTAAAGATCTACCATAACACAAGAAACAAGTAGCATTTATATATGTTGTGTTATATTTTGTGTTTCCTATGTTGCATGGACATGGACACAACACAAAGACACAAGTTCGAAAAAAGTATACAAGGTTTTGTGTCCAACACAAGAAGAGTTCATATTTGAAGTGCCCTTGCTATCTATTATTTCTTTTATAAAGCTCAATGTGGGAAAATATCTTGGTTATGGTAAATTAACTATTTGAGCTAAAAGGAAATATGTGGCATAGATTATTAGTCCAATGGACCATATTGAGTAGGGAGATGATCAGATCTATGGCTGAATAAATCTGGACCCAAGACTTGTTAGGGGTTTCCCCTTTCTGGTCATGGTAGATTCCAGGTCAATAAACCAAACTAGCTTGTTGACTTTTTTGGAGCGTTGGCCGTACTTTTAATCAGTTGTATTAGAACCAGTGGTGTGCTAGGCCTGCAATCCAATTGGTGATCATATGGCTACCTCGGTATGATCTCCACAAAAAGATGAGCTAAAATCCTGTCAAAACTATACATGAAAGAGACTTATGTGCTGAAGAATATCCATCTTGCAATATGTGAAGGAGACTTGCCTGAAAAATAGTTTGCCTTGATTATTCGTGAAGGGAAAAAGAGACTTAGTGGTTAGGCATAGTTCGCATTGTTTACACCATGGACTGAAAGGATTGTTTGGACTTTACCAAATACAAGACTTTGCATGTATAATACACATATAATGTTTACTTGATTTAATGTGCTAACTCAAGCATCAGTCTGCTCTTAGTAATTTTGTTAAGAAACTTGTAAGAAATTTTTTGTAAAATAATAGAAGTATATAAGAAAAGTATGAATGACAATTTATATCAGCTTCCATAATTCCTCTCAAATATTTTTATTCTTTATTGTCTCAGTTCTAAAAAAACTTATCTTATTTCTTACTTTATCATGGTCTTAGAGCCATGATTAAGTTATGATCCATTCATTCTCCTCATCACCACTGACCACCACTAGTACTATGTCGCTCTCATCCTTTGCCTTTGAAAGCCATCTCGCAGTGCCATCATCATCACCACATCGCCTCTGACTACCATTTTTGGTGTTGCCTCCTCTCTCTAATCATCACCACCATCTCCAAATTTTATGCTTCTTCCCTATCTTCAATCTGATCAAGATCACATCTTGAGATCGAGGCCTAATCCTCACCCTCATCTTTGTCTCCTTAAAATATATTATTGTAGTGTGGACACTATTCACATATAGTACCACCCCCCAAATGATCAATTTCGATGTGTTGAGAAGTTTGTGGATGTTAGACTTTCTATGGAAAAATTATTTTGGATGTGTCTATATGTTTGTTGGGTTAGTGAGACTTTATTTGATATATTGGTATGTGTTACTTAAATCCAAATGAAGGTTGCGTGAGTTGTTTGAAATTTTGGTTTACATTAGATTTCAAAGAAGGATTGTGTGGACTTTGTGGCTGTCAGAGTTGTTCGTTTAAATTGGATCCAAGGGAGGACTATGTGGACTTTATGCATCTGTTGGAGTTATTGGTATAGATTAGATCCCAAGGGAGGATTATTTATAGTTTGTGAGTGGGCAATTCTACAGTTTGTTAACTTGTTTAGAATTATTTGTTGAGTTGTATAAGGAGAATAGCCTTTGTTTAGTTGGTTAATTTGTAATAAAAGAGTTGAAGTCAACCCACTCTTAGAGAATTGTGAATATGTCGGAGGAAGAGTGTCACGTCTCGCTTCCGATATGTGGTATACGAGCACGCGTAGTAGGTACCGACAACGTTTTTTGTTTGAATATGGTAAACCTTCAGTAGAATTTGTCACAATAAAACTCAAAAGTTTGACGTTTTATTGATGGGAACGAAGTTTGATACAGATGAAATAATAACAGAACACAATGAATTAAATAAGAAAAAATAAGATAACCCTTTAGTTTTAACCTGCTCTTCGAATTATACTAGATCCTTCATCGTTCTTCGATATGTCTATTAATAATTCTGGGCATGCACACCCAGTCATCAGATTGCGACCAAAATAAAATACACAGAAAAATGTGTAATATAACGGTTATGTCTAAACATAATAATAACACAAGTTTTAAAAAATATGTTATATCTGTAATAATGATGTCCATTGATTTAGATTATCTTAATGTCATTTTAGTGAAGTTAACTTTATAACAGAGGTATTTTTGTATAGTATGTCATGTAATTAGAAAAACTAACTGATGGGATACCAGTGTTTCGATTGTCTTCTGTACAGACTCAGGAAATGATCACATGGATTGTCCGGTGCTGAGTCGGACGTGCCGTCAGGCAAACACGAATAATAGTAAGGTATGATCCAGCAAATCATCACGTATGCATGGTCGAAATATTCAGTTGTACAACTTAACAAGTTTACAGCCGAAATAGAGTATATTTCCATCATTCAGTTTCTCCCCCAACCCAGTGTTATTTAAATATAGTCCATGTAGATCTAAATTCTGGTTTTCATAACTTGTATATAGATCGTATCAGTTACAATATTTCAATTGGACTTTATTAATTTGTTAACAATATGATTTATAGAGTGTCCAGTTTATACTTTATTCAATAAATCACAATTAGCTATATCAAATATTTATTGTTTTGAGACATTATAAAGATATCAGCCAGGTAAGTGTATGATGCTGGAAGGTTTTCCGTGCGATGCACGTTCCTTAATTAGAGAATCAGCATATAAAATAATTTTTCTAGACACCGACTCAAAATGATATTTCAAACAATATTTTTTCACGATTGTAACTTTTATTTGATTTATCAAATATTGTATATTTCAGTTATTCTAAAATCTAACTATGTGCTTTACCATATTTAATGACAGAATCATAAGTGATTAATGAATTCCAAAACAATTTATACAAAATAAACAATGTAATTGAACAACAAATATATAAAATAGTATGATTAGTAAGTCCAAAAAATGAATTCACCTCGATTCATTTCATGTTACCGATCACAACGAGACAATCAACACATAAAAATATTATAAGAATGTTAAAAATAGATTAATATAATTTTAAATGATTTTTAGGGATTTTTCTAATATTTATAACGCATTCAAAATTGATTTTAGTATTAACGGGTCTGAATTTGAGAAATGGGTCTGAATCTATGTTATTGGGTTTATAAGATGTTTGATGTTCTTTTTAGGTTATTAGGGTTATTAAGTAGTGAGTGAGCTATCTTATGATTCATTAAAATAATTTAACCCAAAAAGAAAAAAAAAGATACTCTCTTATCTCTTTGTTAAAAGATGTGAAGCCAAAAATATAAGAAGAAATGGAAGAAGGTACTCTTCTTTGGCGAAGTGGCAGTGAATCCGGCAGTTTCGAAGGTGGCCTTGGCGGCGGCTCCGGTGCGGTGAGAGAGAGAAAGAATAATTTTAGAAGATGAATTTTATGTTTGGAGTGAGTTAGAAGTATTTTGGTTTAGGAGTTTATATAGGTTTCAAATTGGAGTTTAAAATATGAAGAGTTTTTATTTAATTTAGGGGTTTAATTTTCGAATTAAAAAGGGAAGTTAAACCGAGTGTTTAATGGTTGAATGTGAAGAGTTGGGAGTTTAAAGAATGTGAAAGGGTTTGGGGGTTAGAGAAATGAATGAGTTAGGAGTTTAGAATATGAAAAGTTTGAGAGTTATAAAAAATGAAAGGTTTAGGAGGTTAAAAAGGTGAAAGGTCATATTTATTTTTTTTGTGGAATTATTTATACTTATAAAAAAATGCAGGGTCATTACAAAGAGTTTCAGAGATATGATGTTTCAACAGTTTCAGTCATCATAGCTTCTTTAAACTACTTTAGCAACAACAATTAATGCTTTTGCTTGTCTTATATCATTATTCGCTACAACCTAGATAATTGATTGAGGGGCATGTGGTCATATTACTATAAATTTAGGTATTATTTCTGAATTTAATTCAACTTATTGTTTCCTTTCTGTTACTTTAGTTGACAGCAATATATCTCATGTTGCAGGATGTGTCATGTTGATCTTACTCCATCCTTATCATTGTTCTTGGTTCTCTATTTGCATAAATTTCTATTATGTTAACTATCATCAAAATAACTCGCGCATTGAATTGCTTAGTAACTTTCTTTTATGATTATTGCGTCTTTTATGAACTTGGAATGTGGAATAAAATTGGTATAGGGCGTGAACATGGAGGTTTTGTGTTATCTTAATGTTTATCCTAGTCTGGTTGTATGTTCCTTATCTATTTCATAACTTGATCATCATTGTTGCTTGGGCTATCCTTGAAATTTTAAAAAACTTAGTTTTCTGATTGAGTAATTTTTAGAGTGTTTTGATTGAGTAATTTATAGAGTGTCATATCAGTTAGGTAACATCGTCATACATCTTATTCACTAGAGTTGATAATAGAGGGAGCAATACCTTCGAACTTATTAGATTAGAAAACTATCTCATATTTGAGTTTAGTTTAGATTTAGTCCCGCATCGCCTATTGGATTGTTTGTATGGTGTTGAGACAACTATGAATATATATATATATATATATATATATATATCTTGGTTTATAATAAATAGATTGATTGGTTCTGATTATTTCATGACATGGTATGGCACGCTAGAAAATAAATTTCAGCCGTCAATCTCAACCATCTTTATCGATGGCCAATTTCGATTCCGACTCCAACTTCGATTCCGATGCTGACTCCGCGTCCGACTCCAACTCAGCAATCATATTACCAATTCGATGGCTGACTCCAATTTTGATTCCGATGCCGACTTTGATTTTAACTCCGACTTCGCAATCGTGTCACCAATTCGATACCGATTTCGATTTTGGCTCCGACTCCGCAATTACATTGCTAATTCGATTCCGCGTCTGCTTCAGTGTCTGTTTCTTCTCTACTCGTGACTGTAGAGATTATGGTTGGTCCCTCATCGACTGTAAGGGTGTAATTCAAGCTTGATGTAACTCTTTGCTCCTCTTGCATATTACTTCTTTTAGTAAAGAAGTTTATCTGCTGCTTACTATTTCTTCTAGAAAAGAAGTTTATCTGCTGTCTACTACTGTTTCTAAGAAGGAAGTTTATCTACTGCTTACTACTTCTTCTAGGAAAGAAGTTTATCTACTGCTGTTGCTCGAATACGGATGTGCTTTTTCAAGTGATTCATTTACTGTTGTTGCTGCTACTACTACTGTTTGCTGCTACTACTACTGTTGTTTATCCACTTCAAGTTAATATGTATTATCGAAGAGGGAAACAGTATTTTTCTAATATGTGTAACAAGTTGGGTCTAAATTGATATTTATAGTCTAACTTGAGGGGGAGTGAGATTAGAAAACTATCTTGTATTTGGATTTAGTTTAGGTTTAGTCCACATCGTCTGTTGGATTGTTTGTATTGTGTTGAAACACCTATGAATATATGTATTTCTTGGTTTATAATAAATACATTGGTTTGTTCTGATTATTTCATAACAAAACTAGAGCATTATGATATTTGCGGTCTATGCCAAATTGAATTAAAACTTGATTCAACAATTGGCTCTCAATAAAAACTTGCTCAGAAGTCTTGTATTTAAACAATTTTTTGCTGTAGTGAAGACACAATTTAGTGTTCTTGTTCATATTTTGAGAAATGATAATACAAAAGAATATTTTAGTTTTCCATTTATAAATTTCATATCACAGTCAAGGATTATCCATCGATCTTCATATTCATATGCACCACAACAAAATCGAATTACTGAATGAAATTGACAGATGTTTAAGGTTGCAAATATAATATTTATGTATATGAAAGTACCTAAATATTTTGAAGGATACAGGTCTTACTGCTTGTTTCTTATAAATTGCATGCTTTCACATGTACTAGGTAGTCTTCTTATAAATTGCATACTTTCGTTAGTACTAGGTGGTCAGAAATTGTATTCGTTATTGTATCTTTCCATAGATCCTTTTCCTTTACCCCTAGGATACTTGGCTTTGTGTGTATTAATCATCCAAATAACACTAAATTAGTTCCAAGAGCTCTTAAATGTATTTTTTTTTAGGATACTCGAAAATTCAATATAGCTTAAATGCTATTACCCTTATTCAAATCAATTTTTAATCTTTGCGGATGTTAATTTCTTTGAGTTTAAGCCTATTTCAATTACAAGTCATTCTCAATCAGTGAGTCATCCCTTTGGAGTCTGAAGATGAGTTTATGTTTTTTTATTCCTCATACTGAAAATTCTGCTGAGTGATTATTGAGTTTTGAAGATATGAAATCATTACCGTTGCGACATGGTGAACTAATAAAAATCTATGCAATGCAAACTTTATATCACGATCAACCTTTAACATCTATGCAAGTTATCTCTGCTCCTGGTGCTCCATCTTCATTGGGTGCTACTACTGATATTGATCTTAGTGAGACTTTTACTTCTGATCTTGATCTGCCAATTGCTCTTCAAAAATAAAAAAGAAGTTGCTTTTCTCATCCATTATATAAATTCTCTTATGCTCATTTATCCAAGTCGATATATAGTAAGTCAGTGTCAAAAGCGCTATCACATCCTGATTGGAGGAAAACTGTGGTAGAAGAGATGATGGCATTGGAGCATATGAGACATGATTTGGTTCAGTTTCCACATGGAAATTTGGATATTGTTTGGTGTACGCTGTAAAATCGAAACCAGATTGCTCCTTAGGATGTCAAAAGTCACAATTGGTGGTTTAGTGTTGTTCACAAACATATAGAGTTGATTATTATGTTACTTTTTCTCCTGTGGCTAAGATGATACCTGTGCGGATTTTTTCTCTTGCAGCAACAATATGGCCTTTACAATAGCAAGACATCAAGAATGCCTTCATGATGTCCTTAACGAGGAGGTGTACATGGAGTAGTCACTAGGTTGCAAGGGGAAGACAAGAAAGATGTGAAAACTAAAGAATTTCTTAGATGGACTTAGCAGCCTCCTAGGGCTTGGTTTGGAAGATTTTCTAAGTTGTGCAAGTGTTTGGACTTTGTCCAGCATGGAAGGAGGTTTTTATCGGTTATTTATGAATGCCGTTGTAGTCATTGGAGATGGGGGTAAAAGGAATCAATATCTTAAGTTGTATTTATAATAGAAATTTCACAAGGAGGTGCTTGAGCTTTGTTACTTTTTTTGACATTGAAGTGGTTAGGTCCAAAAAAGATATATTTTTCTCAGAGAAAATATATATATGTGCTTGATACAATGTTCTAAATCTCAGATACCGGTGATATACTGATTGGCCAAATTACATACCGGATATCAGTTACCGGGTGTGATATCGCGATATTACTCTAAATATCAGAGTGACATATTGGTGTCACACCGGTTAAAGAATGAACATATCATTGCCTATATAAAACATATTAAAATACTTACAACAAATTTAGGGTACTTATCTTGGCCTATGTGTATTATCTTAAGATATTAATTATCCAATATACTCTATGCATCAAGAAAGCTAAAGTATAGTCTTTTGAATAATAAAATCATAAAAAATACTTCAATTATTATTTTCCACATAGGCACACACCTAAACATGCACTTCATTATCATTTATAACTTCACATACACAATTCACATAAGTGATTCACTCATTCACATCATTCATAACTTCACATACACAATTCATATTATTTTCCATATAATGATTCACTCATTCACATCATTCATAAATCATAACTTCACATATACAATTATTTTAAAAAAAAATCACTTAATCATATTATTACCCAAATCATGTACATACCAGATATTCATTGATTCACACACACACATCAGTGATCACCCGTGGGTCGAACATTTATTCACAACAGCAAATCGGTGTTTGACCCACTGAATCACTAGATCAGTGGGTCGAAGACTCAATCTTCACTCCAAATACCAAAAATAGATACTCGATCTTCACTCAAAACCAATTATATACATCGCCCAGCTCTATTCAAAGAAAAAATTGACAAATTTTAATATAATACTATTTTTCATGAAATTAAATTTGTTAAATTGAGAAATAAGGAGATTAATTTACCAAAGGGTTTTATATGGCTGGCGAAGAAGAGAGAGATGGAAGAAGATGACCTACGAAGCAAATATTGACCGAAGTCGAATTTCGCACTATTGGACGTGCATGAAATAACCGACGAAATCAGCGAAGCATTGGGGGGAGTGATGGGAAAGGGTCAGAATTTGGTTTTGGGTGTGGGGAGTTGATCGGAGGGTGATCGGATGGATCATCAGAGGCAATTTTTTTGGACCTAGGGCTTGGCCGAAGCGGAAGAGGGAGAGAGAGAAATTGAGGGTTTTTGGATCCAAAGAACCTGATGATGGGCTTTATTTGTCCTATTGGGTTGGGTTTTTCGATGGGTTAATGGGTTTTATCTGAAAACCAAACTTAAATTCGTTTAGCTGATATGGGCAAATATTGGCCAGTAAACTTCATACCGGTAGCGGATATATCACTACGTGGCCAATATATCGGCTCATATCGGCCAAAAACGACATACGATAAAAAAACCTTCTTCCTATCTCGTTAGTTGTAAACAAACAATATACCGGTCGGTAATACTGGTATACCGGCCGGTATTTAGAACACTGGCTTGATATGGTTTAGAAGCTGCCATGCTAGGGTGTCAAGCAATAGATACTCTAATAGATTTTGAAAATCCAAAGTGATATAGGAGATTTGTTGGTAAGCTAAACTATCTAACAGTAATACGGCCAGATATAGCATACTCAATGAGTAATATGAGTTAATTTTTATCTGCTCTAAGGACAAGCCGTTGGAATACTATGGTTAGGGTATTTATATACTTGAAAAGAACTCCAGGCAAAGGTCTTTGTATTCTGATTGTGGCTATTATTGTGTAGTTGGATTCTCGTATGCAGGTAAGACAAGATCACCACTGATAGAAGTTCAACAACATTACATTGAAATATGGTCTCTCAGAAGAGTAAAAAGCAAAGTGTGGTATCCAGGTAAAGTATAGAGTCAGAATATTGAGTCATGGCGAATGCTACTTATGAGCTAGTTAGAATACAAGTCTCATTGGTGAGCTGAGTATTGCCTTGACTTTTCCTATGTGACTATGTTATGACAACCTAGCTGCCATTCAAATTTTATTTCAAAAAAGAATATTTCATAAAATCCTGTATTTCACTAGTGAATTTAGCACATTGAAATGGATTGAATTTTGTTAGAGATAAGGTTATATAGTAGAAGATCCTTGACACTAAGTATGTATCATCTAACAATCAGTTAGCATATTTACTAAGTCTTTTAGGAAATCAAGAGTTCAGATTGCCTGAGCAAGCAAGGCATGTACGGTGTGTATGCTCAGGAATGTTAAGAATAAATATACAAGGGTTTTCTATAATAATAAAAGTATATGAACGAAGTGGAGATTTAGATCATCTTCTACAATTCCTCTCGAACATCTTTATTCTTTGTTTTCCCAATTCTAAAAACCCTAAACCCTAATTTTAACTTTATCAAATTTAAAGAATTGGTATGCTTCGACTTCATATCCATTTCCAATGCTCTATTGATGTGACTGGCAACAAGTTTATTATTTGCAAGTGTAATTAGCTGCTGCTATTAGAACTGATACATGATCTATTAACCAAATTACTAAAACTTAAAATTGTTCTTTTGGCATTGGATAAGCTCTGTCACTGAAGAAGTCATTGAAGAAACTATTGTAAGTAACGGTTAATTTGTTACTTAATTTTATCAGATTATAATGCTCGTTGTCATGGCATGCATCAAGTCTGGTATAAATTGAATATTGATAAAATGATAGTTTCTTGGACTCTTTGTCAAGAACATTGAACCTATTGATTTATAAATTTCCTATGCAACATTTCTATTTGTGAAAGTGTTAGAAACTAACTTTTTCTTGAATCAGGTCCATGAATATAGCACAAGTGCCCCACGAGATATTCCATTACCAGCTTATGGAAAAGAGTTTCCAAGCTCATACTTTTCAGGAAGATCTCCATTTCCAGCTCTTGATGTTTTCGTGGAATCTATTGCCTCTACTGGAAATGTGTCAGGTGGTACATTCTCTATCTATTTATAATTTAGGTTTGATGGTATGATGTGTCTCACATGGTTATGACACACGTTAACGATATCTATTAGGTGGAGGAAATAGTTTGAGGGGGGAGGGGAGTGTTGGAAAAGGTGAGTCCTTGGAAAGCAAGCAGTCCGTGGATGTGCAGAGAGATGCTATTCAGTGCTAGAAATGTGATGTAATGCATGTCAGTCCCTCCGTCAATGCCTTAAAAGCCCGTGAACACGTTTATGCTCTGTGCATGAAAATACCACAGGAAAGATTTAGAGGTACCTGAACTGAATGGTGAGATCATAGATGAAGATGAAAGCATGCCATAGGCTTGAGCATCCATGGAAAGCTTAAGAAGCTCGGCTAGAAATCCAAGCTGAAACTTGAGCTGGTGAAAAATGGAAGATGCCAAAGAAGTTGAGATGCACTCTATTTGGTCATTTATTGAGTCTAGATTGGGGCTGGCTGTGGCTATACTGTGCATCTTCTGACTTCTGAGCTCTGAACCATTGGTTACTTTTGATCAACTGTTGTCATTGATTGAGAAAAAATACTAACAAACTGATGAAGTTCAGGCTAGATATAGGTCGGGCACATTGCAACCTCGAGGCTCTTTTTGCAATGGGTGTGCATGTATCCATACCCCATCACAACATGGATTTTGGCCAAAAATTCTACACTTGATTCAGCCCTTAGGTTATTTGACTGAGACCCGAGCCTGGGATTTTCTAGCTGGCCCCACTGAGCATTCCTATACTTATACTGAATAAAGACAACTGGCAATCTCTCGGTTGGCTTTAGAGGGTTCAAACAACCCTTCTCTCTCTGAATTTCAGTCAGGAAATAGGGTTCTAATTTTTTTGAGAATTACCCCATAGCCTGATTAGTTACCAAAGTGAAATCCCTTGATTGACATTTTTGGGGATCGAACCTGGAACCTTCCTCTTAAGAGTCAGGAGTTTTACAAGCAGGCTAAGCTGCCTTGATATGATGTCTTGATATAGCATTTTCTTGCACCGCAAAGGAAGCCTTGCCATAAGATCCAGGTGAATTAGTTGGTTATGCTGAAAGGATCCTATACCTGCAGTGATACAGTTAAGCCTCCGTGCATGTGGGAAATTGTAACATACTGGGTGGATTAAATTTCAAGCACAAGCAATGTTACTGTATAATGATATAGGCTGTGAGTGCCAGCAAAGTTGCGACATCGATGTATATGTTGAAAACTGCTGTGCAAAACATACATCTAAGAATTATGTGTCTACAGTGTTTGATACTTCGTTTTTCGTTCACCCTCTTCTCTTCCATACTGATAGGGTATGGTACCAACTTAGAGAATTGACATCCTTAGTATAGCCAGTTATAATTTTTTTTGTTTTTTTTGCAAAATTTCCTTGCAACCTTTCCAATATGGAATCGGTGCTACACAAGCAACAAGTTATGATGTGGAAGATGTATCATTGTGAGGGGAACATATGGAAACAGGCTATGCAAGTGTTGCAAGTCTTAAGAAGGAAGGGAAAAGACAGGATGTTGCTATTATAGATTCTTGCAGGTCCATAGTGCATCAGACGAGTTTGGTGCCTTGCTTCTTTCTTTGCCTGTTTTATACATTTTCAAATTTAATCACAAAACAGCAACAATAGCATAGTCTTTATCCCAAATTTGATCGCAAAGATTATTTCTTAAAGCTTCCATTAGGTAATGCATAGAACCTAAAATAAGTTCAGCCATATGAATGGTGGCTATGGTACTGCTTACATGTTCATGTAAAAAATGTACTGAAGTAAAATCTAACAATTTTCAAGTAAAATCTAACAGTTTCATGTATGCATTGTCATTGACATTTTAGCTTCTTTTTGCTTGAAAATTGTTAGATTTTACTACAGAACATTTTTTCCCTTTTTTTAAAGAATGAACACTTTATGTGAACCCTGTGCAAAGCTTTAGATCTGCATTCACCAGAAAAAATTGAATGGAAATGGATGTATTATGAGCTGGCTGCTTTAAAAGGTTTTCTCAAATTATTCCATTCATTGGAATTTTATCTTCATTTATAATTATTAAGTTTGGTATACTTTATATAGTGCTCAAGGTTTGCAAGCAACCTAAGCTTTCAGTACTATACTTTACATTATTACAGTTACTTGTTTGAATTAATTGTAATTTCAAGTATATTGACTCTTTCTTCTAATTTAGGAAAAATCCGGAGTTGGTACTGGTTTTCAGCCGATGGTTTGATGATCTATAGTATGTCAAGAAATAGATACTGTGAGCGGATTGGAAGAGAACATAAAAGTAATCACGGTATGGATTTGTCTGTTAATTATCAAAAGATGTTAATGGTTCTCCAATTTTGTATGATCTTTCCTGTTAGATAAATCACTGAACTTTTTCATATTATGCTAATTTACTTGATTATAACACTCTATATTAACCCAAACTAAAAAAATTATGAATATGTGTCTTCTGCTGCAGTTATAAATGTTTCAAATCCAAACTTTCAGATTGATAATCAACTCAATGGCTTACTTTTGTGGAAATTTTATCTAATACAAGACCTGATATAAATTGCATCATAAGTTAGCTGACAATACATTTATCTCTTCTATTTAGTGCAGAAGTGATGAGGCTGGCTATTGTCTCTGGCCAGCTTCACTCCCTTAAGAAATAATTTGCTTGTGTCTGATTCAATCTTATAAATAAGAGAAACATAACTGGACCTGCATACTCCATGAATCATGCCTCTTTATCTAAAGGGCATGCATTGCACTCATTCAATTAAGGTGGGAATGAAGAAATATCATAGCCAACCCTTAGATTTACACATTCATCATGCATGCCAAAAGCTAGTAGCTTTGTTCTAGGTAGACATAAATTACTTCCCTGATATATCTCACAGTGTCGCAGCATTGAACATATGATAATACGTAATAACATTTTCTTGGTCATGTAGAAGAAATATAAATCCAAAAATCGTTTTTACTTCAAGACCTATCCACATAATATTCATACTTCAAACCATATTATCATATCCCAAATATGGGGGAAGTTTTCATTGCCTTAATTCTAAATGATCAATGTGTTTGCCATTTTCCAATGCTGCTTGCACATTTTTCCCTTAAGAGAGGCAGAGGTGCCTTCTTCAGGTCACAGTTTTGCTTTCCTCAAAAAATGAACTGCAATAAGGAAAATGAGCATGACATGTTTTGTATTTCTTAGGAAATAAGATTCCAAAACATTGGTCTCTTTTAACAATTTTACCTGAATGCTGTTCTCTGGTTGCTCTGAAGGGAGTTTGCATCACATTTCCAAACCTTCCGGATTCTATTTCTTACATTATTAGGCAAACTTTGTATAATTTCTGGATTAAAGAAACTAATTGACTTTAGCCGTGCGTTATTTAAGTTAATTAGTAAAAATAACCTTTAACATTCAACTAGTTCCATTGATTTTCTGTGAAATTTTTTGCGAGAGATTTGTAGGAGTGGGTGAGCGATTCGGCTGGGTGTAAAGCCCAAAAAATATATCTTTTTGTTGTTCTATCAAACTCTAGTTTTCTTTTCCTAACCCATATCCTGAAATCCCACCATCCATCTAAATCGCTTCCGTCCTGGGCATCCCAATCAACAATATATATATTGGTGTATGAGATTCATATGGAAAGTTTTCAATAAAGATTAATTGGAATTGTTTTCTCTTGGTTTTATTGTTGTTGGATTCCTGAAACTTCCATCTTCCTCTGGATCTTGTGATGTTGGTTGTGCCTTTGGTGTTGTTGAATTGCAGGAGAATTGCATTTTTCATCAACTCTTGAGATTCAAAAGAATCTTTAGTCATGATTCTCAGGAAGTTATCATGAATATTTACATACTACATAAATAATTAATCATGCATGACTTATTTTGTGTGTTCAAAATTTGTGGTCTACACAGGAATTATGTTTTACTTGGCTGGGCTTCACCATTTCTATTGTGAACTCTTTCATATCAAGAATCCTAGGTAGAACTAAGGTTTTAAATATCATTTGATACAGTTACATATTTAGGATATCGTCTAATACTAGATAAACACTATAATGTAGGTACCTATATTGCCGACATTTTACTGATATCTCTAATATGATGCCTGATTTTTCTGATTTTCGATACCATAAACCAATGTTTAAACATAACGGTAATATAACGTTTTGTCTCTGTTAGGTTATATCGCATATAGCGTAGTGCATAATGTAGGTTATGCAATTTTCTATTTATTTAATAAAACAAATATAAACTATATAAAATATATTTTTTAAATTGAAAAATGAATTAAAAAAATTCTAAAAGAGGAGTACAGAAACAATTTATATATCAATATCAATTCTAAATTTCTAACAAGTTTCACAGTAATTCTCATATTTATTTTCATAAATTAAATTGCATTCACAACCATAATTTCAGTCATCCTCTAAAAAAGAAAATAAGATTTCAAATTTATTTTCAATTATTATCAGTATTGTAATTTATATTATGTAATGCTCAATTTATCTTATTTGTAATTGTTTATTTTAGTTTAGCTGAGAATTCAATTTAATCAACAAGTAGTAAATTTCAGTAATTGAAGAGGAATTATAGCAAGTAAATAAGGATGTAATCATAAACTAGTAAGTTAATAATGCCAAAAGCAATTAAAATAGCAAACAACAAGTTTTCAAGCGAAAAAACTGCACCAATTCACTAAAAATCAAAATAAATAATCGATATCAATATAAAAATTATTAAAAGAATTATTGCAAATAGCATAATATAACGTAATGTAACGGAACGTAAAATAACATTAAAAATGCACCATTACAGTGTATAAGTTATTTTCGATTGTTAATAGTGTTCTCTTCCCGTTAGGTTTCATAATGCAATATAACGGGTTTCGTAACGTGTTATTTTTAATATTGCCATAAACCATCGTCTTATACTATAAACGAATATGAGATTTTAAACATTGGGTAGAATCATTGTTCTAAATATTTCCGATATGGTGGATATATACAGCTATGATGATACCAAAAAAAAACAATCATATCTTTTTGTGTACATATATCAACTGATATTTGGAAGTGTCCTCCAATATATAGCTCTGGCATATCACCATGATATAGTGGCAGATATGATTTATTTTTTCTGTTAAGTTTTTAACTTAGAATTAGGTTTGATGTTTGTACCCTATATCATTCATATGTACTGAGAAAAACCAAAAAAAAATTACCTCTTAAATCAATCAAATTTTTGAAGTGTTGCTATTGAAGTATGAGAGGCAAAATCTTTCACCTCAACTATCCTGAGTTCTTTCACCTCTGCTTAAATCAATGAGATTTTTAATTGTTGTTATGTAAATTTGAAAAGTAAAATTTATTTGCTATGCTAAGAGTTAAAAATGCTAGAGATCTATATTGCATAGCTTATTTCAGTACAACTAGGACTTAAAATCTTATAAAAGTTATCTAATTCTTTCGCTTCTTTTCTCTGAATCTGTTATTTGCTCAGCTTCTGCTATTATTATTGCTACTATTGTCATTCTCTTTGCTACTATTGTCGTCATTCTGCTTCAATTACTATCCTTATCGTATCTTAATATCAATTTTTTTAATAAACTTTATTTTCAACAGTAGTTGAATTTGTTTTAAGGTTTATTTTATTATATTATGCTGTATATATGAACTTGTCCATAATATCTATACATATATGTTATGTCATACTAGTTAGATGAAATTAAACCACATCATATTTACATATTTGATATGTATATATAATATTCAATATGAACACATGATACAAGCTTATATCTCGAATAGATCGTCCAGTATCCACCATCTGATATGAGAAAAATGCATCTATACTATTCCAAAATCTGATATTTAGAACCTTGTGTAAAACTATATTCAGCTATTGGAAAGTTTGAGCTTCGTTTCATGATTTTTTTTTTGTACTAGCATCTGGGGCCGTTACTTTAGTTTTTAATTATTAGATACATTTTGTTACATATTTCATTTTTTTTGCATGTTTCTTGGTTTCTTTATATTTTCTTAATTATTTTTCTCTAATGACATTATTTGTAGCCTTTCTCCTTTGTGTGGTGAAGAATGATTTTTTAATTTATATTTTAAAACCAAGTTAATCAATTCTTCTTGAGTCGTAATTTGCTTGGGTTATTTGCAGCAGTAGAGCTGTTTACATGTCAGTGAAGTCTCTGAATTGGATCTAATGATTTTACAATGACATGCAAAAGTTCTGTTTGATTGGGTAGTTTTGTAATACTAATCGGGGTTAGTGAAAAATTACAGTGGTAAGCATTGCACTAATCAGCACTAATGATTTGCATGCATTGAGTAAGAGTTTTATTATGAGACATATGTTTGAAGTGTTGTGCATCTTGACCAAAAGAACAAAATTTTCCTTTAAGCAATTTTAAAAAATTCCCGCAGCATCTAGATTTTTTTTTTAGCATATTCATTCATATATATAACTCCTAAATCAAGCCATGTTATTTTCTTTCTGCATGATCACATGCACTGCATAGCCCGTATATAACAAATAAATCAGTTGAAATCCTAAATTTTAATTCTTGCTCTTCATTTTGCAATATTTCATAACATCTTATTATCATAACTTTTCCTGATGCATCATATATCTCTACTAACACAACTGAGTTTGCTGGTTCAGTTATTTATGTTGTTGATTTTCAAAGGGAGGGGTACTATCAGAAATGTCATGATCCTGATTGTAAAGGTTGGCGAATTCATAGATTTTTATTAGTATTCTGCATATTATCAAAATGCAATTTAATTTCCAATTTATCTATGGCCCCTAAAATTTTGACTAAATGATTGCATTAGGTTATCGTTCTCCCCTGCGCCCATTGCCATGGGATGTAATCTCCAGTTGTTCAGCATTATATAATTTACTACAGGCAGAAAATCATGCAGAGGTTTTAACTGCTAATTCAGATCTCAGACCTAATGACATTAACCTGGAATTGCATTCATGTGATGGAGAGTGGACTAGTTACAGCTGCAAGGAGAGCAGTTGGTGGCAGGAAGCCATTAGGTATGCCGACTGCATTGAGAGCTTGGGAAATGCATCTCAGTTTAGCAAATTGGTATGTACTCACCTTTCTTACTTTGTTATGATGATTGTATTTGTTATATTTTTATACATTTTCAGAAGTTTCAGCTTTCATTTTCATTTCTCTCCCTCAATCCATCTCAATCCCTGGCTTTTGTTCGAAGGGACAGTCAATTGACTGCTTGTAGTCCAGACACCTTTGCTTGACCAAAACTCTTTTTTTTTTTTTTTTCCGGTTTAAGTTCACCCTTCAAGTCTTATAGGCTGTTCTATTCTTAGGACTTATTTAATGACCAGTTATTTAAATGATTGTAGCACTTTAGGTTCTAAGATCTAGTTTAGGAAATATCTATGTTATTGATTATAGTAAAAGTGCCATCTAGCTATCCACTTGATAACTGCAACTTGAATGGATTAAAGGATAAAAATTCCTTCTGGATAAGACAACTGATCTGAGAGAATCACTTTCGTTTTATATCCCTTTTTTCTAGTAGGTGGTGCATTCCTGTTAATAAAGATGCACTACACATGTTAACCAGATCAATTATGCTAAAGTATTATTGGATATTGACTGGGCTCCGTAATCTGGTATATATGTTAAAAGGATTTTCAGAAATTGGTGGGTTTACTTTGTAGATTTGCTTACTCATCTTTCTATGTGTGTATCTGTGTATATGGAGGACATTTGCTAATTTAGGTTGGACACAGCAGTAGTGCAGGTTGATCAGATGAACTAAGCTTTGATAGTTATAGTGAACAGATACAGATGAGATGGTGAGTGGATTTTATAATAGTGTAACTTTGTCAACATGCTAGATGAAAAAATAGGAATGATGGATGAGTTTCCGTTCCTTATGTCAAGATGCCCAAAGATATTAGTATATCAGGCATGAAGAATTGCAGATTGAGTCCGGGAATGAGGTGAAGGTATCAATCACATGCAAAGTAAGCTATATAAATATCTGTGCAAGTTCAGTGTTTACATGTCAAAGCATGTAGGGTAGGACTGGTTTGATGTCCAACGAGTCTTGTGATACCAATCTACACATCCTTGACACTTGCAGTTTTTCAATGGCATAAAAGTTGAGAAATATAAGAATGAGAGATGTGCATGGGGATTTATGGTTGAAGTGTGCAAGCAAAGAAATTAACTTGTCGTAGTCAGAATGAGAAGATAGGACCTGATATTTGGAATGGAAATATTATTATGTTGGGAATATTTGATAGCAACCTTTATTGAGATAATGGAGGAAGTGATGGATTATAGATGTCCAGGGAATATGAAGTTTTGAGTTATTTGATAGCTCCAACCTCTCCCCTTTGGTGGTAAGGAGAGTGAGATCAGAATGATTCAAGTCTAGTTCATTTCACCAAGGTATTGAAAGAGCAATGGATGGAAAAATTAGTGAAGTAATATACATTCCAAATGTTCCAGCAGAAGATCCCAGAACAAAACATGCTATTTCTTGGGTTGCACTACTAGTTACGCCATCTCATCTCTTTGCCTGCTTCCTATTACCTGTCTACAAGTCCTTCATGTCAGTTGGTATGGTAATGGTGTCTGCAGGAAACTTTTTCCCAAAAAATTTTTAGCTATTAACCTAAACTATATGCACTATCTTGTAAGCTTTAGACCTTTGGTTTAGAACATGGGTTCCTAGACACTTAAATTTGTAGAAAATCTCTGTTTGATCACTGAAGCCAGAATTTTTTTTTTTTTTTGGCTAATAAAGCCAGCATCTCATCAGTAGAAAGGTTAAACTCTAAAGTGAGAAACAATCAGGCAAGAGATGCAAGCAGATAACAAGTAGAATATAATTGTCTCATCTCAATGTATATAGGGTGAGAGAAGAATGATCTTAAGTCTAGTTCATTTTACCGAGGTAGTGAAATCAAAATCGTACAGCAAGGAATGACTCAGTGAAATAATTTACATTTCAAATGCTCCAGCATATAATAATATTATGCTGTAGATTTTTCATCCTACGCTTGCACTAAGTTGCTCTTATAGATAAAGATTTACTCATGTACTAGTTGTCACCTGAGGCAATGTAATCACGTAGACTGGTTGAATTCTTGTGTAGCTGACCAGTGACTAAGCAGATTGTTCATTTGCTGTTGTTGTGGTTGACACAACTTGCCACAAGTAGTTCATAGGCAACACAGATTCTATGATACTTCATACCATACCAAAAACATGCTCCTTACTCTTTCCCCCTTTTGTTTCATTTACTTCAATCTTCAGTACTACTTTATACTTATTTCCAGATGCAACTTCAGAAATTTAGTTACGATTGTAACTATTCTTTTGTGTTATACATTTTTGCAGGAATATGATATGGATGAAGATTGTGAATGGTGGATGGATGCAGCAAAGATTGCATCTCAAGTTGAAGAACAAATCGGTTGACTATATGAAGGACAGGACCAGATAACCGTGAGCCTTACCTAAACACCTCAGGTCATCCAGTTGGCAGAAGATGGATAAGCCTGCTGTCTGACAACCAAAATTGTAATTACTAATTTATGGGAATGCTAGTCAGGAACCATATTAGCACAAGGCTTGGTCCATTGTTATTATATTCTGTATGAAAACCGCTTACAATCTAGAGAAGCTAGGTTAGGAATCATGTATCAGATGTATAAATTATTGCTGTAGCATGAAGTGCACATCCCAGAGCCACCCCTCCCAACAGGTCATCTTTTTTTCAGTATGTTGCCAAGTTATGACTGCATGCATCATCAGCCTTTTGTGATGATAGATTTTCCTGCTACTTTTAATCCTTTTGCAGGTTTATGTGTGGTGTTTGAGCAGACTTTGCATGGGAGCTTGGTTATTTAAGATGGAAAAACATTCACAACTAGAGATTTATAAGCCTCGAGGATGAAATTTGAGGGGATGATATTGGAAGAGCACTAATCAATTTGATCATCTCTCTTTGGGAGCATCCTACTGTACTTAATGTGTTGCTTGGAAATGATGTATTGAACTTATGGTGGAGTACTGTATTTTGGTTTTCCTGTGGCATTACATTATTTTATGTGGAGAAATATGATGGTTGTAGAGGGTGTTGTTAAATTATATTATATAGTATAATGGTTAATGAAAATAGAGCCCTAATATTTTTTTTGGGATTTTTGTTGAATTTAGAGGATTCTTCGAGCTGCATCCCTGTACCAAGTGTTGTGTCACTTCATCGTGCCTAAAAATTTTCATTTAATTAGAGTCTGATTGTAAATTCTTAATTGAATCTTTGTGAAAAAGCTCTTCTTTGGAAGGGAAAATTCAATATTATAATTCAATTTTGAATCAAGATTCCTAAATTTCATAACTAAACCAGAATTAGACAAGTACACAGCTTTTCTCGCATTTACTTGCTCTCCCAAAGCCACAGATTTCTTTTTCATTTAGATCTCTTTTTCTCAATTAAATGTAATGATGAAAATATTATACTATGACGAGTGGATATTACAACCAAATTAATGAATATAATCAAAAGAGTAAGATGTGTGTTTTCTTTAGTTTTCTGGTCTTTTTTTTTAGTTAGGTAAATTTATAAATATATAAACTTTCATGCTTTTATTAAAAAATATCTTGATTTATTTTTTGATTGTATAACTATATTTTAACCCAAAAAAATTCCATATAATAGTTAATAAAAATATTAACATTAACTTATTTCTTCAAATGACTTGGGAGAAAACTTTATGAATAATTAATATTAAGTCTTATTGAGATATGGATTTTATGGGTACTATGTTGTGTAAAGCTCCTACACTCTTAGTTCTTATCAACGGGTTTTCATTGAGCTGGTCTGCAACTATGATAGAGTTGCGACAAGGGTGTCCACTATCTCTATAACTCTTCATCTTATGTTTTGAAGTTTTCTCTAATATGCTTTGCCTCGAGGTGAAGAGAGGCTACTATACTAGGATTTACACGCAAATTCTATCGGTATATCTCTTTTTTTTGTTGATGACTACTTGATTTTCTCCAAAACCTCAATTAATGAATGTAGGATGATTAAAGAGTGTGTATAAGAGTATTGCTCTATGCCAGGTAAGAAGATTATGAAGCCAAGTCCTCCATGAGTCTTTTGTCAAGTTTGGGCAAGCGTACATATCGCACAATCTTAGTATCGCATAATCTTAGCAAAGGCAAGGTTTGCGACAGCACCAGCTATATGGAAATACTTGGCTGTTAGCAGTAAGAGAATGTATAAGAGGGGCTTTGAGAATGTGTTTACCTTCTATCCACAAGAAGATCCAATTTATAACTCCAATTACATCTCCTTGGTGGATAAGAAAGTTCACATCAAATCGGTTATCTTTACCGGTCCTCTTCCCCTCTTGTCTCATTGGCTTGTACTCTTGTCGACTCTTGATGAGGTTGAGAGGGAGTATAGAAGTTTCTCACGAGAGTAGCTTCAGTCAAGGTAAGGGTATTTGATGGCTCTGTTGGGACTTGCACTGTTATCGCACCTCAGAGGCAACGTTGGATTTAAGAAACTTCAAATGTTTGAGGTGATTTTACTTGCAAAACAGATGGAAAATGAGTTGTTGAATCTGAACTCGATCTGGGTGAAAGTCGTGATCAGAAATACAACCATACATAGATTGGTCAGACTCATACAGTCTAATCCTGTTATTACCAGTTTGAAACTTCATGAAAAGGCATCGGCCAGTTTTGAGAGATGAGCTAGATTAGGTGTTAGAGATGAGAGTGATATTTATATCTTAAACAAGCAGTGGTTGGAAGCCTCTCACCTCTATAGTTTACACTTCTTAATATGGAAGAATTATATAAGAATAGTACAGTTTAAATAATGCTACTGTTCTTAATATGAAAGAATTACATAAGAATGGTACAGTTTAAATAATACCATTATTCTTAATATGGAAGAATCCAATGCATACATTTATTAGCCTCTCTATGCGTACTGAATATCGACTGCGGAGAAGAAGGAAAGCTGGTTTCTCTCTTTCAGTAAGCCACAATCATCCTCCTAAACTACTGATGATATTAATGAGATTAATTCCTTTTAGTTCCCATCCAACACAAGCTTAGAACCGAACAACTCCATCGAACATCGCTTGAGTCCAGTTAAAATAGTTTTAGCTTCAATTTCAAAGACAAACATAACATCTCGTTTTAGAATCTTTTGGACATACCATATGCCCCTTACACACAATGAAGCCTGCAACGATAATTATTGAAATAGGATAACAAAAATTGATCAAAATTAAGAGGTTTTTGTCAAATATATATTGAACTTAATTGGAGTCAATATCATCCAATTTAAGACTCGATAACTGTGCAAAAGCAGTTAGCAGTACAGGACTATCCCTATAGTACAAAGAGTTTTCCTGCGATTAAAAAAAAAAAAAAAAACAGTCCCCACTCTCTTTATACATCTTTAGTCCATTCCTCCTCTCTTTCCACTTGCACTGTTTTCACTCTATTTCTATTTCTATTTCGAGACTCCATATATAAACAAATACTTTTTATATGCTCTCTCATCATTGAAGCCACCGCTGTGGGGAAATTCTAATTGCGCACCACAAATTTCTTAGTGAGCACCATTTTCCCCTATGTTGTAAATCACTTTACTGTAGGATCAAGGATGTGGTGCTCACTATGTAAAATGTGGTGCGCATTTAGAATTTCCCATTGCTGAGGCTGAGTCTAGTTTAGTGTAATGGGAGATATTATTGTTAGTATCAAATTAAACCAAAAATTCAATCAAAATTAAAAAGAAATGGGGTCTCTCCTCGGTGATTTGCCCTCGCACGATCCTCACAACTTCAGCAAACTTCGCCCCTCCGATCCCGCTGCTCAGCCCTCGGTACGCCTCGCCCTCTCCCTCTAATCCTACTCTAGTTTGTTTTGTTTTGTTTTATTTTATTTTATTTTTTTAGCAGTGGAAATTAGTTGCCTTTGGTTATTTGGTAATGCTTGCCCCAATTTTTTTTCTTTTTTGGTTCTTTTTTGCTTTCTTGCTTTGGATTCTCTGGGATATTCTTATAAACCCTCGCAAAAACAGGGGTAAAAGAAAGAAAGAAAATAAAAAATAAAAAAGAAAAAGAAAAATCTAGAGATGATTACCATTCAAACACTTTGTGATTGATGCAGTCTGAAAAGATTTGATCAGCATACTAATTATTTAATGCAAGAAAATTTTGGTATTATATTAGAGAATGCAAAGAATAATGAGACCCGTAATTTTTTTTTTAGTTTCTTCGCCTTACATTTGGTAAATAATGATGGCTGTAGTGACATAATTTGTCACGAGTTTTTTTTTTTTTGGTTCGTTTAATCAAGTACCTTAAATAATTCCTGCAACCCTTATTGTTATATCTGACATATCTTGAAGCCTTTTTGGGTTAACTTTGTTTGTTCACTTGGATATATTATTGTTTAGCTAGCTACCGAAAATATTATTTATAATACGTGTTTTTGAGGAATTAATTATTTATTATTCAGAATGCCTAGGCCTCAAATTTATGTTGGTTATCAGATGCCATAACATAAATCTTGGATTAAAGGTTTAAAATCATGGCAGTGATCTTGAATTTATTATCATTTTATCTCAGAATGAATTAATGATATATCCTTAGAGAATATGCAAAGGTAAAATCTTAACTTTTAGGATTAGGGTCTTTCCATGTGATCTAGATAACTGTTTATGGGGAAATAATGTCCGCTTAATGATTTAGATATTACTTGTGCAATGCTGCAACATTTACGACATACTCGAAGAAAAAAAAAAAACAATTATGCTACTACTCAATACTAGAGCATCCTATAATACATGGCAAAGAAGTTGACAAAACAATACGTATTATTTCCCTAAAGAGGTATATGGATAATGTATTTGTTTGTCACTTGTTATTGCCATCATAAATTCTTCCATGTGCTTATGCTAAAAAAAAAAAAAAAAAAAAAAAAAAAAAAAAAAAAACTTCCATGTACTAAGACTAAGAAGGTTCACCATTATTCATTGATACAATGCTACGTTCCTATTTTAGAACTAAGTCAGTTTGAGATGGGGTCTCTAGCTGCGATCGGCATGCCCTACATTAATCATAATTTTTTACTTTCACCAACTATTCTAGCCAGATTCAATTAATTATCCGAATAAAACTACCAAACATAATCAATAACCTTAATGGGCATGCATCTTTAGGTAACATGGTATCTGCCCATCTTAGGCCAATTTTAAAATTGTTTCCTAGTTCTAATGTCTAGAGTAAATAGGGTAAGCTGCTGGTTCTTAAAGAACAAGAATTTAAATTATGGTGCTTATTTTTAAAGTGAAGAAATGGCATCTTCTTAGAAAATTGATAATGTGTATTTGCAAGTTAGGGAAGTATGTTTTATGATATGCTAGTAAGAATGAATATGAATCAAATTGAAGCCAATATTATCAGAACCCCACCAGTCATGACACTGAAGAGGTAAGCAGTTTGGTTTTTTATGGTTCTACCATAAGTTCTCCATGATTAATTTTGGTTTTAGGATAATGAGGATCCTTCAGTTATGCATTTGCTTCATATATTTTAATATGTTCATAAATACCAAAAGGGGTGAGATGAGTTCTTTGTTTGAGAGATTATAGAAGTCATCATGCTATTAGCAAAGATATGTATCCCTCGTAAATCATATTTTTATTAAATTAAAATATCAAAAGAACCCTTTTTATGAACCTTCGCCAGCTCAGTCAAAAAGGCTGATTCCAGCAGTCATCAGTGAACCGATTGGTTTTTAGCCTATTTCTGGTTCTTTAATGAATCAAACAGGCCAAGTGGCCGGTTCTCTGAACCTGGTGGACTGCACTCCCTGGTCGTGGCAGGGGATTTTGAACTAAAATTATAGGGGCACAATGAAGAAGCATATTTAATAAGGACGCAACATCCTGAGGTTGCACGGTGAAGCCTTACAGCAATATGATGGTTGTGCATGGAGACAACAAGTAGTTTGTTACTGCTGGTATGATTCAGCAAGATTGGGGGCTTCTGTCCCTTCTATAATGGGGTTCCTTCCCCCTTTTAGGGGCGTTATCATCAACCTACAAGCCATTCTCCCAAAAAAGAAGTAGGATATTACTAACTAGTGCTGACTGTGATTAGTTGTGGCTCTTGTTTCTATTCATAGACAACAATATATGGATCACAGTTTACGTTCTTGCTAAATGCCAAATTGTTGTTGCAATTATTAAGAAAAGTGGTAATGACCTATAGCTGCTGTGTTTGTAATGTTTACAAAGTTCTATATGCTAGTGCAGCTACAGATTGGGCTTACTCTTTTAAATAATCAACTATTTGGTAAGCTTGATACATGAAAAATTTCAAAAATTATGGTCCATCACGAAAGTTATCTCCATGGAATAAATTGCATGATAACACCTCTCTGTAAACTTCAAAATCTCTAAACAGGAGAAAATTCTCAATATAGAGAAAAATAGATATGTTGATGGATTGTGTGTGTATATATCTAGTCAGGGACAATGGTCTTCAGTGTTTATGTTCTTGCGTAGCTGATTCAACCAGTTAGTTTTGTTCAAATAAATGGCATAACTTATGATTGCAATTTGCTGAAGTAATCATTTTCTTGGTAATTGGGTGGAATGCATTTGAAAGGACATGCTTTTCTGATAATTTTTCTGTCAGATGTCTGTGTTGATATTTTTGTTTACCATGGACACACTGGATGCTAGAAATATGGATAGTGTCCTAGTTTTCGCATTTGATTCATAAGGTTGACAAGTCATCCTTGTGAAGCACATTATTAGAACCAAGCGATTTTAAATTAATTAGCTGAATGCATATAAAAAGTGAAAATTCATTTGAGTAGCTGCTATGAGCAAATGCCAGGCCTACAGTATGCTTGTCTTTTTTCTTTTATAAAAAAAAATTGAGGCATATCAATTGTGAGGTTGCTTTCTTCAATTAACTCTCCTGGCTGTTAATTGCACTTTGGTCCTTAAAAGCTCAACAGTCACTGTGTAATACATCATAAATATAGTCTATAGACTGTTAACACTATAACTGCTATAGTAATACCTTTCTACTGATTAGTGTGCAAATTTTTTCCCATATTGTCGTACCTAAACTTCCTTTCTTCACACTCCATCTTTCTTCACACTCCATGCACATATCTATCTTGATATGCGTCCTTTATCCTATGTTGGGATTATGTAGGAACTATCTGAAAAGGTTGCATTTCTGAGCTTCTGAAACTGTTTTATTTGTCTCTTCAGAAACTTACACCAGCTACCTATCATCCTACACATAGCAGGACCCTTCCTCCTCCTAATCAAGGTAACGTCTTTGCAAGTAACTATTATCAGGGACTTTTGTAACTGATTTGCATGTTGATATTTTATCTTCGTATTCATTTTGTTATTGAAAAAATTAAGGCACTGGCACCAGGATAAATGTGGGCAGCTCTGAGAAAGAAGTTATAGTAGTAGTACTAGTAGTTTTAACAATGGCAACAACAGTATAAAACAAAGGCATTAGGAGCAAAACTGCCAAGCTTCTAGTACAAATTTGTAGTTCTGTTATGTACTTCTTGGGTAGAATATAGTTAATTAATTTGGATTATGTGGATAAAATATATCTATATCAACAGCAGTTAGGACTTGGGGATTTCTAGCTTAGAAAATATTGGTTGCAGTTGAATAAAATTGATGGAAGTATATTCAGAGTATTTTGTGCACATCAATTGGTGAATCTGTTTAAAGTTTATTTTGAAGTTATTTCAGTTTGAAACGCATTTGATGATATCTATGGCAAGCCTTAATGGTGAATCAAAATCTGTATTTTATATATTGCAAAGTTTGGAATAGTGATATTTTTTCTTATAATAATCAGTTAAAAGCATAGCAGATATGCAAATTTTTCATGGTCACTGAAGGCCTGAACTTTCCTTGGATAACAAGCTTTTATCTTGTCATTATCTTACATGGATTTGCATTCTAATTTGCTGGATTTGTTTCTTCTATGTAATTCTATAAACATAGGCGATCTGTTTCTTGGAGAGTCAAGAGATTTTAGTTTCCTAATGTTCCTGAACAAGGACCTATAGGACATTGCCAGTGCTTTTTCGTAATGCAGAAAGAATGTTCCAAAGGTTTCACCTGGACTGCATTACTTTTCTTAAGTTTATGGAATTGAAGGGCCTTTGCTCCACTGCTCGCCCTTTATATCTTTGGCGTTTCAAGGTTTCAATTTGTTTGCCACCGGAACTCCTTTTGCTTACAGGGTTTGTTTGTTAGGTTGCATGTGCAAATACAATTTATAGTGCAAGTGACAAATAGAGGAAGTTTTCAAATTTTGGATGAAACTTCAATTCCCCATACAAATTAGTGGTTGTAATTGAACCATTTTGAAATTTTGCATGGGGCATTTAAGGCCCTCTGAATTTTTACTTGCACTGACAAGTTTCATTTTGCTCGTGCAATGAACAATCTAATCCCGAGTGAAATGCTAGTGGTTCTTGCTATGACTTTGCTGTATATATATATATAACAAAAAAAAAAAAATAGCAGACATATAAAAGTTTACCTTTGCTACACACAAGTGAGAATTCTTCAAGTTATCTTACTTTACATTCCAGTATAAAGTGAAAAACATAGCTCTTGTTCTACTCGGCAGCTTCTTTTCATGATGCCAAGCATGGTTACCCCTCTTGGCAGCCTTGCTCTCTTTTTTTTTCTTATTAGTAAACACGAATGGAGTATCTTTTGGATACGTTTGCATATTTTAGTTGTTTTGCATTTTGTATTGGTCCCTTAATCTAATAAATTTGTCCTTCAGCAGTGGATAAAATATCCTGACACTGCCCTTTCAGGCACATTATTAGATGATTCCCTAGTTACAGTGCTACATCCAGGCATCCTTGTTCCTCTATGGTACCATAACCCTGTAGCCTTACCTCCTAATTATTGCTCCACCTTAGGAGCCTTAATTAGCTAGTTAAGTACATGTGAGCTGTTTCTGTTCGTCATGTTTTTAAATCCTCCTTTTATTGGCAGCATAGTCTTGCGGACCTCTTTTTTTTTTTGTTCTACAAACTTTTAATACCACTTGTATGAATGCAATAAGCAGCTGTGTATATTTCTTAATTATTGGGGTCAGCATTTTCGTTTTCCCCTACTTTCTCATTAAATAGAAGACAATTTATATTGCTTGTCAATGCCAAAGAAACTTCACAGGTTGATACAGATGGTTGTTGGGGAATTGTCTAGGGCGCCAGGCATCACTTAGCATTTTATACGTTGCTAGGAAATTTAGTTGCATAGTGGGGTGTTGATGACTTTTTGTTGATGCACAGACTCAACAAAGCACTAGATAATACTCAATACAAAATAAGCTAAAATAAAAAAATTAATTAAAATCTGACAGTACTATATACCGAAACCATTGTATGATGCAAGATTGGTAATAGTTAGTTCAAGGTTGATAGCTATCACTTTATCAAGGTTTTCAGGTTTTTATCAATTCATATTTTCTGCTTAAAGGATTACAATGCCTTTCAATATTTTATCGCTCTGTAATAGTTCAAGTTTGATAGCTATCACTTCATCAAGGTTTTCAGGTTTTTATCCTCTAAGAACCAATTCATATTTTCCGCTTAAAGGATCACAATGCCTTTCTATATTTATTATCGCCGTCAATATTAATGTGCAGTGCATCAGTGTCTTACATTTTCTTTTTCTGCTGCATAGTAATATCAACTGAAACAAGGAACATTCTTCTTAGACAAATCTACAACAAAGCTGAAGATAAGGTGAATACTCCTATGTCTCTATGCAACTACCCTATCGCTAAACGCAACTGCTATATTACTTTCTAGCTCCTAATCCTCACCTACGCAGTTGAGACCAAAGAGAGCTGCCTCAGATCATCTGGCCCCGGAGCATGGACGCAAGCAGCCCAGATGTGCCTTTGTCGACGGTCCTATTTGATGTTCTGCAATTGGATTAGTCTTGGCAGTTTCTATGTACCTATCTTGTTGTCCATGTTCTTCATATAGTAAACACTTCCCCTTTATACTTGTGGGTTAGCAGTATCTTTATAGGCTATAGAAGGTGATTCGGACTAAATGGGGGAAGAAAATATCCCACTATAGTATGGTGCATTGGGTTTACATCAAATGTGGGTTTATTCTACCTATAGTCGTGTTTGGTGTGGATCCGATGTTCTTTAATTCATCTGGTGACTTTGTTGTATTTTTCGTGCTTGTTAGTTGATGTGTGATCTGCCAAACTTTGGTTGTGTTCATGTCTGGGTACTGAAGCTAGGGTTATTGAGGAAGGCTCGAAGGTTATGGTCCAGTCTTGTCTTTTGGATGGTATCAGTATTTTGGATCCTGGTACTATGGCAGCTTTAGTTCATGGTTGCGTCTTTTCAGGGTCCTTCGGTCATGTAAGAGAGTTCCATGGGCTACTTCATTGAATGTGGCTTCTTTCTAACCACCAATATTAAGAACTCTCTCATGGATATGTATGCAAAGAAAGAGCAGGTTGCTTTAGAACATTCGATCTTCCAAAGAATGGAGAACAAAGATACAATATATCTTGGAGTACCATGATCTCATGCTTGGCCAAGAATGACAGGGCCTCTGAAGCCTGAGGACATCTTGCTGAGCTCCTCTGAGGCATTCTAAGCAACGGAACTCTTTATTGATGCCATGTTGTACCCTATTGCCGCTTCCAGCCAAACGCTCCGGCCCCATCATTGACCTTCTCCCAAGTAGGGACTATATAAAATCTTGAATTAAAAGATTTGTATTCGACACAATAAAAATTAATCAATGAATGAATCAATTATTATCCTTGCTTCCACTCGGACTCTCTAAAAAATCTATAAAAAAAATATAATTCTTCTAATTTAATATTTGAATTTTTTTATATTTTAATTATTGAGAATTATTAGGATTTAAAATCTTTTTATTTGGAGAATTGAAGATTATTAGGATTTAAATATGAGAGTTTATGAAAAGAAAAATGAAAAGTTAATTGCATAATAAAATTGAAGAATGACTTTGATAATTTGTTAATAAATTATAAAGATAAACTTATTATAAAATTAAACTTTTTTATGGATTACTTACAAAAGTGGGAGTGCATTTAAAATTATCCCTTTTAGATAATAAGGGCACCGAAGCATAGGGAGTTTCTAGATGGGCACAGGTTATTTCCTAGTGAGCCCATTTAAAAGCCTTATTTTTTACAACTTTGCCATTTGTATTTTTGGTCAAAAATACCCTTCCACATCTCATCTTCATCCTCCCATCCTGTTTCCATTTTTTCTTTCCGCGTGAAACCAGAGAGATGAGCTGTAGAGGAGAAAAATAGGGGAAAAAAAAATTTCATTTCTCAAAATCTCCACTCCATACTGAAATTAAAATCTAAATTTAGTTTAAATCGGTTCTCTCATTGTCTAACCCTAGAAAATAGAAAACATAATTCTTTTGTGAGTTGACCGAGAAGAAAATGGAGTTGCGTAACTTGGC
Source organism: Dracaena cambodiana (assembly GCA_036321105.1). Lineage (NCBI taxonomy): Eukaryota > Viridiplantae > Streptophyta > Magnoliopsida > Asparagales > Asparagaceae > Dracaena > Dracaena cambodiana. The sequence goes on along the minus strand of JAYEPQ010000004.1, from coordinate 11,612,142 downwards.
GATAAGTCTGACTGCTAATCGATACATACTTAATTAATTACTCCATCATTTGCAACTTCCACATTTGTCTAACCCAAGTTGACTCAAATTTCCATCGCCAAGTTTGCAGTGCATTAATTCTATCGCAACTTTGTGAGTCAGGATCGGGGGGACATATACATACTATCCGGGCTAACCAGCCCGGACATAGAAGACTGATCCGGGCTGATAAGCCCGGATCAGTCTTCTCCGTTCGGGCTGGTTAGCCCGGACAGTATGTATCTGTTCGGGCTGGTTAGCCCAGACAGAGGGCCAAATTTGAGGCACCCCTGATCCGGGCTAGCAGTGTCACAAACATTACTCCTAATTGTGCATCATATAGTGGTGATTACCGTAGAGCAGTATGTTTCTCAATGGATCCTTTTGACATAAGAGATATAATGTTAACATAATTTGAACGCCTTGCAAGCATGTGAAGGGCTTCCTAGACTTGTATGTTTTAGGCAAGGTATTGTATTGGATAGTCATAAATTTATTGTTGTATACTACTTACTTGATTAGAACAATGAATTTATTCTAATAGGAACTTGTTTTGCTTTCCATTCTAGTTCTAATAAAATATGTCCTGGTCTGATACACCAAGACAACTCCTTTGACTAGTAAAGGCAAAGGTTAGCTGGGGTATCATTAAAAAAAAGAAAAAAGATGTGTCGAAAATGTAGAGGTTAATATCAGGATGAGTTAAATGCAATTACTCTCATATATTGAAGTTTGCCCCGTCCGGGCTATCCAGCCCGGACAAAGAGTATCTGTCCGGGCTGGATAGCCCGGACAGAGTATATTTGTCCGGGCTGGATAGCCCGGACAGGAGGCCAAAATTGAAAACTCCTCATCTGGGCTAGCCAGTCCGGACATGGTGTCTCTGTCCGGGTTTACAGTCCCGGATCGGCTATAATTGATCCAGTTCTGTAAACCCGGATCGCGGATACGGTTTTAGAAAATTAAGTGATACGATGTATCGAACAACAACTTGACATCATAGACTACTAGAATAATATATGAGGGTAAAAAAGAATTGAAGATGATGTCACCAAACAACCCAAATGAGGAAAATAAAACAATAAGGCATATGTATTATGTAATGATAACTAAACATATCAAAATGAAAAAAAAATGGGGTGTAAAATGCTTATCCAAAGTGACAATCAAAACTTCCGAGCTATAATTAGTAGTGAAAAAAAAAATTAAAATTAGTTAAACAATCAAAGCAATAACCAACCTGTAAGGGCCTAGTGAAAGAAAAATTCCATACTCCCTTTCCCACAAAATTTGTATCAATTCCTTTGAAGTAATCAAATTAGTTATACCCATCTCTTAATACCATTAAAATTATTCTCCTCCTCCAAAACCTTGCATTATCTATCTTGTTTGTCACTGCACTTTTGCTCCAACAGAAATTGCTATACAACAAAGAAATCATTAATATAAAAAGTACCTTGACACCCAATATCAACAAATAATTCATAGTTTCAAATGCAGAACAACGACATTTAAAATGAGTTTGAGCCTCATTTAAAAACAACGGCAACTGCAACTTGATATATATAACATGTTCGTTGAGTACAACTTCATTTAAAAAGAACGACAAACTAAAAGGAATATTTGTTCCATACTAACAACTGTTTTTTTTGAATTTGCGACTCATATTAAAAAATAATAACAAATTCTAGATTCTTCGAGACTTCCGAACGAGTTGCTTCCTTGTGGGTTGACGACGTCTTGAAAAGGTAGGACGATCGGTGGGGGATTGCGCAATGGGCTGTAATACTGTGTCAATATAAGTTTGTGTGCACCCGGTTAGAACTGATTTTATCTTGACAAGGGCATTATAGAGCAAACTCGGACGCCTCTTGCTTGCGGTCTCGCCTTGCTCTAAGAAGAGATCAATAATTGCTATAGGTTCTTGAATTCTCTGCATATATTATGGCAAAAACATATATAAGTTCGATTATACTTGATTAATTCACAAAGAATAAAAAATCCAACAATAAAATAATACACATGGCACCAAAATAATCCCCTAAATTCTACGGCACGTAATGATCACCAATATTTATGCAAAAGTTAACTAATGATTACCAATACGCATAATTAGTCTAAGACAACATAAATTCATAATCCAACAAAAAATATAAAAAAAAAAAAAAACTCAATCTCAGTCTAAAACAGTCTAAATTCATAATCCAACCAAAAAAAAATAAAAAAAGAAAAAAAAAACCAACAAACCACCAAAAAAAAAAAAACAAAACAAAACAACAACAACAACAACTCAATCTCAGTCTAAAATCATAATCCATAAAAAATCATAAACTTTTATCACTAGTTAAATTTAAATAGTAAATACCTAACTCAAGCTCCTGCACTCCTGAAGTCGAGAGCACGAGCGTCGGCGAGAGCGCGTCAAGGGGAGAGTGCGAGCGTCGGCGAGTTACCAGAGTCCGTGCGAGCACCGGCGAGAGCGCGAGCGTCGGCGAGACCGCAACCGTCGGCGAGACCGCGAGTGTCGGCGAGAGAGAGGAGAATGAGTTTGGGTTTTGGAACGGTGGGAGAGAAAGAGAGGGAGATGGTGAGAGATTTGGGAATGGGTTTGGGTTTGGGAACGGTGAAAGAGAAAGAGAGGGAGGTTTGGGAACGGTGGAAAAGAAAGAGAGGGAGACGGTGAGGGCAATTTAGGCATATATGTGTGCGCACTAGGAAAAAACAAGATTTTTGAAAAGAGTAATGTGCGCACTAGGAAAAGTGGGCTCACTAGGAAAAAACTCGTGTCCATCTAGAAATTCCCCGAAGCATATGGATGCAGCTTTCTTCCTCTCTTTTTTTTTTAATTTGTAAAGATAATACTAAATAAATGGCGTCGGCTCTCTGCTTCTCTTCGTCGATCCCTCACTTGGCCTACGATCACCGCACCGGTCCATTTAGGGCTAGAGGAACCGGTGAGCTGCGTCTGCAGGCGAGGAAGGAGAGTAGCTCAACGACCGGCGAAACCGGTTCCGAGTCGGAGAATGTCGTGCTGCGCGCTGCTTGGTACGGGTCGGAGGTTTTGGGGATCGTTGCTTCTTTCTTTCGATCCGCTCCTCCGGCACCGTCCACGTCGGCGGAGATTGTTGAGGATGGGTTGGGATTGGTGATGGGTCGGGTTCAGGTGGTGGAAGCAATCAAAAAGGATTTCGACCGCTCTTATTTCGTCACAGGTTATTTAATTTTTTTCATTATTATTTTTTTTTTTGGGGTTTTGCTGGTAAAATTTAAATATAGAATATCGCGGAAACATAATGGAATAATTGAGCAAAACAATGTTTATTAGTTTTTTTTTTTTTTTAGAGGTAAAAGTAATTCATTGCACCAAAAAAAGGAAGCATAGAAGTACAAAAATGGCACAATAAAATCCTTTAAAAATTTTGCTAAAATTTTGGAAGTATCATTTTTGGACTTCTTATGAATTATGATAAGGGGAAAACTCAGACTTCAAAACCTAACAAGACAAAGGCGGATCCAAGCACTCGAGACGGGGGAGAGCGCCTAACTGTTAGTGTATTTCGAAAAATATTTATTTTAAATTATATAATAAACTGGTAATACCATTTTAACTGTTTAAGTTCTTGTTTATTTCACAGGTCTTGCAAGATACATCAAATAGAGCGAAATACATCTAGGCTGCATGGGTACAAGTATCAAATATGCAAAATCAAGCTGATCACCAAGCCAAACACAAACTATTTACGAGCTCATTTAACAGCCCTAGGTGGAATCGGAAGAGAATGGAGAAGGGATCATAAAAGCTGGGCCTTGAAATTTTAACAGACCACCTACATGGTCACTTATCTTGCTGATTCTTTTCTTACTATTTGGAATTAGAATTCTCTTGATCCAAAAGAAGTTAGAGATTTCGAAAACAAAGGATAAAATAAGGGAGAAACATTTTATGATTTGTGCATGTGAAAAGGAACTACCCACGCACATGTTTGCAGAAATGATCGGGTATACTTACTCTAGTTATGAGGACCGAGGTAGACACACAAACGGGATGAAGGTTATTAAAAAAAAATGATATTTGCTAATTTAACTGAGAAGGTAGCCTAACAAAGATGAATGGGAGAAAAAGATTAACATAATCAATCCTAAAAATTTGGATAAAGGTTATGTTGTTGTCAACATAGTTTTCCTATAAAGGACAGACATAGGCACAGATATGGGTATAAACTGTGGGGATGTGGGGATACGGGTATATATATCAAATAAAAAAATGATATCTAATTCTATAATTTTTAAATGCATAGTTTTGTATGAGATCACCATTTTTTCCCCATTCACTAGTACCCATTAAACTAAGTAGCTTGATATATGAATAAACTAAATATATAGCTTAAACTTGTAAAGTAAATAAAAAATTAAAAACATTAATGTGTCAAATAAGTGTATGAGAAGTGTCATAATTTAAATTATACTATAAATCGATGGCAAGGTTAAGAATTCTGGAACATTTTCAAGGAGTGACTGAGAAGTGTTAGTGTTGGACTTGTATCCACTACACGTCCAATACAGGTACGTTTCATTTGAGTTGTGCCTTTGCTACATTGTCCTCTAATTGTGTCACCAAAATTCAGTCCTTTTGTGCCCTTAATGCTTCAACCTTGCAGGATTGAATGTAGATAGAAAGAGGCATTTGAGGAGAATATCTGCTACAGGTCCCTTTTGAAGTTGAGCAGATGGAGAAGTGAGTGAAAAGTACTGTATCTACCAAATGACTAGGACCGTGACAACTAATGGACATTGAAAATTATTTAGAGAGATCAACAATGTTCAAGAATGCGTTTTCAGTATGCGTGCGGTCCAGGACCGCATAACGCATAATCGGATTACGCGGAATTATGCGGAATATTAATATTTTAATATATATTAATATAATAATTATAAAAAAATGGATATATTAATACTATAAAACTCTAAAAAATTAATTCAACTTAATTCAACTTATATTCTACTACAATAAACTTATACAATTAATAAATTGTCAACTTATATTCAAATAAACTTAATTCAACTCAGTGATCAGTTAATTCTGCAGCAATTCTGCAAAATCCAACACAATTCTGCAACAATTCTACAACAAAATCCAACAACAATTCTGCAGCAATTCTGCAGCAATTGTGTTGGATTTCCAGCAAAATCCAACATAATTCTGCAGCAACCCAAATTCAACTCAAATTTAACTCAGTTTAAAATAACTGCAGTAACCCAAATTAAAATAACTGCAGCAACCCAAATTCAAATAACTGCAGCAACCCAAATTCTAACTAAATTAGAATAATACCCAAATTCTAACCAAATTCTAAATAATCATCAAAAATATTCAACAGGAATAATACCCAAAAAAAATAATCTGCAAAACCCTAAATAGATCCAAAATCCTAACTGAAAAAAAACTTTACCTAATCAGCACCGCCGGAGAGCTCGCCTTGAGGACTGCAGCTGTCGGAGGAGATGTCGCCGGTGAGATCGAAGAGGAGAAAGGGCGAATGGAAGTTATGATTTTTTTTCGCTGAAGCAAGGACTCGACAGCTCGGGAGATCGGAGAGTTAGGGTTTTTTAGTCTTTTTTCGCTAGTTGGGAGGGATGATCGGCCGGAGGTGATGTCGTCGGTGAGATCGGAGAGGGGAAAGGGCGGACGGAAGTTAGGGTTTTTTTTTTCGCTGAAGCAGGGACTCGACCGCCGGAGAGCTCGTCTTAAGGACCGCAACCACCAGAGGAGATGTCGTCGGGTCGTCGGTGAGATCGGAGAGGGGAAGGGGCGATCGGAGAATAAGGGTTTTTTTTTTTCCTCGCTAGGCTCGGGAACTCGATTCGGGAGAGGAGGAAGGGAAATAAGTAATGGGTTGCGGGTACGGATCGGGTTTTGGGTGCAGGTCGGGCGAATTTTTAACGTTCGAAACCCGATAACCCGTTTGTCCGCATAATGGAGCGCATTCTGCTTTTTCTATGCGTTTTGGGGGCGAAAACGCCTATGCGGGCGCATATGCGGCCGCATAGGGCGTTTTTCAGAACACTGGAGATCAACTACAATAGTCTGTTAAACACCTCAACAATGACATTAGAAACAACCAAAGAAAATCATAAAATCACAGGAGGAGAGGCAGGTTTCCCCTTGAGACAAATCCAGACAAGTTTTTGTGATAAAAAAAGCGGGCATGTTATTGGAGGTTATTCCATTATGCCTATGGTCTGAATGCCAACATATGTCAATGAGAGCAAAGATGGAAGTACAATGACTTTTTCTTTAAAGATGATATAATCTGATTCAAGAGATCAAATGCCTCTTCATCTCTGGAACATGTTGAACATTAGTTGAAGTCTATCCGCACCCAAATCATATAACATTTGTCAATATTGATTATCTTGCACTTGCATTTTTCCCCTTGGGAACTACTCCACCATTGAAAGTATGTGTGTTGCATCCTCCTCCCAAGGCACATATGATAACTACATCCAGAATCCATAATCCAGAGAAAATTTCTCTACCTGCATGTGGCGCCTACTTTATGCATCGGGAATTAAAGTACATAAATTTTTATTTTTGAGCACTCTAAGTGATACCGATCAACTTCATTATAGTGTACTTCTTTCTTATGGGACTAAGGTTGACTTTGAATGGAAATGATTTGGCTGCAAATCTGTTTTGTAGGAGCCAAAGGACCCAAGTATAACTTTAGAGATATTTTAATTTTGATTAAACGTAAATGTAGTTGTTGAGATACGCACTAAAATGATCACGTGCAATGTATAGTACTTAAATTTAGGAATCAAGAAAGGTAAATGCAAGCAGCTGCTGTACATTCTCACATAACCATCTTTTGAAGAGAGCTGTGAAATATGAGGCTCCATGTGAGATGAGTTACAAATTTTAATTTTAAATTTAGAAATAAGAAAGCTAAATGTGAACAGTTATCCAGCATGTCACTCGACAATCTTCAAGAGTTCTGCAACATTAAACAAGCATAAATTCGGAGACTTGATTTAAGAATGTTACGAATGCAGGATACTTGTATCAGTAGTCCAAGGCAACCAATCTGGTGCATGTTTTATCTGTAACAGGACCTTCATTTAAGCAGTTTCATTCTTTGGTTCTTGCTTATAGATATCACTTCTTTCTTGTAGGAAACCTGACAGTTGATGCTTATGAAGAGGACTGTGAATTTGCTGATCCAGCAGGTTCATTTAGAGGTCTCAGCCGGTTCAAGAGAAACTGTACAAATTTTGGATCACTGCTTGTGAAATCCAATATGAAGCTTACAAAGTGGGAGGATTTTGAGGTTAATCTGTCTTCACCCTTGCCTGTTTAATGTATCTTACATGATAGTAATACTGCGGGAGTTTCTGACCACCTACTTGTATTTCTCCCAACATGAAAATGGCATATCCGATGTGCCTGGACACAAATTAAGCATCTATTCTACGCTGCTATTACCTTCAAAATTATATATTAGATAGGAGTATGTTGGCTTCCTTTCTGATAAAAGCTAATTATCTTGTAGATCATCCATCTAGAATTAGGTTCTTTCATATACGAACAGCAACCAGTAAACATATTTCTTTGGTCAAATGTACTTATATAACGATGTATACATATGTAGTCGTGTCATTGGGTTGGATGGACAATGTCCATGTCTGACTCCCCGTATCTGTTTGGGAACATGACATTCCCCGTGTATACAGGCTCTCAAATCTTTGTGGAATATTACTAATTCTGGAGTTTGAACTTACAATATCAGTTATAACTGGTGGCAGGATAAGGGTATAGGGCATTGGCGCTTTAGCTGTGTTATGTCATTTCCTTGGAGGCCTATCCTTTCAGGTATCTTCAAAACTTCCCCTTTAAATCAACTGCATCCTTCTTCAGTTATCTGGCTCTGTAGTCCTTCTTGTTTCCATTTTCTTAGCTACTGGTTACACGGAGTATTATTTCGATGCTCAATCAGGAAAAGTCTGCAGGTATTGACTTTTTGCTCCCAATTTGATTTTAAGCTTCATAATCTTTATCCACAGCTTACCTTTTACCGTCTTCAGGCATGTCGAGCATTGGAATGTTCCTAAGATGGCACTGCTTAAGCAAATATTCAGACCAACTCGCTGGATATGGGGCAGAAGTTGAAGCCTCACTACATGAACACAAATATATGTATAGAATAGGGTGAACTGAAGCCTATCGACTGTAAGTATTTAGCTATGAGCTATCTGCAATTCTGCTAGTTCTGCTGGCCATCCAAGTCACTTGATTCAAGATTAGTTGGCAGCAAAACGTTAAGGCAATGTACACCCCCAAATTACCTATTCAATTGAGAAGGTCTCGAGAAGCATTAAACTGCAATAACAACTTTGTATATAGATGCAGAGCATATACCAGAATGCATTTTCTTGGTAATCCTGTATTCTGCTGAGCATGACAAAGCAGCAGAACAAGTTTCGGGGCTTGCATGCTCCACATATAGAAGAACAAAGTTTGGTCACAATGTTTTTTTCTGTTTATTTTTGTTGGGATTTTATTTATTTCTGAATGGCTGAGGTTGAAATTAAAGTATTTAGTTGTATCATATTCCCGTGGATCGATGCTTGCAATGGGCCGATAGAGTGATTTTTTTTTTGTTCCTGAAGAAAATTTATTTAACGTGTGAATTTGCCACCAAATTTTTCTTTCACACCAATTTTTTCTTTCTTGAAACCAATGCGACAGTTTGTCATCAGAAACATACCACGATGGGGATAACAAACTGCTCTTTATACCATTGACGGGGGTTGGCTTGAAAGGATCGAAGGACATTATGCTGGTAATATATATATATATATATATATATATATATATATATATATATATATATATATATATATATATATATATTTTGTTAAAGCATTTTGATATTATTAATATATTTTTTTAAACCATGACAATAGAATCGTATGCCAACTCATTGACAAAGGGTGAACATCGGTCGATTTCGGTTTTGTTCAAAAAAATTGCCACAGAAAATCGAACCAAAAAAGGAAAACCGAAATCGAACCAACCGAAATCCCTACTTAACCGACATCCGAACCAAAACTTCGGTTTCGGTTTTCCTGGGCTGCGGCCTAGAAGCCCATTTAAAGTGACAAAAAAAAAGATTTTAGGCTTTCATACACTGCTAGGCTTTCATACCAAAAAAAAAAAGAGTTGGCCAAGTAAATATATATATATATATATATATATATATATATATATATATATATATATATATATATATATATATATATATATATATATATATATATATATATACACACACACTCTGTTGGGCACCAGAACTACCTCATAGCTAAACAAAAAAATTTAATTATGCTGTAGAAATAATATAGCAATATTACATGAAATGTTGATAATCATAAAGCAATAAATAATTAAATATAGCAAGTTCACACATAAGCATTACATTCTAATAAAAAAACGTACCTGGTAGTTTGCAGACTTGCAGTGAAGCATTACAATTTACAATATTATATGATATCACCACGATTACAAACAAAAATAATATAGCAAGTTAAATTACATAATATGATATCAAATTCAAATTAACATTTTGTTTTCTAAATTTATTACAAACGGATTCAGTCTTCACAAATAAGTTGCAAACTTCCATCATGCACCTGAAGTTCTAAAAATCTGCTTAGCATGAAAAAAAAAATAGTTATTAGATATTCATGCAAAAATGATTAATTGAGAGCAATCTGCAAATTTAACTAATCAATTTTTAATATAATGAAAAAAAAAAAAGCAAGGAGCAAGAGAGCTCTCCTTTGCCTGCAGCAATGACAGAGAGCTCTCTTGCTCTCTGCAGGAGCTTCCTGCAGAGAGCAAGAGAGCTCTCTGTCTCTGCTGCAGACAGAGACAGAGCTCTCTGTCTCTGCCTGCAGCAGAGCAGAGAGCTCTCTTGCTCTCTGCAGGAAGCTCCTACAGAGAGCAAGAGAGCTCTCTGTCTCTGCTGCAGACAGAGACAGAGAGCTCTCTTGCTCTCTGCAGAGAGCTTCCTGCAGAGAGCAAGAGAGCGTTGGAGTTTGGACTGATGCATCAACATGCACGACATGCACAACACATTGCACAACATGCATGGTGTAAACAACAAAGTGAAAGGAATATATTCACAACATACACGACATGCACAACACAATTAAGATACACACCTTCTTTGTTTATCATCTTCTACAAGTGCACGGTGCATTGTAGCTTGGTGACAACAGAATCCGTAGACAATACATCCAAATCTAGTAGGAAATAAACATAATTAGAACTTATAATTTATGAATTCAATAAATGTAATAAATATAAGAATAGACTAATGAGCTATTAGGAATTTAGGAGATAATCTTGATCAAAATTCTCAACGTCACACAAATTTTCTTCAATACTGACCATTGGAACTCTTAATTGTCCTCGAAGCCAGTCTTAAGTACAAATGAGACACTGGACGGATCTGATAGAGAGTGAACTTCGAAATGCATCAAAAACTCTCCCACCGGTGCTGAACGCCGATTCTGAAGCTATTGTGGATATTGGAATTGCCAACACATCTCGAGCCATTCTTGACAAAACTAAAAATCTTCCACTGTTAACCTTCCAGAAGTCTAGTATAGGAAAAGATGACATGTCCTGGCCGATAATTGGAATCTTCTTGGCCTCATTCAAGTACTTATCCAATTCACTTTGAGTTGATTGCATATACACCGAAGATGAATTTTGTGCATAGAACTTATCCAATATGCGATAGCTCTTAACTGCACCACTCTCCCGAACCGCTGAAGGTTGTGATAGTCTCACTGGTGTATCATCTCTAATGCCATTCTCCTTGTCATATATAGCTTTGTACTCATTGAACAAATCTTTAAGAGTTCTCTCCAACTTTGATGGCATTGCACAGCCCCTCTCACCTTGAGATTTAAACATCTCTCCTATCACGTACTGGGCAAAGTCTAGCTTGAATCGAGGGTCGAGAATCAATGGTATAAATATCAACGAGTTTATCTTATCACAATTTCCCCAATATTTATCATACTTCTCTTTCATCCTGTAAGCCATTTCACAAGTAAGGATATCATCACCTATCATAGCTTCATGTAGTTCATCTTCAACATTCGTGATCTGGTGAAGAAAAACATTAGATATTACATATAAAGTGCCTGATACCCTCAGAGTCAATTCATAAAAAGCTTGCAAAAAACGACACAACTGCCCAGTACAGTCCCAATCATCTTTATCTGGTATGTCCTTCCCATCATCACCCCCAACTTCTCGCCTAAACATAGGATCCTCTATCTCAAACTGATAGAAAGCGGACTGGCATTTCTTAGCCGCTTGTAACATTAAGAATGTTGAGTTCCAACGCGTCTGTACATCTAGACACATTCCTGTCTCAACTGCTATTTTTTCTTTCTCAACACAACTCTTCTATTTTGCCCACCGTGAAGGTGATTGCTGCACATACTTTATAGCACTTCGAACCCTTGAAATAGTTTCAATATTGGCATGCAGACCATCCTGCACAACAAGATTCATAATGTGTGCAACACAACGAACGTGAAGATATTTACCCCCCAAGAATGTACCATGCTTATTATTCCAATTTACAATTTTCCTTTTTAGATACAGTATCATCTTATCGTTGGAACTAGTATTATCAACCGTTATTATCAACACTCTCTCAATTTTCCAGTCATGTAGACACGCTTCTAGCGTGGTTCCAAGAACTTCACCTCTGTGGCTTGTTATTGGACAAAAAATTATAAGTCTCTTGTGGAGATTCCAGTCAGTTCCAACACAATGAACAGTAAGACACATGTAATTAATTTTTTGAACTGATATTCATGTGTCAGTAGTGAGGCAAACATAGTGGGATGTCTCTGAAAGATATTTTTTTAATACAATCTTCTCGTCTAGGTAGAGTTGATAGATGTCTCTTCTTATCATCCACCTAGATGGGATCGTGAATCTGGGACATGCAATGGCCATAAAAAACCTAAAGCCAACACCTTCCATAAAGTTGAATGGCAATTCATCTAAAATTATCATTTTAGATAATGCCACTCTGATAGCTTTCTCATCATATTTCCAGGTAATCACAGTTCCTACCCTACTATCCTCTCTACTTGGTTGGAGACTTAACTGTGCTTGGCATATTTCCTTATTATGGGATTTTCTTTACAATTATTTGCATGATTTCTAAGAGAAGACGTGCCATTTTTTTTTTGTGTTGCAACTATATACTTTTCTACAATACCTGCATCGGCATTCGTCCTCATCAAGGGGCTCATCTCTTTCTTCTCGCATGTCATCAGTTTCTTTATCCCACTTGATAAAATGGTCCCAGATATCAGATCTTGTAGATAATGCCTTTCTTTTTTTTGTTTCAGAAGCTCTAGTTCTAACAGGCCCACTAGTTGTTATTTATGTTGGCCCTGTTTGGCCTGTTGGTGCAGTTTCACTAGTTAGGTTTGGTGCATTTTCAATGATATTAACCATGTCATTCGGATTTGTCTCACCAACACGGCTTTGAGCCATCTAAAATTTTTAAAAATGGAAGTCCACATAAGCACTATTTAATAACGGAAGTGCATCTAGATAAGAACTAACTTATTTCAATTTTAGAAATCTAAGTCACATAAACACCAGCTATCATTAACTCACAAGTCACAACATATCTTCCAGTCAATAACAACAAGATGACATGGGATTATAAAAGCAAAGAAAATGTAATAAAACACCATTACACTCGCATGATGCTTGAGATTATAAAAAATAAACACTACCCAAACTCAAGATGACATGGGATCTTTACATTTCCTCTAAAAAAACATTAAAACCTCACATTCTATATAGCTAGCAAAAAAAACTACCAAGAAATAGAAAAGTTAGTCATAACTCATAAGTATCCAATATGAGAGGTTGTAATGGGATTTAAGCCAGTTTACAAAATATTTCAAGTTAAAACAATTACTCAGCAAAAATTAGAATAAAAAACACACAGCAGCAATTTTAGCTTCTCATCATACACACCAAATCTTGGAATTTTATAATGAATTAAAATAGTCTAAATTAGCGCATAAGGATGAGCAACAGAGCAACAACCAATTATTGTGCAGAAGCAAAGCTTACATAGTGCAGATTTGGTTTTCGATTTTATTCTAAATTGATGTGAACTGTAATATGATTGAACAAACAGACAGCATCGCAAACTTGATTCATAAATCTAAAACTCATTAACGTGTTCTCAATTATTGATATATTCAATTAAAAAAAGAACAAATTTCCAGTAATTTGGTCTCGGCCGGTCGGCAGCTACGAGAGATACATCATACCAAAATTTAATATTTCTGTAATACTGTAACTACTAATTCCATCCATTCCAACACCTATTCCTTTAATCCCAACCCCACGAGAATTTGAATCAAAAAAATTAAAACCTATATTTTGAAATCGAAGATTCATAATTTGTGTTGTTTCTAACTATTCATTGCTTAGATTCCCTCACTATTTACTATGGAAAGAAATAAGAGAAGAAGAAACTCACACAAGTTGAAATAGCGGTGAGTCGGTGACGCCGGTGAGCCGATGAAGCGCCTGGACTGGGTTATCGGACGAGGGGTAGCAGGCTAGGGATGATCGGAGAACAGGAGAGTCGGGACCCCGGAGATTAGGATTAACGAGGAGATCGGAGATTGGGAATTTGGGATTTTTAGGGTTCGGAGATCGCCAGATCTGGGAGAGGAGATCGCGAGTGGAGCAGCCGAGCGAACTTGAAGTGGAGAAAATAAATTGGATTTGATAGATATTCGGGTAACGGGTCGGGTTCTAATTCAATGGGTTATACCGTTATGGGGTTCGGTTTTTTCGATCGGTTTCGGTTGGCGATTACGCCACCGAAATCCGACCCGATAACCGAATGGGAGTTCGGTTTTATAACCGACATGACCCGATAACCGAAGTAACCGAACCGAACGGGTCGGATCGGGTCGGTTTGTCGGGTTTTTTCAGTTTTTTCGAAAAAAATGCTCACCCCTAGTGTCCACATAGAAAACTTAATGGCAGTATACAATCACTACAGCATCTTCTCTTTCTCTCTTGCCCAATATTTGTTTGAAGTCAATACGGCGGGCTAAGGGCCCTCTGCTCGTTCCAACTCTTGCCCGATATTGATACTAGGAATACTCTATGAACTCAACTTTGCAATCAAATTGCGAGTGGGTACTCTACTGAGTGCTGTAGCGATGGTGCGTGCAGTAAAGGCAGCAATCCAAAACTTGATCAATCCCCTATTTGGTATCAGCCTATTCTTTCCAAATCCCATGTCTCTGAAGGCACCTGCGAGGATATCACTAATCCTGTTGTGACTCATGCTGTCGGTTCAAAATGCAAGTAAGAGCTCTTTTGAAATCTTCTAGTTTGTTTGTGTCAGCGTTTAGAATATGGGCCCATTTATAGGACCCCTCATTCTCAAAACTGCATCAAACCGTTAGTATTATGAGTGAGTCAGAAATACAAAGCAGCTGTCAGGTTGTACAGAGAGAAGTAGAAGAGTTTGAGCAATGGAAACACGCTATGATCAAATAAAGGTAATAAGTAATTGAAACCTGGCTTATGATTTAGGTAGAGTTGATAGTGACATAAACCTAGTAATTTTATTTTATACGTAGCCATCCCTTTGAATTTCTTGAAACTATCGAGCTGATCCTTGACCCCTGCAACCAAGGTAATCAACAGGAGGAAAATATGTAAGTAGAGCCCGGCTGATGCGAGACGTTTGTAGAGTTAAAGAGTCTGGTGCACGTTCCTTCAAACTTAGCTCCGTGGGAAGGAGTTACGAGCCCAAGATTGACTTCGACTCTTTTCATCTTCTTTCTTTTGTTTTTTGTTTTTATTATTATTATTTTTTTATTAAAAACGATGAGGTGCTGTCTCCTCCCGCTCTCCATTAAAACGAATTTGGTGAGCTGCTGTCTCCCGCGCTCTATTAAAATGAATTTAATAGAACTACATAGAAAAAAACTGAGAAAAAAAAAAAATGAAAAGAGTACATAAACTCATCCGTAAGCAAAATAGGTTACATCATAATCTACTGTAAACTACATAGTAATGAGAGACAAATATGTCCTGCTGCTGCAATTAGGGCAACAAACTGTGAGTATCCATTATTCTTATTCCTCATCATCTATATTTCCTTGGGTGGTCACGAATGTATCAACGCCTGCGGTTGTTGTTCTCCGTAAAGGTCCCGGAGTGTCCGAAGCAATAATCCTAGGGTAGTAACATATTTCCGTTTTTTGTTGAGCTAATTTTACGTATGTATTTATGACTCTATATAGCCCACTTTAATAAAATCTAATTAATAAAATGTGGAGGATAATACCCATCATTAATAAAATATGCTCATTAGTTTCTAATGTATCTTTATGCGCAAGAAATAAGCTAACGTCTAGCGTCACGACTGTAGAATATTATGAATGATAGAATTCGAGCATAGAAGCGCTTTCGTATTGCTTCGCCATGGAAAGAACATGCACATGCAACTCTCTGATACTTTCTTGATGCCTTGCTCAAGTCTCAAGACATCAATTCAGTAGCACATATTCTCTGTTCTCTCCAGAGACCATTGTCTCATCAAACAACTTGGCCTCTCTATGGCCTCTGCACTCAGGTTCCTCCACATCCCAACAGCAGGAGCAACCGAGAAATGTAGCAGACTACCAAACAACGCTGTCTGTCAGCGCAGCGTGATTCTTGGTCACTCTGTCAACAAAAGAAGACAAATCTGCAGAGCAAGAGCCGAAGCATGGAAAAGTTGGAGGATTGCATGCAAAGATGACAGTGTTTTTGACTTGCAGCAATCAAGCGATTACTCTGCCTCATTGGAGTTGGTTAAAAAATTCTACAGGTTGATTAATCGTAAGGATAAGCTTGGGCTTCTTGAACTGATCTCGGATGAATGCTTCTACGAGGATCTTGTGTTCTACTCGCCCTTTCAAGGAAAAGAGGTTCGTCTCTCGGTTTTTTTTTTTTTTTTTTTTTTTCCCTTCATAGATTTGTCTATGGATATGATTAAAAGATTGTTCTTTTTCAGCAAGTTGGCAAATTCTTGCATGAGCTGATGGACGCAATGGGTCCTCATGTGCAGTTCGAGGAGGAAAATGTCGCCAATGGAAGGAATAATTCTGCGAGTGTAATTTGGCATTTAGGTATTGATTCGTTTGATTACTGTAGATATGTATGAATTGGCGAAACATACAATCTAACAGTAGATCATCTTGAACTGTTTAAAATGCTGATCCATTTTATTTTTTGCTTACTAGAATGGCATGGGAAGAGGATACCTTTTACGACTGGCTACAGTTACTTCGAGTTTCATGAAATTGACGACAATCTTTTTATTGGGTATGTTTCTTCTGTAGAATTTGCTCATGGGTTTTCAAAATTTTGGAAATGTGAAAGTGGAAGACTGCACCGCAACATGTATTGCATTAAAAGATACTGAATGTGTGCAGGAAAATTAGAGGCCTCGAAGAATTGCCAGTGAAGCCCGGCGACTTGGTGCTGGTGAGTTAAGCAATTTTCTTTTTTGATTTCACTTCTTGTTTCCATTGCGCAGTCACTCATTCAATTTTTTTTCATATACCTGGACCTGCAGAAGTTACTGAAGACCGCTACTACCCTCTTCGACCACTACCCATCCATGACCGAAAGTAATCTTCATCTTGCTTATTTATGCTTTAGCATCTTGTTGTGATTGTTTGATGCATCATGCCTTGTACTACTAAATCCAATTCCAATCTAATTGCTACATTTGCAAACTCTAACATGATTGCATGAATGTGTTATTAAACTAAAAGAAAAGACAGAAAGAAAGAAGCTAAACGATTTTAAATACAACATTTTTTTTTTTTTTCCCAGAAGAGATTCAGTGAACTAGGGAAACTATTTTTTTTTTTAAAGAAGGAAAAAAAAAAAACTTTGATAACTAAAAGCTATGACAAGTCTTCTCGTCTAAAAGCAAGGGAAGAATAAACAGGTAAGAAAGATTTGGATGCCAAACTTTCCAAGAAAAGAATAATTAAACAAACACGCGTGTAGTTCTCTTTTTATATTTCTCTCTTCTTACTTCTTATCTACTTTTCTATCTAACAATTTTAAAATAAAAACATAATCTAACGAAGACATATTTGTTACTTATTATGGTAAACAAGGGAAGAGATCATTTATAGAGGAGACCAGAGAGCAGAAGGAATTATATACGATTGTATATAAACTTATTAGTAAGTAACCAGCGGATAAGCTAGAACGCCTAAATAGCTGAAATCCTAAAACTATAGGACCCATGATTATGTTCATTGAAATGCCATGGACAGTCCATGATCATTTTGATGCAGATGACTAGCAAAATGAAAGAGTTTCGAGTCTAACTCATGACTATTACCCTGTTCATAGACAATGTAGTCAGCCACTCACTGTATGTTTCCATAAATTTATGGTTTACTACGTTCCAACAGAAAAAGGTAGGCACTGTATATATTTCTATCTGTAACAAAGTCAATTTTGCTCAGTTTCGTACGTAGCCACCAAAAAGTTATGTTTCAAATGATCCTGAAATCTTTGCACTGACTCGAGTTATTTATTGATACTGAATCTTTTTCTGAAGAAAAATGGAAAGAAGGTTTCATCTAATTTGAGAGTAACGTATTGGATTGTTCTCTCTTTTCATTGTTGCAGATTTGCTTTCTATTCCTCACGACATGAAAGATATTGCATCTGTGATCCTTCACCTCTTCACTGATACGCATGACCCATCAGATCCTCATGGAAGGAAATTGTAGGTCTTGCTGTTAACTTTTCCTCTTATGGTTCTTTTGAGAGTTAATTACACTCAGACCCCCCTGCAGTATGAAAGTATATAACTTATCACCCCTAAAATTTTAAACTCTCAATTAGACTTCCTGAATTGCAAAAAAAATATCCTCGGCTGAGTTTCCTGTTATTTTTTTTCTGCAGTCTAGAGGGTCTAAGTGAGAGTTTTAAATTTTAGGGGTGATAAGTTATACACCTATCATACTACATGGGGTCTGAGTGTAATTAACTCTTCTTTTGGTGTTGACATTGTATTTTATTCATTTTATGGGAAAAAACATTCTATTTCTATGAAAATA
This sequence comes from Dracaena cambodiana, assembly GCA_036321105.1. NCBI lineage: Eukaryota > Viridiplantae > Streptophyta > Magnoliopsida > Asparagales > Asparagaceae > Dracaena > Dracaena cambodiana. Next base: position 11,593,896 of record JAYEPQ010000004.1, on the reverse strand, counting down.
ATGCTACTAATGAGAATGGGAATAATAATCCTATGTTCAAATGTTTCGAAATAGGAGACTAATTCAGAAAGCTTGCGAGAAAAAAAAAAAAAAAAGTGGTATTACTAATTACGTGATTGAATTTTGGCAGGAACAACTATTGTCTCTTTTATATAAAAATTCGTAGTTGTTTATTTCTCATTTATGAAGAAGAATCAAGTTCTCTCGTAATAATGAAATATGTTCTCATTGGTACGTTTGAATGAAACTGTTCTCTATTCTTATAAAACAGAACTCATTTCCAAGAAGAATGAGAATAATGAAATATCTTCGTATGCCCGAATTCGAGAATTTCCTTTCAATTGTCATTTGATAAAGATTACAGCAAATTCAAAGAAAACTACAGTCACTTGAGTTGGACTTATACAAGGGTAAGAAAAAAAAAACAAAAGAAAATTCTGTTTCCTTTTATTTTGTGGGATCTTGAACAGCAGTAGAAGGTCATAGCGGTCTTCTATTGACAATCCGAATGTAGATTGAATTCTATGGAACGAAGCTCAAACTGGAAAAGAAGATGGAACTCTAAAGCACTTCTCTGTTATCTTCTCTCGTTCACTGTCTCTGGATTTCTCTGTCTGTGTATCCGCATTTAGATATGGCTTTTTATAACCATTCAAAATGTAACCGTTCATTCAAATCCTTCGTGATCGGAGGATTGTACCGTGAAAAGTTACAGCTGATTATCCGGAATCATTATAACAGACTCTGCATGTGAAGTGGAGCTTCGGAGGGCATGAAGTGCGCCAACACGCAGTACATGTGCGCGCCCTCCTGGGGGCGTGTGCCTAGGGCACGGGTAGGCGCGCACCTGGGCTCGTGCTCGCGCTAGAGCGCTCGCACCCAGGCGCACGGGCAGCCCAAGGCTCACACAGCCTCAGGCACATGTAGCACTGGTGATGCACGCACACGGGCACGCTACCCAAGGCGCCTATGGACCTACTCGTGCGCTGCTATAGGCACACTACCCTTGGTGCAAGCGCTCCTAGGCATAGGATGCGCTCAATTAGAAGGCATGCGCTCCGCGATGTCCAGGCGTGTGCTCTTCGGCGCACACCCTAGATGTGCCTTTGAGTTGCACGTCTAGGAAGTGCGTTTGTGCTCCTCGAAGCACTCTCCTAGGTGCCCCTTTGAGTTGCGCACGTCTGGGAGGCGCGTGCATGCTAGGGATGCGCACATGCTCCTTAGTATGGAATGCGCTTGTCTAGAAGACGCACGCTCCTCAGTGCATGCTTCGCAGATCTAGGCGTGTGCTCCTCGGCGCACGCCCCCAGGTGTGCTTCTAGGTTATGTGTGCCTAATACCCATGTCGGGATATGCGCATGCTTTGGGGTATGGGATGAACTCGTCTAGAAGGCACACGCTCTTCGGTGTACGCTACGCAGCACTCAGGCATGTGCTCCTCGGTACGCATCTCTAGTTACAGTTCTGGGTTGTGCACACCTGGGAGACGTGCATACCTCCTCGGTGCGCATCTCTAGTTACACTTCTCAATTGCGCATGCCTGGGAGACATGCATACCAGGGATGCGCGCTCCTGGGCATGTGATGGGCTTGTCTAAGAGACACACGTTCCTCGGTGAGCACTGCTCGGCATTCAGACGCATGCTCTTCAGCACGCGCCCTTCCCCTATGTACACTCCTAGGTACGCTCTTATTTCAACCGATTGTTCTTCTTTTTTTTTCCTTTCTGTGCCTATAATCTTCTCGTTGTATATGCATCTCTTGACTATAGCAGGGGTGTTGGATAGAGAAAGAATGTAGCAAAATATTGGCTATAAAAAGCTAGGTATGGTGTATCTCATATTATGAATTGGCTCTATTTATCCATGTTACCCTTTATTTACTTTTGTATGGTGCAAAATATAGAACCGTCTTCTTCGCACTTGTTCGGTTAAACTTTTGCCAATGGAACTCGGAGGATTATGCTCATGTAATGAGCTTAAAAAAAGGTTAGAGAAAGGCTAGGGAGAGAATATATCAGAGGGAATGTTTGGACGGGTATAAGAGAAAAAAATATTCGAGAAAGGGAAGATGTAAGAGAATTTTTGATTTTTGGGCAAATCAAACACCCTATGCATCCATCCATCCCAAATAAATGAGATTGGTGCTTTTTTTCTTGAAAATAGATCACTTGTGAAGCATATGAAACAAACACAACAGATACATAACTATGCTCATGAAAACAATGATTTTGGATGCACATAACCCGCTAGATGAGAGGATACTCAAGAGATTGAACAACGCTTTTGGATAACTCTTTCTCTAGGAAGACAGATTAGAGAATGGCTCACTTGGATGATCTCCATCTTTAAACTCATCTTCCTTTGTAGACAAATGAGGATGAATAGACTATGCAAAGAATATTTCTAAGATGAGTGTTTTGAAAATATAATAAATTTGTAATTACCAGTATTATAAATATTTTCAAGATGAGTATTTTAAAAATATAAGAAATGTCCATTTAATAATTTTATTCTTAATAATTAACTATTAATGAACACCATAAATAGTAATAAAGTTGCACGCTTAGGCTTCAATAATATTTCAAATAGGATATCAAGTTAGTAGATTTGGATGTAAGTATATTCAAATCCAAACCTAAGAAACATTTGAGTTTGGCTTTTAAATCCAAATCCAACCAAAAATTACTAACAAATATAAAATTGAGATCCTATCCGAATATTTAAGTTGGATTCAGTCGGGCTAGCATGTTATTGATCTCCATTATTACCCCAAATCTCATTGAAAACTTTTTTAATTAGTGTCACTTTGACTGTACTCCTTCGTTGTTAATTGAAGAGGACCATCATCACTCTCTACCCATTTGTCATAATTGACATGTATACATATTCTACGAATATTTAACTATTTTCTAAAAAATAAAATTATCTACCAACGAATCATAAGCGTTTATTGCATGTATTCTGCTCTATTTTATATTGTTTGATGGAAAATCATAAATAGCCTAATTTCCATAACAAAATCACAACTAAAATAAAATAAAATAAAATAAAACAGAGCTAATATTAATATATTAAAGATGTTATAAGAAAGATTTTTTTTTCATAATGATCCCTTAAAGTATTGATATTTAGATATCGATCACTTAAATCTTTAATTTTTTATATTAATCCCCAAAACTATTAAGTTACTCCCATTAGATCCTCTATTAGCTATTCCGTCCAATTAAACCCACGAACTCTAATTAAAAGCTAATTAGGCATAATAAATGACAATAATACTCTTTAGTTTTGAATTGTTTAGAGAGTAATTGATGTATGAAAATAAAATATTAAAGTAATAAAAGTAAGTCTACTTCTAATACTTTTAAGTATTTATTTGGTCAAGAAAGTTGAAAGTTAATTGTTAGTGGAACCTTTGTCCCACCTCACTTTCAATTCTTCTAAAGTAAAGGAAGCAGGCAAAAAAATATTTTTTTTTTTTATTTATATATCATCATTATCATTTGAAAATGAAAATTTCTTTTTAAAAATTAAATAAGATGGATAATGTTTAATGGTATTAATTAAATAATATTTAATTTACTTTCTTATTAATACAATTTCTTTTTTAAATTTTAGAAAACAAATACAAGAAGAAGACTCTTATTTTGTTTCGATTTTAAAAATTACTTTTCAATTTATTTGGAGATTGAAAACTTGATAGCTAAATATCAATGATTTAAAAGATTGATATGAAAAAGCCTATAAGAAATGTTCTTCTAAGAGAGAATAAAAAAACATACATTAAACAAGTTTTAAAATGTTTTGGCAAAAAAAAAAAAAACAAGTTTTTTTTTCTCATCATTCTTTTTTCACATAGTTTTAAAACACAGAGATATCAATTTATTTATCACTCTTACCTATCATTTATTCTGATTAAAAGAAAAACTATTTTTTTTTTTTTTTGCTCAGAACAATGAAATATCTTCTCATGGGTGAACTTGCACCTCTGAAGTCTGACATGCTAATTTTTCACTGTTCATCATAGCCTTAAAGAAATATAAACATCATTTTCAAAATTACTTTTTCAAAAAAATTAAGCATGAAAAATTCTTAGATGCGTGAGATCAGAGTTTGGTTAGGTAGTATCAGTCACCATGTGAATCAGAAACACGGACCAATTAATTTCATCATCATCTCTCACAGATCTAATTGAGACTAATCAACAAAATAAAATTATTAAAAGATGAAAAAGCAAAAGGAGATCATCAGAGACTTAAATACATATGAATCACGAGACAAAAATTAAGATTGGATCATATTGTTGCAGTTTTTCCTCATCACCTGATCCCCAATCTTAGAATCTTGAAGAAAAAAAAAGGAAATTTGAAAAAAAAAAAAAATGGAAGCGAATAACATCAATAAATAGAAATGATATTTATGAGGGAAAAATAAAAGAGAACGAAAATTGAGGAAGAGCGTCGACACAGCAATGTGAACGTCTCGGGACGATCAAGCCTCTTTTATAGACGCTCAGCGAGAGAGGAGCCGCTGCTAAAACCCTAGCCGCCTGAGGATATGGAAACGAGCGACAAAGTCTCCTCGGGTCGTAACGGGTCGGATCGAAACGAATCTATCTAAGATTGGAATCCGATGAAGTGAGAGGGCTTCTGATGGGGAACTTCTAAAGGGCACAACTTTTTTTTCCAGTGAACCCAATTAAAAATTTCGATTTTATTACAAGTTTGCTATTATTTTTTTTGGACTGAATTGGTCTTATCTTCAACCTCTTTCTCTTGGAAACGTCTAAAGGGGCACAACTTTTTTCCTAGTGAGCCCAGATTTCCTAGTGAGCCCAGTTAAAGTTTAGAATGAGACAAAATTGCTTAGTGAGCCGAATTTAATTCCCAAAATACCCTTCCCTCGTGTTCCTAAATCCTCACCTCCTCTCATCCTCTCTTCTCTTACCTCAGATCCCTCTCCTCTCTTCTCCTTCCAACCCGCTCCCACACCCCCCGCCGCCACCCCCTCCGCTCCCACCCAGCTCCGCCCGACCCCACCCAGCTCTGCCCGCCCCCAAATCCTCCGCTCCTACCCCCTCCACCCCCATCCATCTCCGCCCGACCCAACCCAGCTCCGCCCACCCCTACCCCCTCCGCCCCTACCCCCTCCGCCCCCACCCGGCTCCGCCCGCCCCCACATCCTCCTCCGCCCCCACCCGGCTCCGCCCGACCCATAGTCTCCGTCCGCCCCCACATCCTCCACCCCTACCCCCTACCCCCCCCCCCACCTGCCTCCGCCCGGCCCCCCCACCCTCCGCCCGCCCTAACGCGCTCCGCCCCCACCCGCCGCTGCCACACCCCCACCGTCTGCCTCCAGTGTCTGCTGCCACACCCCAACCTCAGCTACCTGATTTCTTCTCGGTTCAGGATTTTTGAGCTCTACTGTAAGTCTCCTTTAATTTAAATTTAATTTTGTTTTATTTTGTTTATTCTTATATGCTTTGTAACTGTCTTGAAAACTGAAAACTTCTTGTATGGTTCGATAATAATTTACATTCGGAAAATTCTAAACGAGTACAATTTTTTTGTTAATTTTGTTTATTTAATATTTACATTATAATTATAAAGAAAGTATAATATTGTAATCGTAGTTGTAAAATTTGCGAAACAAGTAGTTATTTTCTAATTGTAGGTGTTAATATTAAAATTTATTAATTAATTTAAAAGTTGAAAATAAATAGATAAAATATTATATTTGTAGCAAATTATACTTTATTACTACTTATTTGCTCATAGAAAATTTATTGCTTTGATAAAAAGTTTCTATAAATGAAATATCTTTGTGTTACATAGATGGATCCGGCAGAATCTTCTCGCGTTCGACCGACGGCCTCGTTAAGGAGGAAGAAAGCAGCATCTCGACCACAAATCCAACGGCCGATACGAGAGAGATCAATTGAAGTGGCCGTAGATACTGAAATAAATATAGAAACTCCGAATTTGATGAGATATGATAGTGAAAGAGTAGAAGAAGAGAATACTGATGCAAAAGGCTCTGAAGATGATCTTCATGGGTCAAATTACCGGGGTCCAGTTGATTTATCAGTACTGAAGAGTTTCAAGACGCACGTTGCTTTCTTCGTTTTAAAAGATGAGGTAATATTTCCGTTTTAAACCTTAAACTACTCTACTGTGTGTGTGCATATGTTAAGACTATAGTATATATACAGGAACGAGATCCACTTCGATGTATTAGTCACTGGAGAAAAATAAGTGCATGGTCATTGTTAACACCTGAGCCAAACACCCGTTTCATGGAATTAGTACGTGGGTCTTCATTGTATCTATTGGTGAAATGCTCCTACCAGTACATTAGCGCTGTTGAGGTTAGTGCATTTGTTGAGAGATAGCATCCTGAAACAAACACATTTCATATGCCATTTGGTGAGATGACGATCAGGTTGGATGATATTTCCTGTTTGCTTGACTTACCTGTTGTTGGAAAATCCGTTTGCCAACAAGTATCAGCAGTTTCACGTAAAGCTGCTGATACAATTACTCATTCCTTGGGCGTCAGTTATGATGAAGCGTGGAATGAGCTCAATACCAAAGGCGGTGCATCGGTTCGATTAGATTGGTTACGAGAAAAATTCTGCGGGGTTGTCGATACTGATACCGAACATAGGATTCGGTGTGCTGCAAGAGCTTATTTACTTTATCTTCTTGGTTGCACGCTCTTCGCGGACAAAAGTTGTACGAGAGTTTCCATTGATTACTTACCATTGCTGCATGATCTCGAAGATATTCATACGTTCGCATGGGGTGCTGGTGCTCTTGCATGGTTATATAGGCAGCTTGGGCTTGCTTCCCGAGCTAATGTTGCTCAGATTGCGGGGTATTTGACACTACTACAGGCTTGGATATTTGCTCATTTCCCAAGTTTTATGCCGGTCACGAACCTATCTTTTACCACCGGTGAACCACTTGCTTGTCGCTGGAAGAGCAGACGGGATCACAATATCTCCCAATCACATGTGCAGTCTATTCAGTCAAGTCTAGATAAACTCACAGGCAACCAGGTAATATTTCCCCCTTTTTCATATTCTTATTTAGTTTGCAAGTTTTGTAACAGTAACTAATGTATTTCTTTGTATCCAACGTACATGCAGGTTGATTGGGATCCATATCGGAATTATAGAGAGAAATATCCGTTCAGAGAAATTACATTTTTTATGGGTACGTTGAAGATTTTCAGCGTGATTGAGCCGTATTATCCAGTGTATGTACTAAGGCAGTTTGGTCGTCAACAGTATGTTCCACCTCCACCATTCTCAGCGTTACGTGAAGCATGGGGTATAACAGCCAATAGTTATGTGGTAAAGTACATGCACATTGAGGAGATGTGGATAAATTAGTATGATCACGTATTATATCTGGAGCACCGTGGGTCTATTGCTGACTACCCATCTGATTGCACGTCAGATTATATTTCTTGGTTATCTAAAGTTTCACAGCGCTTCCTTGGAGTAGCACCAGATGAACCCCCAGCAGAGGAAGAAATTCAAGCAACCAGGGCAAATGTCGATGATGAGGTAATAACCATATATCTTCATAATTTTATGTTCAATATGGTTAACCAGTTCTTCTGCTGCTTATTGTTTTCGCGTCCATTAATATAACAGAGATATACACGCATAGAAGCAATAATCGATCTATTACTTGCGCAAGGGGATAAGGCATTCAAGAAGCGATCTGAATTGTTATTTACTGCACTTGCGAAGATCAAAGCCGTGCTAACCGGTTGCACTCAATTTGAAGAAGAACCACCACAAGAGCAAGCGGAGGAACCAACACCAGATCAATCCACTCCTAATGCACCCGATACGGCAATTATGACTCGAACCAGAAGCAGACGTAATCCTCCGAGAAAAACAAGGAGACAGTGATCATTACACGAGTTATGTAATGATATGGATAATGTATGTAACTTGAAGTGGCCGGTGTAAAATTATTTATTGCAAACATATCAAGTTATGTTGAATTTATGGTTTTTTCTATGTAATGATCTCTCTTGTTCGCTTTTTCTCATTTTAATATAAATACTATTTCATTGCATCATAGTTGTGTCGAAATATCAATGTATCGGAGTATCCATGTTTCATTATATCATTATTTCGGTGTATCATGAGTATCTGTGTATTTGTGTATCAGCAGTATCATTATATTTTCGTATCTGGAGTATCATTGTGTGTCGGTGTATCATTGTATTGCACTGATTGATGTATCAGTGTATCAATGGGGTTGGTGATGTGTATCTGTATTTAATTGTATGTTTTCTTACTTCCTTGCCTAAATTCCAATAATAATATATAAATACTTAATAATAAAAATCCATACACTGGCGTTACTTTCATTACAACTAAATAAATCAATTAACCACAGGAATATTCAGAGGCCGAGTTGATGGCCACTGTTCGGGATGCCAGTACGAACGAACGGGATTCGTTCGGACTGTCAGTCCGAACGAAACCCCGCTATTACAGTCCGAACAGTCCGAATTCGTTCGGACTTACAGTCCGAATGATTCTCGGTTGTTCGGACTGACAGTCCGAACAACCGAGATCCGTTCGGACTGTCAGTCCGAACGGATGCGTGCGGGCGGGGGAGGCAGCAGGAGAAGCAAAGGGCAATATAGGTAATTTTTTTCCAGGACATACTTGTTATATAGTGGAAGTTTTAACTGGGCTCACTAGGAAAAACCTTGTGCCCCTTTAGAAGTTCCCCTTTCTCTTTCTCTTCTCGAATCAAACTGCAAGTGAACCTAAACAAAAAAAAAAAAAAAAAAAAAAAAAAACCTAAATCCTACAACTATTCCATCAAATATTTTTTCATATTGAATAATCTCACAAATTAAATTTCAAAAATTGAGTTTATTAGATCTTTTCTTACTTAAAAATCCTAGAAATATTGCAAATTGATAAAATTTAATAACCCAAAAAAAACTCATAGTGCGGACTGATAGTCCGGATAGCAGTCAGCTGTCCGGACTGTCAGTCCGGACAGCAGTCCGCTGTCCGGACTGTCAGTCCGGACAGCACTCCGTTGTCCGGACTCTCAGTCCGAATAAATAAATTTTGTCCAGGTGTATACCCCGGACAAGAGGTAAGTAGTATTTTTTTGTCTTATTATTCACAAAGTTGTTGTGGCATAGTGGTTAGTAGTCTTGCAATGTCACATGAGTGACCCAAGTTCAATCCCCGGCAACAACAAGCAAATTTTTAATTTTTTTAAAAAAATTGGTTTGCGATTTTTTTAACATTTTGGTTGTTGTGACAAAAACATACCGCTATAAATTTTTCTTCTTATTAGACCGCCACTATGATATTTAATCACATTTTACTTTATTTTATTTTTCCCAAAATAAATGAAATTTTCTCCCAACTAAACAGAATTTATTCAATTTAGTTTCTATTTCTATTCGATTCGGTTTTTTCGAAATTGATAAATATTTACATATGTTAACCACCATAAACAATAAGAAAATAGAATTAAATACTTTATTCCAGAAAACCAAAAAATAAAACAATCACCAACAGATTCAGAACATACTAATATACCAGCTCAATCATATGGTAAATAAAATCACGTAATTTATTATTAACTCGGAGTATGAGAAAGATACAATCAACCGACTGAGATCATAGAACTTATACATAAAGTTTATGCTTTCCGACTACAAATTTCATCAATACACAAATAAATCCAAATAAATTCAAAAGATAAAAAATAAAAAAGGAAAAAAAATTAGTTCTCTTTTTCATCCGCCGCCGGTCCTTTAGTTGGGGTCAAAAATTCTTGGTGAGCCTCATACCAGGCGGAAATCCTTGTACGAATCCATGCCTGCATATAATCAACAATTTGGTGTTTGGAGGGGAATTCAATTAGGATAAATATATTTGAGAGAAATGCATTTAATTCAATACATCAAAAAAGTTCAGATGAGGATAAGAGAAATGAGCTTATTTTATAAATATAAAGGCTATTTGTCCATACACAGTACATGAACACTGATAACAATGATACACTGATATATTGATGACAACACTGATACACTGATACGAAGAATTATATAGTAAAATAATGATATAGTGAAGCATATGTTTAAGCTCTCATACATACAAACAACCAAAAAAATATATTGTGAAGATAACACTTCCACCAAAATAAGTACTTTCACCAAAACAACATAACAGTCACTTGGTTGCAATACATACAAATAAACCAAATAAGCTCAAATACAAATAAAGAGCAAATATAAGCTTAGTCACTTCCACCAAAATGATACTATGATATAGTGAAGACAACACTGAGACAAAGATACAACTACTGATACACTGATACGAAGAATATGTTTAGTCACTTCCACCAAAATAAGCACTTCGATAAAAAAAAACATATCAGCCACTTGGTTGAAACACATACGGATAAACCAAGTAAGCTCTCATACAAACAAAGAGCAAATATTCATGAAAATAGCAAATTGTTTAAAAGAAAACATTGTCACTTGTCGCTTCAAGTTTTTAACAACATCCATATCAATACACTTAGAATATAACCTAATCACTGTCTTCGTGTCTTTCTGGGAGGGTGACGTCTGCTTCTGGTTCGAGTCATAACCGTTGTATCCGGTGCATCAGCAGTGGTTTGTTCTAGTGCTTGTTCCTCTGCTTGTTCTTTTGGTGGTTCTCCTGGCTGAGTGCAACCACTGATCACGGCTTTAATTTTCGCAAGTGCACTGAATAACATCCCATGCCGTTGTCGTCAATGACCATGCACTTATTTTTCTCCAGTGACTAATACAACACAGTGGACTCGTTCTTGTATATATCATATAGTCATAATATATGCACACACACACAATAAATGGTTTATCGTTTATGATTAGAAAAATAATTAAATTTCGCATATTTTACCACTACGATTACAATATTAAATTTTCTTCATAATTATATCTAAATATTAAAAATCAAAATTAACAAAAAATTGCTAGAACCAAATTTGATACCTCATTCACTCTTCCTCCTCTCCATCCCAACAAAATCACAATCAAGATTTGTTTGATCCAAAAATAAAAAAATTTAAATTTTAAAATAAATATTGCTAAATTAAGAATACTCACCTACTAATGGCGGGAAGGTGGCGGCAGCAGCGGGAGAACACCGGTAGCAACGTCCAGAGCTCATTGACGGCGGCGTCAGCGGTTGCGGTTGCGGTGGCGTCGGCATCTCTTTCTCGCTGGCGAGAGTAGCGGCGTCGGCTGTTCGAATGGGAAAGAGAGGAGATTTGGAAGGAGAAGGAGGTAGAGAAAAGGATAGCGAGGATGAGGGGAGGGGGGAGGAAAAGAGGAAAGAGAAAATTAGGATTTTGGGTTAGGCGGTTGGAGGAAAAATGAGGAGAGAAGAGGAAGATGAGGAATATATATGGTAAAGGGTATTTTCGGAATAGTAAACATGCTCACTAAGAAATTTTCTCTTTACTAAAATCAAATTGGGCTCACTAGAATTCTAGGCTCACTATGAAAAAAGGTGTGCCCCTTTAGAATCTCCCCTTCTGGTGGCATAATCCCTACAGGCTCCCCATTTCTAAGCGCACCAAAGAAAAAAAAAAACAAAAACAAAAAACACCCCTCCAATTTCTAAATATCCAATAAATATACTTTCTGTAAAATTTTAAAATATGATTTATTTTTTTTTCCTAATAAACCATCTTATATTTCTATGCTATCCTTTTTTTCATTTTTCCCTCCAATGTCTTTCACCCATTTCTTCCCTCTCCTCACCATAACCTCACCACATCCATGTCTTTTTTACTTCTAAGAAATTCTAATTTACTAAACAATAGAAAAACATTAATCTGCTTTTAAAAAAATAAAGTAAAATACTGATTTGTAAGAGGTCTTGAATTCGACTCTCAGTAAAAATTTAATTTAGATAATATTACAAAAATATATATATGTAAATTTGGCTTTAAAAAAAAAACTAGTATAAAAAATTTGCTAAAATCCTATAATTTTTCAGATCTGGGGAAAAACTAAAATAATTTGATTTGCATGTTCAAACATTCAACAGCACTCATATAATATTTAACAACTTTTTTAACCCATCTCGTTTTGTTAGAAATCAACTACTAGACCCGGCAAGTGGGCCGTGATCGGCACGGCCCATGCCTGGCACGAGCGTGCCGTGCCAGGCATGGCACGTCCCAAAAATGGGACGTGCCGTGCCATAGGCATCGCATGCCTGCCTGGGCTTAGGCCCGAGCTCGGTCCGCCAGCACGCCGGGCATGTATTGTGCCCGTGCCGTTCCGTGCTGCTCGTTTTTTTAAAAAAATTTAATTTATTATTAAGTAAGTTTAGCAGACTACTTAGTTTCATTTAATTGGATTTAAAAATAAGTAACAACAGTAAAAAAAAATATTATATTTAATCTCATTACATTGATATAATTCCTCTATAAATCTCTTTAGAAGTTATACAAAGCACGAAAAGAGGGGAGGGGAATCTGACCGTCACGCTTAACTTGTTCTTAGTATTTTTTCTAAGAAATTTAAGAGTTAAAAATTAAAAAAAAAATAGAAAATACATGAAAATCCAAACAAATTTAGAAATTACAATTCGAAAAGAAAAAATAATAGGCTACTTTCAATCATGATTCATTTTCTTCTGGTGAGGTCTCTACTACTATTTTATTAGCCAATTCTTATTCTCTTTTTTGTATACACCAATTTTGATCTATATAGTGAGCCGTTACGCATAAATAATTATACATATTTAGAACTTCCCAACAATTTGTAGTTATAACAACTCTAAATATTAAAGAAGTAAAAATAGCTATTAAAGTGTCCATCTTCTCTTTATATAGTTTTAACATGTCGGATTTAGATGTAGAACGTGGGATTTTTTTAAATTCGTAAGTAAATTTAGTTTTACAAAATCTTTCAAATTTTCAGTTTTCCGAAAGAAAAAAAAAAGTTGTTCGTCATGTATTATAAATCTTGCTAAATTTTCTTTTATTTTGGTAGAATCATATTTACGAATTCTTAATGATCAACCATAAGTGCTTATTTGTGTTTGATGTGGTTTATTTAGTGGGTGAGTTTTGTCTAAGTGTCTTTTAAGATGATCCGTTCCGCTGCCTAAAGAGAATGAATAAATTTTTTGACAATATTTACACTTAACTTTTCTAACACCATTTTCCATTATTTTCTCAAAATGTTTCCATATGTCAGATCTAACAGTCCTAGCAGGGGTGGTTATTTGGGTTTCGGGTCTGATTGTTTCGGTTGGTTCTTCCTCGGATAAAAAAAAAATGGTACTTGAAGAACTTGTTCTAAGGGTTGGCATAAATTTTGATATTCTTCACTAGTTAAAAAGGGAGAAAAAAAAACCGCGGCTTGAGAGCAAGAAGCATCGGACGAGTATGGATCCATTTTTAAAAAAAATCCCAAAAAAACAAATAAAAAATCTCAAAAAAAACCAAACAAAAAACTTCAAATTATAAATATCTATTGACCGGTGAACTACTTGAGAGATAGAGTGAAAATATCTAACTAGAGAGAGGAAGCTGGAAGCCAAAAAAACGAAGAAAAACTTACTTGAGAGAGAGAATTTGCTTAAATCTTGATTGGAAGACTTGCTTGATTGAGATTTTTTTATCACTTAATTGAAACTTGCTTGAAAGAGTTGAGAATTGAGAATTTGAGATTTGAGAAGAGTTTTGAAAGAATGAATTTGTTTGTATAAGTATGAAGAATAGAAATAGAGGAGATAATGAGATATTTATAGAGAAAAAAACGTTATAATTTGAAAAAAAAAATTTAACCCCCCCCAACTACTATTTTGACCGTTTGGAAAAAAATCTGCAAAAAAAATTGCAAGAAACCCTTCAACGACTATAAAAATAGCCGTTGAGGGGCTCTTTGCAAAAAAAAAAAATACTCTCCCAACGGCTCTTTATGTCTAAATTTAAATTAAAAAAAAGAAGTGTCAGGCACGGCTCGGCACGTGCGGGCCACGCCATGTCTACGGCACGACCGACCTTAGTCCGAGCCGAGATATCGGGCCGTGCCCGGCATGCCGGGCCGAACGTTCCCAACGGACCGCCCGGGCCTATTTACCAACTCTATCAACTACTTTCTTGAATACCTTGATCCTAAAATGGTTTTATTTTACTACAATAAAGAAAAACACCTTCTTGAACTAATAAACAACTAAAATCAGGTAAAATCATCTAGACAACTTAATTCTAGTCCACTTTCATAAAACCTCTTGACATGGATTAGAATTTAATTCATCTTAACAAGATAATGGATAAAATTTAGCAAGATATCTAAATGAATAACTACAATTTTTTGTTTATTGCAAAACATAAAATTAGCTAATACTTCATTTAATTTTTTTATCGAAATATTGTCTGCTGAATTGATACCCTCCAGGACAGGCTGACCGTGTTTTTCTTTTTTTTTTTTTTTTCTAAATCCACATAGAGCTGCCAGTTAGGATGAACATTCATCTCCACTTTGACCACTCCATCTAGTTCCGATCAAATTCAGTCAAGCACGTGAAACAACAATCGGTCGGAGGCGGAGGCGGCTGACTGGCGAGATGTTTTCGTTCGGAGGTGGCTGACTGGTGAGATGTTTTCGTAGGCACAAGTGACGCGGCTCGGGCTCCCCCTCCTTCCATCTGCAGCTTCCCCCTCTCTCCTCCGCTCCCCTCACCAGCTCCCTCTCCCTCCCTACCTCCTTCCCCTACTTCCTCTCTCTCTCTCTCCCTCCCTCTCCTGCTCTCTCTCTCTCTCCGCGTCAGTGGAAAAATTCTCTCTCACCATTTTTGTTTATAGAAATTCTGACGAGACGAACACCATTGAATTCCGACCGCATTGAATTCCGATCGCATCTGACCGATCCAAAATCTGTCGCAGTTTAATTGAATTCCGACCCGATCGCATCTGACCGATCCAAAATCTGTCGGAGTTTAATTGAATTCCGACCGCATCTGATCGATCCAAAATCGGTCGGAGTTTAATCGAAACCATGATGTCAAAAGTCTCGCCTCCTCAACCAAGTCGGTTCGGAATTGGTAAGATTCCGCCAAACTCCTAGAATTCCGACCAAATATTCATCCTAGTAGCAGTTCACGCACACACTGGTACAGCTCGCGGTGCAGGAAACTTAGCATATCGTACATAATCACATAACTCTTGCAACAGTTTTGGAAGGAAATATGGAAACCTAACATAAGAATAAAAACTAAAACAAGGTAGCACGCAACGTTAGAAAGAGAGGAGAAAAAGAAAGAAAAGAAACAACAGAAACATGGCAGCCAACCCAGCTAACACAGCACCTGCGGCCAGTTCATCCAACCCGAAAATGTTATGAGCAGTCTATATCCAATATTAACTTCACACTCGAAACTGCACTCGTGGTTATATAATCCAGGTTCAGTCAAAAAGCTGGTGCACATACACTTGAGTAGTCCCTCAGAACGGCTAGATATAATGCTGTAGCCGTAACAAGCGTTATTACCATCATTACAATAACCATAGCATGAATTATATACAAATTACACAAACCATAGACTGGCTGCTGGAGTATACAGAACTCTACCCAAGAGAGCTACCGATAATTTACATGTATCATAGACTCATCCTATACACAGGCAAAATCTCACCCACAAGTGGGCATTGGTCGAAACTCACTGTACACAATAGTACCACCCGTAACCACTTGCCAAGGGAAGACGAGATTAACATCAGACGTTTCAGGGTTGTTTTTTTCAGTGTACACGGACAACGGAAATGGGCGTTGAAGCTATCCATCTGTTCAGCCCATGGTTGCCGCCTCGGTGGTGTATATACACATTTATTGTGTTAATAGATACAGAGGCTTATCCATGACTACTCAACTTTGACCCTGAAAATGATATGAATGGTTATTGGCTTCAAGTTTTTGCAGACACTTTTAGAATAAAACACACAGTGACAATCTACTCACGTGAATGAACCATTCCCAGTCTCATCAGCTTCAAGGGTGTTGTTAACACTCTCAGACTTGAATTCCTCCGAACCATCTTCATATGATGCGAGCAACTTCCTCTTCAAGAACAAAAATATTTACATACACAAAAAATTAATTTGATACAGATGCAGGAACGAAAAATTTGGTAATGCAATTGAAAATAAACCAAACAGCTTCCCGACAATGCTGATGCAAACAATCAAAAATAGAAGAAAAAAACCAGACTGCCGAAATTAAATTATAAGTAAAATACTACAAAAAATGCACATGCAGAAGAACCAAGAGAACCCCCCTTAGTTCTTAGAAAGGAAAAGGAAAGAAAAGTCGACATCTCCCATAAACAATGTCATTAATAATTATTAGATGGATGATGATAACTAATTATTTGCTGTATAAGAACTAAATGAAGAAATTATTTTAAGCTAGCAACATTTAATAATCATTAGGTATGTCAAAACAGACCAAGAGTGCAAGAAAGTAACCATGGGGCTCACTTTCAAGGGAGAGCAATCAAATGATCAAAACTTCTTTCCTTCGAACAAAGGCTGTAGCCTAAATGATCATAAACTTCAACGTACTAATTTAGTAACAATATTTGAAAGAAAATACAAGGGAAGAGTCACTCACATGGTCTTCAAAATCTGGGCTCGTCAAATTGATGGAGAGATTTCTCATTAACAACAGTACCTGGACGGTAATCAGTTAGGCCAGCAATATTATACAAATAAATCTAAAGTAGCATGCTAAAATCTAATAATTGACAATGAATGTTGTATGCTGCTATGCATAAAAACTAATAATTAGCGATGTATGTACTATGTCGTATGCTGCTATGCTATATGCATAAACAACCATTAACTTTTGTACAATCCTCATTTAAATTCATGATAATGTGCAGCACAAGAAATCCTAAGCAGGTTTCACACGCAAATTGAGGAGACCAGCAGAAATGTTAAGAGGAATTTAACTTGAGATAGATAAACCGACAAGATAACAAATTTATTTTAATTAGCATAGTTTGTACAGAAAACAAGAATGACATTATCACAGCACCATTCCAGCCAGAAAGAAGTAGAACAAGAGGAAGATAGTAGAACACCCACAAGAGGAAGCACCAGGCAGGAATCGTGGTTTGTTTGTTTCGTAATAAAGGTGTATTAAAGAATTGCTAGAACCTGAGGAGTAGGGGGAGTTCGGGCATAAGAAAAAAAGTCGCCTGCTTAAGAAGAAAATGAGAAATCTGCCCACAAAAAACCGATGATGAGTTTTCATGTGACAGTCTTCACTTGTGTAGTTAATTTACCTTCAAAAGTTGCTATCCATACTGCCAAACTACGACTTCCTAGGCCTTTAAGCTTTCTATTCATCGCAACTTCTGATATAGATACCACTGTAAAGATATGAATGTTTCTTTTAAGGAGAGAACAAAAGCCATAGGAAGGCAACTTTGGTTCAGCTGTGCATGCCAACGAAAAATTGAAAATAAGGGTATACTAAATATTTGTAACATGGTCTTGATTTAGTACTATACAATAGTAAGATAATAAAATATGACCACAAAATGTTTCTTCTGGAATACGGATGCTGAGAAAATGAGATGAAGAGTAGAATAAAATTTGATTATTCGACTAATTGCATCTCCATTATCTCTTCTTTCCTTCTCATTTCAGCAACCGGACATAAATTATGCAAGTCATGTCAATTACGAATAAAAAAGATGTCAAGAACGAAAACAAAGGAAAACTATTTACAGTGAGATTCGCATATCCAGCCAACAACTAGAGTAAGAAAGATATAAGTAGCTTGGAGTCCCACTAGAAGGTCAACATAAAATGAAACACTACCGAACAGCCTATCTAAATGATTAAGAAACCAATCTACGAATCTACTTTGGCTTTACTCCATGGTATGATGGTATAGAAAACTGATGTCCTAAGATACCAAATTCAAGATAAATTACGAGGTAACTATGCTACTTGATCAGCTTTAGGCTTCTGTCTGGGACTAAAATCTGTCGATGTTTAGAGCCTTAGACACCTGCAGCACGCATTATTATGAACAAGAAGCAATGGTAACTGGGATTTAGAAACCTATTCCAGAAAGCCTGAGGAAGAAAAAGATCCTTGGAGGCCCAAGCCCATCCACTTCCATCCCGATAGAATGCAGGGACTCCCACATAGTAACATATAAATAATAAAAAGTATAAACTTGAAGCTAAATAGACTATGCGATCCTGTTAGCCTGCAATACCCACATTGCTGGTGAGGTTTTTAACTTTCAATGAGGAGTACTTGGGATTCCAGGTATAAAATAGGCCTCACAAAGCAAAAAGGACCAATGTAGTCAGTACAACACAAACGATAGAAATATCCAAGGTTTTAAAATCAACCCACATCGATACAAATATTGTATCAAACCATCAATCGATACCGATATCACTTCCAAGGTCTAAACCTCTCTAGTATTATTCATTTTATAGGTCTTTTGCTATCATATGGGAGTGCAATTAAAGGTTGAGAAAGGTCCGAAACAAAAAACTCCAGGATGTTTATGGTTGGCAAACAAGTAAATTTTGAAAAAGATAACTACAAGCAAGAAAAAGCAATTCCATAGTAGCTTGACAGCCAATTGACTAAAAGGCCAGAAAGAAGTTCTAGTCATTGCTAAAAATGGGGTGTCTTCGTAACACCAGTAAGATCATGCTAAAGTGAATCATTTATCTGTCTGACGCAAACGGAATCACATACACAAAATTGTTTAACTCCCAAATCCCTTAGATACTCCTAGCATAATCTGACTTATGTCAAAGTTCGTCAAAGTTCCAATCAACATAAATGAAGAATTACTTCTACAACTAGTCGATTGAAGGTTGATTTTGAAAGTTTGTTTTCTGTTTAACTTTGAAGCACTCAACTCATTAAGTAGGTTAAGAGTTTATGGGCAGAAACAATTATTTCTGGCAAATTATGGATATGTTGCACCAGATGAAGAGGCGTGTTACATGAAACTGGAACCCACTTCAAATTACATAAAGCACATATCTAACGTCATGCCAATAGAATACTAAATATACTTTTTTAGAAAGGTAATACAAAGAATACTGATACAGCAAAATTTGAACAGGCTGCAAGATGTCTGACATAAA
This sequence comes from Dracaena cambodiana, assembly GCA_036321105.1. Classification (NCBI taxonomy): domain Eukaryota; kingdom Viridiplantae; phylum Streptophyta; class Magnoliopsida; order Asparagales; family Asparagaceae; genus Dracaena; species Dracaena cambodiana. The sequence goes on along the minus strand of JAYEPQ010000004.1, from coordinate 11,574,691 downwards.
TTGATAAACAAATTGTTTCGCCAAATCCAAATGTTGTGACCATTTTATATCAATACAAAAAAAAAAAAAACAATGATAGAACCGAATAAAGACAGTAAAAATTAAATTAATAAGAACTAATACACTATGCATTCATGTTCCACAAAATATAACGTACATAGAAAATTAAACAAGTAGCATCCAACAAGTTCATTCTCATCATAATTCGGGCCACATACCATCATGATATGTGCATACAGGACAAAACAGCATGATACAACACCAACACATTGTCTATAAAATTATCAGACCAACACAATTTAATATGATGAAAGATGAATATTAAAACCTCTATACATACATTGAAACCACATAAATACAGCATCAGATTTATTGCTTTATATATAAAAAATAGGTAAGTATTAATTCACACTAAATAAACTGCAGATAAAGCCTACCCCAAATACTTGGGAAAGAAGGCTTAGTTGTTGTTGTAAATAAACAACAGATTAGTCATGTAATAAAAAGTGAAGAAGTAAATTGCTAACAAGTCAACACACTATTCAGAAATAAAATTACTAAATAAAGTATAAAAAGTCATGTCATTTGCTTCAGTAGTTTCAAACGTGGCATCTGAAGTATGCTATTTCATTATAACTTTTCAAGTCTGAGGTACTATTGCTATCAAAACTGTACTAAGGGTAGATTTAGGCAATGCCCTCTATTATTAAAGGACTTTGCAGACAAGACCCTCATCTGGAAGATTCCCCTTGTACATAACTAAACTTCATTTGGTAACACGCCGTGCATGCGATATCTTTTAAGTTCCCCCATCAATACCAGAACCCCCATCCAAGGAAAGAGAAACAGGACCCAAATCCATCCACTCACCAATGAGCCTTCAAATTATCAATCAAGATCAAACCTGCCACGGTGATTTTTAAATGGTTGTGGGGTGGATAGGGAAGTCTATCATTTTTAATAACATGTGATTGGATTTAATTCTTCAAACCAACCAATAAAGTTTCAGAAGTCCCAATGGTGTGTCTGAGACAGTTTTGGAATTTTTATCAGATATGTTTCAAACAATAGCATAGGTTCTTCTTTAAGATATTTCTGCTACCTAGGAATTGCATAACATGAACATTTGAAAGGAGAAAGAAAATATATGTTATAATATCAACAGTTGGTATTTCCATGTTAAGAACATTCCCACCCCCTAAAATGCGACATCATCCCACAACAACTCCCCCCCACCCACAAAAAAAAAAGAAAACAAAAAAAAAAAAAAAAAACCCTTCCCCCTCCTTTCTTCCCACATCACACACAATTAGGGGAGGCAACGGATTGGATCCAACAAGATCCACTTGCAGATCCACTAAAAATTCATAGGACCACTTAAGGCCTGCACCCACTAATGAATCTAGAATCTATTTGTGAATCCAAACCAATTAGCTTATACGGATTTCAGATTATCCAATATCCAATTTTGCCTTATAAGATATACTAATTTCTAAAGAATCAAATTAAATACAAATGTTCTTTTTCCTAAGTATTATTTTATTTTACTTTATTAGTAAAATTAGTCATATTTAGAAGTTATCGAACCACATGAACATAAATCACTTTAAGAAGAACATAAATCAATTAATTTTGAATTAAGCAAACTAAGATTCCTAATATTTGACAGGTTATTGGGAGTGGATTCTTAAGGATCCTTACCCATATCCACTATGGAATCAGAGCTATTTTTAGGATTCAGACCCTATCTAATAAGCTTTCAGATAGTTTTTGGATCCAATCCCTAAAACTCGGGTTAGATCCGCAAAGGATTATCATGTTATCGGGTTGTGTTCCACCCCTACATACAATAAAATAAAATAAGTAAATAATAGCAACCCAATTAACCTAGATTGCCTTTCCAGAATACCACTCCTTGAAAGCAATGAATGACTTCCCTCATTGTATTAAGGTAGACAGTCTGAAACAAATTCGAGATGAGATTCCTGTAGCATTGGGTTTCTCCCCTTCTTCTTTAAGGACTGATAATATCACATAATTATAATCCACTATTATTTTATATATACTGAGACCAATAGTTGGTGGTGGTCTCATAAAAAAAAGGAATTTATGAGAAACTACTAAGCTGGTGGGGAAGATAGGAGCTAACGTGGCTTTCCATATTCACGTGAATGCCCATCCGCAAAGTTGCACACATATATATTTTATTACTTCATTTTTTTCAGAACTATTCTTTTAGTTTATTGAAATATAGCGATGATTGATGATGCATCTACACAATTGAAAATTGCTGATAGCTGGAGCTCTTTTCATTTTTTGCAGTATTCTTTTTTAATTGACTAAAATATTTTGATACTTATTTTTATAAGCATTACTGAAAATTGTGATAGCTGGAGCAGAATTCCACTGTTATAAAAATTTCCTGCTAAAGGAAGTTTGGAATTTTCTTTAATGGACTCAGTTTTTTTTTCTTTAATCTAATTAATAATTTGCATAGCGGATTTCATTAATAGGAACTTTTTCCTAATCAATGAATAGTTAATACCATTTATTTTTCACATTCAACAAACCTTTCCTGCCAACATCCTGAATCCAACACTGCCAAGAGAGAACAAAGATCAGAGCCAGTAACACAAAGTCCCCATCATGACCCCACCCCCACCCAACCCTCAACACCATTACGAAAAACTTAGCAGCAACACTTCGTAAGAATACTACATTATCGGTGCTTAGACAGATATGCACTTGTCAATGCTTGCTGTTAAAATATATCATTCCCATTGCGCTCTGATAATAGCAACCAATAAGAACTGGTGCAGCTAGAATTAACCCCTATCTAACTGCAGGCAATTCTTAATTAATTAACCCCTATTGGCAATTCTTAGTTAACACCAATGCTAAATAACAATGATCTGTAACAGCGGTAGAGAACATAATTTCCAATATGAGATTAAAAGAAGTTCTGCTTTACAGAACTGTGAGTATTATAATGAAGTTTCAAACAAGGCATACCGTCTCAACATCAATTGGATCCATTTCTTTTAGTTTCTGCAACTGACCACTCGTGCTTGGGTCAAAGACGCTTCCAATAAAGCTGTATACTTGAGCAAAATCTGGCATAGCTTCATAAAATACCAAAAAACAGAAAGAGGAAGGCAGATAAAAGTGAGAAAAAGATTTTCAAAGAATATAAGAATTATAACATCATAAAAAGTGGGCAAAATTTTAAGAACAAGGCAAATGTTTGAATGTACATTAGGAGCTTGTCTTCATAAGCATATGAAACAGTCAGCATCTCTCTAATATACTTGCAAGCCATATAGCTGGTAACTAAAGAAAACATGAACACCAAAACATCTCTTGCAAAGTAGACCTTTTAGTAATATATGTGTCATGCTCTTCATTTGATAAACTTTCATACACTTAATTAGTATGTGCTCTATTTACATTTCTTAATTTATGACTGGCAGCATTGTAGGACTATCAATGAGATGATGTTAATCCTATGTGAACGGGAAAAATTTAGCTGAAGTGGGCTATCTCTCACAAGTAACAAAATGAAAAATTTGATCACAGACAATTTTTTTTATATATAAAGACAACATGCTCATGCAGATTTGCTCGCTAAGTTGATTTTGTAGTTCCACAAATATTGATCTACCCACCTGGAAGAATTTTTTTAATTGCCTTTTCTAACTCTGTAGTAAGGATTCGTTCAAGGCCCTTAGTTTGGAATATTTTGCATGAGCATATACTAGTGAGATTCCAAAACCAATTGCCGTAGGTTTTAATTTCAAAATCCTTGGTTAAAATTCACATATTATGGATAGATATCTGTTCGTTTCCAAAGCCTTCAAGAGCATACAGGTTGACTTCATCAACCATTACTAGTCATAAACATAAATTTAAAATCACGTTCCAACATTAAGCAAACACCATCCTAATAACACAACAACACAAGCAAATGTTTGCCTGTGTAGCTATGGGGGTCGAAAACATGCACAAAGAAAACAACAGGCTGAAGTAGAAATTTTACCAGACACGTCAATCATTTCATGAGCCATTCCCAACACAAACAGTAGTGCATGATGTTTTGCACAATCTGGCTACAAGACATTGCTTTTGTACATCACTAAGTATGACCCATCAGCTGTTTCTTTCAGCTTTTTTATTAGCAATAGAAGAAAAAGGCAGGCATAGCAACCACAATGAACTACCCATGTTACCAACTCCAAAATTTCTATTATAGAGATCAAATTTTTGTATTCCACCGTATGTTTGCCGTGATAGCCTGGAGTATTACTGAATAGAATTGTCAAATAATGGTTCAAATCATTGACCCACGTGGATACAAGAGACTTGTTCCAGGTGGAAGTTGTCTGCTTGAAGGAAAGACTAGAAAAACATATCACTTCAAGACAGAAGCAAGAGCAACTTCTTTAACGAATTATAAGTGTACTGGGGATGTATTGTACTTGCTAAAGAAGAGATGCGATCTGCATATCGTTTTTCTTCTCTTTTTTTCATTTAATTGCTTATCTGTTATCAAAGTTCACACTAGTCTAAATATATCAAATAAGAGAGTTCATGCCTTTATATGGTGACTTATCAAATGTAAAAGCTACTTTGGCATCTCAACCATATACACTAACTGTAGTCTTGCTCTTTTCATTGTCCTGGTTCACATTAGTCAAATCCATATATTAACGAGAATTTATGCATTCATATTGTGGCTTCTCAATTATAAGAACTACTTTAGCGTCTCAAGCCTAGTAGTAGTGATTTTTTTTTTTTTTTTTTGCAAGTCCTAGTCCTCAATTTTATACAAATATCCTGTTTATCCAAGTATATTGAGCATCAGTGGGTCTCAACATACATGGGTATCCTCATTAATCACAAAGTTCATAATCATAAGTTTTTTTTTCAATGAGAAAGATTCTTTACCACGAAGTGATGGAACTTGATTCCCTTGATCAGTTGCCTCACCAGTGGGCCATCTGCTGGGAGGACTTCCAGTGCCACTACAACAATTATTGACCACCACAACTCCAGCTGGCCCTATATTTTCTGAACAAAAAAATACATCAGCATTATGTCCAGTTTACCATTTTTAAATTTTGGAAATGAAGTACAAAAATAATGAACTTTATTACGAAAAAAATGTCCATGAAATTCTAGACCTTTTGTCATATGTGAATTACGAGGATGGGCAGAACTGTGAGCCCAAGAAGACATCGTTCCGTTCGTATTAGAGTTCCTTAGAACAGAAGATGAATCTGCTCTGGGAGCATACCCAGATTCAAGCAAACAAGAGGAAGCTTGAAATGCTGTAGCAGGTTGGGGAAACAGGGAAGCTGCAAAATTTTTACCATCAAATTGAGTCCCATAAGCGAAGCTAAAAATAAAGTAAAGCAATTCCCAAATGGAACAATCCAAACCATTTTTAGATGCTTTCTGGGGATACGGATGAGCTGCTTTGCGCTTAGGACGAGGAGGAGGAACGTGTTCACTTGTTCCATTCTTCTGAACCTTCAGAAAGTACTTCTGTGCATGACTCCTTATCTGAAGGAAAAGACCTTTAGGATCTGGATTATGAAAAGATAAGGGGGAAAAAAAAGTATTCTACAACTCGTAACCTTTTAAAGCACCGAGTCAAGGTCATACCAAATGCAACAGAACAAATAAAAAGCTAAGTATCTGCACTATAACAAATTATCAGAGTAAAATTTGTTTTGAGTTGCATGTTTCAAAGCATTGCATTCAAACTGTAGCCATCTAAAATCCTCACTATTTCAATGCAAAGCTTTGGGTGGTGGAATTTCACCTCAATTGGACGCTCACATTGCCTCGCTAATGTCCCAAATATTTTCACTCACAATTGTCATAATTAATTTAAATTCAAAAACTACATCCTATAATTATAATTTATGTTACCTTTTAAAGATGTGGACAAGGTCTTGTATGAAAAACTACAAAAATGCCCTCTTATTTTAAAGATTTTTTCAAAGAAAAGAGGTATTTTTTAGAGGAAATAATCATCATTTTGTTGACATAATGATGATATTGGAGATTGGAAATATTTATAAAAAACAGCTTAATGACACAATTCCATTAATTTGAATTAAGTGAAGTTGAAGAACTATTAATCACTCATATTTTTAACAAATCAAAAGCATTTGAAAACTTAAAAATTTATGTGGGCTCCTATTTTTAGTCACGTGCATTTGCACGAGCTAGAAATCTAGTATTACAATGTGCACCAGAACAAGTTAAGGCAGTCATAACATGCTCTATGTTCCAAGGAGTAGTTTAAAATTCCAAATGACTTGTATACTACAAGATGCTGCTCCAGCCTGCCTCGTGCGAGTGTACAAACTAGTTAAAATTTCCGAATCCCTGCATGTGCATTAGAATACATGTAAAATTAACAGCTATAACAGCAGAACCTTTTTTTTTTTTTTTAATACTCGTAGAACACAGACACTTGTTCACCACAAATTAATGCCAAACATGAAAACAAAAAAGAAAAGAGCTACTTATATTGGAGAACAAAATCATAATTCCAATTAAATTGTCAAAGTTCAAACTTTAACCTTTAAAAAATGGTTGTTTATGTCTCATGGAATTCACAAGTCTATTTAAGAAACAAGCTAAAGACTAGATGAAATTACTCCAAAAAATTCATTAAATTAATCAGTCATAATTTCTCTTCTTTACAATCTGATACAATTTCCTTTCGCATATGAATACTTGTAAATCAATTTTCCTCCAACAGCATAAACGATCTATATTGTTTAACTTTCAAAGAAGGATGGGTTGCAAAGAAAAATACCTGGATAACAGTCTTTGAACCCACAAATGCTTCAATCTTTTTCCAGTCACGATCAAAACTAAAGAATGTTACGGAGTATCAAAAGTTAGACAAAAGATGGCAAGTGAAGTAAAGGTAAAAAATTGTGGAAGGGGTTCCATAATTAAATCAATGTAAATTCAAATGAATCAGTACAAACATATCATTTAAGATTATACATACATAGATACATAAATACACACTACATAAACATATATATGTACATGTATGTGTATACATACAATATGTGTGTGTGTACACACACATACGTACATACATGCATATTGCATATGTGCATGTGTACATGTATGTGTGTGTATCAGAATCACGTGAATGTCATAGAAGGTCAAGAAAAGAACAAGAGATTATCAAATTATGGATCGATCTAGTTCGAATCACATTCCAGTCATAGGAGCTCAAGTGAGAACCAAATAATATTCGATGGATCCCCAAAAGCAATCTTTTTGAAGAAGTTTCCCTTAAGATGGCTGATTTTTTTCCAACTAACATAATGCACAAGCTGATTATTTTCAGATCTACATAGAAACCTCTAGCTATTGCTAGCTACCTCAGGCATCAAAGGAAATACGAGATATGTCCCTCGGTCCCTCCTTTCAGATATTGTTGTTCGTTACAGATAAACTGAATACATGCATTCAACCTCCCACAATAGTTATATTTGGTCGATACAGACTAATCTTCTTTTGGTTTTAGTTTTTACAGAATATTCTTATTGCCTCCAAATGTTTGGTCAACAGACACACAGAGAAGCACAAAAGCATACAAGGCTGTTGCAACAGATCATTAATCAAAAAAGGAATCAGAAACAGATTCTACATGCGAGACATGCCCGGAGAGTTATCATCAGATTATTTCCCAAACAAAATTATCTTTCAGGAAGAACACTTCAATGGCATGCAGAAATTCGAAGGGATTAAGAAGGAAGCTGAACAAAACAGGTTTTCACCTGCCTACGGGCTACAGTAGAAGAGAGTAGAAAGGAGGTTGACTGAGTTGAAAAGGAATCACTATCCAAGCAAAGGGATTCATACCGCTCAGCTACAAACAAATAAAATACAGCTACAAACAAATAAAACTACGTGTGAATTTCCATTCAGATCCTGATAGCTTTGTCAAGCAATAAGCAGTTCTAACTCTATGGTTGGAGTCCTTAAGGATATGCCCCTAGAAAAACTAGGAAGAATGATTACTCACACCAAGGCACTCTTCAACATACATTTGGCATCAGGATCGTACAAGAAACTACAGGCCCCTCTTGAATTTTTTTAGTTTAACCAGTATGCTGTCCACTTTCTCATCTGTCTTTTCATGCAAAGGGACCATACCACTTTAATATGCTGCACCAGGAATCTGCCATATACTGCATCTAGGAATCCACTATGGAGATTCATGCTGATTACCTAAGTCAAAGGACAGGCTGCCATTTGCAGTCCTCCTTTATTACCCCAGTGAATGCCTAAACTCTGTCCTCTGAGCCCATCATTTCTTTGCATCCCATTCAAAGTGCAATTTAAGAGATTCTGTGGTGTTTTGCTGTCAGCTTTTGTAATGCTGACACTGCCTCTTTATGCACTTGCTACCTTCAAACATTATGTCCTACATGTAATGAAATACAAAGCACTCATCATATGGAAGCACTACAGTAAAACTTTTATTCTTCACTGCTACTTAACATGCTTAATAATCAGCTGCTTCCTCCAATATCCAACAATCTAAAGACCCTTCAAACTCTCATGGATATCTGTACTTAATACAACACCACCACCACTACTACTACGCTTTCTACCTCCAGTACTTGGGGTAGGATATATGAACCTAAATAGAATTATGCCAAATCGATCACATGAATGATCCCTATCCACTTATTTCCATGAGCAATATGTCTTCACTGAGGTCTTTAGCATCCATATTTTTTGTCTCACCTCCATCCATATTTTCTTCAATCATCCCTTCGTTCTTCTAACTTGTACTTAATATTTGACCTAAATATAACCATGCTGAGTCGAGGGAGTCGCTAATCCATTTCTCATTCTTGGAATTACTTCGTGAATCCAATAAAATCAAACACTGAGAAAAGAAGACTTAATGTGTAAATGCAAAAGAAGACATGCTTCCCAACAAAACTCTTCAACTCTTCATCTCATACCATATTATCCACTAAACAGAATACCGTACCTTTTCAACCTCCTTCCTTGCATCCAATGCCATACCCCAGATGATAAAAAGGTTCATTCAGGTTTATGTGGCCATGCCCAGTTCCAATAATTTTGCAAGGCTTAGATAGGCGAATTGAATACCAACATCTCTATTTTATTTCAATATGAAAAAACCCCAAATTCCACATTTGCTAACAGGGTTTTGTCCCCAAAATTCAGTATCCTCTTGTTTTCATAGCTGCAAATTGTGTCAATTCCTATACAAGGTTTCCCCACTTAGCTGAGTTCAAAATGCACCTGATACCAATCAGGTTCTACTCAATTTCTAGATAAGCTTCCCTTCTCGCATGAAAACAAAGGTAATCTACTACTCTAAAATATAACACCAATCAAAATCTATTTTAGATATTAAGAAGTACCGCAGCAATTAATTTGATATCAGAAGTACCTCAGCCAGAACGGAACACGAAAGTAATTTTTATATGATTTCGCCGAGTAAGAATTAAGAAGAAAAAGAGATCTACTTGAGAAAGTTAGCAAAATGTTACAATATTCTCATCAACAAAATGCAAAGGCCCCTTCCTCCTAACAATCTGAATGTAGCATAACTTGAGGCATACCAGCCAAAGCCTCCCGTATAGCACAATTTGAGTTTAACATTAAGCCTTGCGTCAAGTCAATGCCACAAGCAACCACAACCCTCATGTAGAGTAAGATCTGAAGTTCATAGTAAGTATCACACCGACAAACAACCGAAACCACCCGTTGGCCAGGTTACCAAAACTTTACTTCATATACAATTCAACAAAAGCAGCAATTCTGCAGACCAGAAGGAAGGAACAAATTGTTCAACTGTTGTAGCATTTGCTGTGACACACACACACAAACACACACACACACACAGAGAGAGAGAGAGAGAGCCCACAATATCAAATGCAACTTCCAGGACGATTTCTTTATCATAAAGTCTCTCAACAAAGCCATCTCCTTTTCAAAATAAGCTTCAGCTGAACATTTATGAGAGCCCTCATAGAAGTCAAAAGCCTTCTTACCACTTAGCAGTCCAAACTGTCTCAGCAAAATATCAAGCTAATCAATAACTATAACTATACTGATTCAAACCTAATTTCCCAAACTCCTCGAATCAAAAGAAAATTGGACAACTCCCAGTGATCAAAATCACGTCGATAAATTGGGAATTCCAATGTTGCTTAAAAAGTAGGATGCGAACTTTTGACTGGCGGCATCTTTACTTAGAACATTCTCATAGGCATATTCCACGAGAAATTTAGACCCAAAATGTTTCAAATAGATGACATGAAGCAGTTATGATGGCTTTAACCCAGCAAATGCCAAAGTGGGGGATTTACAAAATAACGTTCAAGTAATTGCTCCACCAAGCAGCCATGATGCTCATAAAACCCCTCAAATCTTCAACCCAACCACAAAAACCATAAATTTAACAACCTTCCGGTCCCAACAAGGCTCAATTTCTCAAAATCACATCAGAAACTCAATCCAATACTAAAACCCAAAGTCTAGAAAGCAGTCTAATTAACCCTAGAACCCACCAAAAACCCCCAAATTCAAACCCTAGATCAACCAAAATCAAACAACAAAGACAACTTACAGCTGTAGCGCCTCGAGAAACTTGTCGTGCTCCTGCTCCGTCCAGCTCTCCCTCGACTTGGTGATCGTGTACGGCTTCCGGATCTTCTTGCTTGTGTCCTCCGACGACGACGAAACCGCCCCAACAGCGGCCGGTGACGTGGCGGTCAACGACCCCATGAGTGCCATACCCTGCTGCTGCTGATCAGCAAGGTACGCCGCCTCGCTCACCGCTCCAACTCCGCCTCCTCCTCCGCCGCCGTCGCCCGCGGGGTTAGCAGACACCATAAAGATTCAACAACTGCCAAAAAACTCCAATTTTTTTTTTCTTTTTTGTGCTTCCACTCTCAAAATTCCTTGTTTTTTTTTTTTTTTCCCCTCTATCGTTTTTGTGTGCCCGCGCCTCTTCGGCAGAGACTGGATGTGGGTGCAGGCAATATGTGGACTGAAATGTTACCCGACCCTCGGGGCTTCTAAAGTCCGCACGTTGCATTGCCAATTTGACACTGTAGCATTACTGTGAATATTAAATAATAAATAAATAATTGGTATGCGGGCATTCAGTCGAGAGTTGGGACACTCGGAAATGGGAGTCGGTGCCCATTAAATATTATGGGCGAGTTTGGCTTTGCTACTGTCATCCAAACTAAGTGCGTGTTTTTTTTGCACAGAAAAAACAAGTAAAACTATTTTTACTATTTTAATTATTTATTTGATCAAAAATTAAATAAAAATCCACTTCTTAAATAGTGATAAATAGTGATATAGTGTCTGTACAGTATCTTACTCTCAAACTTTTACTTTGGAATAGCTTAGTAATTAAATAATTAAGACAAAAAATAATATTTTATTTGCATGGCATAATTAGCATTCAAAAATTATATTTTTATAAATAAAAGCTAATAAAATAATATAATTATTGTTTTATTTAATCAATTAAATAATATTACTTTCACTTCCTAATACACTTTTATCTTCCAAAAATTAGCAAACAAATATAAAAAAAAGTCTCTTTTTCTATTTCTATTTTGAAAGTAACTTTTTAATTTCTTCATGTGCGTCTTGTACTTCCATGAGCCAAACACACCCTAAATAGCTGTGATTGGTTGTTTGCGTGCGAGTGTAAAATGTGTTGTAATTGTAATTATTTTTGTTTTAATTATTTTTTTTATTATTATTTAATTACAATTATAGTCATAAAAGCTTGCAATTTTAATGATAATTATTTATATAGTTACAATAATTGTATATATAAAAAAAAAATATGGAAGACATTTTTCCTCTCCTTTTTTGCAAATAGAGAATGTTTGAATAACAAATAAGGTATTTCTCGAACATCTTGAAATTAAAAATTAGTGTTTAGAAATTTTTGCAATTTTAATTACCATTTAACCCAAACCAAGCACAATCATACAAGTAGTAATAATTTCTATTACTGCAACTACTTCAATTATATTAATATAAGTTGCAACGGTATTTACAAGTAATTGAATAGTCTCTTATATAAAGTTGCTCAGTTTATTTGTATAAAAAAATAATTTTTTTAGAAAATCATTACTATATTATATAAACTAGATATTTCTTTTATTTTGAATTAGGATATCATATATAAATGTCATCTTCGGGATTTTAAGGAAATATATTTTTCATATAGTAAAAAGACAGAGATTTCAAATCCAACCCACTCAATCCCTTACAGCTTAAATCTCTTGAGTGTATTATTCCTTTTCGATTTATGAGAAATTTCGAGTTTGATTTTTAGTGATTACACAACCTGAGTAACGTATTTGCTGGAGTTTGACTAGTATGAAAAACTAATTTTATTTGATTCACTACAAGATTTTCTATGATAAATGTCTAGATTATCTTCAAAATTTCCTAATTTTAAACTTTTGCATTACTTTAGACCCTCCAACCTCTGAAAGAACTTAATTAGTTCATGACATTTTTTTTTTTTTTTTATCATGCCTTGTTCAATATAAACTTTTAAATTTTCAAGACAAATAAAACGCTGGCTATGGATTACATAGCCAAGAGGATTATTGCCAATAGACAAGTTATGAGGTATGTTGGGTTCATGACATGTGGCAGATACTTGGTCATATGTTTGAATTCTCGGCACTATTTGTTGTTAACCAATTTTAAATCTATGAAATTCTCATTTTTATTCATTTATTATAGAGAGAAAATCTTTTTCTTTTTAACAGCATTTGAATTAGAAAATAATTATTGACACCATTTAAATGATCTCTTTTTCCATAAAATAAAGTTTAGAAAGTAACCCAAAAAAAAAAAAAAAATCCTCCTTATCACCAAATCTTTGTCTCTTTTCGTAAGACAAAGATGAAAAAAAATAAAATATTAGAAAAGTAAAGATTTTATGAGTAGTATTTACTATTATAAATCTATTTTCTAATTACGAACAACTAATCAGATCCTTGTTCAGTTGGTTGTTATTGTTAAAAACAAAATAATTTCCTTTAACTCTCATCAACTTCGGAGTTTTGGTGCAGTGGAAAGTATATTCAACATGGTATCAGAGCAATGCGTAAAGTCCAGATTTATGTCCAAAAAATAGACCTTCAATCTGCAAAGACATGTTAAAATATAAAATAATTTCTCTTAAATTTCACCATAACTTTAAAGATTTGGTACAGTAAACCGGTCTTCAACGGTTATTATGTTAGGTACAAAGCCCGTAAGATTTGGTGAATGAATGTTGCATATCTATTAGATAATACTTTTTATTGAATTGGTAAGGTAAAAGAGGTCATAATCGAACACAATTTCCAAAAGAAAATGAGCTGGGAGACTTTCACTCCGACCTAAGTACGGTGCAAAGGAGTTGAGGCTATTTAAAAGAAGGCTATTCAGCATGTGTAACAGACTCCCGTGAGTATGCAGGAGAGTTCGTCAGGAAAGGTTTTGTCTTTTCATTTTTGCTAGCCAAATTTACACATATATTTTTTTTCTGTAAAATTAATCGAATTGAATTTCTGAATCGAATTTAAAAACTCACAGCGAAAGTCCAGTAGTGAAAAATATATGGGTGCGAAGATCTATCTAGAAAACAACAAAATCTTGGATTGAGTCAAATACTTACCAAATTTCTCACCATAACTGCAGCGAGATCTTTCTATCCACATACATCGAAAGAGAAAATACTCAAGATTTGTTATAAAAACTCCTTTCTTTTAAGGATTTTCATCTATAAATGCTCTTCATCCGCTATCAGATGAGGAGAGACAGATGGATAATAAGTTAGAGAGAGAGAGTCATTTCATGTAATTGTAATATCTTCTTATCAATATAGTACTCGATAAATGGGGACATTTCTCTATCTGTATGCTTTTACTCTCTTTTCTTCTCTACTATTTGGCTATATTTGGGAGGTTAGTTATGAAATGTTTTAGAGTGTTTTGAAGTGATATATTATGAGCTGTTCTAAAAAATCTTTACTTGTGAGTTTTTGGATAAGTGTTTTGGGGTATTCTTAGAACACTCCGAAACACTTGGATAAGTATTTTAAAGTGTTTTTAAGAACATTCCAAATCGAGGTGTTTTGGAGTGTTTAGAATTTTTTATTCAAAAATCACCCTCATTCCAACTGTCTCCTGCGTCCTTTTCTTTTCTCACTTTTTTTTCATGTTGCCTCATATCCGAACTTCTCCTGTGACCTTATCTTTTCCCACTTTTTTCACATTGTCTTCTCTTCCAAAAAGAGCAATTCTTTAATTGCCCAAAAAACCCATTTTTTATTTTCTTTAAGAAGAAAGTTTAGAATTTTACAGTGCAACTCGATTCCAATCCGATCTTTTCTTTTATTGGAGAAATTATAATTTTCTTCTCAATCAAGGTGAGTATGATTTATTACCTTTGTGTTTTTATTTTTCTATTAAAATCTTTAAATTATCGTATCATTGCTCTTTTTGTTTATTTAATTTTTCAATCAAAATTTCAAAAATTATGATGTAAATCTCTAATAAATTTAGTAATATTCAGAATGATAGTTTTTGTATGTCAAGGGAAAAAATTTAATTCGATATGAAATGAGCAATTAAGGGATAATGTAATGAGATGTTTTACCAGTCCAAAATAACGATATTTTGTTTCAGTTAAAATTATAATAATTTAAACATAATTTGTGTAGAAGTGTATTTTTATAGAACCCATGAAAGTCCATGAGAAACTAAACCGTAAGTAGATATTTGAACACTCCAAAACCCATGGTAAGAACACTCCAAATACGTACCACCAAAACACTCCAAAACACACAGTTTAAAAATACCCCAAAACACTTTGTTTTTGACATCCAAACATAATCTTAAACTTGTACTAAGATTTGTATGCGCAACTTAGTTGAACAAATTTTAGTGCAAACATCTAAATTTGAAAGTTTCATGACGATTCCAACATATAAAATGTTATAATAGTATTATAAGGAATGATTCTTAAAAACCTTGCATGAGAAAAAACAGAAGTCGAAATTGTCACATAGGTGAGCTTATATCATTTTATTTTCACCGGTTATATCCACGTACAGAAATGTTTAATTCGCAACATTGTATAGATCAAAATTTTGGTAGCAATATGAGGAGTTAATTTCAATAAATAACTCATGGCTAATTTCAATAAAAAAAAAAAAAAAAAGAAAGTCAAGAAGCTGAGAACCAATCTACCCAAAAAATTTAAGCATCTAAAATCTTAGGTTTGTAGGTAGAGGTTCCAGTTTTATATTTAACCCTATAAATTTTTTTGTTTCATCCAATTTAAACTATAATTACATTTAAACTCCTTAACATATGTATTTGTCTTTTTACGTCCAAAAAAAGCTAAAAAAAATAATCATTTCCAAACCATAGTTTTTCCTTCTTCTTTTGGACCCCTCAAAATTATTAAATATTCATCTTTTCTCAAAAAATAAAAGAATAATAAAAAAAAAGGGTAAAGTTATCTCAAGTAGTTCCAACTAATTATGAGATCAAGTACTCATCGAGGCTTTGGAACTTTTGAGGAAGAGATGAGCCGTCAAGTTTAAGTTTGGATTTCTAAAAATAATAATTTTTTAAAAGACCGATAAAGTTATCACAAGTAATTTCAGCCAATTATGAGATCAAGTACTCTTTGAGGGCGTGGAACTTTTGAGGTAGAGATGAGCCGTCAAGTCTTAGTTTGGATTTCTATTTTTCCTCGATATTTACAAATTTCTCATGGCGTTTGATGTGGGGCCCAATATTGTTTGGCCCAATAGTTACCAAGCTCTCAATGGGGAACTTCTAAAGGGGCACAACTTTTTTCCTAGTGAGCCCAGTTAATAAATTCCAAAAATATCAAGTTTACCCTCTAAAAAAATTTCTCATTTTGTCCTTCCTCCTTCTCCCGCTCCAGGCCTCCCGCTCCAGCTCCGTTCCCGTTCAGACTGACAGTCCGAATAGGGCCTCCCTGTTTGGACTCTCAGTCCGAACAGGGAGGCCCTGTTCGGACTGTCAGTCCGAACGGACCAGTCCTGTTCGGACTGACAGTCCGAACAGATCTCCCATGTTCGTACTGTCAGTCCGGACAGAGAATTGACCCGATCTGCTACTCCGGACACCTCACCAACTCTATTTATGTAATAAACTGATATATCATTAGTTTATCCAATTTAACGTCATTTTACGGACTTATATTAACAACTAATTATACATTATTACAAAAATATAGTGAAGGAAGCAAAATGATACAATGATACACTGATTTACCGACACAATGATTCACTAATACACCGATACAATAATATATGCATAAACTGATTCATCGATACGCCGATACAATGATACACTACTACACCGATACACCGATACAATGATACACTGATACATCGATATACTGATACAATGATACACTGATACACTGATACAACGATACAATGATACTCCTGATACACAAATGCAATGATACTCCTGATACACTGATATAACGATACAATGATACACCAATACACTGATACAATGATACAACGATACAATAACTGATACAATGATACAGTGAAGATTATAAACAAGGTCCCTTACGTATAAAACAAACAAGATCACATACAAATTAAAGAAATAAGATCAAATACAAACGTAGTGTATATATTCCTCGAACAAAAAGCAAATAATAGAGTTCATTACAAACAAAAACCATATATTCTATAAATTCTTCAAAATGTTTGAAAAAAACAATTACACCGGCCACTTGAAGTTCCTTACAACATCCATATCAATACACAACTAATATAATCTAATCACTGTCTCCTTGTCTTCCTCGGGGATTGACGTATGCTTCTGGTTCGAGACATAAATGCCGTATCGGGTGCATCAGAAGTGGATTGATCTTGTCTTTGTTCCTCTGCTTGCTCTTCTGGTGGTTCTTCTGATTGGTTCTTCTGTACATGTAAGTATGAACTTACAAAGTAAAATTTGCTACAAATATCTTTTTTTGTCTATTTTTTTTTTGCTGCAAGATAGTATAATATTAAATTTTAAAGACACTAAAACCGTCTTTTGCAACTAAATCAACCATTAGGACAATACCATCAAACTTCATAATTAACTAATAAATTTTAATATTAACGTTCATAATTATAAAAAATAACTAAATTTTGCATATTTTACAATTGGAATTACAATATTAAATTTTCTTAATAATTATAATCTAAATATTAAAAATTAAAATTAACAAAAAAAATGCTACAACTAAACTTGCTATCTCATCCCCTCTTCCTCCTTCCAAATCCAACAAAATCACCAAACCCTAATATTTGAAGAGTTGTTTAATTCAAAAATAATAAAAACTAAATTTTAAAATAAATATTACTAAATTTGGAAAACTTACTTAGTAATGGCGGAAAGGCGGTGGCGGGACCTCGGCGGCGGCGGCGGCCTGCAGCGGCGTGAGGGAGAGTAGCAGGGGTTTAGAAATGGGAAAGAGAGAGAGGGAGATTTGGAAGGAGAAATGAGGAGAGAAATGAGGAGAGAAGAGGAAGATGAGAGGAGATATAGGGGGAATGGCATTTTGGGAATACAATATATGCTCACTAAGAAATTTTTCTTTTTAGCAAAATTTACTAGGCTCACTAGGAAATCTGGGCTCACTAGGAAAAAAGTTGTGCCCCTTTAGAAGTTCCCCTCTCAATGGATCAGGCCCAGACGCCTGCAGACCCAATAAAAGCTGGAAAGTCGTTCAAGGCACATGACTCTCTCTCTCTCTCTCTCAAAAGATTTGAAAGAAAAGTGAAATTTGATAAAACTAGAAACAAGTGGAGAATTTCATTTCAAAAGAGGTGCACGAAAAATCTGATTTCGTTTGAATGTATGTTTTTAAAATCTAGTTAAAGTATCATTTGTTTTTAAAATCTAGTTAAAGTATCATTGCTCCCCTTTAAAATCAAGGCAATTAAATAGAGAAATTCTATCAGTGCACGGCATTTTACTCTTGGCGCCCTGAATACTCTTTACACTAAACTCCTATTTTTAAATACTATCATTTTACTCTCTGAGCCCAAAGTTTTTTTCAAAAATACTCATCCTCCTTTTCTCTAACTCCTCACCTGTCCGATCCCATTTTTATCCATTTTTGTTTGAGTCGGATGGTAGTTTAAGAGAAAAAAATATTTTGGTCAGGTATTAATATCCGACCAAGAAATGTGCTGGTCGGGTATTAATACCCGACCAATGTAACGCCTCTATTTTTCAGCTGCTTTCAAAAATGGAGGACGCTACTTATAATTTGTACTAGACAACCCAACAGTCACATGATCTTGGAATAATCATAACTACTGTCACAATCAGATGAGTAAATAACATATCTGAAATTGAAAGGATTACATTATATAAAAGAGTTCATTACATACGATGGCACACTGTTCTAAATACGAATAGAAAAGAAGCAAAGGAGAAAAGCAGTGTCCAGACAAAGAAATATGAACAATATATACAAGATTTTTCGGAAAGTACTTCACTACTTAATGTTGCTCGGTCTGATCGATGAACTACGGATCCTCAGTCGGGACTGGTTTTCCTTCTTGGTCCTCTAAACCTAGGTTCGAAACCCAAGGGATTAAACCTAGCAAGTAACACAAGGAAAATATATGTGTACTATTACAGTACGAAAGATAAAAGTATGTAAATGAATAAAATGCTTTCAGTGGGAATATCCCTTAATAAACAGATAAAATGCAATTAAATTATGATAGTGTTGAACAGTTACGTGAATAATGAAAAATATAACAGTAAAATTATATATGTCATTTGCAAATAACATGCAAATATCTTGTAAAGATAAATATCTTGTAAACATGTCCAGTCTAAGTCAAATCTTTGTTAGCATTTGAAACTAAATGATGGATATGGTAGCGTGCAGTTTCAGTATTGTACAAGTGCCCGTGCATATCCGGGACCCGGCCTCAAACCCATGGCGTTAAACCATGACACACCGCTAGGTGTTCAAGTCAAACCCCATACTGTGAAACAGTAACATCACCCTTATGTGACTCATGTATCAGACGGTGCCCAGTACCACCCAGTACTGCTGCAGTAAAAATATTCAGCATCTCAATTAAGAAGTTGGTCAACAAAATCTTTATACAATACAGTTCTTATTCATCATGTAGTTTCTCCCATCCCCGTATTCATAATGAATTATACGCATGAAAATTTTATTTTACATTTATTTGTTTACTTTTTCTTTTTCTTCTTGAATTGTTTTTCAATTCATGATAATATGTTTGATTTCCATGAGTTTGATTTCCATGACTGTACATGACATGTAGTATCATAATATTCATCTGTAATATTAAAACACATGACTTGTAATATCAAAGCACATGACATGTAAAACACATGACTTGTAATATCAAAGCACGTGACATGTAGTATGATAGATATTAGTGCACAATTGTACCACAATGCATATCATCAAAATTATTACAATAATTTGGTTCAATTCTTAATGCCAATCAATAACCCAATTTGGAAATCATAAGTTTTGGATTTTGATATTATATAATTTGGAGAGTGTGGGTTTTGGACTCTTATGCAAATACCTGTTTAGTCCAAACTCTGTACAAAC
The DNA here is from genome assembly GCA_036321105.1 of Dracaena cambodiana. Lineage (NCBI taxonomy): Eukaryota > Viridiplantae > Streptophyta > Magnoliopsida > Asparagales > Asparagaceae > Dracaena > Dracaena cambodiana. The sequence continues at coordinate 11,554,963 of JAYEPQ010000004.1, read as the reverse complement.
CCAACTTATTTCTTCAATATTAGCCTAAAGTGACTTTGATTTTTCCATGCAAAATACAGCTTGCCAGTCAACAAATTTTTCCCATGCAAAATGTATATATATATATATATATATATATATATATATATATATATATATATATATATATATATATATATATATATATATATATATATATATATATATATATATATTCCTTATTTGCAAAGATGCTACTTTCCAAACCCATGCAAACTTTAATAAATAAACTTTAATAATAAACTTTACGTAATTAAATTTATATAGCTCATGGCCAAATACTCATGCAAAAATGCCCATGCAAATTATTTTTCTTTCTTTTCTTTCTTTTACTTTCTCCTCTCTCTTTCTCTGCCGCATGAATTTTTTTTTTTAAATAAATTTTCTCTCTTTCAAGCCCCATGCAAATTATTTTTTTTTTCAATGGCAGTAACACTGTCGTCGTTCTCCCTCTCTTCTTTTTTTTAAAAAAATCAAAAATAAACAAATATCACAATATTTATATATATTAAAATTAACCCAATAATCTGGTTCAGTTATCAATATCAATCAATAGTCCAAAATATAAACTGAGTATTTTCACAAAATAAGTTACGTATATAAATGTAAATTAAATAACGAAACGAATGAAAATAAATATAAATTAAATAACAAAATGAACGAAAATAGCAGTATTATTTGCCTCAGTTTGATCTCGAATCTTCGACTCGATTAAATTTTCTTGCTTCTCTCTCCTCTCTCTCGCTCTCTCTCTTTTCTTTTCCTGCTGCTAGTTTCTGGCCGAGAGGAGAAGAGAGGGAGACAGAGACTAAAATGAAATGGGGAACGAGTGAGTGGGTTGGGAATAGGTGAGTGGGTTTCTTCTTATGCATTTAAATTAATTGATTTTCATTAATCCTAACCAAACCTTCCATAGCAGCGACATCTGCCCACCAAAATGCCACACTCACCGTTATTTAGCCAGCTCTTGCCTAACATGCACCGTCTTTATTATTTTATTATTATTATTTTATTTATGTATTTATTAAAAATTTAATAATTTCGATTTCGTATAACGTTCTCCAAATGCTGTCAGATTTATATAGGACGTAGCACTTAACGAGTGGAATGTTACAAAATTATCCGTTCATTTTGATGTCCGAAATAAATGAACCGAAATTTCAAAATAATTAGAAAGATAATTTTAATATTACTAAATTAGCAATTTTGGTAGTATTTTTCGGTCTCGTAAGAAAAAATCTCCAAAAATTCTAAATATTACAAAACTAATAATCGCGAAGACCGAATTTCATTTGGATTTGTAGATTTAAAGTTACGTTCACCGAAGGTCATTTCGGTATCCAAAATTGACTTCGGTAGACTTATTTGATATGACTGGTCTCAAGAGAGCAATACAGGTAGCTCAAATTTTGGAATATTACAACCAGCAAGCGAAGTCTCCCATATAAAAGAAAACTAATTAATGATATCTTTCAAACAAATACGCATAAAAAGCTAAAAAAAAATTCAAATCGTATCTTAGATTTGTTCTCTGACACCAATTGGATATTGAAATTTTCCATTTGTATAAGAAAACTCAAACTCAAATTCCAAATCCAAATTTCACTTGTTACGGTAAAATCAAAAAATTTAAAAATCTTCTAATTTTTTTAGGAACGTTAATGTAAAAAATTTAAGGGGTCAAGAAATCAAATTAATGATTTTGTAGGAGATGTGTTTCTATTAAATACAAAAAAAAATTATTTAAGCTTTTAGAGAGAAAATAGAGGAGGAAGACGATGAGTCGTAGTTCTAAATTTTAAGAAGTTTTAGTTTGGAATTTATAAGGGTAACTTAGTCTAAAAAAATAATGGCAAACTTGTAATTATTTATAAGTTTTAAAATCGTGCGTCAAGAGTAAAATGCCGGGTGCAAATAGAATTTCCCAATTAAATATAATAGTATCAAAAGTGGCAATTTACATACATGTCCAATGAAAACAATATGATTTAATTAAATGAACTTAGATAAAAATGGACGGATTTAAAAGTCAATTTTTGATCTGAAAATTTTAATTTTTTTAATTTAAAAAACTTGAATGTTACGGACCAAAGATTAATCTTTGGATCAGTACATTCTCACCCCTACTTTCACCCTACTGAGTTGTTGATAAGCTCAATCCTCTTGAAATTTTAAGGTCCATATAATCCACACTCTTTGTTCTATTTTGCGTGATAATTCCTCAATTTTTGACCTGAAAATTTAAATTTTTTTTATTTTAAAAACTTGAATGTTACGAATCAAATATTAATTTTTGGATCCGTACATTCTCAGTCCTGCCTTCACCCTACTGAGCTGTTGATAAGCCCAATCCTCTTGAAATTTTAAGGTCCACATAATCGACACTCTTTGCTCTATTTTGCGTAATAATTCCCCGGGAATATTAATCTCGCTGCCAACCACAAAATTTTTGAGTGGGCCTTGTTGGGTTTCTTCGAGGAGGGGCAAGATAGGATGGGCTGTTACTTTGGGCCAATCTTGTCTCAACTCATTTTCTCGAGTCCATGATAGAGACTTCTTCCCCGTATGATTGTTGCTCTGCAACCTTATGCGTACGGTCTCGCTGTAGGTTGTGGTGCTTAAGAGAGATGTACATTCAACTCAAGTTAATTAGAGACATGAGCACTTGGGGATTTGACTCACCAGCTAATTAGCTTTTAGATTACTTAATTAGTTGCAATTAGTTCCTAAAAACATGTTTAATTACATATAAAATTAAGTGAAAACAAGTATATCTTTTAGACTATTGTTTGTTCATACAAAACATGATAGAGTATACACCTGCAATATGTTTTAAATAGCAATAACGTTACGCTTTATTTCTATTAGGTGACATTGCATAATATAGGATGTTGAGAATATCATAAGGATTTGTAACAATTGTAGAATAATTAAAAAAAAAGAAAAAAAAAGAAATCACACAAACCAAAAAAATTTATGTTGTTCCGTAACAATTGCATAATAATAATAACGAATAAAAAATTACATAAACACAAAAATTTACATCGTTCGTCTAATAAATTAGGCTATGTTTACGATAACTAGAGGTTTTCTTCATTATTTGAGAATAAGGTTACAAGCACAGGAATTTTTTTTCATAACAGATAGAATCTATTTTAAGTTTCTAAAAGACTTCACAATAATTTTAACATTGATCTTCTTAAAATTATATTAGATTCACAATCATAATTTTAATTAGCCACTCCCAAACACGAAAATATGATTTCACATTTATTTATTTTAGTTTCAGCCATTAATATTGTTGCACTTTGTATTTTGTAATACTTAATTCATATCATTTGTAACTCTTCATTTTAGTTTAACTGAGAGATTAAAAAAAATTAAAAGCAAAAAAATAAAAAATAAAATAAAATCTAATAACTAGAGAGAAATTACAAGGTCTAACAACATATAGAAATTAAAATATACAATCTAATCAACAATTAAAGTTATATTTTATCAATTCCAACATTCATAACTTATATGACACAAGTTCAAAACAATTACAGCCACAGTAGGCATATTGTTATTATATAATTTAATATTAACTACAAGAAAAAAAAATATTTAAAAGCAAATAAAGTAATTTAATTATATAAGCAATATAGAATAAACCAGTTAAACATCAAAATGGAGGTTGACTACTAAAAAAATATCACAATCATTATTATTATTATTATTTTTTGCTAGTTAAACTCACACACACATTTTTGGCAACAATCAGAATTATCATTAATTAATGAAGCCCACAATCAGAATTTGGTATGGAAATTGAAATCCAAATTAATGGATTAGAAACTAATAGATAGAAATGATCATTTTTGTGGGAAGGTCTCGAAATTTATGTACTCCAAAAAACACCTGTAGCCATGTTAACTTATGTTAAATAATATAATCCAAAATAACCTATTATAACCAAAATGAACACTTGTTAAATTTGCAAACCACGGTTTGCAACTTAAAAGAAACTGCACAGATCAATTTTCTATTACAAATTGGGTTATGCAAAGGCCCATGAATAAGAATATACTTGTATAATTTTATCTAGGATATAATGACTTAAAAGGATTAACTTTGTTCGAGCCATGATTCTAAACATATTTAAACACTTGTTCATCTAATTATTTTTAATTTCTAGAATTAAATCCCAATACCCTTTTGCTTTAATTTGTTAATACATTACTTAATGAATGAATTAATTTTTTTTCCCCCTAAGCAAATAAATAATTCAGTCACATTTATGTACATATACAGGAGCTTTGTCAGCTCAATCACAATTGCAGTTTCCAAAGGAGCACGCCACTTCTCCTGGTGAGCCTACTAGATAGTTCTTTTCCAACTGATTAGTGGTGTGCTCACTAGATTGTTCCCAGACAACTAATCAGTTGGAAAGTGGGCTCACTAGGAAAAATGGTGTACTCCTTTGGAAACTCCCATCCCAACGCGACAGGTCTCATCTCAACTCATCAACTCCGGCAAATTGCAGAGTACGGTTTAGGTGAGATTCTTCAAATGTCCCGGCCGTTAATCCCATCAAAAGACGACCTCCCGCCAACTGATCACCTCCTCTCCCGGCACTATCTATTCTATATATATAAACGTTACGGCCAAACCAAACTGCTCACAAATCAAAAAGATCCGACGGCTGATCAGTGCAATCATGAGCAGGGGCGGCAGCTTTGGCGGCGGGCAGAGCTCTCTGAGCTATCTCTTTGAGTCCGATGAGCCTCGGGGCTTAGCTCCAAAGACAGTCAAGGCCACCAAACCTCCGTCCGAAGGTGAGTCGCCAAATGCCAAAGAAACAACAACTAAAGCTCCTGCTTCGAATTCAGCAGACAAAAACAACAAAATCTCCAACAAGAACTCAGGATGCATCATCACTGTAAGCATTCACAGTTATCTCATGACTAACTAACTTGTATATATATATATATATACTTGGTCATGTACGTTTGTAAACATATTCAATATGTTTTCAGGGTCGACCGACGACTAGGGTTCGGTCAGTTCCTGGCGGAGCCTCCTCGCTTGGCTATCTCTTTGGAGATGATCAGCCGTGAGAAGGATTGATTTCGTGAATATGAGGTTTCATATAAATAAACATCCTATATTTGTGGATTTCTTAAATTAGAGGAGGAAAAAAAAAAACATTTTGTATGTTTGTTTAATTACACAAATAAGCGATTGAGTATTGGATTGACGATTGGAAAAGATATTTCAAGAGATTGATGTATATATGAAGATTCTAGTTGCTATGTATGCTTGTATTTAGGGTTTTATGACTGCTAATAATAATATTGGTTGAGAAATTTCTTTACATACCTTTTTATTGATGCACACTAATGAGTGATTAATTTTTTTTATTGCTTATGATAATGATAGTCACTGAGCATAATTTTAAATTGGTACTGGACAAAAGTATTGAAACTGTAATGAACAATTTAATTAACACGTACTTACTGTGAGCTATTTCCCAAATAAATAAATAAATAAATAAGTTTCAAGTAGTCAAGGCCTCAAGGGGTGCATCTAGGAGTAGCAAATGGACCGTGCCCGGCCAGGCACGGGCGTACTGTACTGTGCCGGGCGCATATGGGACGTGCCGTGCCGTCAGCAGGGCACTCCTACCCGGGTAGGGCCGTGCCGGCTCGTTTTTATTAAAAAAAATTAATTAAAAAATTAATTTATTATTAAGTAAGTTTATGAGACTACTTAACTCCATTTAATTAGTTTTAACAAGAAGTAACGACAGTAAACAAATTTTATTATATTAAATCTCGTTACATTGATATAATTGCTCTATAAATCTCTTTAGAAATCATACAAAACCCGAAGAGAGGGGAGAGGACTCTGTCCGTCACGCTCAATTTGTTCTTAGTATTTTTTTCCAAGAGATTTATGAGTTAAAAATTTTAAAAAATTTTTAGAAAATACATGAAAATCCCAACAAATGTAGATATTACAATTTTAAAGAAAAAATAAAAATCTACTTTCAATCATTTTCTAGTGAAATCTCTACTATTATTTCATTGGTCAATCATTATTCCTTTTCTTCTACGTCTAACCAGTCCTTTAAGCAGACACACATCTCCAATGTGTCTAGCGCTATTAAGCTTTTTCACTTCGTGAGCACTCTACCACCTGCACTAAAAGCAGACTACAATGCTATAATAGATACCGGAGGAGTTAGTAGATTACGGACCATGTTGGAAAGCACGGGATATGTTTTTTCCTGCGATTTCCACCAGACCAAAATATCAAAAGTTTCATAATTTTCTGGAGATACGTCATCACATAGTTAGCCCATTCTAAATAATAATGTAGTTCATTAAAATATGTATTAGATTGTCTAGCTTTTTTTCGATGAAATACAGATGATATTATTGGATTACGGATTCCCTAACAGTTGGTTCTTTTGTAAATTGTGTTGACACACCATTTATATCTTCATATATTTATACATATATAATATCTAAACAAATTTTAATATCATTAACTAAATCTCTAACATTTTCTTCATAATGCATATTTTTATAAAATAAATCTATTAAAATTTCAAGTCCATCTAACTTACAACGTGAATCCACAACAATTGCAAAATATAATAAGTATGAGAAATGTTTAAAATATTTATTAAATTTAGTTTCCATAGGTTGAACAATGTGTTCTAGTATTTGGTGATTCTTACATTCAGTAAAAACCGAACTAATTTTGATTAGATAATATAGTGTAATATGTGTAGTTGGGTAATAAGTGCGTGATAGTACTCTAGTTGTAATTTTAAATTTGCTTAAAAACTTAGAAATGCAGTGCAAATAGTGCCATTTTTTAATATCTAAACTACACATTGGTAACTCCATTTCATTAAAAATATTTATTACATTTTTATATTAAATAGCCGTGTTTAACATTTTATTTATAGAATTCCATCTTGTTTTAATATCTATAGGTAAAATTTTAGGTGATATTTTCAAATTCGTACATATTTGCTTAATGATTGTCTTCTTAGCCCACTTTTTTTAATAAATAATATTGTATTTCTAAGTTTAATTATTGAATAATATACTATTCTGAATCCATCTTGTACGAATAAATTAATTATGTTATAACTACACCTAATGTGGAATAATTTTCCATCTAAAATTGGTTTTGTAATATTTTTCAGAATTTCTATTACGGCCGTATTTTCAGAAACATTATCAAAAGAAATGAAAAATATTTTTCTTTCTATTTTAAATGCTGAAAAACACTTAATAGGGATTGTGAAAAATTATGAGAATTATGAGAAAATTCAAATATCCTAAATCCAATTATTCTTTTTTTTATACAACAATCTTGATTTATATAGTGAGCCGTTACGCATAAATAATGAAAACTATTTAGAGTCTCCCAACAATCTGCGGTTATAGCAATTCTAAAAATTAAAGAAGTTAAAATAGCTATTAAAGTCTCTCTCTTATCTTTATATATTTTTAATATGTCGGATTTACATGTAGAACGTGAGACTTTTCTAAATTCATCAGTAAATATTTTTTTACAATATCTTTCAAATTTTCGGTTTTCCAAAAAAAAAAATATTGTTCGTCATGTATTATAAATGTTGCTAAATTTTCTCTTGTATTGATATGATTATAGTTTTGAGTTCCTTAACGATCCTCCGTAGGTACTTATTTGTATTTGATATAGTTCATTTGGTTGATGAGTTTTGTCTGGGTATCTTTTAAGCTGACCCATTCCGCTAGCTAAAGGAAATAAATAGATTTTTTGACAATATTTACACTTAACTTTTCTAACATTATTTTTCATTATTTTCTCAAAATGTTTCCATATGTCGGATCTTACAGTCCTAACGGGGGTGGTTGTTTAGGTTTCGTGTCTACTTGTTTCAGTTGGTTCTTCTTCGAATATAAAAAATGGTACTTGAGAAGATTGTTCTAAGGGTTGATAGAAATTTTGATATTCTTCACTAGTTAAAAAAGAAGAAAAAGAACCCGCGGTTTGAGAGCAAGAAGCGCCGAACGAGTATCAATCCATTTCAAAAAAATCTCGAAAAAATCGAATAAAAAAATCTCAAAAAACCAAATAAAAAACTTTAAATTATAAATACCTATTGAGCGGTGAACCACTTGAGAATAGAGAATTCTAATTAGAGAGAGGAAGCCGAAAAAGCAAACAAAAACCTACTTGAGAGATGAAACTTGCTTGAATCTTGACTGAGAGACTTGCTTGTTTGAGACTTCTTTATTACTTGACTGAAACTTGCTTGAAAGAGTTGAGAATTGAGAGGAGTTTTGAGAGGATAAATTTGTTTGTATAAGTTTTAAGATTAGAAATAGAGGAGATGGTGAAGTATTTATAGAGAAAGCAAGGTTTTGTTTTGCAAATAAAAATTGCAAAAAAACCCTCCAACGGCCATTTGACCGTTGGGTGAAAAATTTGCAAAAAAAATTTGCAAGAATCTCCCAACGGCTATAAAAAAAAAGCCGTTGGGGGGTTCTGTGCAAAAAAATTGCAAATAACCCCCAAACGGCTATCTTAACCAGTGTTTTTCAAAAAAAAAAAATATAACGGACCGAGCCGTGCCTAGCACGTGCCAGGCACAGCTTGGCCCGGGCGGGCCGCGTTGTGCCCAAGGCACGGGCGACCCCGGCTAGGGCCGCGCTATGCCCAAGGCACGGGCGACCCCAACTAGGGCCGTGCCGAGTGTGCCCAAAGGACCGCCCAGCCCATTTGCCAGCCTTAGGTGCATTAAACATCACTGCATAAACAACAACCCATTAACTTTACCTTAATAATCAACTATATGCAGTCTTAAAATACGAAATAAATAGCAAATTAAAATAAAGATCAGCGATACATGGAATAGATAAAATATAAAACTTAATCAAATGTCTAACTATATCGTGAGAAATGATAGTAATTAATAGTTTAGAACCAAATTTAAAAAAAATAAAATCAAATCAAATGCCTTTGGTTGTATTACTTATAATACTTAGATAAAATTTACTACTGTATAAAGATTAGAGACTGAAAGATTGTTATCTACTAAAAAAATGATATTAGAGAAAATTCAGAATTTATTTATATATATAAAAGATTCAGAATTGTATATAGGTATAAATACTGTAATAAGACTAACAACATTATATCTTATTACCTACTGTTATTAATTAAATCTAGAGGCAGAGTTAAAATATTCTTTAATTTGAATTGATTTTATTATCTACTAGAAAGTAACAGAATATATATATAGGTTAATTATCTAATAAAAATGAAAACAGAATTAGAATACTTTACTGATTGGAAGCGATAATCGATACTAGTGTTGGACACTATGAGCTCCTCGACGATGCGTACGAAGTGTCAAGTGTGCCACTAAAGCACCCTAAACGCCATTCGCTCGTGAGCATGCATAGCACCCCCGTGCTGTTCAAGATTTTTCCTCTTCTTACATAAGTAATGATATGGAACAAACAATACTGTTTAAACCCACATTCTTACAACACTTTTATTAATGTGGAACTATTTTTCCTTTGTTATCTTTGTTATGCACTCTAATTTGAAAGCCATTTTCCATTCACCTAATTCATTTTTTTTTTTTTTTTTTTTGAACTAGTGAATTGATTCAAAAATTGAATGTTCATACATACATGAATTCAACAATGCCAACACAACCCAGAACACAATCAAAGTTGAATCTTGTTGCTTTTCTTTTTCTTCTACTAGTTCTAGTAGTTGATATTGCTTTTTGGAAACTATACCCTCTACCGTATTTTTGCTTATTATGATGCATCTTTCATTTTCCGACATATCTTCATTTTCAATCTCTTTACGTTTACTTGTGTTATTTTTAATAGCAAATATTGCTATATGGAACTGTTTCTATTATGCTTGTTTGTTGATTTCAATTCATCTTTCATTATTTCGCCATCTTCACCATTTATCTCCAATATATTGATAGTTTTTAAACAAATATTTAATCTTAATATTAACAATTAAACAATATATTGATAGTTTTTAAACAAATATTTAATCTTAATATTAACAATTAAACAATATAATTTTAGGCGGAGCTTAGTTGAATTTTGAGTTGACTTTCATTCATCATAATGAAATTAATCGATTGTCTTCAAGGAACTTTATGTAGTAATAGTAGTAGTAGTAGTTTTTTATGATTATTTACTTTTAATCAAATCATAATTACTAGCTTTCATTTTATTAGGAACCCTAAATCGACTTATGAGTTGACTTTTCTCTTTAATGCTGGAAATCGAATCCTTATTATTATTTAAGTTGAACTTCAATTGAACATAGAGATAATTTTTTCTTGGGGTATTTACAGGTTTGTCCCTTAATTCTTTATAAATTATGATTTAGTTCATCAAATCTTCATATTTAGGATTTGGTCTCCCAAATTTTCTAAGTTACTACAATTTAGTTCCTCCGTTAGTTTTTCCGTCCAAATAAATGGTAGAATTTAATTTTTACTTTTTTAAATAATGAAATGACTTAAATACCCCTATGAAGAAAAAGAGGAGAAGCTAATAAACCCAATGAACCTAATGAAAAAAATGAATCTAATGAAAAAAAGGAGAAGAGAGGAGGAAGAATGAAAAAAAGGAAAAGAGAGGAGGAAGAGGGAAGAAGAAGAGAGGAGGAAAAGGGAAGAAGGAATTAAGGAGGGGTAAAATGAAAAAATCAGGTCAAAAAATAAACTGGGCTAACGGAAGTTGGGGAGGGGCACTAAATTGTAGTAATTTAGAGGATTTGAGAGACTAAATTATAATTTATAAAGATGTAAGGGACAAATCTGTAAATACCCCTAATAATAATAATAATAATAATAATTAATTTTTATTAGAAATTTTAATTTCTAAGGAAGTAAATAAATTGAGGGAAATAGCTCAAAATTATTTACTTCTGAGAGTATTAATAGGAAAAAATTTTACCCCATAATTTTTTTCCTCGACTCTATATCTTAAAAGATAATGGATAGTTTACTATTATGCGAGTTACCAATTAAAAACAATTTTCATTGTGAGAAATTTATTATATGAAAATGGGTTAGTTTAAACTTTTAAATCCATGCCAATATTTTTTTTACCGATGTTACTTTCGTTAAATCCATGCCAACATAATGGGAAATTCTATTTACGCACGAAGAAGTACTCTCCATATCCAGCTTACTCCCTACACCAATCTCTCATTTTGAAACATCATCGATTTACACTCTATGTCCAATTTTTTTCACAGAATTAACCCTCCCTCCCTCCCCCCCCCCTCTCTCTCTCCTAATTTTGTCCACGACTGAGCTCTAACTGCGTTCTGTCGATCCTCCCCCTCTCTCTCCGAATTTCTTTTGCGATTCAACCATGGCTCCGCCCCCATTCCGGCCACCCCACTTCCGTGATCATCCCTCTCTCCCTCTTCTGCATTCATCCACAACTATTCTAAACCCTAATTTTTTTTTGTCATAGTAAATTTGAAGAATTTAAATTTCTTCCAAATTTTTTTAGGAACGCGATTGTAAAATTTTTAGGGAGTTAGGAAATTAAATCGATGAGTTCGTATGAGATGTATTTGTTTTTATATTTAAATATCAAAAAAAGAAGTGTTTTTTTGTTTTGTTTTAGAAACAACAGAACAAGAAGACGATTAACATTTTTCTAATTTTTTTAAGAAATATTAGAGATTTGGGATTTAAAAGGATAATTTAGTAAAGAAAAAAAAGAATTAACAAACTTGTAATTATTTGTAATTTTAAAACCTATGCGTAAAGAGTAAATATCGGGGTGCAAATAGAATTTTCCCAACATAATTTCTAACTCGCATAAAAATTATTTCCATGTTTTATTTGAGTTTTGGGTTCATATCCATCCAAGTACTATAAAATTTTCAGTTCAATTTAGACATTATCTTAACCCGTTAAATAGTAAAGGAAAACAATTTTCTACCTTAAATTTCTTTTTAACATTATACATGTGGTTATCCTCCTAAAATTCTTTTACGTGTGAAAATACCGCTTGAATTTTAATATTGTGATCCAAATTAATTTTTTGTCTTTTCAATTTCGTTATGGCATTTATTTATATTGATAATTTTAGATCGAATATTTGAAAAGTTCGATTAAGAGAAAAAAAAAAAACGTAGATTTACAAATTATAGTCTTGTTAAAATATCATGATATTTAAATTTTTCCGAGTCAAAATTTTGTATTACACTATTTGGACTTCAAATTCTAACAAATTGGACTCTTTTATTATTATTATTATTATTTTAAATACTTAACCAAATAAACTCTCTAGTTTAAATATGGATTAATTATACGTGTAGCACTGATAGTTCCTTGAAAATTTTATTAACAAAGAGATTCCTTAAAAAACCTAGAAACTATCCTTACATTATTAGTTGTATAGCGCTAATATCCTCTTAAAAATTTTATGAACAAAAGGATCCCTGAAAAAAAAACCTCTTCAAAATTTTATGAACAAAAGGATCCCTGAAAAAAACCTGAATAAGGATATATTATTACTTGACCTCTAAAATGATATTTGAAAGGAGCAGAGTTGAACGCGTAAGAAATCACTTTTTATGAGCACCAAATCTGCGTTCATATGAGTTGACGTCAAAAAAGATATTTGAATCATTTTATTTAATAGTTTTACACTTGAAATTAATATATATTTTTCAATATATATTTCCTAATATAAAATAATAAATTTCATTACATCTTTCCTAAATCATATAAATATTTTCAAATATTTGTACGGGTTTCTCACTAGTATTATTACTAGACAATAAGTGATCTCCTATCGAATTTTCTATAATGCCTTATTCACTGCCTTGTCATAGAAATCAATTCTTATTTGTTAAGTGCCTACATACTGGGAAATTTTATTTAAGCACACTACTTTGCTCGCTATGTCCCATACTCTAAAGTTGAAAAAAATTAGAAGTTTGTCCTTACTTTTTGTAATCATGTTTTTTATTCTGATCGGAAATTAATCTCTAACTAATATTAAAATTGTTCAATAACTAATTCTTGAACGGTTTTTCAGGAGGCTAATCCCCGTGTCTGAATAGAATTTCGCTTGTATAGTTGTAAGAGGCATTTATATTCATTTATGACATAAGCAATACTCTTGTGTAATGCTAATTTTCAACTAATTATTGATTACTTTCAAAACCATACTCTTGTGTAATGCTAATTTTCAACTAATTATTGTTACTTTCAAGACCATTCAAGTCGCACAATATTTTTATTAGAATAATCTCATAACATATTAAGACGCTACCTATAAAATTGAGAATTAGCTACCCAATCTACTAATGACACCACTTATACAAAACTTTTGATTATCTTATATAAAAGTGTCTTCCCTTTCTATCCTGAAGATAATCAATGCACTAATTGTGCTGGCCAAATCTAATCACCCTTTTTATTGATTTGATGGATCCAGTCAAGTTCACGTTGAACCTCCCCTACTCGATTGATTAAGACTCTTTATTTAGTATATTTAATCAAATCTTAATTAAATCCAAGTTAACGTTTTCCACGTCAGACATCACAGTACTGGACTTCGCCGCCATTGGTTTACTTTGCAATTTGGGCTCCGTGCAGGTGGATGCCGACACGAGTCCGGTGCATTGCTCCTGCTTGAACACGTAGCGCGCAGAGAATTTGGATCCGCTGCTTTCTTTCGTCAAAAGTGCAAAGCTTCTTGGAATATTATATTTGTACCCAGAATCTGGAAGTAATGAATATTTGCTACCCTTATAAATGTTTTATAATTTCAAAATGTAAATATGATATTCCTGCTAAGTTTATATTGTTGGTAACAATAAAAAAAAAAATTATTATATATATGATTTCATTTCATATCTTTTCATGATGGAGGAGTAGATATATTTTTGGAGACAGGAAGGAGCTTGTTAGCTAGTCTCTCCTCCAATAAGCTTGATTGATATCTAGATTCAAGTTTTGTTAATTTTGAAAAAAATAGATAAATGTCGAGACAATTTGAATTGATGATAATAATAAGTCTCCAATTCCATGAAAAAATTGGATTTGAATACAATCAAAAGCACCAATCCCATGGGAAATTTATATTTAATTATAATGAAAAATGGGATGGTGTTACAAACATAGATTTGTAGATGATTTTTTTTTTTTTTTTGGATTCGCATACCCAACAAATAAACCTGTAGGGCCAAAATGCAGAATTTGCTAGATAGAACTAGAGTTAATAGATGCAGGTCAATTTTTTTTATGTTTTATAAAAAAATTTAAATTAAAAAATAAAATTTTAATTTTTAACTCTAAAATATAAGAGGGACTAAAAATTGATCATATTGTTGTCATAAAACTTGAGTTAGGGTACAAGAAACAACCACTTGCATAATTAGAGGCGTTGTCATAAAACTTGAGTTAGGGTACAAGAAATAACCACTTCCACAATTAGGGGCAAAACTGGTTTCTAGATTCTAGGATTTTTTTTTTTTCCTTTCCATTGTGAAAGTTGTATGCGCGTTGAGGACAGATGGCGAGATCGGGGGAAACGGGCGGGGTGGGTTCGGGTCCGAAACTGGGCGGCTCGGTGGAAAATACGTGTCGACGGGTGTTGGGTCGGAGCGGGGACAAGAAGGAAGCGTTGACGTGTGTCATTCTCCAACCCAGGAATCCGAAAAGTTCCACAGAGAGAGAGAGATAGATGCGTCCCCCTCGCCTTCGGCCCTCTTCTCGGGAGGGACGGGGCCCACGGTTTAGATTTTTCGGGTTGTCGACCTCCCCAACGAAGTTAGGGCGGAATGAATCTGGCCCTCCACTTGAGAAATAATTACGACGAGAGCCAAAGCCGACCGTTTTTTTTTTTTTATTTGACGGACTCCAGATTCTAAGGGTGAGCATCGGTCGGTTCGGTTCGGTTTTTTGAAAAAAATACCCAATCGACAACCGAACCGAACTTCTAAAGCCGAAACCGAACCGACCGAATTCAATTGAAAATCGAAAACCGAACCGAAATTTCGGTTCGGTTCGGTTTCGATCGGTTTTTCGGTTTTGTTAGTTTCGGCCCATAGGAGAATTTGAGTAAAAAAACAAAAAATTTGGCTTTCTATGAAATAAATTTTCAAATAAATATTGCAATAAATTAAAATTCATTTTCACAGGATCAAAATTCATTTTCACAAGATCAAATAGTTCTACATACGAACTACATAAAGAACTAGGACAAAGTTAATTTGTATGCATTATTGTGGATAAAAAAAATTATTTGTAAGAGAATCTATTTATAAAGAAATTATACAATCTGCAGCAAAATGAAAAAAAAAAATCCTTTAGCAAGAACAAAAAATGAGGCCGAGAGGGCATCTATAGCATCTATAACAAAAAATCCACCGCAGCCAAATTATACAATTATATTTTTTAAAAAACAAAAAATGACAAGAAAATCTTATAGCATTGCAATAATACCTCACCGATGAATCAAAGAAAGCTGATCTAACATCCCAATCAATATTAATGAGAAACAAGCAAGAAAGCAAATTCCTCAAAGGGCATCTATGAAAATTGAAATTTTACCAGGGGTTTGAGGTGAGGCCGAGAGGGTTTCGACGCCCAACAGAGGATTAGCGGCGAGTGGTCGATGGCAACCTGAGCGGCCATGTTCTGTGCCCCCTGGACGACTTGAAAATGCCGGGCGAGTGAAAGTTGATGCCGTTGACGATGACGGAGGCGCGAAAGCAGGGTAGTGGGCGGGGCCGTCGTGGCTGTCGTGGCTGACGGAGGCGGAGGATTTGGAGGCGGTGAGGAGCGACTGAGCGAGGCGATTGCGATTTGCGAATAACGAAGTCGAACGAAGGAAGGAAATCATGGAACGAGCCCTAGATATTAAGATTTGGGTATTGGGTTAATCGGTTAACGGGTCGGATGGGTAAAAGTTCGGTTTTTTCGGTCGGTTTCGGTTGGCGATTTCACCACCGAAATCCGACCCGAAGACCAAATAAAACTTCGGTTTTAAAACCGACCCGACCCGATAATCGAAATAACCGACCCGATCGGTTCGGGTCGGGTCGGTTCCGCGGTTTTTTTCTGTTTTTTCAGAAATTTGCTCAGCCCTACCAGATTCTCAGGAACTTCACGACTTCATTGAGAAGGACGATTTCGATGCACGTGGCATATCTTTTTTGCAGAGTGAGTGGCATATTAAAAAACTGCTACCTTGATCCATAAGATATTATGTAGTATCGCACCAAATTCAGGGAGTTTCTAGATGGCCACAACATTTTTGTTCTTGGTGAGCCCACTTTTCCTAGTGGGCACACTTTCTCTTTTGAAAAAAGAAAGTTTTTCCTGATGAGCACACTAATATTTTCAAAATACCCTCATCTCTTCCTCTTCTCCTCTTCTCCTGCTCTTTCTCCTTCTCCTTTCTCTTCTTCCGCCCCTTTCTCCCTCTTCTCCCTCACAATATCCTCCAACTCAAATGTTTTGCACATGTTAAGTTAATTATTAAACTCTCTCTCTTTCTCTCTCTCTTCTTAATTTTTACAGTTCTCAAGATCAAAATCAGATACCTGATGTAATCCAGTTCGTTGAAACATATTGTATTTGGGTTCACACCGTACCCATGTGAACTCTAATTTGGGGTGTTCTGTCAAGGAACAGGATGAATGATGATCTATCATAGAAGAAAGTCAAGTTTTAGAGTCGAATTCATAGGGATGTTATAAGAGGACTGAGGATGTTTGGTGCTTATGTACTGAGAATTGGATGGGACACTTACAGAGGTGGACCAGAAAGACAATCAGTTTGGAATTGCACCACAAGAGAGAAGGATGAAGGTGAAGAAAAGTGAAGGCTTTACCTTCATCTCCTTCAATTACAACGCCTGTAAGAAGAGATTGAAATGACTTGCATATATGTATTTGACATACATTTATATAGATGTGTATATCCATGCATTTGACACAGATGTCTGTATGCATTCGCGCATGTGCACATCTGTGCACACGCATTTGTACCACAAATGCACACATGCAAGCCCACCACAAACGCACACATGCACACCGCACGCATGCAGATCTGTACATATGCATCACTATCAATGCACACATGCATGCACCACAAATGCACACATCCACACACGTAGGTACTCGAACACATTTATACAAGGAGTCAAATTTACATTTATACAAGAAGTCAAATTTCTTCAACACGCTTTCTTCTACCCCCAACCTTCGGCCACCATCAAAAAGAAAAATCAATTTGTTTTCACTCTCCTGTATGTGTTAGACAATCAGAAATCTAGGCTTTCTTCCAACTGTTACTGTTCAGGTTTTTCTTCCAACTGCTACTGTTCAGACCGGATCCGGAGTGTTCAGGCCGGACTTTTCAGGTCGAATCCGGTGTCTTGATCCGGGTTGAACAGTGCAGATCAGAAAGCCTGATTCGGACTAGATAGCCCGGATCAAATCCGGACGGTAAGGGAATGAGGGAGCGGAGCGGGGCGGAGCGGGGGAGGGGGGGGAGCGTAGCGGAGGGCGGAGCGGAGCGGAGGCGATGGTGGCGTGGAACGGTGGCGGGGGCAAGTAACGACGGAGCGAGCGACGGAGGGCGGAGCAGGGGCGAGCGGAGGACGGAGCAGCAAGGGAGAGGCGAGAGGGAGAAGAAGGAAGAGGGTTTTTTGGTTTAAATTTTTTAATAGCAAAATTGTAATATAATGTAAGTTTTAAGTGGGCTCACTAGGAAAAATACTGTGCCCATCTAGAAACTCCCCAAATTCATCAACTCATTATATATATATATATATATATATATATATATATATATATATATATATATATATATATATAAAAAGAGAGAGCAAACAGAAAATTCAATGGCGTTTAAGTGATCCAATAAAATTATTATGCGTGGCGACACTCAAAAAGCGGTTAAGAGAGTTATTTTATTTATTATCTTGATGTCATATGTAATAATTTTATTGAGCACCAATGACAAAACTTTCTTCACCGCCTGTGAATTATATGAAATGGACCGGTGTAATTGCTGATCATCGGAAATTAAAAGGCCAGAACCCTGTAAACTTATTTTAACTCCTTCAAAAACAATCCAATGGAGAGAGCTCACCAATAATGACACATAAGAGGATTTCAATAGTGTTGACTACATTCTACAATCTCATAACTGTTCGAGTCAATGAAAGTGAGCCCCACATATCAAATTTTGATACTATATTTTAAAAAAAAAATTGGTGGTTTTTTGCTAGTCTCTATTTATCCAATATAGGTCTATAACTCCCGTTGCTTCTAAGAAATTATAATAAAAGTCAATGGTGTAATAATATCTAATGCATGCAACGCGTGAATAAGATGTAATAAATAAAGTGGAGAAAATATAATTTTAATAGGATGATAATCAAGATGAAAAATATAATAAGATATAATATTTTAATAAAATAATAATTAAAATAATGATTTTAATACAAACAATATATATAAGGGAACCACCATCAAATTGAGGCTCTCATAATAATTCACTTGAATATTCTAAACAACTCTTTTACTAAGCAAATTTTTAAAGAGAAGTAGCAATACTAGAGCTAAAAAGAGTTATAGACGTCATAAATTATAGAAGTAAAATAAAGGCGTTAGGACTTGAATACTAGCCAACAGCCCCAGCACCCGCTGCACCCCATTAACTAACAGTGGCATCACCAGTAAATAACAGAAACTCCAGCACCAATCGCAAAACCTGACGGGTTTAAAAAGAAGCAGGCTCGTACGTTGAACGTTCCCACAAAATTCTCCGTCCACTCGTTCCCTCCCCACCCCAACCCCCCTCTCTCTCTCTCTCTCTCATCTCTAAACACAGCAGCCCCTAATTCGATTCTGTCAAATTTTTCTCCAACTCTGATCGCATTTCAAGCATCCATGGCGGTTGGGATCTCCGGCGCTCTCACCAACCTCACAATCACCGCCTCCGTCTCCGTTTCCCACTCTCAGCGGGCCTCCCGGCCCCACCGCCTCTCCGGCCACGTGCTCCTGTTCTCTCCCCTTTCCAACCGCCGCTCTGTCTCTATTCCCTCGAGAACTCGACGGAGAAGGAGCACAGCGACGGTCTTCTTCGTCCTCGACGAGAGCGGTAAGTCCACCTCCGCCGGCGAAGAGATCGACGACGAAGGGGAAATGAAAAGGAAGGAAGAGCGGATGCGGATCTCGAAAGCACGTGCGGAGGAGCGGATGGAGAGGAAGCAATCGGAGCGGACGACTTACCTGATCGCCGCCGTGATGTCGAGCTTCGGCATAACCTCCATGGCCGTCGCCGCCGTCTACTACCGATTCGCTTGGCAAATGGAGGTCCAATTTTCTCTACCTTTTCTTTGTTCCCCCCAAATTTGGTAACTAATTTTCCACAAAATTGGATCTTTATTTTTCTAATTTTGATACAGGGAGGGGAGATTCCCTTGACGGAAATGTTCGGGACTTTCGCTCTGTCGGTCGGCGCCGCTGTAAGAATTTATCACCCGCTCTTTATTTAATTAACTGCGGGAGTATGTTATTGAGAGATTTGTTTTGGTGCACTAAAAAATAATATTTTTTAATTTTTTATATTATTTTAAATGGTTGAAAAAGCTCCACGAGTTCTTCCCTATGTCTCCTCCGCCTATTTCTTATCTAAATATTAATAGTTCCATGCTTTCGTTTTTTTATTTAATTTTTCACTGATATTAATTCTTCTCAAACGAAGTTTTATTTTTCTAGATGAGATTGTTGAGTATTGATTGGAATTTGGATTAAAATCCATAATTTAAAAGATTGTGTAAATCCTAATACGTCATTTTCTATTGATAAAAGATTTATCCTTTTTATAGAATAGCAACTGGGACTGATACATTAATATTAGAGAGCATTAATTTTGAACATTAATTGCAACACGTGCCATTGCACTCGGAAATTATTATTGGAACATGGAGATTGGAGGCACTCTCCCTCTTAAATTGAATTTTTTTTAATTATTTTATTTTAATTTTTGGAGACTAGGTTGGGATGGAGTTCTGGGCGAGATGGGCTCATCGGGCCTTATGGCACGCATCGCTTTGGCACATGCACGAGTCGCACCATCGGCCCAGAGAAGGTCTATTCGAACTTAACGACGTCTTCGCCATCGTTAACGCCGTTCCGGCTATCTCTCTCCTCTCCTACGGCTTCTTCAACCGCGGCCTCATCCCCGGCCTCTGCTTTGGCGCCGTAAGTTCCTTTCTTTGTGTTTTTTTTTTCCTTTATCAAAATTAAAGTGATATTTTGAGACACGTGTCGGGATGTGACAGGGCCTGGGAATTACGTTGTTTGGTATGGCTTACATGTTCGTCCACGATGGACTCGTCCATCGGCGGTTCCCGGTGGGCCCCATCGCCAACGTTCCTTACTTTCGGAGAGTTGCTGCTGCTCATCAGGTGATTTTTCATGTTTTGGTTTTTTCTTGCGATTTTTTTCCGTCCTTAAAAAAAATTCTAAAAATAATTTGGGTTCGTCGTGGTTTGTGGCAGATCCACCACTCGGAGAAGTTTGACGGGGTGCCATATGGGCTGTTCATGGGCCCGAAGGTTGGTATATATGGGCTGTCTCTGTCTTTTATGGCTTTTGTAGAAACAATAAAAGGACAATACAGTAAAGCGGAGGTTTTGTTTGTATTCAAAGATTTCTCACCCGCTCTTTGTTTTGTTATTTTTGGACTTTGTGGTGGGCAGGAATTGGAGGAGGTGGGAGGCTCAGAAGAGTTGGAGAAAGAGATCAAGAGGCGGATGAAGAGACAGTTCTAGATACTTCTTCCATTTTTTTTTTTAATTTTTTTTTATTTATTATTATTCTGTGTTTTGTTTGTTTATTTATGTGAATGAGCCAGAGTTACGAGGTAGAGATTTGAGTTTGTGCACCATATGCGTACGGAGTGGATTTAGGTTCTGTAATATGGACTATAGAAGTTAAGGAAATAAGAAAGAAAAGACACTGTAAATTTTTGGCCCCTCCTTTGAGTCTATTTCTAACAAAGTATGAAATTATTTATTCTATTTATAAATTATATGACACCAGCTGCCTGCCCACTAGCGTTCTTAGTGGCTGAACCTCCAATTTCAATCCCTCCCGTCGGCTCTCGCCCACTCGGGTCGTATTGCTCGCATTTCTACAGCAACATCTTAGCGGGTTCTTCCGTGAGAGTGGTGAGGAAAGTTGGTCTTAAGGCATTGGATAGGATGCTCAGATCTCCGATGAAACCATATTTCTCAGTACTGCATGCATGTAGCTATGAGAATAGATGGGTCTAAATGCCAGCTTTTGGTTCGCCATGTTCAATATTTGAATTAAAAATAATAATAATTTTATTTTTTAATTGGCCAAAGGCTGGTGCTTAGGTCCATTTATTTTCATTCGTATATATAGGTACGTACCCAGACCAGAGGAAGGCACGGTTTCAAATAGGTTTTCGGAGTGGAATGTACGCCCGAAATTAGAGCTTTCTTTTCCATTTCAATTTAAAAATTGATTACAGCAACAAAAAAAAAGGTAAGAAAATACAACTTTTTATATTTCGGATTACAATAGAAGAAAGGATGATCCTTTTCTATGTTTGTTGTGGGCTTTCGTTGGCAGCAAGGAAAGATGGATTTTATCTTCCATGGATGATCCGAATGCTCGTTGGGACATGGACGAGAGGGAGATGATGGTAAAAAAGGAATTAAATAAAAGAAGTGCAATTTTGTTTAAAAGTGGTGACATTATTGTAACTATTGACTAATATTGGTAATGGTTCAAGGGGCTAAGTTTCAAACTTCAGGAGTAATACATTATACATCTTCCATATATTTCAGGGGGTCTGATTATAATTAATATTTTTTTGCGAGATGATTAGATTTGAATCTAGAGATGAAAATGTATGGATTTCAGGGATAATTCTTGATCTTTCCTATTTGAATTAAAAAAAAAATTATTTTTTATTTAAAATTTTAAATGCAGCGGACTAAATATTAACTCTTGGATCCACCTACATTCTCATTCCCACATGAATTAGAATATTTTTTGTCTCGTAAAGAATCCCATTTCTAATTCGTTTGGTTCACTATGACTAATGAGTGAGATAACCCATCCTCGACAATGCTAGATCGCGTTTTTTTTTTTACCACCCTACCGAATGGGACAAAACTCGTCCTATGTCCATAAATAGCAAAATTCCTGTCCTGTACCATCTCGGATCACACTCTGCTGCTCTATAATGCTAGACATCCATAACACATGAAGAGGCCCTTCTCAGCTTTGAAAAAAAATTGTATCTTCAAACCGTGCAGATTTTAAGCTTTGCCTACATCAATTATGTAGCACATTTTCCTCTGATTCGCCTGAGATGGGTGCGGATATGGTGAGCAAGCTACGATCTCTCAGATCATTTCTTTAAAAAGGACCATATTCTCATTTTAGTCATATCACTGTTTAGAAAAAGACGCTCGGTTTAGGTCTATGAGTCGAGTTTCTAAAGGAGAACACCATTTTTTTTTGTGAGATCACCTATCAGTGTATTTTTGGTCCGAGCTTACTAGGAAAAATGGTGTGCTCATTTGGAAACTCCCACCACACACATATAAGTTAAAGGGAACCAATAAGGAAGGACAACTTAGAGGAGTTATTCTTCACCATGAGTTTGGGGGAGTATAACTTTTGAAAGTTATTTTCTACTGAGTTGGCTCATTCATATTAGCTTCCTTATGATAATGTATATTGCACAATCGAAACTCAAATTCAAGAAATGAATTTCTTTCTTGCCCTGCTCATCTGGTTCAACGTGACGTCATTTACAAATAAGAAGAGATCATGTGGATACAAAGATCTCGAGTCAGTGTCCATCGGTTCGAAGGGGGAGACTCAAATTTGGGCACTACTTCCACCTTTGGCATGCAAAAACCAATTTCCTATTGATGCAGGCTGGCAACTTTTATACCCATTCTCAATGGATATCTTGAAGTTGAACATATCCATTCTCCCACCCTCAGCAGTGTTTTATCTTGGATCAGACAAGGCTCCTGGACCCGAAGGCTTGAATATATTTCCTTCCAAAAGGTTTTAGATCTTTTAAAAGAAATTTGGGATTTTTACATATCTGTTCCTTACATATTTAAAAATTAGATTTAGTCTCCCAAATCTTCATATTTATAATTTAGTCCTCCAAATTCTTTAAGTTACCACAATTTAGTCCCCAACTATATTTTTGCTCGAATTTTCTGTTATACCTCTGAGTTACTTAACTTTAGTCCTTTTTTTCCCTCTTCCTCTTTTTTATTGGGTTTTGCTCTCCATTCTTCTCCTCTCTCTCTTTCTTTTTATTATTGGTTTCCTCTGAGTTATTTCATTTTAGAAATTAACTATGAGAGAAGAGAGAGAAGAGAAAAATGAAAAGAAGAATCCAATAAGAAGGGAAAGAAAAGGAGGAAGAGAAAATGAAGGACTAAATTGAAATAACTCAGGGGTATAAGGAGATTTCGGACAAAAAATATGACTCAGAGACTAAATTGTGGTAAACTAAAGGATTGGGGGGACTAAATTATATATATGAAGATTTGGAAAACTAAATTCTAATTTTTAAATATTTAAGGAACAGATATGTAAAAACCCCAAGAAAAAAAAAATATATCCTTGACATCTTTGACATTTTCTTTAATCGATATGGAAATACTTCATCCCCAAAGAAAGGACGGAGCCTCAGAGGCTCAGAGCCTAACGACATCCCCAAGTAAGCACTCTCAAACGTATCTACAAAGTTATTTTCAAGGTTCTGGTCACTCACAGAATCTGCCTTAATTCCTTAAAAAAAAAAAAGTGCTCCATTCTGGATTGGCATGATAATGGCATATAGGAATTCAAGTGATCAGCTTGTAAAAATCACCAATGAGATGTTATTGTCATTAAATTAGAGTTCCAAATCAAATTGTGTGCCTGGGTCTCAGTGTGTCCGACCTCAGGAACATCTTCTGTCTTTGTTATAGTAGTCCTCGGGTGCACGCCTTCGACAGGGTGACCCACTCTCTCTCCGCGTACATGTTCATTCAAATCTCGTTTAAGATATTGCACCGAGCGTTTGCCAATGGATCTGTACATAGTGCTGGCACCTTTCCGCCCCGTATCCCCTCCACTTATCTCCAGTATGCTAATGACACGCTAATATTGGCACCCACCGACCTGAATCACTTGTAAACCTGAACATTATACTAGCTCGAAATGCTATCAGGGCTCTGTATCATCTTACATAAATCATCGATCACCGATGATGATGTCACTAATGCCTCCAACATTCTAAACTATTGGCACCTTCCCATTTATCTACCTGGGCATCCTCTCAAGCCAATATCAAAGCTAAATCGGGCATGTGTCTTGTTCTAATGAATGTAGTCCTTTCCTCTATCTCGCTATACTATGCGTGTTAGAATTCATGCTTTGAATCCGTTAATTTTTTGGAGCTAAAAAAATAAAGAGAATGTATTTATCAATTACATTATATTAAGTTGTTCAAATTCATGAATAGAGTAAATGTAAATTGGATTAAAAAACAAAACAGGAACATGCAAGAATGGCCGAACTGGTGCTACTATTTGAACGAGTATAACTGTTCGAATGAGTATGGCTGTTAGAAGGGTGTAACTATTAGAACGGATGCTAATGGTTAAATTGTGTAACAATTCAAATATAAGCGGGTATAACTATTTGAAATATTACAATAGTTCATATACTATTTAGCCAATAGATATATGTTTTAAATTTAAACATGAAGTATGACCACTTGAACAGTTGTAATTGTTTATGCTCTATTTGAATTTCAAACATGCGATTCATATCATTTTACCACAAAGAGTTGCGTCCCTTAAAGAGTCTATAAATAGGTCATAGTTTTGTATTTCATAGGAAAAAAAAAAAAAAAGAAAAGAAAAGAAGAAGAAATATGTTTTCCTATAATAGAATCTCATTACGCATTCATTCCATGCAACAGAGAGTATAGTTTTATTTTGATTCGTTGAGGCAATTGGATTGCTGCTTCTTTCCAATTGTAGTGCGATCGTTATATTCTGGGAGACTGACGTCTATTGAGTTCTAGAAATCTATGTAGTGGATGACAAATTAGTCTTAAGGACATAGTGTTCAATACTAAACTCGATCTTCTGTTCTAACGGTTTCCAATAACGTCTTTCTAACTTTTTTTTACATAATTTATTTATTTATTCGCTTTCTTGTAAGTCTACTGTCTGTTTAATTTTGTTTTACATGTTTGGATTTCCAATGTCTAGTTTTTGTTTAGTTCAAACCAATATAACAATATTTATTCACAATATAACCAACAATATGTCCTATTTTGTTCTCCTCCAATGGGTTGTCGACGACATCAATAGTATTCGAAGAGCTTTATTTTGAAAGTTCACTAGACGGTTATTCTGGTAATGCTTGTCTAGTCAACTAGGACTACGTTTGCCGCCTAAAATTGCAGGTGTGACTGCTTAGTATTTCTATAAGTGGGAAAGTTCGTGTGATGCTTCGAAATACTTCGAAATATTTAGAGGTGTTTATTTTTGGAAAAATTGAGTAAAATATCCCACTTCTCTTATCTTACGTGGCTTTCAATATTTTTTTTTAAAAATCCTAAAATTTAGTAAAATAAAAAACCTCAATAAAATTTTCTCCTATTTTCTAATTATTTATTTTTAAAAGTTGTTTTTTTTCCCTTTTCCTTTTCCTTTTCCTTTTGCTTAGTATATAGAAAGAAAGATAAGATGCTATTCAAATGATGTTGGAGGCTCATTCAGTAAGCTAATGTCGTGTGATCTGCTCTTTTCCCATTTGAATGTCATTTCCCACGCGCCGGGACTTATTTTTTAACCCGCCACCAGATCGTTCCCCAATTTGAAAAGGCACACGAAAGACATCCAATCATCATAGGCTCGGAATCAAATTCAGGTGTGGAAATGGTGGGCCGATTCTTTTTTGGATAGAAAACTGGATTGGTGATCAACTTCTTGCAACTGCATTTTCTTCTCTCTTCGACTTGAGAGTTGTTACATGCGCCCCAGCTTTTCCTCAGTCAACCCCATAATTTAATTACAAATTTGTCATAATTTTTTTTAACAAAAAACACTATTAATCCTTTCTTCTCAACAAAAAATTCCTATTCTGTCGTCACTGCTATTGCTACCGCCGGCTGTGGCCGCCACTACAGCAGTGCGACAGTGAGCAGCTGCGGCGGCCGCCGTTATTGTCGCTGCCCCGTTGCTGCTGCCATCTCTACTGGTGGCGTTGTTGAGGAACAGAAAAAGAGAAATAATTCAGAAAAAAATATGGGACTTACTGCGAAAAACTAGTTAAATTTTAAATTTTCCTGGGCTCACTAGGAAAAGTATGGGGCGCATCTAGCGACTCTCTTTCGCCTTTGAACATGACAGATCAAACTACCATCATCTCACAAGGATCTCATGACTCCAAAAAACCCGTCTCAGTGTTGCCCCGCCGGAGAAAGTTCGGCCACTGGCCTACTCTGCCTCGTTTTGTTTTGCCGATGTGCCCACCGTATTCATATATATATTTATTTATTTGTTTATTTATTTCTTCTTTTTTTTTTTAAAATTTTACCGTCTCCTCGAATGATAATTACGGGGAATTTACTCGGTTTTTATAGTGATTAACAGCAAAAAACGTATCTGATTCTTTAGACGGGATAAGAACTGTATCAGTGGCGGTATGGGAAGCCATATGCATGCTGCCTCTCTTTCCTTTTCTCTTTCTTTCTTTATCTTATTTTTCTTTAAATAGAGTTTTGCTTAGTAGAAATGTATCCCTAAGATTTTTACGAGCTAAAACTATTCGACTTTTGATTGTATGGAAAATAATTGCTCCCAGGCCCGGTCCTAACGTTTTAGAGGCCTGGGGCGAAATGAGAAAGGGATCCTAACAAGTTTTATTAAAATTTTAAATAAATATTTTCATTATCAAAATTAAAATTTAGTACATAGTTTTGCCATTACAAAAACTAATCATAATTCATAAAAAGCAATTCTTTCGAGCATTCTTAGATGCAAAATCCTTAATAATAGTATCAAGATCAATACTGTTCAACATTTCCTTCTCAATACATAAAATCGCCAAACCATTAAACCTTTCTTGTGATATTGATGACTTCAAATAGGTTTTCAGCAATTTCAATTTTGAAAAACTTCTTTCTGCTGATGCAACAGTCACAGATACTGTCAATAAGATTCAATAAGTAATAGAAACATTAGGATAGCAATCTGCAATTTTGACATACTCAAGAATTTCAACTGGTGATATTGACATATTTGGTAGAGTTATCTTCAACACTTTTAGTTCAGAAAAAAAATCATCTAAATCCACATCCGACACATGTTGGTCATATGCTCAATACTATTCTCATGTTCTTTGAGCTTTTCACCAAGATGCCTCCAATTTCTAAATCCATTAGTTGCTAATGCAGTTTTATTATTATTAGATTTAAACAACTTACAACAAAAATAATATACTTTATCCACATGTTTAGAATAAACCAACCCTTTTTTAACCAAAATGTCTCTTGATTTATTATCAAAATTATCCCAATTTCTAGGATCATAAATATCACAAGAATGGGTTGGTTGTTCATCAACTATTACATTTTCAATAATAGATTCATTTGGTACATCATTATACTTACTCAAATTATCAATATCATCATTATTTTGATTTTGTTCATTTACATTTTCATTTGAATTTTTAACATTATCATCACTTAATCCATCCAAATTTTCATTAGAGGAACTTGCTATTTAACAAATTTATCCATAGCTCCCCTTTGTGATTGTATTAACTGCTCTATTTATTTTTTTTTTCTTTTTCACTCCCAGACAAATATTTTTGAGAAAACATTTTTTTGAGAAAAAATATAATAAAATTATATAAGAAAAAAGAACAAAAACACCTTGAAAAGAATCAAGCAGCAGAATGTCAGAACAACTGGGAGCCAACACATTCGACAACCTAATAACAAGAAATATTTATAGAGATAAAGAGAGGCAGAGAGGAGGAGATATTGGTTTAGTGTGGATTTTGTTTTGGAATGGAGTGTTAAAAACAAGCCGTTTGAAATAAATTAAAATTAAAAAGAAAACTAGCCGTTGCACCTTGGGCGGCTGGGCCCCCTTTAGATTAGGAGCCCTGGGCAGGTGCAAAGCCCGCACCTGCCCAGTGCCGGCACTGATTGCTCCATGAGATATAATAAGACGGTCATCACTCTGCACATCGAGAGACTTAGTTTTTTTTTTTTTTTTGGTTAATTACACTCAGAATTCCTGGAAGTGTATAACTTATCACCCCTAAAGTTTTAAATTCTCACTTAGAACCCCGGTCCGCGAAAAAAATATCTTCGTCTGAGTTTTTCTATCAGTTTTTTTCTACTGTTCAGGAGTTTAAGTGAGAGTTTTAAACTTTAGAAGTGATGAGTTATACACCTCTTATATTACAGGTGGTCTGAATATAATTAACCCTTTTTTTTAATAAAGTCGCATGGTGCAAGTATTTGTTTTTTCTTTTTTTTTCTTCTATAATTGTTGAGAGAAACGGCTAGCACAATGATCAATTGCAAAAATTTTGTTTGGAATACTTTCACTAGATTTGTATGCCCGCATTATCTAACTTTGTGACCAATTATGAAGTAAATTCTTGTTCATCTTAATTAGCCACTCATTTTGCAAAAATGGATGCTATTTCCAAATTTTTTCGCTCCTTCAGTATATAACGAGATTGGATAATGAGGTGGTCTATAGTGACGTGATTGAATGTATTGTTTAGTAGCAAGTGTTTGAAATATTTCTATAAAAAATATAAACTCCAAATGATACATAGTTATGTAACTATCATCACTAAAAAAAGGATGAGTTGGTTATAAGAAAAACACTTCTAATAATATCTATCTTCTCCCATTTTTCAAAAAAAAATATATTCAAAAACTCCTCCCCTCATTTCCATTACTGCAACACTCTTCTCTTCGTATCTTCTCTTTGTTCTCCTCTTATTTCTCAAAGTAAAATTTTCCGCAGTCCAGACTTCATGTTATCTAATTTTAATCTTTATTTTTTGTTGTTTTTTATTTGAGACTTTGTGTAACGCCTCCGTTTTTCAGCTGCTTCCCAAAATGGAGGACGCTACTTATTATTTGCACTAGACAACCCAACAGTCACAGGATTTTGGAATAACCGTAACTACTGTCATAATCAGATGAGTAAATAACATATCTGAAACTGAAATGATTTCATTTATACAAAAATTTCATTACATAAAATGGCACACTGTTTTAAATATGAATAAAAAGAGTCAAAGCGTGAAGTAGTGCCCAGACAAAAGGAAATATAAAAAAATTATACAAAGTTCTCCAGGATGGTACTTCGCTTGCCTATTGTCACTCGATCTGTCCAATGAAGTACGGGTCTTCAACTGGGTCTGGATTCCTTTCTTCACGTTCTAAATCTGGGTTCAAAACCCAGGGGATTAAATCTACCAAATAACACATTTAAAAAGAAAAATTGTGTACTATCATAGTACAAAAATATAAGTGTGCATGAGCATGTTTATATCAGTGTTGTTCATGTACATATAAATTAAACATGAAAGCAAGTATAAATAAATGCATAAATAAATAAACATGACAATAACTAAATAAACATGATAATAACTGCTCTATCTATTTAATCATATATTCTATTGGTCTGAGACATCGTCCAATTTAATTGTAGAAACTGTATTAATGGATAAAATAACGCTAATCTCCATTGTCGTATAAGTACCCGTGCATACTCAGGATCTGGCCACAATATTAATGGCTCGGAATCATGACATGTTTCTAGTCACTACAATCAATTTTCGTACTGTATTACGGTAATGGACATACCACTCTGGGTAACAATTATCAATTGGTGATCCAGTAATCACCCAGGCCTCTGCAATAAAAGAATCCCGGCCCTAACAATACAATAAATCCTTATACGGTAAGTCTCTTATCCATTATATAGTTTCTCTTATCCCCGTGTTCATAATACATTATGCACATGAAAATTTTATTTTACATTTATTTGTTTACTTTTCCTTTTCCTTCTTTAATTGTTTTTCAATTCATAATAACATACTTACATTTCCATGACTGTACATGACATGTAGCATTATAATACATGATCTGTAATATTAAAATACATGACTTGTAGAATCAAAGCACATGACATGCAGCATGATAGATGTTAGTGCACAATTGTATCACAATGCATATCATCAAAATTATCACAATAATCTGGTTCAATTCTCAATACCAATCAATAACCCAATTTCGGAACTAAGTGCATCATATAATAATACGACATTAATTTAAACCCAAACTCATGCATTTATTACATTTCCAAGCTCAATCATATATATTAATATACATTTCTCTTTGATTAATTTCCAATTAAAATCCAAGCCCAACTCATCAGTTTTTTTTAATTTTATTACAATTATTATTTTTATTTTATTTCCAATGTATCAATTATTTTCAATTAATCCTAACCAAGTCCAAATCCAATTTCTCAAGTCTAAGCCTACTAAATTTCCATTTAATCATATCTTTATTTTTATTTTTATTTTTATTTTTCTTTTCTGTTCAGCCTAGGTCCAGGCCCACTGTCATTTTTTATTTTTTTTACTTACTGGACTGGGCTGGCTGGCCCAGTCTGTTATCATTATTATTTTGTTCTGGCCCAAATTAAATCCAAACCCACTATTTTTTTTCTGAGCTGGGCCAGGTCCAGTTTCCCTATTTGTTTCTTTTTTTTCTTTTTTTTTTTTTCCTTTCTCTCCTCTCGGCCCAACCCATCTCTCTCTCTCTCTTTTTTTTTTTTTTTTCTCTATCTCTTTCTTTTTTGTGCTCCTTCTTCCTCTTCTTCTTTTTCTTCTTTTCTCTTCTTTTCCTTTTTCTTTTATTTTTATTTTCCTACCTATTTACAAAATTTATTGTAATGAATACAATTATAAATGTGAGTATTCTCATACCTAAAATAATTTTTCTATTTCAAATCGAAACTTAACTTTAACAAAATGACCAATATTTAATTACTTCTAAACAATACAATCAAAAAGAAAAATTATATAATTAAAAAAAAAATAATCAATAGAAGAAAGAAAGTGTGTTACTTATATCGGATTTCCTTTAATTTCCTTCGATTTGTCGAATCCCGTTTCTTCCCTTTCTCCTTCTCCTTCTTCTTCTCTTTTTATTTTTTTTTTTTTTTCGGCTCTTTTAGTGCTGGCAGAGAGAGTAAGAAAGGGAATAGAAAGTGAGGGAGAGAGTGAGGCAGAGAGTGATAAGAGAGAGGGTGTGGGCTTTTTAGTTTTACATATTATTAATGTTTATCTTCTTAAATTTTTTTTACATGGTGACACTTAATCTTTATCCTATGCCACCCTTATTCTCTACTCGACAGCACACCACCGACTCCCTCTCCTCTTGACAGCAAACAATGACCTGGGGAGGAGATTGGGTTAAAAAAATTTATTTATTTAATAATTTAATAATTTCGGTACCGTGTAATGTTCTCCGAATCCTACCAAATTAATGTTGGTTATAGAGCTCAACGAGAGGTACATTACAAAATTATCCGTTTGTTGTTTCGATGTCCGGAATAAATAAACCAAAATTCTGAAATAATTAGAAGGATGATTTTAATATTATTAAATTAACAATTTTGGGAGTATTTTTCGGTCTCGTAAGAAAAATCTCCTAAAAACCTAAATATTACAAAACTAATAATCGCGAAGACCGAATGTAATTTGGGTTTGTGAATTTAAAGTTACGTTCATTGAAACTTATTTAAGTGTCCAAAATTGACTTCGATGAATTTATTCAGTACGACCGGTCTCAAGAGAGTAAACAGGTAGCTCAAATTTTGTGATATTATATTATACCCACCTAACAAAACAATTTCGTCCTTGAAATTTCAAATTAAAATACGTGCTCATATTCACGGATATCTACTCATATATAAAAATAAATTCAATTGACATGATTATGAGAAAAGGTATGGGTATTTTGTCCTGATATCCCTTTCAAGCTCCCAAATTGAATCTCTTTGTGATTGTGTATCCCAGGAAATAAAGACTAACGGTATCACTTTATTCTTAAGGACTTTCTCCCATTGGCCGATAATTGCTGCGGGCTGCTTCTCATACTTTAGGTCTGATTTCAAATCTATCTCTGACAGATCTACTACTTTGTACTCTTCACCCAAGTATTTCCTCAGTTGTGATACGTGGAATACATCATGAACAGTTTTCGTCTCTGGTGGTAATGATAATCGGTAGGTAAGACTTCCAATACTTTTCACGATCTCAAATGGCCCGATATATTTTGGACTGATCTTTCCTTTCTTACCAAATCTAATCATGCCCTTTATCAGGGATATCTTAACAAATACTTTATCTCCTACTTCAAGCTCCAATGGTTTTCTATGTTGATTTGCCCATTTTTTTGTCTGTCTTTTACCGCCTTCATGTGTTCTCTCGTAACCTTCACTTGCTCTGTTGCTTGAGTAATCAACTCTGGCCCCAAAATACTTCGTTATCATCTGCATTTTCGCCCATACAAAGTTTCAAATGGTGTCATTTTGATACTCTCCTGATAACAATTATTATAAGAAAATTTCACCATATACAAATAGTCTTCCCAAGATCCACCAAAATCCAACACGCATGTCCTAAACATATCCTCAAGTACTTGGATAGTCCATTCTGATTGACCGTCAGTTTGTGGATGATAAACTGAGAATAGATCTAAATGTGTCCCCAGACTATCCATTAATTTCTCCCAATAGTGTGATCTGAATCTTGTATCTCGATCTGATACAATTCTAACTTGAACTCCATGCAATCTCACTATTTCTTGCATAAATCTTCTGGCTAATATTTATGTTAACTGACCAATTCTAAATGGAATGAAATGAGCTAATTTAGTCCGTCGGTATATAATTACCCAAATTGCATTATTACCCTCGGTGCCCCTAGGTAAGTCTGTAACAAAGTCCATCGATATTTGTTCCCACTTCCACTCCGGTATTGCTAATAGTTGGAGCAATCTAGCTGTCTTTTGATACTCAGCCTTCACTTACTAGTAAGTAGAATATCTAAATACATATCTGGCAATCTCTTTTTTCATACCTGGCCACCAGAAATACTTTTTCATATCCTTCTATATCTTATTGCTTCCGGGATGAATAGAATATATTGATCTATGAGTTTGGTGTAAAACTCTATCTCTTACTTCCCCCCTTAGACACTCATAATCTTTCCTTGAACCTAATGGCATTGTCTGAGTGCATTTTCATTTCTGGTCTCTTGCCTGCTTCTATTTTATTCTTTAATCTCTGAAAATTTTCATCTCCAACCTAAACTTGTTTAATCTGCTTTGTCAATGGTGACCGTAGCTGTATCTCCATAAATTGTGCTGTCCCTCTTGGTAAAATTACTTCCAATTCTATCCTTTGCATCTCCATTAAAAGTTCTTTTTGCTGAGTTAATCTCTCCACTGCAGGCCTTCTACTCAGTGCATCTAGCACTATATTAATCCTTCCTGGGTGATACTTAATTTCTAAATCATAATCTGCTACCAACTCCAACCATCGCCTCTGTCTCATATTCAGTTCTTTCTGAGTGAAAATATACTTCAAACTTTTATGATCAGTGTATACTTCTACCCTCTGTCCTAGTAAATAATGTTTCCAAATCTTCAAAGTATGAATCACTGCTGCTAGGTCCAAGTCATGAGTTGGATAGTTTCTCTCATGGGGTCTCAACTGCCTTGATGCTAACTCAATTACTCTCCCATTTTGTGTCAACACACACCCCAATCCTTATTTTGAAGCATCACTATAGACCTTCATTCCGCCAAAATTATCTGTAATTGCCAACACTGGTGCTGTTGTCAGTCCCTGTTTTAATTCATCAAATGCCTTATTATATTCCTCTGTCCAGACATATTCCACTCATTTCCTATTCAATTTAGTTACTCATTTCCTATTCAATTTAGTTAGAGGAGATGCGGTTTTTGAAAAGTCTTATACAAACTGCCTATAATATCCAGCCAACCCCAGAAAACTCTGAATCTCCGACACTGATTTCGCTACATGACAATCCATTAGAGC
Source organism: Dracaena cambodiana (assembly GCA_036321105.1). Taxonomy (NCBI): domain Eukaryota; kingdom Viridiplantae; phylum Streptophyta; class Magnoliopsida; order Asparagales; family Asparagaceae; genus Dracaena; species Dracaena cambodiana. Next base: position 11,520,671 of record JAYEPQ010000004.1, on the reverse strand, counting down.
TTCTATCTTGTTAGAATCAGCTGATACACCATCTCCTGAAACTATGTGACTCAAGAAAGCAACCTTATCTAGCTAAAATTCACATTTGCTCAGTTTTCCATATAATATTTGTTCTTTAAGAGTTTGCAAAACAATTCTCAAATGCTCAACATACTCTTCTTTATTCTTGGAGTTGATTAATATATTATCAATAAACACTACCACAAAGTTATCTAGGTACTGAGCAAAAACATAGTTTATCAGATTTATAAACACTGCTGGGGCATTAGTCACACCAAATGCCATCACCAAATATTCAAAATGATCATGTCTGGTTCTAAATGCAGTTTTTGGAATATCTTTTATTCAGACCCTTACCTGATGTAATCCAGAACGAAAATCTATTCTCGAGAATACCCTTGCTCCTCCCAATTGATCAAACAGATAAGTTATTCTTGGTAATGGATATTTGTTTTTGATTGTTACTGCATTCAAACATCTATAGTCCACACAGAGTCTTTGACTCCTATCCTTCTTTATTGCTAATAATACTAGTGCTCTCAAAGGTGAAACACTGAGCCTCACAAAACCCAACTTCAGTAGCTCATCTACTTGTCTCTTAACTTTTTCTAGTTCTGCAACTCTTATTCGATAAGGTGGCCTACAAACTGGTTCAGCTCTAGGGATAATATCAATAGTAAATTCTACTGTCTTCACTGGTGGTAGTCCAGGTATCTCTTCAGAAAATATATCTAGGAATTCTGATACTACTGGGATCATTCTTTCTCCTACTTTCATAACCTCCAAAACTCTTTCTTTTGGGACACATTAGATTTAGCTGGTTCTAGAGATTGATTTTCACCAATAAATTCAAACTCCGAACAGTCAGGAATCTGAAATATTACCATTTTTCTCCTACAATCTATCACAGCATGGAAACTACTCAACCAATCCATGCCTAAGATAATATCATATTCTTCTCCGTTGATAACTAACAAGTTGGCATAAAATTCTCTTTCATTAATCACTAAGGGACATAACCCGCATTTCTTATTAGTCATGATATTACCGTTTCCAGTCTTAATGTCCCACCCCGCTGGTAATATTGCAAAATCAATAGGATTGCGGGAAACAAACATGATAGAGATAAAACAGTGTAAAGCTCCAGAGTCAACTAAAGTAGTTGCTGGTGTATTGCGAACTAAAATCGTACCTACCACGACTCCTCCAGTGGTCTGAGCCTCCTCAGTATTCATTAGTCTAATATGTCCATGTCTCTTTTCTGCTCCTCATTGGGCTCTGGTATAAACTTGTTGTTGTGTCTCCAAGGATCTCTTTTGGTTCGGTCCTTTAGTACTCTGATTCGGTGGTCCCACACAGCTGGTCTCAATGTTGGTTGATAAGGAACTCCGCCTGCTGGTTGTTGCTTTGACTGTGCTCTCGGGCAATTAGTTATTTGCTGATCTGCTGACCCACATATCAAACATAGCCCCAAATCTCTTCTACACAACTTCTGAACATGCCCTGGCATATTGCAGAAATTTCATACTAAAGGATCTCTTTTATTAACCACTGCTTGTCGCTTTGCCGGAGGGTCTCCAAATCTCTGGAAAGAACTTGCTCCCTGATTAAATGGCTTTTTAAATGTCGTCGGCCTCCCTTCTTTGACTACTTGCTCCAGACGACACGCTGCTTCAAACATCTCCGAGTAAATCCTATAGTTATGACCTGCTAGATGCTCCCTTAGATGATACCTCAATCCTTGTTGGAACATATGTGCTCGCTCCTCTTCATCAACTACCAGGTTTGGAGTGAATCGACTGAGCCTCACAAACTCTGCAGCATAGGCGCCTACAGTCCGATCTCCTTACTGTAGTGTCAGAAATTTCTTTCTCATTTCCTGTCTTACAGATGCATGAAAAACTCTGGCGAGAAATGCTTCCACAAACTTCTCCCAGGTTAGGGGTTCCTTGTGCTTTACTTCTTCAGCAAGCCACCATGTTCTAGCTATATCAGTCAATTGTATACATACTACCTTTACTCAATTTTCTTTTGGAATTCTTGCAGCCCTAAGAAAATTCTCCATATCTACAATTCACTGTTCAGCCTTCAGTGGTCCTTCTGTCCCAGAAAATACTGATGGCCACAGTCTCCGAAAGTCCGACACCATTCCGATTCTTTCCGACTCTTTAGACTGCAACATTCTTTCTAATATCATTGTCGTGGTCTCCTGCGTCTGTGCTACTCTTTGCACTAGGCTCCTAAGATCAGACGTATCATCTATCAGACTTGCACTCTGTATGCCCGAAAAATTGAATCTTCCTTTATATGCCAATTTAATTTTGAATTACAGCAATAAAAGAAAAATTACAAAATAGAAAATCGAGATTACAAGAATGGGGATCGATTGATTTCGATTTCCCTTTATTTTTGTGGGTCTGGCAGCGGTGGAGCTTTGTTTCTGTACTCCGTTGACGATACGATCTCTCTGAATTGAGGAACTCCTCTCTGGATATTTCGACTCTGAAAAATTGGACTCTTCCCCAAAGAATCTCCCCCCAATCCAAAAGTCCTCTCTCCGGTTAAATTCCTGTGTTTTATAGACCGAAGAAGCTCCAAATCCGGCTCAATTATTCTTGAAAAACCGGATCACGGAATATTAGCGAAATAAAATAGGAAATAAATAATCGGAAAAGAACGGAAAATAACCCGCGGGTTGGCACCTGCGGGATCGTTCCCGCGGGTGGCAACCCGCGGGATCGCCCCCGCGGGTGGATTCCCGCGGGTGGCAACCCGCGGGGGCGATCCCGCGGGTTGCAACCCACGGGAATCCTCCCGCGGGTGGCAACCCGCAGGGGCTCCCGCGGGTTGCAACCCATGGGTGTGCCCACTTAGCAGTTTTCAAAAATTTTTATTATTATTTTTTAAATTTTTATTTTTAAATTTATTTTTTTTTAATTTTGGTATCTACATAACCCCCTCCAAAATTTTCGAAGTTCTGTATTGAACCGTACTGAATTTCGAAATACTTTGGATTCTTTAATTTTGGTTATAGACCTTTTAAAAGATTTGGTCGATAGAGATAACCGTTAACATATTCATTTATTCAATAACAAGCAGAGGTATGATTTTAACGTACTCATTAGAGGACAAGCAGAGGTATGATGTTAACATGCTTATTTTAGGTCAAGCAGAGGTATAATATTAACGTGCTTATTTTAATCCTAACCGTTCAGTGACATCTAGTATGACGAATCAGGAAAAGACAGAGGTGACATTAAACGTGTCTTGGAGCTTAACATATTCAGAGGATCTGGTCGTGATAGGGACAAGCTGACTAAACAGAGGTGACGGTTAACGTATTTAGCTTTGGAATCGGACTATCAGAGATAACTGTTAACTTGATAGGGAGATGATTTTCGTCAGAGGTGATTTTTAACTTAACGATATCAAAAGCACGTTCATCAGAGGTTGTAATGTTGGACTTGATGAAGTGTGAATTTTTGTTTCTGTCAGAGGTGATTTTTTTTAACGTGACAAGGGATTTAATCGGATCTTATCTCATTTGATTTTGAATTATGATGTCAGATGTATGATTTTAACTTGACAAATATTTTGGAGTGTCGCTTACTCTGTTGGAGCAAAATGACAAGAAAAGTTTTGCTGTCAGAGGTGAAATCTTAACGTGACAAGAGATTTATTTGATTAGGATTTTAGCAAACCCCCAGCTATCAACGGGTTTGATTTGCCTTTACCAACTACCGTTTGAGTTGGGCTAGCCATACTATTATCCTCAGTATGGTGAGTTGTCGAGAATTTCGTTTGGGCTTAAATGCCAAACTTTTCTTCTTCGCTTTGCCTTAGCGGCGTTGGGCAATGTCGTATCCTTATATTTGGATAAGAATACCGTTGTGACAGATTTGTCATGGAATTTTTAGCAAACCCCCAACTGTCAACGGATTTGATTTGCCTTTACCAACTACCGTTTGAGTTGGGCTAGCCATGCTATTACTCTCAGTATGGTGAGTTGTCGAAGATTTCGTTTGGGCTTAAATGCCAAACTTTTCCTCCTCCCTTTGCCTTAGCGGCTGTAACACCCCAAAATTATCATGTTTATTAAATTATAAATTATCAAGTTAAAAATTTCTTTCATACACCTTCAAATTTAATTAAGTTTCCAAGGGCACCCCTTTTGTATTTTGTGGGGATGAGTTGTTAGAAGAGAGTGAGAGGTGGCACTCTAGTTGACATTTGTCATGCATGCAAAAAGCCTTAGGACTAGGCTAGAGGCTAAAGTGACCACAATGCCCTTAGGTATATATAAGCTTATTCTCTCAAAGAGAATTCTTATCAAAGAACAAAATAAAAATCACTCTTTACTCTTAGTTCTTCTAGTTCGTTGAGCAAAGGAAATAGAAGGGAGACTTTGCTAAAACAAAAGAGGAGATTAAAGGAAATAGAGGCAAGTATCACCTTATTCTTGTTCTCTCTTTGAATCGTATTTGAGTACAAGTAGCATGTATGATCTTTCTTGGAAATTATTTGATTTTTATTATGAGTACATGATTCCTTTTTCTTTATAGATAAATTCACATCATATTGTATCTGCATACTTAGAAAAATTTTTAGACTGCATACTTAGCCTAATTTACGGATGTTGGCTATTTTTGGCTTAGCCTCGCGTTTGGCAATTTTTAGCCTCGCGTTTAGCTATTTTCTGCTTCCTGTTTGGCTATTTCTTTAGTCTCGCGTTTGACAATTTTTAGCCTCGCGTTTGGCAATTTTTAGCCTCGCGTTTGGCTATTTTCTGCTTCCTGTTTGGCTATTTCTTTAGCCTCGCGTTTGACAATTTTTAGGCTCGCGTTTGGCAATTTTTAGCCTCGCGTTTGGCTATTTTCTGCTTCCTATTTGGCTATTTCTTTACCCTCGCGTTTGACAATTTTTAGCCTCGTGTTTGGCAATTTTTAGCCTCGAGTTTGGCTATTTTCTGCTTCCTGTTTGGCATTTCTTTAGCCTCGCGTTTGACAATTTTTAGCTTCGCGTTTGGCAATTTTTAGCCTCGCGTTTGGCTATTTTCTGCTTCCTGTTTGGCTATTTCTTTAGCCTCGTGTTTGACAATTTTTAGCTTCGCGTTTGGCAATTTTTAGCGTCGCGTTTGGCTATTTTCTGCTTCCTGTTTGGCTATTTATTTAGCCTCGCATTTGACAATTTTTAGCCTCGCATTTGACAATTTTAGCCTCGCGTTTGGCTATTTTCTGCTTCCTGTTTGGCTATATTTTTAGCTTCGCGTTTGGCAATTTTTAACTTCGCGTTTGGCTATTTCAGCTCCGCGTTTGGCTACTTTCAGTTTCAAGAGAAACACGGATTTATACACTTGGCATGATTCGCGGATTTATGATAACATGACATGTGAATATCAACATGATACATGAAGGCAAGATTATTCATGATGATAAATTCTAGTATTTTTATTACAAGACATGATCACAAGTTCTAGTATCCTTATTACAAGTTCTAGTATCCTTATTACAGGATAACAAGTTCTAGTATCTTTATTACAAGACATGATTACAAGTTCTAGTATCCTTATTACAAGTTCTAGTACATTATTACAAGACATGAGTACAAGTTCTAGTATCCTTATTACAAGTTCTAGTATCCTTATTACAAGTTCTAGTATCCTTATTACAGGATAATAAGTTCTAGTATCTTTATTATAAGACATGATTACAAGTTCTAGTATCCTTATTACAGGATAACAAGTTCTAGTATCTTTATTACAAGATATGATTACAAGTTCTAGTATCTTTATTACACGACATGATTACAAGTTCTAGTATCCTTATTACAAGTTCTAGTACATTATTACAAGACATGATTACAAGTTCTAGTATCCTTATTACATGACATGAAGCATTCTTGATTCTTGAACTCTTGATTCTTGTGAAATGATATGTGTACAATTTGACATGAAAGTCCACGTGTTTCCTTTAATTCACGCATATCATATGCATTACTAACATGGGAAAGACTACATGATGGATAGATAAGTACTGTATTGTACAAGGATCTTGTTGGCCAACTTCTTGATTAGGTGCTGAGGGCCTTTTACTAGCAGCACTGGGTGGTACTGAGCCACTATCTGATACATGAGTCACCATATGGGTGATGCCCGTTACTTGTTTCATTTAACGGGATCTGACTTGTAGCACCTAGCGGTGTGTCATGGTTCAGCGCCATGAATTAGAGGCCGGGTCCCGGGTATGCACGGGCACTTGTACAATATGAGAAATTGCGCGCTATCTTATCCATCATTGAGTTTCAATTCCAACATTAACATGACATGGACCTATTAAATTTTACACGAAGCTTGTGAATGACTTACATAGTTCTGGTTACATGCAACATGATTGATATCGAAGCTTGTGAATGATTTACATTGTTCTGGTTATACGCAACATGATTGATATTTACTTCGCTTACACTTGTCACCTTTACATGATTTGTTTCTGCTATTTGAATGAATAGTCTTACTCAATTCATTTTCAGCATTCTTAAGATACGATTGTATCAACGTAATTTATTTATTCTTTTATTTATTTGTACTGTGAAAGTACACGTGTTTCTTGTTTTTGTGTTACTTGCTGGGTTTAATCCCCTGGGTTTTCTTAAGCCCAGATCACGAAAGAAGAGAAGGGGAAATTGCTCCAGACAATGATCCTTACTTCACCAACCAGGTCGAGTAGAGGATACCAGCACAATACTATTTGGGTACTTCACACTTCTTGTTCTTGTTTCCTTTTTCTGGGCACTGCTTCAACTTGTAGTATTTAACTCTTTTGTGTAAATATTTAGAGCAGTGTGTCATTTTATGTAATCAACTCTCTGTATAAATGAAATCCTTTCAGTTTTAGACATGGTTATTCATCTTGACATGGCAGTAGTTACGGTTATTCCAAGATCATGGGACTGTTGGGTTATTTATAGTATTTAAGCGGCGTCCCCTGTTTTGAGGAAGAAAAAAAAAAAATAGAGCCGAATTGGGGGCGTTACAGTTTTGGTATCAGAGCCTAGGTTTAGGTGGGAGACCATATGACTACTGCCACATGAAAACATGTCTAAGATACACTCTTGACACTTCTTCCTTATCTTTGATATCCATCAGATATAGTATCGTGCCTATTTTATTGTTTCTAATTCATTTGGAATATCTATCTTGAAACTCCATCTGATTAATCTTCCTTGGTCCGTCACAGAATGATGACGACCCAATCTTCTACTAGCGCAAGCCCAAATTCAACGAGTGAAGAGTCTGAGCTTAGAAATATGGTACAAAGGGTAGCACAAACGCAACAAACCACAATAATCATATTAGAAAGGATATTGCAGTGCCAAAAACAAGAGAGAATCAAAATGGTGAACCTTCTAAGGGTGGCGAATAAGAGGTCAATAGCATTTAAAGGGTCATATAGGCAAGGAGCAAACCCATCGGCCAGGAAATTTGATGGCACACCAACAAAAAAGCAGGTGATGCCAAATCGAGGTATAGTAATATGTAATTATTGTCATAAACCAGTACATATCAAGAAAATGTGTAGAAGAGCTCAAGGGTTGTGTCTGGTGTGCGGATCCACTAGTCATCAGTTGAGAGATTGCCCAAAAACTCAACAGTCGGCAAAAACTAAGGTCCCATGTCAGGCAAAGGACAGACCAACAAGCATATCAACCCAGAAGATTTCAGGACCAGATCAGAAAGGGCTTTTGGAAAACTAACAACAAACTCATGCCAGCACCCGAGGAGGAACAAAATGGAGGAAATGGTAAGTTAAGCTGATGAATGTGGAGAAAGTTCAAACCACTGTAGGAGTCGTGGCAGGTATAATTTTAGTTGGCAATATACCGGCCATTGTTTTATTTGATTCTGGAGCATCACACAGTTTTATCACTAGCATGTTTGTTTCCCGTAATCTTATTGATTTCACTATCTTACCTGCGGGGTGGAATATTGAGATCGGAAATGGTAGTATCATGACTAATAAAGAGTGTAAACTATGTCCATTAGTAATTGATGGTAAGGAATTTTATGCCAATCTACTAGTTATTAGTGGAGGAGGATATGATGTTATCATAGGCATGGATTGGTTGAGCACCTTCTATGCAGTGATAGACTGTAGGAGAAGGAGAGTAGTATTCCAGATTCCTGACTGTCCAGAGTTTGAATTTGTCAGTGGAAGCCAATCCCTAGAACCAGCTAAATCTAAGGTGTTTTCAAAGAGAGGAGTTTTGGAAGTTATGGAAATAGGAGAAGGGATGATCCCAGTAGTATCAGAATTCTTGGATATTTTTCCTGAAGAGATACCTGGACTATCACCAGCAAGGATAGTAGAATTTACTATTGATATCATCCCTAAAGCTGAACCAGTTTGTAAGTCACCTTATCGAATGGGGATTGCAGAACTAGAATAAGTTAAGAAGCAAGTGGGCGAGTTAATGAAATTGGGTTTTATAAGATCCAATGTGTCACCTTGGGGAGCTCCAGTATTATTAGTATGAAAGAAGGACGGGAGTAAAAGGTTATGCGTAGACTATAGAGGATTGAATGCAGTAACAATTAAGAATAAATATCCATCGCCAAGAATAACTGATCTGTTCGATCAACTTGGAGGAGCGAAGGTATTCTCAAGAATAGATCTTCGTTCAGGATTTCGTCAAGTAAGAGTCCGAACAGAAGATATCCCAAAGACTGCATTTAGAACCAGACATAGTCATTATGAATATTTAGTGATACCATTTGGGGTAACTAATGCTCCAGCAGTGTTTATGAATTGATGAACCATGTTTTTGCTCAAGTATTTAGACAAATTTGTGGTAGTGTTTATTGATGATATATTGATCTACTCTACGAATAGAGAGGAGCACGTTAAACATTTGAGGATAGCTTTACAAACTTTAAGGGAACAAAAGCTATACGGAAAATTGAGCAAATGTGAATTTTGGTTGAATAAAATTGCTTTCTTGGGTCATATAATATCTGAAGATGGTGTATCAGCAAATCCTAAAAAGATAGAGGCTGTGATGGATTGGCCTGTACCGAAATCAGTATTAGAAATTCAAAAAATTTCAAGAGATGACTGGGTATTACATAAGGTTTGTACAAAACTTTACAAAAATCGTTTCTCCTTTGACTAAATTAATTAGGAAAGGAGGAGAATATGTCAAAATAGAGAAATGGGATAAGACATTTGAAGAATTAAGATGGAGACTGACAACAGTATCAGTGCTAGTAATTTCGGACAATACTGGAGGTATGAAAGTTTGTAATGATTTTTTTTAGTTAGGGATTATGATATATGTTGGTACAGAGTGGAAAAATAATTAAATTTGGATCTTACCCTTAAGTTTCCAAGAAAGGTAAAATAAATATAAAAAAAAAATGGTTCCATACTTGTGTTTCTTTTAGAAGATTGGGGAGACTAAATATAAGAAATATGACCTTGAGTATGCAGTTCTAAAGGGAAGAAGAATAATTAAGAATAATTGGTGTTGGTAGACTTGGCGGAGTAAATATAGTTGATGAGATTAAATAGGCAAGCGAACTAGAAGATTTGGAACAATTCACGGAAAGGTAAATGTAAGGATACAAAGAGATTTTAGAAGGCTGAGAATTAGTCGATTGAAAGTAGATGATAAAAAGTTGATAATAAATTATAATTAAAGAAGACAAATTTTATCAAGTCAGAACATGACCATATATCTTAGTACTCAAGTTAAAACTTATCTTCCCAAACGATTGTCTTATTTCATTACTTTTGTTGATCAATCCCATTGACATTTTAAATCTTCCATCTGCACTTTATTTCAATGTAGTCCATGTTTTCAAAATTTTTTTTTTTTTTGTATATCACAAGTCTTATCGAGACAGTGAGGCAATTGTAGAGATTTATTCTCTGGCGCCAACAATTGCAGCCACTTGATAAGACAATCTTGTGTAATTGAAATTTTGTAATTAACCATAAAGTCATTTCCAATCTTGTATTTTTACCATTCACTATTCTATTACATCAACATTGTAATAATTGAGGTTCATTTTCTCTTCTAGTATCTGCCACAACTAGGTAATAGGACTACATAAGATTTTTATCACTTGTATATTTCCCATTGATTAATCAGGATAGCGTGGCACCCTGAATTAGTAGCAGCTATTCCTAATTAAACTTTATCCTGCATTTATAAATAAATTAGAAATCTTGTCTATCCAATATCATTCCTATCAAAGACAGAAAATTTTTCATCATGTATTTTGTGTATCATAAATAAAGAGACGCTTAGATGAAAGTCCAAAATAGTGACTCTATCAAAAGTAGACGAATTCTAATATGGAATGCACGATGACTAAGGGACTCTACTCGAGAACATAAGGACGACATCAGAATTTCATGATCATGCATGTTACTTGAATATATTTTTACATGACAATAAATACTTGGGTACACTGACATAGTTTTGAATTGGAATTTCGAGGACGAAATTTTTTTATTAGGTGGGTAGAATGTAACACCCCAAAATTATCATGTTTATTAAATTATAAATTATCAAGTTAAAAATTTCTTTCTATACACCTTCAAATTTAATTAAGTTTCCAAGGGCACCCCTTTTGCATTTTGTGGGGATGAGTTGTTAGAAGAGAGTGAGAGGTGGCACTCTAGTTGACATTTGTCATGCATGCAAAAAGCCTTAGGACTAGGCTAGAGGCTAAAGTGACCACAATGCCCTTAGGTATATATAAGCTTATTCTCTCAAAGAGAATTCTTATCAAAGAACAAAATAAAAATCACTCTTTACTCTTAGTTCTTCTAGTTCGTTGAGCAAAGGAAATAGAAGGGAGACTTTGCTAAAACAAAAGAGGAGATTAAAGGAAATAGAGGCAAGTATCACCTTGTTCTTGTTCTCTCTTTGAATCGTATTTGAGTACAAGTAGCATGTATGATCTTTCTTGGAAATTATTTGATTTTTATTATGAGTACATGATTCCTTTTTCTTTATAGATAAATTCACATCATATTGTATCTGCATACTTAGAAAAATTTTTAGACTGCATACTTAGCCTAATTTACGGATGTTGGCTATTTTTGGCTTAGCCTCGCGTTTGGCAATTTTTAGCCTCGCGTTTAGCTATTTTCTGCTTCCTTTTTGGCTATTTCTTTAGTCTCGCGTTTGACAATTTTTAGCCTCGCGTTTGGCAATTTTTAGCCTCGCGTTTGGCTATTTTCTGCTTCCTGTTTGGCTATTTCTTTAGCCTCGCGTTTGACAATTTTTAGGCTCGCGTTTGGCAATTTTTAGCCTCGCGTTTGGCTATTTTCTGCTTCCTCTTTGGCTATTTCTTTATCCTCGCGTTTGACAATTTTTAGCCTCGCGTTTGGCAATTTTTAGCCTCGCGTTTGGCTATTTTCTGCTTCCTGTTTGGCATTTCTTTAGCCTCGCGTTTGACAATTTTTAGCTTCGCGTTTGGCAATTTTTAGCCTCGCGTTTGGCTATTTTCTGCTTCCTGTTTGGCTATTTCTTTAGCCTCGCGTTTGACAATTTTTAGCTTCGCGTTTGGCAATTTTTAGCGTCGCGTTTGGCTATTTTCTGCTTTCTGTTTGGCTATTTCTTTAGCCTCGCATTTGACAATTTTTAGCCTCGCGTTTGGCAATTTTAGCCTCGCGTTTGGCTATTTTCTGCTTCCTGCTTGGATATATTTTTAGCTTCGCGTTTGGCAATTTTTAGTTTCGCGTTTGGCTATTTCAGCTCCGCGTTTGGCTACTTTCAGTTTCAAGAGAAACACGGATTTATACACTTGGCATGATTCGCGGATTTATGATAACATGACATGTGAATATTAACATGATACATGAAGGCAAGATTATTCATGATGATAAATTCTAGTATTTTTATTACAAGACATGATCACAAGTTCTAGTTTCCTTATTACAAGTTCTAGTATCCTTATTACAGGATAACAAGTTCTAGTATCTTTATTATAAGACATGATTACAAGTTCTAGTATCTTTATTACAAGTTCTAGTATCCTTATTACAAGTTCTAGTATCCTTATTACAGGATAACAAGTTCTAGTATCTTTATTACAAGACATGATTACAAGTTCTAGTATCCTTATTATAAGTTCTAGTATCCTTATTACAGGATAACAAGTTCTAGTATTTTTATTACAAGATATGATTACAAGTTCTAGTATCTTTATTACACGACATGATTACAAGTTCTAGTATCCTTATTACAAGTTCTAGTACATTATTACAAGACATGATTACAAGTTCTAGTATCCTTATTACATGACATGAAGCATTCTTGATTCTTGAACTCTTGATTCTTGTGAAATGATATGTGTACAATTTGACATGAAAGTCCACGTGTTTCCTTTAATTCACGCATATCATATGCATTACTAACATGGGAAAGACTACATGATGGATAGATAAGTACTGTATTGTATAAGGATCTTGTTGGCCAACTTCTTGATTAGGTGCTGAGGGCCTTTTACTAGCAGCACTGGGTGGTACTGAGCCACTATCTGATACATGAGTCACCATATGGGTGATGCCCGTTACTTGTTTCATTTAACGGGATCTGACTTGTAGCACCTAGCGGTGTGTCATGGTTCAGCGCCATGAATTAGAGGCCGGGTCCCGGGTATGCACGGGCACTTGTACAATATGAGAAACTGCGGGGTATCTTATCCATCATTGAGTTTCAATTACAACACTAACATGACATGGACCTATTAAATTTTACACGAAGCTTGTGAATGACTTACATAGTTCTGGTTACATGCAACATGATTGATATCGAAGCTTGTGAATGATTTACATTGTTCTGGTTATACGCAACATGATTGATATTTACTTCGCTTACACTTGTCACCTTTACATGATTTGTTTCTGCTATTTGAATGAATAGTCTTACTCAATTCATTTTCAGTATTCTTAAGATACGATTGTATCAACGTAATTTATTTATTCTTTTATTTATTTGTACTGTGAAAGTACACGTGTTTCTTGTTTTTATGTTACTTACTGGGTTTAATCCCCTGGATTTTCTTAAGCCCAGATCACGAAAGAAGAGAAGGAAAAATTGCTCCAGACAACGATCCTTACTTCACCAATCAGGTCGAGTAGAGGATACCAGCACAATACTATTTGGGTACTTCGCACTTCTTGTTCTTATTTCCTTTTTCTGGGCACTGCTTCAACTTGTAGTATTTAACTCTTTTGTGTAAATATTTAGAGTAGTGTGCCATTTTATGTAATCAACTCTCTGTATAAATGAAATCCTTTCAGTTTCAGACATGGTTATTCATCTTGACATGGCAGTAGTTACGGTTATTCCAAGATCATGGGACTGTTGGGTTATTTATAGTATTTAAGCGGCGTCCCATGTTTTGAGGAAGGAAAAAAAAAATGGAGCCGAATTGGGGGCGTTACAGCGGCGTTGGGTGATTCATGCTTTTTACCCCTAGCATGGTGGGGTTGGCGAGAATTTTATTCTCTTCCCGTAACTTTGTCGGCATTGGGTAATTCATACTTATTACCCCCAGTCTGATGGGGTTGGCGAGAAATTTATTCTCTTCCCGTAGCCTTATCGGCGTTGGGCAGTTCATACTTATTACCCCCAGTATGGTGGGGTTGGAAAAAAATTTATTCTCTTCCCGTAGCCTTATCGGCGCTGGGTAATTCATTTTTTTTTTTGGACTTTTTTGATATATATATATATATTTTTTTTTGTTTTTTTTTTTGCTTTTTTTTTATATTATTTTTATTATTATTTTTTTTTATTTTTTTCGTGCGGGAGAGAGGGAGAAAAGTGCGGGTGGCCCAGGTGGGCCCCACCCTTCTGTGGGTTGTGTCCCGCGCTTCCATATGGGGGTTGCGTCCATGTGGGTCCCAAGATTCCATCTTGGGTTGAATCCCGCGCTTCCATATGCTGGTTGCGTCCACGCGGGTCCCAAGATTCCATTTGCGGGTTGCATCCCGCGCTTCCATACGGGGGTTGCGTCCACGCGGGTCCCAAGATTCCATCTGCGGGTTGCATCCAGCGCTTCCATATGCGGGTTGCGTCCACGCGGGTCCCAAGATTCCATCTGCGGGTTGCATCTTGGAGTTGTATCCAGTTTTGTCAATTTTTTTTTTTTTTGGGCGATAACGCCTCAATTTTTTTTTTTATGGGCGATGACGCCTCAAAATTTTTTTTTTTTTATGGGCGATGACGCCTCATAATTAATTTTTTTTTTATGGGCGATGATGCCTCATAATTTTTTTTTTTTTGACAGACGATGACGTCTTGTCATTTTTTTTATGGGCGATTACGCCTCAAATTTTTTTTTTTTATGGGCAATGACACCTCATAATTTTTTTTTTTATGGGTGATGACGCCTCATAATAATTTTTTTTTTTGACAGACGATGATATCTTGTCAATTTTGGTGGGCGATGACGCCTCACATTTATTTATCGTTACCCGGCGATGACGCCTAAGCTCCGAAAAAAAATTTAAAGATTGGATTGCGCCGCCCAAACTCCCACTGTGGTCGTCAATTCTTGTATGCTCGAAAAATTGAATCTTCCTTTATATGCCAATTTAATTTTGAATTACAGCAATAAAAGAAAAAATACAAAATAGAAAATCGAGATTACAAGAATGGGGATCGATTGATTTCGATTCCCTTTTATTTTTCTGGGTCTGGCAGCGGTGGAGCATTGTTTCTGTACTCCGTTGACGATCTGATCTCTCTGAATTGAGGAACTCCTCTCTGGATATTTGGACTTTGGAAAATTGGACTCTTCTCCAAAGAATCTCCCCCCAATCCAAAAGTCCTCTCTCCGGTTAAATTCCTGTGTTTTATAGACCGAAGAAGGTCCAAATCCGGCTCAATTATTCCTAAAAACCGGATCACGGAATATTAGCGAAATAAAATAGGAAATAAATAATCGGAAAAGAACGGAAAACAACCCGCGGGTTGGCACCTGCGGGATCGCTCCCGCGGGTGGCAGAGCACCCGCGGGTTGCAACCCGCGGGTGTGCCCACTTAGCAGTTTTCAAATTTTTTTTATTTTTTTAAAAAATTTTATTTTTTTATTTATTTTTTTA
Source organism: Dracaena cambodiana (assembly GCA_036321105.1). Classification (NCBI taxonomy): domain Eukaryota; kingdom Viridiplantae; phylum Streptophyta; class Magnoliopsida; order Asparagales; family Asparagaceae; genus Dracaena; species Dracaena cambodiana. The sequence goes on along the minus strand of JAYEPQ010000004.1, from coordinate 11,505,549 downwards.
TTTTGGTATCTACACACTCGTACTCGCAGGAGATCAGGTCGACATTATTCTGCAACGGACCAGATAAGAATCAATAAAAAGAATTCAAGATAGATATCTCAAACGAATAGAAAACAATAGGATGTGCACGATACTAGATCTGATAGATATAGAAAAATAAGAAACAATTATTACGAATAAATCACAGACATATTCTTATGTGGCAGTAGTCCTATGATCTTCCACCTAAACCTAAGCTCTGATACTATCTTGTAACAACCCCGTTTTTCAGCTGCTTTCCAAAACGGAGAACGTACTTATTACTTGCACTAGACAACCCAACAGTCGCAGAATCTTGGAATACCCGTAACACTGCCACAATCAGATGAATAAATAACATGTCTGAAACTGAAATGATTTCATTTATACAAAAAGTTCATTACATAAAATGACACACTGTTTTAAATATGAATACAAAAGAGTCAAAGAGAAAAGTAGTACCCAGACAAAAGGAAATATAAACAAAATATACAAAGTTCTCCAGGATGGTACTTCGCTTGCCTATTGTCACTCGATCTGTCCAATGAAGTACGGTTCTTCAACTGGATCTGAATCCCTTTCTTCATGTTCCAAATCTAGGTTCAAAACCCAGGGGATTAAACCCAGCACGTAACACATTTAAAAAGAAAAATTGTGTACTATCATAGTATAAGAATATAAGTGTGCATGAGCATGTTTATGTCAGTGTTGTTCGTGTACATATAAATTAAACATGAAAGCAAGTATAAATAAATGCATAAATAAATAAATATGACAATAACTAAATAAACATGACAATAACTGCTCTATCTATTTAATTATATATTTTATTGGTCTCAGTCATCGTCTAATTTAATTGTAGAAACTGTATTAATTGATAAAATAGTACTATTCTCCATTATCGTATAAGTGCCCACGCATACCCGGGATCCGGCCACATATTCATGGCGCTGAACTATGACATGCCGCTAGGCACTACAATCAATTTCTGTACTGTATTGCAGTAACGGACATACCATTCTGGGTAACAATTATCAATTGGTGATCTAGTAATCACCCAGGCCGCTGCAGTAAAAAAATCTCGGCCCTAACAATACAATCAATTTTTATACGACACGACTCTTATCCATTATATAGTTTCTCCAATCCCCGTATTCATAATACATTATGCACATGAAAATTTTATTTTACATTTATTTGTTTACTTTTCCTTTCTCTTTTTTAATTGTTTTTCAATTCATAATAATATGCTTGTATTTTCATGACTGTACATAACATGTAGTATCATAACACATGATCTGTAATATTAAAACACATGACTTGTAATATCAAAACACATGACATGTAGCATGATAAATGTTAGTGCATAATTGTACCACAAATGCATATTATCAAAATTATTACATTAATCTAGTTCAATTCTCAATGCGAATCAATAACCCAATTTCAGAACCAAGTGCATCATATAATAATACGATATTATTTTAAACCTAAACTCATGCATTTATTACATTTCTAGGCTCAATCATATATATTAATATATATTTCTCTTTGATTAATTTCCAATTAAAATCCAAGCCCAACCCATTAGTTGTTTTTTTTAATTTTATTACTATTATTATTTTTATTTTATTTCCAATCTATCAATTATTTTCAATTAATCCTAACCAAGTCCAAATCCAATTTCTCAAGTCTAAACCTACTAAATTCCTATTAAATCATATTTTTATTTTTATTTTCTGTTCGGCCCAGGCCCACTGTCATTTTTCATTTTTTACTTAATGGGCTGGGCCAACCCAGTCTGTTATCATTATTATTTTGTTCTGGCCCAAGCTAAATCCAAGCCTACTACTTTTTTTTCTGAGCTGTGCCAGACCCAGTTCCCCTATTTGTTTCTTTTTCTTTTTCTTTTTTTATTTTTCTTTTTCTTTCTCTCCTCTCGGTCCAGCCCATCCCTCTTTTTTTTTTTCTCTCTTTCTTTCTTTTCTCTGCTCCTTCTTCCTCTTCTTCTTTTTCTTCTTTTCTCTTCTTTTCCTTTTTCTTATGTTTTTATTTTTATTTTCCTGCCTATTTACAAAATTTATTGTAATGAACACAATTATAAATGTGAGTATCCTCATACCTAAAATAATTTTTTTTCTCCAAACCAAAACTTATTTTTAACAAAATGGCCAACATTTAATTACTTCTAAACAATACAATCAAAAAGAAAAATTATATAATTAAAAGAAAAATAATCAATAGAAGAAGAGAAGTGTGTTAGTTATATCGGATTTCCTTTAATCTCCTTCGATTTGTCGAACCCTGTTTCTTCCCTTTCTCCTTCTCCTTCTTCTTCTCTTTTTATTTTTATTTTTTTTCTTCGGCTCTGGTGCTGGCAGAGAGAGTGAGAAAGGGAATAGAAAGCGAGGGAGAGAGTGAGGCAAAGAGTGATAAGAGAGAGGGTGTGGGCTTTTTAAGTTTTACATATTATTAACGTTTATATTCTTAATTTTTTTTTACAAGGTGACACTTAATTTTTATCCTATGCCACCCTTATTCTCTACTCAACAGCACACCACCAACTCCCGCTCCTCTTAACAGTACACAATGACCTGGGGAGGAGATTGGGTTAAAAAATTATTTATTTAATAATTTAATAATTTCGATTTCGTGTAACGTTCTCCGAATCCTACCAAATTAATGTAGTTCATAGTGCTCAACGAGAGGAACACTACAAAATTATCCGTTTTTTGTTTTGATGTCCAGAATAAATGAAGCGAAATTCTGAAATAATTAGAATGATGATTTTAATATTATTAAATTAATAATTTTAGGAGTATTTTTCGGCCTCGTAAGAAAAATCTCCAAAAATCCTAAATATTACAAAACTAATAATCGTGAAGACCGAATGTAATTTGGGTTTGTAGATTTAAAGTTACGTTCATCGAAAGTTATTTCAGTATTCAAAATTGATTTCGGTGAACTTATTCAGCACGACTGGTCTCAAGAGAGCAATACAGCTAGCTCGAATTTTAGGGTATTACACTTTGTTAGAAATTAGAGATTATTTAGGCTGTTACACTTTTCTACACTTTAAAGAAATTAATATTTTATACTTTAACTTTTTCCAAATAAATTTCATATATGATTTTCCTATATTCAATATATTATAAATATATCTTCTTAAATTCTTAATGTAATGTTCATTTATTATCTTCCAAAGATTTCATAATTATGCAACTTGATTTCTTAATTATGCAACTTATTTGAGATGGGGCTTCTTTTAATTTATAAAAAACATCAGTTTGCTCCTAAGGATTTATTGAAGAATAAATTATCACATCTTTGTTTTGGCAACATATAATTTTTCTTATTTTAGTATAAAAAAGATTTAATTATTTTATGCCACTATAATTTTTAATTAAGTATTGCTTGAGTTTTTGCATTTTGAATAAAACTATATACTTGATTATTAAACTATCTACTTTATCAATAAATATGTTTGTCTATTTTCTGTATAAATATATGTATTCTTTTATATGTTACAAACTATTTTTGAAACTTTTATCTTTTACTTATAAAACTAGATACTTTTAGAATTAAGACTCACTGCAACATTTCAAAAAATGTACATATTCAAATATTTATAAGTATTTGCGTGGGTATCCCACTTATTCGTTCTAGCTAAGCAAGCACTAGTGGCCCTAGTTAGTCATGTTGATTTGAGACTCAACAGTGGGATGCCGCCTAACCTCTACCCTTCTCGCATGTTCTCTTTTGTTTGTTAGCTAGGTTTTCTCCATTTGATTTTGCCAACCTTTGGTCAGCTTTTTCGTTTTTTCGCTGTAAATAACTCCTTCTATGCTGATGATCTTTGTGTTTAGCTTCATTGTTACCCTCTAATTTGTAACAGATTCTGAATTCGATTTTCGAAAATTGAATAATATTGGAAAGAATATATGTTCTAATTTTACAGGAAAAAATAAATTTGACTATTGTGCTGCAGATTAAAAAAATAAGACTCAACAATAGGAACGATAAAATTAAAGTTGTATTCACGTAATTAGCACATATACTCTCCTCCATCTAGATGTGTTTGATAGAAATATTCATAAAACAACTTTCCAGTATACTGATATTGCAAAGGTAGGGGCGACAAACATAACTATTATGTCTCTCAAATAAAATAAGTATTTCCTAAACATCCCTTTCTACCACTATTCATTGGCATGAAAGTCTACTGCTATCCAACAAATAGCCTCCTACAAGCCTAATATCACAATTTCAGACATTAGTATATTGAGGTTACAAGAATATTATCTGTCTCAACCAATTGGTCTCAAAATAGTGAGATTCATACAAATTTTTTATTTTCCTACTCAAACTCCCTCATACTCATTTTCTTTTATAATATAATCGAAAGCTCTAACAAATTGGATCAGGAAATGCCACCAAAGTCAAAGCTCATTAGGCAGTGGGATTCATACGTAATCAATCTGCCACGCACCACAAGTTTATTATATTTTATTATATTTAGCATTTTAAGCAGCGTGGGTTTGCTTCCACTAAAAGAAACAGTGGCTTGTACATTATAAATTAGTAATACTTCCATGCTTTGAAGCTCGGTCTCTCGAGTGTTGAGCAATCCATTTTGGAAACTTGCTGCTAGCTCGCTTTCTTTCTTTCTTGGTACTGAAATTGGAGTTATTTTATTTCATATACTGTATTAAACTAGATTTTAATTTTGCTTGGAAGAAAGCTACTGAGATTTTACCGACTTTGAGATTGTTGAGTATATGTATATAAAGCATGCACACGAAACGTAAAGCCTGACGTAATAGTTTCGTAAAATCTCTCACCTCCGATAATGCTTTGCTGAACCCTAGATGTAGATGCTCAATTTTTTTTTTCGCTAGATTCAAATAGAATTATTAAAATATTAAATAATTTTTCTCAATCCTCGTAATAATAGTGATATAATGACAGAAACTTCAAAATCAGAGCGTTTGACAATTACGGTTGTGATTACAATTTGGGTGATCCTCAGCTAGCCAAAATAGAGAATATATATTTGCATACTACAGCAGCCTGGTCAAATACTATTCATATATCAGCAAGAGACCGTTAAGGAGCAAGTACAAGAAGGAAAATTGGCAAATTTATAAAGGCACACCTCAAATGTATAAGAGCACCACAAGCATGAGTCTACTTGCCCCACCGCAGTGAGTGGGTGGGATGTAGCGTATGGTACGTGCCTTCATTATTTCCCAGGAAAATTTCATGCAGATAAGGCCCACGAAGGTCGGTTCTGCAGGCTTATGATTTACAAGGGAGAGATTCTGTTTGAGCACACCACTTTGCTAAGTGAATCCACAAACGGTTTTCATCCGTTCAGAAATTAGCTTCGGAATTGGTTTAATATCATTCAAGAATTAATTTCAGACCAGAAAAAAAAGACAAGATCACAAAATATAATAAAAATAATAAATTTGTAAATTTTTATAACTTTAGAAGGTTGGCTCACTGAGCAAAAGTGGTGTGTTCAAATTGAACTTCCCTTTACAACTATCCCCAGCTACAGCCAGTGTTTGGATGTTTATCAAGACTATCAGTGCGATAGTGCGCTGTTAGGACCGTATTATCTCATATGGGAGGACTTTAAAATTATCATTAATATTTTAGAAATTTTCAAAGGCAAACAATTTTAGTATGAAATTTTAATTTAGATTAAGTTTTCAAGTAAGAGTCACTTCCATAAATCAAGGCCTCACTCGTTATAAGTAATGAGATGGAATCCATTCTATCCATACCCGATGAATTCATCCCAACTCTGACCAACTCGATTGACTCCCATCATAATCCAACAGAGTTTGAAGACTGAATTTGATTGAAGTCATATGTATAAGTTGTGATAGGCAGTCAGATTTTGAATCCGATGGTCTTCAATTATTTTTTTACGACAAAACTATGACAACAGAGACGGCATGGCAGCAGACTTACTCATCTTTTCTTTCAGCCAACCCCTCATCTACCCCTAATTAGTGCAGTCAAGCTCCCCATTTCGGTTGACTCCACTAGAGTTCGATCGTCTCCGATCGATCTGCAATAAGTTGGATTTTAGTCGGATTTCGAACATCCATGACGGTCAGAGTCGATCGGAATTTTCCAAACACTGTCGACTCCAACCACTTGGTCATCCAAGTGCTAGTTTTACTTTTTTTTTTAATAATGAAATGATTTAAATATCTCTATAAAGATAAAGAAGGAAAGAATAGAAAAATAGATGAGAAGAAGAAGAGGGAAGCCAATGAAGAACGAAAAATATGAGAAGAGAAGAGAAAGAGGAAAGAGGAAAGAGAGAGAGAGAGGAGGAAAAGGGAAAAAAGAAGGGGTATTTACTGGTTTGTCCCTCAAATCTTTATATATTATGATTTTGCCCCCCAAATCTTTATATTTAGAATTTTGCCCCCCAAATCTCATAAGTTACAACAATTTTGCCCCCCTTTCTAACTTTCCCTAACACAATTAAATATTTGACCATTTTACCCCTCTTTTCCTCTTTTATTTTCCTCATCTCTTCTTCTTCTCTCTTCCTCCTCTCTTCTCCTTTCTTCATTATTTCTCCTCTCTTCTTTCTCCTCTTTTCCTCCTCTCTTCTCCTTTCTTCCCTAACACAGTTAAATACTGAAACAAGAGAGGAGAAATAATGAAGAAAAAGAGAAGAGAGAGGAAGAGAGAAGAAGAAGAGAAGAGGAAAATAGAAGAGGAAAAGAGGGATAAAATTGTCAAATATTTAACTGTGTTAGAGAGGGGGGCAAAATTGTTGTAACTTATGAGATTTGGGGGGCAAAATTCTAAATATGAAGATTTGGGGGGCAAAATTATAATATATAAAGATTTGAGGGACAAACCAGTAAATACCCCAAAAAAGAATTAAGGAGAGATAAAATGAAAAAATTAGGTCAAAAATTAAACTGACCTAAAGAAAGTTAGGAAATGTACTAAATTATAGTAAATTAGATGATTTGAAACTAAATTTTAAATTTGAAAATTTGGAGACTAAATTATAATTCATGAAGAAGGTACAAATCTGTGAATACCCCCTGATAAAAAAACCCAGATAACGAACCTAAGCCCTCTTCTTTCGAAACCACATCATCTTCTCACTCTCTCGCCGAAACCCTAATGGCGACTTCAACCTCCCCCATTTCACTCCCTCTCCCCTCTTCACTCCGAATTCACTCCCCCAGTCGACCTCTCTTCCGAATACCTTCGACTCTTCACTCTAACCCAGCGGTTCGGTCACCGGCGGTGAGGGCTTCCGTCACCACCGCCCCCTCGCCGCCGCCCACCTCCTCCTCCGGCATCGTCCTCGTCGACCGGTCGGATGCGGAGAAGGCGAACCGGCTGAAATCAGTCTATCTAGAGAAGGTCGTTCCCATTCTCGTCAAGGAGTTCGGCTACAAGAACGTCCACGAGGTATCCATTTGGCTAATTAGGGTTTCTGATAGATTACGGTTAGGGTTTTGCTTTTATTTTGATGTAATTGATAATTTGGATTGTTAAGGTGCCGACAATAGAGAAGGTTGTTGTGAACTGTGGGATGGGGGACGCGGAGCAGAACTCCAAGGGATTGGAGGCGGCAATAAAGGATTTAGCGACGATTACGGGGCAGAGGCCGGTGAAGACCAAGGCGAAGAACTCTATTGCGGCTTTCAAGCTCAGAGAAGGGACTACGGTTGGTATTGCAGTCACTCTTCGTCGCAATGTAAGTGATTCTTTGAAGCTCTAGCGTGGTTTTCTCGCAAACATATAAAGTGGATTTTCACTTGCAAAAGTGCGGTTTTGAGCATCAACTGCAACATTGCAGAGTTGGTGTATTTTGATTCTTTGAAGGTAAATTGGCTTACAAAGTAATAATTCGTTGTGTAGAACAATGGGGAAGTTTGATCTGAATGGGCTACCTTTTAAACTATATCCAAAAATTAAAAGATCAAAACATGTATTGATTGATACATATGCTAAGCACCTGAGGAGCAATATTAATCGAGACTAGAGAAGATAAAAATGGTTTCAAAAGTTCAATATTCACCATTACAAACATTAAAAGATAGATGATTTTAGATATTTGTATTAAGAGATGGAAGAAAAGGGCTATAAGTAATGAGGGAATTAGAACTAAATGGTGAAATTTGAAAGGAGATAACTTGATGCATTTTAAGGATTGAGTGAGAAAATAAGGTACTTGGGATGTGGAGGATGAGACTAATATTATTTGGAAAAATATGTCTTGTTGTTAGAAAAGTTGCTACAAAAATTCGTGGAGATTCTAAAGGCATAGATTGCTATTGGAAGAGAACTACTGGTGGACCGAGGAAGTGCAAATATCATTCACTTTTGTTTGTTTTGATTCAGCCTTTTTATCTCTCACGTGATTTTTATTTAACAACTTATGAAACGACAACACCAACTCCATCTCATTAATTTTATCATCCTTCGCTAATACTCTTTGATTTTTACTCATAATACCTACAATTTACTTAGGCATCTAATTAGAGCTATAGGACCTCTTACATGGATTGGTACAAATGTAGAAATAATAACCTAGAGTAATATAAGTTAGCAATGATGGGGGTCAAAAAAAGTAGTTTGTGAGGCTAGATGTAAAACATACGAAAATCTATATAAGAAGTCAGAAACTAAAGAGCGAGAGGGTTATGTATAACTTTGCTAGAACAAGAGAGAAATAGTAGAGTCCTAAGTAAATTTTAGGTATTTCGAGTGAAAATCAAAGAGTATTAGCGAAGGATGATAAAATTAACGAGGTGGAGTTGGTGTTATCATTTCATAAGTTGTTAAATAAAAATCATGTGAGAGAGTATAAGGCTGAATCCAATGTTTAAAATAATGATAACGTTAACGTAACGTTTTTTTTGTTAGGTTATATAGCAAATAACGTAATACTTAACGTAGGTTACACAAATTTCTATTTATTTAATTAAAATAAATATTAAACTGCATTTAATAATTTTCACAAATAAGTAAATAAATCTAAAAAATCATATAAAATACTGTAAAATCAATATAAAGGCATAGAAAAATTATAAAATTTCATAGCAAACATTACAACAATTTTTTAAGTTATACACAACAAAATATTGTTTTTCCTCCGTCTAATCTATAATAACAAGATCATCCTCCTCCAAAATATAGTTTGCATCTTCTGGATCGATATCATTCCCCGTCTCATCAAAAGTATTATCAATTGCTTTTTCTTTATCCGAAGAAGGTGCTACACAAGAAATATACAAATTAAGATATTATTAGATACTCAAATCATGATAGTAGAGTATTCGTTTAAGAATATTAAATTGTTAAAATTGAATAACTTACAAGTATCGACCCTTCGTTTCTTTACTGGAGTTTCAGTTTCATCTTGCTTGTCTCCCTTATCTATAAATGATGAAAGAACATTTTGATTGCTATTAATTACAGTGACTTCTAAGAAATCATTCGTTTTTGGAGTTGAATCGTCATCAGTAGGCTCATCTAGCAATCCAAGATCTTCTGGGAGACAAGGCTGTTCACTCTCAACTAGCCATTCATCCTCTGGTGTCGCCTCATCAATCAAAATTGAATCCAAATTCATTCTCTTCCTCCGAATATTTCTCTCTCTAAGTTTAATATTGTACATGACGTACACGAGAGAATGTAGGCGTTCTTGCTCCAAGCGACATCTTTTTTTCGAATGCATATTTAACAAAGTAGTGAATTGTTATATGAGCATGATGATAAATAAAGTACTTTAAAATAATATTTTAAGTTTTTAAAATTCATACTTGTTCAAAAGTGCTCCAATTGCGTTCACATCCAGAAGCACCAGTCATGAGAGAGAGGATTCGAATTGCAAATTTTTGGAGTGTTGGAACATCCTTTTCAAATCTTTCCCACCAGACAGCTAAAATAGATAATTAATTTTGGTGTTAAAAAAGCAAAAAAAAATAATTTAATGATATTTCTACCAATAGAACCCTAAGAATGGAAACAATGAATTAAAATATACCAGGACTTCGGGCATTCATAGTCATTTGAGCTAGCGGGGATCCAAATTCTCCAAGTTTCTGTTTATATTGATCCAGCTCCACATCAGCTTGTGCATACTCATTGAGGTCGGGGATTATTCATTGCATGCATTCATGAAGGCCTCTTCTAACCTCAGGAATATTGGAGAATGTATCACTGTAGAAGCATTTAGGATTTAGAAAGTAAGCCGCTGCATGGAGGGGCCTATGCAACATGCCTATCTACCTCTTATCAATCAAATTCCAGTATGGCATGTACTTCCTCTTACTGCCCCCACAGACATCGGCAATTCTCTCTTTGCAACTGTCGAGATACTCATATAGAAAAGGCATGGAAGGCCTCACATCTGAATCCACCTCTCGCAGCACATAGACCAGTGGAAGTGTGGTGCTAAAGCAAAAGAGAACTCGGCCCCAAAAGCTTCTACTAGATAGCACTGCTCTTTTTGCCTTTACTGCATTCGGTTTTTTTGCCCAAGAACTCTTTGTAAAATCATCAGAAGAAAACATTTTTCTCAATGACTGCCTTAATTTATAGTCTTTGTAGAGTCAAAAATGACGTAGCAAATCGAGTGATGGCCGGCCTTAGCAGTTCCTTACCCTTTGTGTAGGTCCGCATCAAACTCAAAATCCAGTCATGATTATATATGAATTGTATGATCTCTTTTGTTGTTTCAAGAGTCTCCTTATGGATCTTCATTTTGCTTATATCCTCCAGCATCAATTCAATATAATGAGCCATACAAGGAGTTCAGTAAAGCCGTTTTCTTGAATCCATAAGTTTTGTGCTGGTATTGACATAAGAAGCGTGATTGTCCGTAATCACTTGTACAACATTATTCTCTCCAATCTTCTCAACTAACTTATCAAGACACTCGCATAAGTAATCTCCTGTTTTGAACTGAGCCGATGCATCAATGGACTTATAAAAGAAAGTCTCCTCTGGTGAATTCATAAGGAAATTTATTAAGTTTCTGCTCTTCCTGTCAGTCTATCCATCTGACATCAATGTACAACTGTATTTTTCCCAAGCCGCCATGTGCTTCTCCTTAACCTTGTCAATATCCTCAAGCTTGGCCTTAAAATCGCGCGTCCTTATCTCGTATCAGTCGTATGGAGATGGTTGCTTCAAGCCAAATCCGAAATTTCCAACTGCTTCGATCATCTCCTTCCAATATGGACTATTCAAGATGTTGAATGACAGTCCATTTGCATAGATACATCTGCCTATTTTTCTGACACAGTCTTCTCTTGCTTCCTTCTTTAAGGCTGTCTCTAACGTGGATTGGTGAGCTTTAAGATTAATAAATTTATTCATCGCTCCAAGAGTTCGAGATTGAGTGTTACTACCGGCAACGCTTTCAAGCTCTTCACTCACCATTTCAGTGTCCGGTTCCCCCATTCTCCCAATTTTTCGGCTTAGTGAAGCTTTCTTGTTCTTTTCTACCTCAGTAAACTTCAAAACATGTTTACATATTTTCTTTACATCTGGCGGGACTCGTTCACATATTTTCACTCCATGTCTTGTCCCAGCCAAATGATGCTTAAGCCGAGTGATTTCTGCAGTTATGTGGTGATTACAGAATTTACAATAAAAATAATTGGGGGCTCACCTTCCTTGTGAATCCCCCATTCTCTGGCCGGATCCATATTCTTTGCCATGATTCTTCGTGCGGATTGTCAAATTTTAATCTACAAAAACAATACACTTTTTTTTAATTCAGTTTTTTAATTCAGTGCGGATTGTCAAAAGATTTAACAATTGCATCTAATTACTTCCACACATTACTTCTACACAAGTAATAAAATGTATTCAAATCCCAACGCAAGTTAATCATTTTTTTTCATTAAATATTTCTGTTTTAATTCAGTTTTTATTCTTAAATGAACTAAAAATCAAATTTCACACCTTTTTTTAATTCAGTTTTTTAATTTTCTTCTACACAGGTTCATACTTAATTGAGTTTTTCTTAACTGAATTAAAAATCAAAATTCACATGATCACATTCTTTCCCATCCTTTCTTAACTGAATCAAAATTCACTCCCCAATTCAACAGCGAAGAGAAATTGGGGGAAATTTTTTTTTCACCCATGTTCAAGGATAACACAGCGCAATATCAAACTCAGAATTCTTACTAATGTCAATAGTTCAAATTTAACACACTCCAATATTTTTTACCCAATTTCCCGAAATAAATTCATGGGACAGTTCAGAAAAAATAGGGAAAAAATCAGGAGAAAAAAATTGGCCGCACTAATATACTCATGAATTTTGTAAAACAATAATTAAATCATGAATTTCTTCTAACATCCATAGAATCAATTAAGCAGTTGAAAAAAAATGGGAGAATGAACTAGGGTTTATGAAATCTAACCTTACCGGAGCTCGGGACTCACGGAGAGTCGCAGGGGACCTCGGAGAAGATAAAAGTTGTTGGGCTTTGCCGGAAAGGTCGCCGGAGGTAGAGGCGGAGGTCGTTAGGGCGGTGGGTTGTTTTGAAGAGAGTCGTCGGGAGATGATGCGGATAATCGGAGCTTCGGAGATGATGCGGATGATCGGGAGGATGATCGGTGTTGGGGAGGATTTGGTCGGGAACGTCGCCGGAGGAGAATCGCGGAATCGGAATCGGAATCGGAATCGGGGGGAGAATCGCGAGTTAGGGTTTTTTTTCCCTTCGCGAGTTTCCTGGGCTGAGTCCCTTTATAGGTTTTTAAGTATGTAAACGTAACGTACGTTGTTTTTAAGAAAAACATGCGTTACGAGGCAATGCGTTATTTTCCCCTGTTACGGAGCACAACTGCTTACTGAGCGCGTTTTTTTCAACACTGGCTGAATCAAAACAAACAAAAGATATGACCATAGTATTATCAACTGAAGATATCCATCAAGACGTACCATAGCTATATCGGTATGTAACCATAGTTATGATGGCCAAAACTTATTCGTAAGTCATAGACGAAAGCAACTGGAATGTGAAGATAAATAATGTCATGCACGATCCTGAGTAGTTACCACTAGAGTATAGAGATCATACTTATGACAGTCCAAGATCTGAATTAATTAGAAAATGCTAGACCCTCTATGTATTGCAATCTAGAATGCACGTTCCAAGTCAAATTAGGTTGTGTTTGGGGCAATGATCTTCTCATAAATGGGTAAACTAAGCTGATTGGCCTGCTTTTGCTTAGGTGCCATGCTTTTTGTGCTTGAAAGTAGGCTCAGTGCACAATACCACCGCTTAAGCTCTGAGTTCAGCACTTCAGGGCCCTAAACACTGAAGCAAGCTGTTTTCCATTGCCTTTTACTACAGCAGTGTGTGTGGAATATGGACATAATCTTTCGAAGATTTATCTAGTTTTCTTGTCACGCTCTTCAACTTGAAATGTATGATAAACCATAATAGAAGTTGGGAAGCATCTCTGAGAGAGCTAGCATACATAATGGTGCATTTTAAATCGTGGTTGCAGGGAAGTTTGCTTAATCCTGCTGTTTAGTCATGGGAGTTCACAAGGATATGTAAAGGCTGGTGTTTGAGACGTAAACAGGAAGATCAAACTGTTTAGTCATGTCTGCTATGCGGACACACCTTGCCTCTTCTTTGTCCATGGGACTGTTGTACTAGTTTAGCTAACTGGTTCTGGATCAAGGTATCATAACTCCCATTAAGCTTGACTGTGGTTATATTTGATGAGTTTGGTGTTCTGGTTACTCCCTGCTATTTAGTACTGTGAATCACAGTGGTAGATGGAGATTTGGTGTTGCAAACCTGAATGTGATGACTGCTGATCAGCCAAGCTTTAGTTCATACTAGCGAATGATTGCTTTTTGAGACCCAAATGTGAAGATCAACCTATGACTTAGTGGATGCACATGTAGAACGCGTCAGTGAACATGCCTTGTATCATCTTTATCCATTGGACTGCTGGGTTTACTAGTTTCGCTAATTGATTGCGAATCAAGGGATCATAGGCCCCATTAAGCTTGACCCAGGTTTATTCTATGAGCTTGGTAACGTGGTTATTTCACTCCCTGCTGTTTAATAGTGGCAGTTGATGATGGTAGAGAAAGGTTACTGTTTGAGACCTAAACATGCCTGTGGACTTCCTTTGCATCTTCTTTGCCCAGATCATGCTGAGTCTGCTAGTTTAGCTAACTGGTTGTAGATAGAGGGATCATAACTCTCATTAAGCTTGACTATGGTTTATTCTGAGCTTGCTGATGTGACGTCATTACCCCACTCAGCTCAGATGGATGTTGAATTAACATCCTGTCATAGTTTGCTTTTCTTGCAAAGTCACCACTGTCTGTTCCTTATCAGATAAAAACGTGCATTGGACAAGTTCTGCTTCTGAGTACATGCAAATACCAAAATGGAAATGTGTCTATTGGTATTTCATGGACTCCAAGTCCAGATAACGGAATAGATGCATGAACTACCTCTGTATTTCTATAAGCTAAATGTTGTGTTGGGAATTTGCCCAACTACCTCTGTACCTACGTATGCTCTGCAATTACTTTATCATCTTTCACAACTTTACATTTCTTTTATGCTCTAGCTATATGAAGTTGCCAAATATTCCGTCATTTCTTATGCATTTCAACATTCACTTCTTCTAATTTACGTGCTCCTTCCTCTTAACAGTAAATTCTATTTTGAACATTTCGGTACATTTGCAGCTGATGTATTCCTTCCTTGACCGTCTAATAAACTTGGGGCTCCCAAGGACCAGGGATTTCCAAGGAGTGGACCCGAACAGTTTTGACGGGCACGGGAACTATAGCATTGGCATAAGGGACCAGAGTGTGTTTCCTGAGATCAGATACGAAGCCCTTGGCAAGCAGAATGGAATGGATGTATGTATCACTACCACAGCAAAGACTGACAATGAGGCCCATAGGCTGCTTGCCCTCTTGGGCATGCCATTTAGAGAGGGTAGCGGAGGTGGCCCTACTGTTCTGATCCGAAAGAAGAAGAAGAAGGCCCACCATTTCGAATCCAAGTCTCGAGGAGGAAAAAGATAGAGCTAACATTACCCTTACCGCAAGCTTCCCCTCCCCTCTGCATTCATTTCTACCCATCTTTCTCCTCTTCACTTTTCCGGTTACATAGTTAAGCGGTACATGTCGAGTGATGTGAATCTGAAATGGAATCTGTTGTATCTGCAGAATGTTTTCAGTATTGACGTGCAGTTTGGGTTTAAATCCAAGCGATGAGATGTCTGTTCGATACATTGTAAAAGTTTAGCTTGTATGCTATGTTTTAACAAGTTGAGCTTGATTGCAAGGTACCACTGCTTGCTTCTTCCAATCTGTTTGCTGATCACCTTGTCGTAGTAAAGAAGCGTGGGCACCGGCTGATAGAGACTAGTTTTTCGGTGATATCGCGTCGGTGGAAGTGATCGTATTAAATTTCTAGTCTAGCATAGATGGCATCATTTTCAGCGTACAGATTACAGAACATGAACCCCTTTTTTTTTGTTTAAATTATATGGCTTAGATTTACTATCCCAATCGCCACTAATTAAAAAAATATTGAAACTTGATTAAAACTATAAGGACCCTTTTTTTTTGTTTAAATTATATGGCTTAGATTTACTATCCCAATCGCCACTAATTAAAAAAATATTGAAACTTGATTAAAACTATAAGGATAGGGGTCCATGGAATGGAAACGTGAAAGAAAAATATGAGTTACTCTTTCAAAGTAAAACGAAATAAGAATAAAAAAATATTGAAACTTGATTAAAACTATAAGGATAGGGGTCCATGGAATGGTAACGTGAAAGAAAAATATGAGTTACTCTTTCAAAGTAAAACGAAATAAGAATGAAACTAATAATGCTGCGCTGTCCTATTTGCAAATTGATTCAAACCTAACCTCCCCACGCCATAACAAGTCTGCTCCAAACCATCCAGTCTTTTGGTCCAGGAATTTCTTTCAATAAGCCAAAACATTCCGATTAATATGCCATCTACAAAGTAAATGCCGGCTTATTGGAAATATGAATTGAACAACTTTAACTAGCGCAAGATTTTTGTCTGTTACTATTACACCCGGATAAATCTCATTGATAAATAGTCTATGCAACTTATCGAGTGCCCATGCATAGTTAGTTTCCCGCTCTCTTTCAAGAAAAGTAAAATCAACACAAAATGACATATTAGTAGATGTTATATCAACTATCTCCAGTAACGGGTATTAATATCTGTTGGTTTTATAGGTATAATCCAGGATGTTAACACCTGGAAATACACGTAGAAGTTCCACACCAACCGGATGAGCTCAAAGAGGTCAGTTAGTGATTCGTTTGGTCACTGCTTCAATACCACTCAATGTACTTGCACTTTGAAATTTTTAAAAGTAAGTATTGCATTTGCATTCTTCCACCCTGTTCATTAACCCAAAACTTGTGCCGTGTATTGTATATTATCTTCATTGTCGGCGCATTCTTTGGATCCTTCAGCTTCAAAAATGTCAGGATATCTTTCGATCGTACATGATACTTAGACATCTCCATTACAGCAAAAGTCTCGCTTCGTAATAGTCTTCCTGCATACGAGTGTCCTTCAAGATATTTTGTTGCAGGATGATTATGCATATCGGAAATAACCATCAATTTCCACTTGGACCCGTCAACAAAGATCTGTTGACCCTTTAGCTGAAAAGGGCATCCGCATTTTTTGTTACCCCTGAATCCTTCATTATGCTTTAATTTTTTGAATTTTGGACGTCCACCTCTTTCAAAATCAAACAAAATTCTTTCCTTCTTATATTGGTCTCTACTATCAGATTTTGAGATCATGATGACCAAAGCTAACGTCCTTCTCGTATCACAGACCCGATTGCAAAGCTTGTCTTGCTTTGTAAAAATCTACAATCACAATATTTCAGTTGGACATCTCCAGCAAACATAAAACGTTCAATATACATAATTTTCTATGTCATCATACCTCATTTGTTGTGAAGGCTAAACTATAATCAACAGCTAAGTCGTTCTAAACTTATCTACAATGTGTTGAAGTATTATCCTATTATCTAAAATACACAGAATAATAAACAATAAGAATGGCGTAAATAAGTAAAAGGGAAAAAAAATGCAATCTGGGATATTGATCCCAGATGGACATATTTCTGTCCGGACCAAAAATCCAAACCGTTTTTCGAACCCATTTTTATGCTAATTAAATCTAAAACTAAATTTAAAAAATGTTGAAATTCGAAAAGGATGATGAATTCATATTTCTAAAGACTTTTAATCGTTAATTGGAACCAATAGCATATTGGGCTTATTTATTTTCTTCGCTGTAGATCAACTAACAAATAAAATTACTCTTTTTTTAGGGTTTCTGCTGATGAAAGAGATGATTTATCTGACTAGGAGAGATAAAATAAGACGAGGTTAAATGAGAGGTTGAAGGAGAGTTGGTTGGAATTTTTTCTCCTTTTCTCAGCAGATGGTGCGGAAAATGAAAGAAAAAAATATAGAGAGGATGATAGAGAATATAAAGGAGAGGATATTTTTTGGAATATAACTTAAATGATAGTCATGATAAATATAAAAAAAGATTTAAGTGGGCTCAATAGAAAAAAAAAACAAAGGCGTGCCCTTCCAGAAATTCCCGCTTGTAAGTTACACATACACATCACCGCCATCAATTCTCGAAGACCATATTTCTTTTTCTTTTAAATTTTTTTTCATCCTATTACCAGCAGAAAATTTTGAGTGACCATTATCGGTCCACGCGCTACAATATTGTTTCCTCTCCCTTCGTTTTCGCTGGGAAAGAAAAAAAAAAAAAAGGGTGAGCATCTTCTCACAGAGTCGGAGTGAGTTGTGTTGAGAGTAGGAAAAAAAAGAAAAGAGCAAGCAAGAAATAAAAGAAAGCGAAAAAAGAACCCTAAAGCCCTCTCATTTCACGGGTTCAGCTTCTAAAGCCCCAAATCCCAACCTTTCTCATCTCAAGATCTCTCTAGACCTCCACGCCCTTCTCCCATTTTTATTGGAAGAGACGAAGAGAGAGTTTAATCGTGTGGGGCTAATGGATTGCGGGTCGGGTTCGGGCGATGGGCACCAGGTGAAGGGAGTCTTGACCCACGGCGGGCGCTACGTTCAGTACAACATCTACGGCAACCTCTTCGAGGTGACCACCAAATACGTTCCCCCAATCCGACCCGTTGGCAGAGGAGCTTACGGCATTGTTTGGTGAGCACGAAACTAAACCCCCTTCGAATTTTGTACCTTTGTTTGAATTTGGTAATAATTTTTGTTGCTAAAGTTTTCGGTGGGGTTTTGGTTTTGTTTGCTAGTTATAGAAATACAAACTGAAAATTGCGGATCAAATCTAATTTTTTGGAAGACTGGATACGGATAAGAAATTTTGATTTTTTTTTTAATATATAGATTTTGGATGAGGGATGTGTGTCATTGCTAACGCCCAAGTCCCAAATGACAAAACTTTTCTTTTTTAGAAATTAGAAGAGATCAATTGTGCAGGAAAACTCGTATTTGTGATTGCTGAAAGCATTGATGTGGGCCTAGGCTTGCTGTATTGGCCACCAAGATATGGGAAGATTTAAAGAGATTTTCGCAAAGAGAAACCCGTGAAAAAGCCAACTTCTTTGCTATTTATAGAAATAGAAGTGAAAGATGCAGGAGGGGAGGGGAAGCGATGAGCAAGAAAAGTTTGATTAATATTTTATTTTCTACGGATCATTGGGGTAATGGCTTTGGACAAGAATTCAATTTAAGTAGTCTTGGTATTCTCATTTTGGATAGTTGAAACCTACATGTTTTAGTGTGAACATCTCAAATGGGCGGCAATGCTAATAACTTTTAATCGCCAATGGTGTGTAAGGAGTCATATTTGCAGTTAGGGTAAATTACACATAATAACCTTGTACTATGGGAGTAGCTGCACGAACTAGAGTCCTTTGTCAACCATTTCTAATAGGACAACATATAATGCTTTGTGAAATTTCTTTAACTTATGATGTTCTCTTTCGTTCCTATCTTATCAACACCCAAATGGACACACACAGAGTCACAGACCTGCCTAGCTCTTTGTGGTCGATCTCTAGACAATGTTAGTTAATGCTTCATGTAATCATGACCGTCCTTAATTGGTGCACATTTTTTACTATGCCTATTCTTCACTTCATCCTATCTACTTACTATCAGTTCTCTTTATTGCAAAAAAAACTGAGCATGACAACTATGCAGGATTGGTTGTTGTTTTACGATTTGGCTTTTAAGTCACCGAGGATGAGATGCACAATGAAATAATGAAATGGGAGAAGCTTCATGTAGTCTGTAAAGTTTCTTTGCTGTGCTAATACCTTCCATTTTCATGCTTCATGCTACTGTAGGATTTATCTGCTTTATTATTTCAGACTTCAAAAAACAGTTTTTTTATAATTAAAATAAATCTGTTAAAATAATTGAGTCAAATGGACATAAAATAGTAGCTGAGGTCCTTAACTTCTAAATGAGCTACAGGCTATGAATTTGAACCTATTCGCATTGGCCTGCTTAACCGCATGTGAGTTTGATATTTGAGTGCTAGTTAGCATGTGTTCCACATCTAACAAGTTCTATAGTGGTACTATTAGAGATGAGAATTTACGGATCCAATGGCCAGACCACCCTAACCCCCCTTCCAAAAAAAAAAAAAAAAAAAAAATCTTGAATTTGAATTAAAAATAAAAAAATCTTTAATTCAAATTTTTGAATAATCTGCATCAAGAATTGACCCTTGGACCTATCCATTCTCATCCTTAGATACTATAGGTTCCACTGGTTCCCTGATTTTGGAAAGCTAGACCCCTTCCATGAGAGACGGCTATAAAAATGAAGGTTACAGAATTGGGGAGGAAGTAGTGAAATTTGGAGGTTGCATCTATTCTCAATTCTTGAGACGAGGATGAATTTGCCGATAGTCATTATGGCACTTCAGTTTTTCTACTGGTAGTGAAAGTTAAGGGATATAACTAGCCCCCACTCGGGCTAGAATGACAAGCAATAACAAGATCATTGAATAAAAAATCACACTAAAGGGCTGATTTATATTGTAGGCTATAGTTCATCATGACTACAGATTGGGATAATAGACGATTCTTTTTCTCTCTGTCACTCCATATTGCCAATAGAATATACAAGTTACAAGAAGATTTGGTTTCCAACATGTTGTGAATTAATCATTCGGCCATGCCCATGTCCACAAGCATGCCGAAACTGTTCAAGCATACAAATTCTAGTGAGTATTTATATCAACATGTATAAATGAAGGTGGCAGGCAATGCTTTCGAAAGTTGGACAGCATATTGTTTTGATGTCTCTGATAAATTGCATTCTTCAAGTTATTTTCTTGTCTGCAAAAAATTGTTCTCCTTAACTTAAGTGTGAAGACTAAACTCTCTTTTTTCTTTGTAGTGCTGCTGTAAATGCACAGACACGGGAGGAGGTTGCTATTAAGAAGATTGGTAATGCATTTGATAATCGAATTGATGCCAAAAGAACTTTAAGAGAGATAAAGCTGCTCCGACACATGGATCATGAAAATGTGAGATCAGCTTTTTATGGTAGTCATTTCAACTTTTAGAATCCTATTCATTGTTTCAAATCATGCGCAACATGATATTTTCTTTTTCAAATCATTTGCAACTTTTTTAAAATCCTATTAACTACTTTCTTTTTTAAGAATCTCTCTCAAACTCTCACGAACGCCAGATCTCTTGCTGATTGCAGAAAGGCATTAGCACTATTCTTCAGTATCTCAAAACTGGTTCTGCCTTTCCTAGTGATACAACTCAAGATTTTTCTTAATTCTTTTCACAACTAAGGAGGGAATGCAAGCCGACACATTGCGGTTTTGGTGATGCATACTAGCTGCCTCTGCTTAATGAGTAACTCTTGAGAGATTTAAACGTTACAACCTATAATTAATGAAAACACTAAATCAATTTTCTTTTGTCTGGTACTAGCTTATGCTTAATCATTCTTAACCAATTATACATAGTATGATTGTCAATTTTTTGAAGATATTACTGCTCGTTTCAGCTGAAAAAACTGTGTCCTCATAGTTGTGCTATAATATAATTTCATCTGTTTTATGCGACTGTTAAATAGGACAAACTCCTGTTAGTTATTCAACATCCCATGGCTTCTCATACTTTAACTTGATGTGGTGGGAGTTGTAACCATCTATATTGTGTCATGATCTTCATTTATATTCAAGATCATCTAGAATTAGTCAGCTTGTATTTTACCTCCTAATCATTATAGCTACAAGTTATGCATCTAATGGAGATCAAATTTTATACAAGCAGAAGCAAATAAAAAACAAGGAGAAAAAAAGAAAGAAAGAAATATAATGTGGCTTCACACTACAAGTGGTTTCAAACAAAGTTTACTTCATATCAAGATTTCTTCACAGATAACAATCTGTCAATTTTTAATAAATTCATGTCTGTCTTTACATCCAAGATTCAAAGGCTTTCAATAATAAAAGGTAACTTAATACCTTAGAAACTAATCCTGGAATTAAAATATTTCTAACTAAATTTATAAAGATATGCCTGAATCTTTAGAATCTTAACTAAATCAAACAAAAGCCTAAAAGATATTTCCCTAACTAAACAAGAATCCATGACCTATCAGCAGCTATCTTGGAGATGTTGGCCTTTTATATGATCAAATTTGGAGATGTTGTCAAAAGAAAAGTTGTAGTTTTTGTTGTTATCCTTGAAACACTAGGATTTTTTTTATATGAACTGACCTTTGTTGCTCCAATTACACTTATTTTTCTGCAATGTGAGGAATTCGAATTTCAGACTGAGGTTGTGAGATGTAGCAGCGGTGGCTTCTTCTATTTCGAGCTAGCTTCAAATGAATTTGTCCTGCATCACCATCCGTTTCATTAAACTTATAATCGATTATGAATAAATGTTCCCTTTTTATTTACATGGAGAATGTAAAAATATTCTTGCGTAAATGTCTGAAGATATGCAAGACATAACTGGAGGATTATGTGTATGAAGTTAAGGTGGGTGCTCTGAGACGCCTGGCTATACTCGATGGGTTGGAAGGTAGTGAGGGAAGAAACAATTGAGATAATACTTCTGTTAGCATGTGCTAAAGAAGAGAATCTATATTAGATGTTTGTCACCTTATTCTCCTTATAGTAACTTCCCTAGAGTAGTTGTTCAGAGAAATCTGAGCCATCCATAATTTTATAAAGATTTTTGAAATACATTTGCGGTCTTTATCCATTTTAACCTTATTCTTCAATTTTGAACAATAAAAGAAATAAGTAAACAAAATTGTATTCTTTTTTCCAACAAAGTAACTAGATCCAAAATGGAATCCATTGCACGTTTCTTCCTGGTACCTTTAGTTTTGATGATCCAAACTGAACTTTTTGTCTGCACTGTCATGTGAAGTTTCTTATGTTTGATATAAGTAGTTCTTTTCTGCTTGTCGATAATTCATTGCAGTTTCTTATGTTGGATATAAGTAGTTCCTTTCTGCTTGTCAGTATGAATTATCTTTCTTTTCTATCAAATACGTTTACATTATGAAATCAGTCTCTCTTTTATGACAGGTTATTGCCCTCAAGGACATCATACGCCCTCCAAAGAAGGAAACCTTCAATGATGTGTACATCGTTTATGAATTAATGGACACTGACCTTCATCAAATTATTCGATCTAATCAGCCCCTGACTGATGATCATTGCCAGGTTTGGTGCCAAAATCTTTCAAAATCGAATTTCAGTCGGCTAATTTGGTTTCTCTTCATATTTTCGTTGGGCCCCGAAAATCACTCTTTTCTGCCAGCCCCTCTTGGACGAATTCATATATCCTGTCTCTGTTGATCTCTATATGCTATGAAGCATGATCACTTCAAAATGAGTACCACGTCCTTATCAGATACGTATCGGATATCGACACTTATCGATATATATCGGACACACCAAAACTATATCAAAATTTAAAAACTAAAAAACTTATGCGTCAAAGCCGTGTCTATTTTCAAAAGATAAACAAAATCGTGTATATGAGCCATATCCGCTTTCAAAAAGTTATAGAAATCTCTTGTTGAGTAATACGCAGTCGTACATTGCATAAAACGTCATATAAAAAGTTCTTTTAATATGAAAGGGATAGTAAGTTAATAGGCCCTAAATGCCTTGTAAAGATAAATACTTCAATTAGTTTATTGAAGGTACTAATTTATTTGATTGAACTCGGATTCTTTTGTTTAATATAGTTGGTTGATTAGAATCTATGTTTTGATGCATTAAGATTTTTTTCCTTTTCTTTATACTTCAGTAAGAAAATATGTCTTAACGATTATGAGTTTGATGCACATAATATATATCACATACATAAGTACGAGCATATTTATGTTGCCATGTCCCGATCCCCGTGTCATACTTTTTTTAGGGTTTACCATTGCCCCCTTGTCTGTGTCATTCCATATTTATGTCTCATGTCCGTGTCCACGATTCGTACTTTATATACTTCTATAGTATAGATTGAAGTGTGAAAAGGCTTGGCTTGGGGAACATTTGAACCCTGATGTGGCATTTCTCTCTGATTTCTCTTACATTTTAAGGGTATTAAAAGTTGAAATTTCAGTTTCATATTAGAGTTCATTTTGTAAGTGCTCAAGTTAGGATTTTTATTTTTTTATTTTTTATGGTTGCTTTTAACCGCATTATCTCATTTTAGCTGAAATAAATATTTTTTTTTTTTTTTTTTACTTTTACTGAATCAGGTTAAGGACTAATTTTCAACTGGGAATCATGTTATTAGCAACTTCTCAGCTTTTCAGAATTTTCATTTAATCGTCCCTCTTTTGACAACCTGACTCTCAGTTCTTGGTTTTGGTCGACTTTTTACATCTATTTGAATATGTGCAAACCTTCTGCTTGCTCGTTTTGTTTTAAACCCTAAGTATGGATTCATGTCTCCTGTTGTGAAACAAATGCATCTTCATTAGTCGCATTGACACGTAAGTTCTGGTTTTCATAATCAAATCTCAAATTTATTCTTGGTTGTTGATTGTTAAGGCATATAATAATGTTGAAAATAACGCATTATGAAACCTGTTATGTTGCGTTATGAAACCTAACAGAAAACCAACGTTACTTAACAGTCGAAAATAACTCAATGCATCATAACGGTGCGTTTTTTTATGTTATTTTACGTTATTTGACGTTACGTTACATTAAGTTACGTTATGTTACGTTATTTATAATAATTTTTAAATAGTTTTTATATTGATTTTGATTATTTATTTTGATTGTTAGTTAATTGTTGTAGTTTTTTTTTACTTGACGGCTTGTTGTTTGTTTATTTGATTGCTTGTGGTATTGTTAACTTGTACATCCTTATTTATTTGTTATAATTTCTTTTCAATTACTGGATTTTTTTTGTTATAATTCCTTTCCAATTACTGAAATTTCTTACTGATTAAATTGAATTATCAGTTAATCTAAAATAAAAAATTAAATATAACATAAATTGAGCATTACAAAAATACAAATTACAATATTGATAATAGTTGAAAATAAATTTGAAATCTTGTTTTCTTATTTAGATGATAACTGAAATTATAGGTGTGAATGTAATTTAATTTATGAAGATAAACATGAGAATTACTGTGAAACTTGTTAGAAATTTAGAATTAATACTGGGATATAAATTTTTTTATTTTGTTTTAGAATTTTTAATTCAATTTTCAATTTATAGAATTAATTTTATATAGTTTTATATTTATTTTTAATTAAATAAATAGAAAATTGTGTAACCTACGTTATGCGTTACGCTATATGCTATATAACCTAACAGAGACAAAACGTTACGTTACCGTTATCGTTATTTTAAACATTGGCATATATGCTTCCATGTGAGTTTCAAAAGTGGTTCTTAATCTTCTATTTATTATCTCAAAATGAACACTTACTCTGATTTCTTGTCCCGTGTTATCTACGTCTTCCCTGACCATGTTGAATGAGGAGTTGGTATGGTATATCAAATACTAAATGCATAGCTTCTTGCATGTTTATAAAAAAAAAAAAAAAAAAAAAAAAAAAATCCAAACCTTGGTTTCATCATGCATCTATTGAATGTACTTGCAGTATTTCCTATATCAGTTGCTGCGAGGACTAAAATATGTACACTCAGCAAATGTGTTGCATCGTGATCTAAAACCCAGCAATTTGCTTCTGAATGCAAACTGTGACCTTAAGATAGGAGACTTTGGACTGGCAAGGACGACTTCTGAAACAGATTTCATGACAGAGTATGTCGTTACTCGTTGGTACCGGGCCCCAGAGCTGCTCCTTAATTGTTCGGAGTACACTGCTGCTATTGATATTTGGTCAGTAGGTTGTATTCTTGGTGAAATTGGTACCAGGGAACCTTTATTTCCAGGAAAAGACTATGTTCATCAGCTGAGGTTGATAACAGAGGTATGACTTCTGGTTCTCATTGTTTAATAAACTTCTGAAGAATTTCCATTTGTATGTTTGTGGCAGTTAACCACTTTTGCTGCAGCACCTGTTGCTCTTAAGTAATAGTAGTCCCTGCTACTTTAACCCCTCAATGCCACCGTGTTCGAATTATATGCCTCAAACCATCAATAACATAATTGGTGACAGTTTTTGTTGACATGCTTATTTATGTATATTATCTTTTATGATTGAAGTTTATTAAATTATGCATGGATTTTTTGTTGACTATATTTGTTCAACACCTTATCAGTTTAGTTGGTAGGTCTACAAGTCAATAGAGGGCATGATTTTATTTGTAAAAACACAATTTGGAGTGGTCATAAGAGCGACGTTACTGATTCACTTATGATACTAGAAGCTCCTTTAGCTTACTTGGACATTGATGTGACTGGCCACCTTCCAAGGAAGAATATCTGTCATTTGACTGATTCCTTATATTCATAGAAGGGTGCAATCCTCTGGTCATAGAGCTAGTTGGGTGAGAATACATGGGACTTACATTTATTGAATACTAAGCATTGGATAGCCTCGATTATGGAAATACTACTGTTAGCCTCTCATATTTGCCTACCTTTAGAGACATGCACCTTATAATGTATTGACCTAGTGTGGTTAGACGAAGGAAATTGTTTGTATAATATACTGATCTTTGGGTAGTCAGATACACAATGGAAACAATCGATAGGGGTGATTGATCCACATCCAGCAGTTTTAGTTTGATGATGGGCTTTCATAATGCATGCTATTAGTAAAAAAGAAAATATTATCTCTGCTTGAAATATGATCAAACAGGAAGTATAGATAGCACATTTTCTGTATGATCGATTATGAACTACAATATCGCTCTTACTGTGCAAACAATAATCTAGGGGTAATGAGTGTTGGAAGATAGTGAGGTCTGTATTGGAAAAAGGAGTTGGAATCTAAAGTATGTCTGTTTTGTTAGATCGTATCAAATTTGGGTGTCGCTGGGTTTAAAGTAATTGGATACTCTGAGCTGGCCTTAATCCTGATGGGATTGAAATCTCGTCCTTTTTATAGGCAATCGAACTTGGGTGTCTTTGGGCTTAAATTAGTTGTAAACTTTGTGCTTGTTTAATTATGAAACTGTTTGCATTTGTCTTGTACATATGTATGTGTGCGTGCATGTTTCTTTATGTATTTATTATGTATGAGACAGCACTTATGTAACTGGCTCCAAATCCTCCAGGGTCTGCACATATATAACTTCCTTAGTAAGGACTTCTAGTGAAGAAACTATCCTAGTACTCTCCCTTAACTGGTTAGTTTAACCATGGTTGCTCCTGACAAGAAAAGCTACAGTTATTGATTGTTGAGTTCATTGGAACTATATATAACATGGACAAGGGACAGTTGGAAGATTCTCTTTTGATTTGGGGTTGTGAGAACATCTCTCTCCTTCTCTCTCCATTCACATTGTATGTAATGGGGTTCCCTACCCTAGGGACTACTATATATGTTCCTCTACATTGTCTCCTCATATGACTATTAGGTAGAGTTGAGAAGAAGTGTGGCATGAAGACAGTTTGTAGATCCAGTAATATCAAGTCTCAAGAGAGTAGACTCTTGTATGAGTATAGAGGGATTCATGGCAGAAGGATAGTATTATCAAACACAACGATCTAACTTGATCTTGTTGATAATAAGTTACTCTTGTAGAACAATGAGTATATTTGTAGCCACATGGTTTGTAGAATTTTAAAATTAAGTACCATTCTTTTCTCCAAAATTTTCCACATTAGGAGTTATGATCTTTATTGTGTGAATTGTTACGATCTATTGCACAACCAAGTTAATATCTCTGAATATTTAGGACATAATTTCTTTGGAAATATTCGGGGATTTATTGAGGAATATTCCATCTGATAAATCAATCCATATGTTTAGAGATTTAAAAATTATCTCATCTTGTATTTTATATAAAGAGGGGATTTTTGTTTTATGGTTGTTTTGGTGAAACAATGAAGGAGAGTTGAGATAAAAAATTTTGTTTACCCACTTAGGGTTCTCTATTTCCTCCATTTTGTGTTTCTTTATCCATCTTGAATTTTATATGAGGGAATGTGAGGCTTATTTTAATCTCAGAGTGGAAATATAGAAAGGAAGGAGGAAATATGAACTCTAGTGACATACAACCAAAGGAGAAAAAGGTAGGCTTGTAGGCTTTTGGTGCTATTATCATTGTTGTTGAGTTGTTGCTATATGGTCGAGTGAAAGATAAGCAAGAGAGAAGGGCATCTCTCTTCCTTGTGATTCTTTTGTTAAAAGTTCCTCAATTGATCTCTCCTCATCCCATTGTTGATGTCGTCGTTATTTCCACTGGGTATGTTTCTAAACTGGGCTAGTAGGAGAGGAAGACTAAAAGAGAAGAGAATGAGGAGTCACAGTCTAGTGAGTACACAATATCTTACTTCTGATAGATCCTGAAAATAACTCTGGACATATTTTAAAATAAAATTGTTGCAACTCACTGTTGGCAGTGAAAATTTCTAAGTAAAATGAAGTTTTCCACAACAGAACGCGGAGCTAACTTAGTAGCTCCGCGTTTGGCTATTTTAGCCTCGCGTATGAGTAAAACGCGGAGCTAATCAATAGCTCCGCGTTCTGGTTTCTTAGCTCCGCATTTTGATGCGATTAGCTCCGCGTGAGCAGATAACCAGAATCTTGAATTGATTGAGATTAAGATTTGGACTTATCCAAATACCCAAATTAAGTCCGATCAGAATTCTAAATCAAGAGATTTAAATCAAAACTAAGATATTTGATTGGAATTCTTGATGAGTACAAATTCTATTTAGATAGAAACTCTTATATTACCCTAAGGCTATAAATACCCCTTTGAGAAAGCCTTAAGAGATCTTTTGGAAGTTTTTGTGAAGTTCGAGTTACGCGTGAGAGCCTTGAACGAATCAAGACCAGAGAAGATCATCCAAAGTCGGCCGGGATCTTCTTCATCAAGTGCAAGAAGACCATCATCGTCAGATAGTCCAAACGAACTACTAGTTAGATCCCATCGCCACATAGATCCCACAATTCATTGTAAAAAGAGAGCGATAGATTATAAATCCTCTCGTTTGTTCTTTTTCTTGTTCTCTTTCGATGTAATCTAAGTTGAATTCAATGGAAGGAAAGCGATGAATTTCTGCTGCGAACAAACTGGCGACCATAGTGGGAGACATCTCTTTCACCAAAGAAGAGATCGTGGCGCAATCTGATGTCGAGAGGATCGGATCCGACGTAAACATGCTAGTCGTTGAAATCGACCAGCAGAAGTACGAGGAGTATCTCTCATTTGAATCAGATAACCTGACTGAAATGCGACCCTATCGTCGCGTGCGCTCCAATACCTGAGCATCGGGTAATCGGGCATCCACCGATAAACGGGGATCCTTGGAGACCGCGGCCATAGAGCCGTCGTTTGGGCAGGAAACCCTAACAGAGGATGGCCTCTCTACTGCCAAAGAAGGAATGGGAATTGGATTGACCAGAATCCAACTCCGAAATAGAAATCGGAGAGCTAGGCGAAAGGCCCTCAAAGCCCGCATTGAACGCGAGGCTAACTTCACAAAACGCGAGGCTATAGTCCCTTGCAAACTGGCTCGTGTTAATCGCAAGACCAGCCAAGATCGCGATAAACGTGAAGCTAAAACTTGCGATAAACGCAAGATTTCCAATACTCGTGTTAATCGTGAGAATAAAATTTCCTTAGAGCCAGCGTGTGATTCTCCACGCGAGGTTAATACTGAGCTTAGCGATAAACGCGAAGCCAGTACAACTTGCGATAAACGCAAGATTTCTAACATTCGCATTAATCGCGAGGATAAAATCTCCTTAGAGCCAGCGTGTGATTATCCACGCGAGTCTACTACTGAGCTTAGCGATAAACGTGAAGCCAGTACAACTTGCAATAAACGCAAGATTTTTGTCACTCGTGTTAATCGCGAGAATAAAATTTCCTTAGAGCCAGCGTGTGATTTTCCACGCGAGGCTACTACTAAGCTTAGCGATAAACGCGAAGCCAGTACAACTTGCGATAATCGCAAAACTCCTCAGCTCCGCGTAAATCACGAAGATGATTGGCAAATTTGCGTTAATTACAAAAATCGCGCTAAACGCGAAGTTATGACTTGTGTTAATTACAAGAGTAAGCCAGCGTGCAAGAATTTTCTTCTATGCGGGGCTAACATTCCAGAAGATAAACTTCTGCAAAGACGTCAAGCCAGCGTAAAATGCGAGGCTAGCGTATCCAAACGCGAGGCTATTTCTCAGCCCTGCGTGTCAAAGCGCGAAGCCATCTCTCAGCTCCGCGTAAATCAACCCGAATACAAAATCAGGGTTGATCATCACGCCAGTGGATCAGAACTGGACTCTAGTAATCTCAATAAGTTTTAGTGGGTTCCTAGACCCTCTCAACAGCTGAATGGGCCCCACAACTCCATGTTTAAAATCACTTACCTCAGGGAGTATTTAACCAAGAAGAGAAGTATAGAACAAGTTCAATCTGAACCTACTTGTCATTGCCAGCAGCTTATGACAACAGTATCCGCTGTAGTGGATAATTGTTGCTGCAGCAAGAATAAGGTATCGGTGTTCGACCGATTAACTGAGTCGGACAAAAACCCTGCTAAGAAAACAAAAGCTACTCCCTGAGAAGAATGGAGAATTGTGACTTCTAATATGGTTGGCAAGGGTAAGAAAATCATAGAAAGAAATGATGATTCAGAATCAAGTGATGAAGAACCTCATTACTTTACCCGACTTAAGTTAGGCGCTATCCCGGTTCGAAACTATAAGAAACTCGTGAAAGGTTTTTACGACGACGATAGTGATAATTCGGCCATAACCTTTCCTTGTTCTTCGGCATCGTCTAAAGTGCAGAAGTCAGCATCACATATGATGGACAAATCTGACGACATCGACCAAAAATTTGAGGCCCAAGAACAGATGATTCGGGAGCAACAAAGAACAATTGAGGATCTTAAAATGATGCTCTCAAAAGTGGTCGAGAATACTCAGAAAATTATCGAGGATAACGCTAAGAAGGAAAAAGAAACTTCGTTCAACAAGCTGAACGAGGAAGATAAAGAAGAAAAAGCCCGCTCAACACATGAGGACGAGGATAAATATTCTTTTCATGACCCACATGAAGAGAAAATCGAGAAGTTACGAAGCCAACTTGAAGCACTAATGCACAAGGAGCTGAAAGAATCAGGGGTCTCAAAACCATATCCGCCTGAATGGGATTTGGCACCATACCCTGAGAAATATGAATAGCTCAAATTAGAGCCATATGATGGGAAATTGTCTCCCAGTCAACATATTTATTATTTTTTGTCCTAAGCAGGGCATTTAATGGGCTATGACCATGTAATGACCAAGGTATTCGCAAGTACCTTGCGAGGGCCTGCCTTCACTTGGTTTATGCAGTTGCCCCCAGGAACTATTAGCACCTGGTTTGATGTTGAGAAGCAATTTCTCGCACGTTTCTTTGATGATGATACCGAAATTTCGGTTCATTCCCTCCTTGCAACTAAACAAGGAGAATAGAAAACGGTCAAAGATTTCATATAAAGGTTTCGGGAGAAGTCCGTGCATTGCAAACATAGAATGGTCTAGAAAATTCTGGTAGAGACATGCCGGCATAATCTTAAGACCAATGTGCTCTTAAAAATGGGGGCCGTAGAGTCTAAGACTTGGAAGGATTTGCTCAAATAAGGAGAGCAAGCCGAAGACTTGATCCGCAGAATTGAAGAATCTCGTGGACCAAGAAATACTGGAAATAATAGGCCGTATACACAAAAAATAATAAGAATAAAGGTAAAGCGGCAATGGCGTCAGAGGCCGCTCCACAGAAGACAAATCCTCCGAGCCCAAAGCCCCAAAATCAAAAGGGCACGAGACAAAATAGGCCCCAGCAAGAAAGAACATACATCTTTAAAGCGGAACAGACGCCTACATTCTTCCACCTGCTTTTTAGGAAAGGAATGTTGAAACTTCCGGAAAATAGAAAACTGGAGGACGCTGGTAAAACCAACGACCCCAACTATTGTCTCTACCACCGGAATGTTGGACACCCTATCAGGGATTGTTACCCTCTAAAGAAAATGATCCAAGTATTGATAGAAGCTGGAGTCCTGACATTAAAAGAGGAGCAAAAGAAGGTCACTGCTAATATGGCAACCCTAGTGGTCAGAACCCATGAGTTCCCCGCCGGAGTAACCCCAATACTAGAGGGAAAGCTGATCGTGAAAAATCATGACCCACATAAAAAGGCCAAGAAATGACTTATCCCCGTAACAACTCAAAGAGGGGAAGTCATATGGGTCCACCCTGATCTACTACATGATGAACAGTGGATGGCCGCAGGGGGTCAAAGAAAAAAGCGGACTATTAATACTATTTTCGTTAAAATAAAGGAAGAATATATAGTCTCGGGAGCTTTCACAGATTCTGAAGAAGAGCCCAAAGCAATGGCCACTCATCAAGATGGGGTGGGCCATTCCCATACTCGATCTGGTAAACCATATCTCAAGGATTACACCAGAGTAGACCCGAAGAATATATACGGAAAACTCGCGAAGCCTACAAAACAAAAGGGGCTTCGTTTCCAGAAAAATCCTGCTAGAGATGAAGAGGCCAAGGAGGCTGCATTCAAATTTGATATAATAGCTCAGCTGGCAAATATTCCAGTTTGAGTCACGCTTTATGAGTTGTTGCGATTATCAAAAGCAACTCGCGAAGCGTTAAGAGAGGCCTTGGCAGACACCGAGTCATTCTTAGCTCAGATTGTCGAGCCGGCCGATGAAGAACAGGACTCTTACCCCTGCTGTCATCAAGTGAGGAGGCGGGTCCCGCAGATTACTTTCTCTCCGGAAGATATGCAGGTAAGGAATATAAAGCATAATAGGTCTTTATATTTCACTGGATATGTCGGATCCACAAAGGTGGACCGTATTCAAATCGATCCGGGGTCTGCATTAAGCGTTATTTCCAGAAGGCTGATGCAGCTATTGGGGATTTCTCTCCATCGTCTGACGCCAACAAACACTACTATATACGGATTTAATGCTAATGATAGCTGTTCTCTTGGCAAAATTTGACTTCGGTGTCAAATCGGAGATTTGAGAACAGAAGTTACATGCTATGTTATAGACGCAGATACGT
Organism: Dracaena cambodiana; assembly: GCA_036321105.1. NCBI lineage: Eukaryota > Viridiplantae > Streptophyta > Magnoliopsida > Asparagales > Asparagaceae > Dracaena > Dracaena cambodiana. Next base: position 11,472,761 of record JAYEPQ010000004.1, on the reverse strand, counting down.
CTTATAACATTTTACTGGGACGATCTTGGATCCACACCTATATGATAGTCCCGTCGACTCTCCACCAGTGCATAAAATACTGCGATGATTAAGGAGAAGTCCAGACATTAGTTGCAGATAGGCAGCCATTCAAAGGATTAGAGAGCTATTTCACGGATGCTATGCTCTACAAGCCAGCCCACGAAGTCTCTAATAATAACTGCAAAAAGCCTCAAGAACCCGACTACAGCGGCAATGAGGCGGACATGGAGTACGAATCTCCCGAATAGGATGATGGGGGTGACTATGAGATAAACCCTCACATTGATTTTAAAGCAAATTTAGATAATAATGTAGCTAATGTAGCAGAGAATGAGTGGATTATTAATGAAAATATAAAGTTAGTCTACGAGTCTGCTGTAGCTACAGAGTCTGAGCCTTCTTGTACTTCCACCGAAGTGGATGGTCTATCCGAACTTGAAGTTCTGGCGGCATACCATTTGCCACTCAAGTCATCCCTCCTCTCTCAATCAAAAGTAACTAAGGGACAAGGTCACTTATTTGAAGTGCCTCCTCGACAGACGTCCCAAAAGCCGATTGTCTTCGGCAAAGTGATCACGTCGCCTAACCAAAGGCAAAGTAGTAAAAGTGATGAACAAATATCACCTCAATTTCACTTATATGAACAGAAATCCCGACAAATGATGGAAAAGATGGGTTATAATTTTACCCAAAAATCGGAATTGAACTTTAGGAAAGGGCTACGAAATCTCATACCCTCGTTTAGACCAAGAGGGAAGAGCCCGGACTATTATCATAAACTAGAAGGGGGTTGGGCTATGTATCTACTCCTCCCTTATCACCACATAAATACGAAGAAAGCTCTTCGGCCAATGAGGAGTTACATCCACTCGACCATGATTCGGATCTAAATACCGGCGCCTGGTTTCAATCCCTGACAGTAAACATGGTTTCAGCCGCACCGGAAAGCGACGAGGAACCAATTGATGTTCAAAATGATTCCTGGGCTAAACACATGGACACTCTTTGGGATGTCCGCTTTGAATAGCGTGACCTGCCTGCAGAGGATAAACTAGTACAAGTTAATATGGGAACGGAGGAGAATCCGAAGCCCATTTTTATAAGCGACACACTAACTCTCTTGGAAAAGGAGGAACTTATATCCCTCATAAAGGAGTATATAGATGTGTTCGCATGGAGCTATGAAGACATGTCCGGTCTTGATCCTCATATTGCCACACACCGGCTAAATATTAAAGAAGACGCCAAACCAGTTAAATAACAATAAAGACGTTTTCGACCGGAATTGATGGAGGCGATAGTAGCTGAGATCAATAAGCTTTTAAAATCAGAATTCATCCGTGAAGAGCAACATCCTGATTGGGTGGCTAATATAGTGCCGGTTCGTAAGAAAAACGGTAAGATCCGAATTTGCATCGATTTTCGGGATCTAAACGCGGCATGCCCCAAGGATGAGTTTCCACTCCCGATTACCGACGTAATGATTGATAACACCTGCGGTTACAAGAGGATGTCCTTTATGGATGGTTTCTCAGGCTATAACCATATCAAAATGCACCCAGATGATGAAAAACACAGCTTTCAGAACGCCGCTGGGAGTGTACTGTTATACAGTAATGCCCTTTGGATTAAAAAACGCTGGTGCCACCTATCAACGTGCAATGAGCGTGATATTTAAAGAACATCTGCGTAAAACGGTAGTGTTACGTGGATGATTTGGCGGTAAAAAGCAAGAATAAAGAAGATCATCTTCATGACCTAAGAACAGTTTTCGATCTTATTCGAAAACACCACTTGAAGATGAACCCTGCCAAGTCTTTCATGGGGGTGTGCAGCGAGAAATTCCTTGGGTTTATAGTTACCTCAGAAGGAATTTTCCTTGATCCTGAAAAGGTAAAAGTGATCAACAAGATGCCGCCTCCCTGCAATTTTAAAGAATTGAGGGGGTTACAAGGAAAACTGGCCTATATTCGGCGCTTTATCTCCAACCTATCAGAGCGATGCCAGCCGTTTTCCAAACTCATGAAAAAGGGGGTTTCCTTTGTATGGGATGAGGCATGTCAACAGGCGTTTGACGATTTCAAAGAATACCTTACCAAACCTCCTGTCCTTATGGTACCGGTCTCTGGGCAACCATTTCTCATATATGTAAGGGCCATGGATAATGCGTTAGGAGCGTTACTTGCTCAGTATAATGAGCACGGTCATGAACACACCCTTTATTGCTTAAGCAGAACAATGATCGGAGCGGAGCATCGGTATACCCCGATTGAAAAAGAATGTTTAGCCCTAGTGTTCGCTGTTCAGAAAATGTGACACTATTTTTCAGGGCAAACAATTCATGTTATATCACGGGTTAATCCGTTAAAAATCTTGATGACAAAATCAGGATCCTTAAACGGCCGATTGGCGAAATGGGCATTATTGCTATCGCCATATGATATACACTTCGTTCCTCAAAAAGCTATGAAGGGACAAGCGATCGCCGATTTCCTAGCAGACCACCCAATTTGGTCCAACTCTAAGCAAAAGTTAGAGGTTAACACAACTAGTAAAGAACAACCATAGCGTATGTTCTTCGATGGTGCTGCCAGACGGTCTGCTGCTGGAGTGGGAGTTGTGCTGATATCCCCACATAAACACATACTGCCCAACGGTTACTCATTAACAGAGCCGTGCATGAACAATGTGGCGGAATACAACGCACTCATTATTGGTTTAAAAATGGCCTTGCAACTGGGGGTGAACCATCTAGAGGCATATGGAGACTCTAAGCTCATCGTTAACCAAATGATGGGTGAGTACGAGGTCAGACATGAAGCCCTCATCTCCTATCATCAACTAGCCATCGAGCTGGCAGGGTATTTTGAACAATTTTACATCTATCACATATCGCGAAACGAGAACGTCTATGCAGATGCTCTCGCCGCACTAGCTACAACATTGGCGATCCCGCCAGGTGAGGTTAAAAGCATCACTATTGGTAGCAGAGAACTCCTCCACCCGGATACGGTATTCCAAACCAAAGAGGTGTGCCACACAGGTTTAACTCTGGAACCCCATGATTGGCGATTTCCGTTTGTGGATTATGCCTTATATGGGATGCTGCCAGAAGATCCAAAGGAAGCCGCCTCGATAAGGAGGAAGGCCCCGAGATTTTATTATGATCATACGCTTCAGATTTTATACAGAAAGTCAAGTGATGGTCTTCTACTACGCTGCATATCAAAGTCAGAAGCAAATGAAGTACTGAGAGAAATACATGAAGGAGTGTGTGGAGCTCACAAGTCCGGTCCAAAACTTAGAGACCGCATAAGAAGGTTAGGATACTACTGGCCGAAGATGATTACAGAAGCAATGGCATACGCAAAACGGTGCCATGAATGTCAAATACATGCCAATTTTATTCATCAACCCCCAGAATACTTGCACAATACTGTTGCTTGTTGGCCATTTGAAGCATGGAGTATGGATATTGTGGGGCCAATAACTCCCTCATCATCCAGAGGACATCTGTTTATTCTCGCAATAACCGATTATTTTTCAAGGTGGGCCGAAACCGTACCCATGAGAGAAGTAAAAACGACGGATGTAATTAAGTTCATTAAGCATCACGTCATTTACCGTTTTGGCATCCCCCGAAGAATCATCCACGATAACGGACCGCAGTTCATCAGTCAGGGGTTCTCAAGATTCTGTGATAAGTTCAGAATCAAGGACATTGCTTCAACACCATACAATCCCGCGGCAAATGGATTAGCCGAGGCCTTTAATAAAACTATTATTAAACTCCTTCGGAAGTTCGTCTCTTCCAACAAACGAGACTGGAATGAAAAGCTGGGAGAGTGTTTGTGGGCTTATCGCACCACTGTTCGCACCCCAACAAAAACTACTCCGTTCTCTTTGGTCTATGGAAGTGAGGCTGTCTTGCCTCTTGAAGTTCAGATACCATCATTAAGAGTGGTCTCAGCCACAAAGATAACGACAGAAAAACACCATCAACAAAGATTGCGAGAACTAGAAGCGTTAGATGAAAAACGTCTCCGGGCTCAACAACAAATTGAGTTGTATCATGCCCGAATCACGCAAGCGTTCAATAAGAACGTTAAACTAAGGACTTTTAAATAAGAAGATTTGGTCCTAGCTATTAAAAGGCTAATGATTCTAATCCACAAGACTAAGGGTAAATTTGAACCCAAGTGGGAATGACCATTCATTGTGGAGACTGTATACTCTAGCGGAGCTTATTGCCTAATGAACCAGATTGGAGATAGGATGATGATGCCGATCAACGGCAAATTTTTGAAGAAATACTATGCCTAAATAAATCAGAATAATGACAGAGTGACTGTCACATCTGGTTCATATCCCTAGAAGTATAACCATACCACTTGTTCAAGTTACGCATATGAGCACTTGAACTTCCTTACTAAACTAGGCATGTGCAATTAGGCGCCTCTGCCGAGATCTGATAATCATCACCTGATTATTTTGGCATGAGTAGTTCAAGTTATGCATAAGAGTCTTGAACTGACTCTATTAAACTAAGACATGTGCAATTAGGCGCCTCTGTCTAAGTTAAATGATCCTGACCCGATCATCCTGGTGTAAGTAGTTAAACGCTTTCACCAAACTGTCATTTAGCTATGTTCAAAGGGCTTTACCGTGGTTAGTAATTGTGACCCGGTCGGTATTAACAGTCTAAGTTATGCAGATGAGCCTTGGATTGTTTTACCAAAACGATGAACTATTTTAGATGACAAGTTATTTGTTGTGCAAGCAAATTTTTGAAGCCAACAGATAAAAGAATCAAAAGAATTATCTTTATTCGTAAATCAAAAGAACAAAGTTACAAAAGAATGAAAGAATTCAAAAATCATTGAGTACTTTCTTACAAAGTTCTTTTTATTACAAAAAGAATAAAGAATGAGATAAAAAGGAGTTATGGATCTCCCAAAAGCTTCAATTTATTCGTTGTCTCATCGATAACTCGACGGCGAGACTCCTCCACGGAGTGTTGAGCTTACCGACGCAAATCATCGTCATTTATTGCGAGTTGCTGGGTCAACCGCTGACGAGACTCTTTAATAGCGCGGCTCTTTATTATGCCCTCCTGCTCGAGCTGTTCTTGTTGAAGGATCAGCTCTTTCCGTTTCTTAACGGATTCCCTAGCCGAGACTTGCTGGCTTCTAGAATAGCTCGAGCCTTAGCGATAGTCTCTCTGGCTCTAAGAATGGCGGCCTGGCTCCCCTCAATTTCAAAGTCCACCATCTCCAGTCCCCTGAAAATGGACTCCTGATTGGCCCGTAATTCTGCCAACTTCCGTGACCATCATTCTTCCTGTCGCCTCAACTCCTCTTGACGAGCTGTCAACTCTGCCCGTAGTCGTGCCAACTCGATCTCGGTGATCGCTTCCACATCCGCTTGGCGAACTGTGTTTAGCGTATTCACCTGCTCTTCTAAAGTTTTAAGGCGTGTCCGGTAAGGAGCTGCTCGGTCACGTCCCCCAATCGTTTTGATATTATCCAGATAGCTGGACAACATTGGATGTTCAAGATTAAAGAAATCTCTTCCGTCCAGGATCATCCCATTACATCTCCTTAGTAGCCGCATAAAATCATTAACACTGTGGTTGAAGAATTCCTCGAGAGGGTCCACAGTGTCTGTATTTAAAGCAGGCAGCGCCAAGGAAGATGTTGCCGGGGGAGGAGTGGCGTCCGTTGAAGTCGAGGAAGAAGAAGCCCGTCTCTGTACCAGACTCATTACATGCGGGGCCAGTAAAGCCAATAAAGACTTGGCAGAACTGGGAACCCGAGGCGAATTATCATTAGTACAGATCATTCGAGCAGCGCCACCAGTAGGGGTAGATGATGAGTATCTTCACCCGAAACTCCAATAGCAGAAGCGGCTTCGAACGAGAACTTCAAATTCTCTTCATCCCCTGTTGGCAGATGACTTGGAGCTGGAGGAGTCACCAGTGTCTCAACAGCCACAATGGTAGAAGGCGTTAATACCGCTGGCTGAGGAGCAGAAGGCCACCAACAACCAATGGAAAAGTTTCCTCTGAGCAGGCCTTTGGTGTTGGAGATGGCAGACTTGGGGATGGGGTAGCCTCTCTTGCTGCAGCCGTGACGACAACCTCTGTCCTATCATCACTCCCAAGCTCATCGATTGAGGGAACTGAAGCAGGAACAGAGAGAGGAGCTGGCTTGAAATAATCCACGCCGAACTCTTCCGCCGAACTACCTAGACCACCCACTGAGCCGGTGGTGCCAGAGTAGTCGATCAGCTCTTCAGACTCCACCCTGGTAGTTGAGTGCATGGGAGAATGGAGTTGACTACCTGCATCTCAGAAAACAAACAAAGAGTGTTACATATAATATAGAAAAAAATAAACAGAGGATAGAGTATAAAAGCTGAGAGAACCATACCAGGGGATACAAGTCCTGTGGTTGGACTTGATGGAGGAGCCGTTGTCGTCTCTAGGAGCGCACCCGTTTCGCCACTTAAGAGCTGTGCCGTAGTGTGCTCACCAGATTCTTGGGTAGACAGGCAAGGCGGAGCATCAGGGGCACTGGGAGTTTCAGCAGGCCTACCCTCTGCTGAAGTTGATGGCAGAGTTGAGGCGAGCAAGTCTGAAGCAAACTTGACTGCCGCCTCTTGAGGGACTAATAGGGTCCCCGGGACCAACCTCTTCTTCTTTTTGGCTGGTTCTTCTCTTGGGACTCCGCGGCGTTTAACGGTCGGACCCCGGGAACGAGTGACCATGGGTTGGGGAGCTCCTCCAACATCAGCGTCATCATCACCATCATCGTCATCATCATCAGAGTCGCCAAACATCTGATGGATCGACCGCTGCGCTAAGAAATTTGTCCATTCTTTTCACCCTTACTCTTTTAGCCCCCTTACGGATAGAGTAAAAGGCTTCTATTTCTTTACAACAACTCCGGTTAATGGAGAAATTGAGCACGTCAGCGTTGGCAACACTGTACCACGTGCAGAAGCTCAGAGTCATGGCCAGTTCTGGCGACTTCTGAGGCAAGACGAATTCAGCCACGGTTCCACCAGCTACAAAGTGATACCAGCCGCGGGCGCCCTCGTACAGATTCCCTTCATAGGCCAGCTTCTTGTTCGGGTTACCTACATAAAGTTGGGAGTATCCAAACTGGTGAGCGAAGCGGCACGGGGTGTACGGTTCGATATAACACATGGTGTCTTGACGATACACCAAGTGCCCGGGTCGGATATTAAGGAGCCATCAGAATGCTCCTGAGGATAAGACGGTAAAATTATTTACTCCTGAAATATCTTTGAATTTTGACCCGTATTCTCCACCGGAGAAGTCGGGAAAGCACCGGAAGATCTCGTAATTTTGGTGATGGCGGAGTGTCTTCCGGATTTGAGACATATAGTGACTCTTCCATGAGGAGCTTTCGTATAGCTCCACAAAGAATGGCTTGTTAGCTGGGGGGCATTCAGCCACACTCATCAAAGAGGGGCAGTGCATGGCAAGCCACGCCATCAAGTAAGCATAGGGCATCTCCACCCTGGGGTTTGGAGTTTCCGCCTTGATGGTCTCCTTCAACTTACCTTTACCTTTCGCTTTTTCCTTATCGGCGGGGATAAAACCATTACAGTGTGCTCGTAGTCTACTCTGTAGGTTGCACACCATGGCGGAAAAGAGTCCAAAAGGTCGGCCGTATGCAAAAAGAACTGCTGGATACACCACGTTCATTGCAATTGCCTCTTTCGGCAACGACGGCACGACGCACCTTTTTAACCATAGCATCAAGAACCCAGCAATAAGACCTCTATTGGATACTGGGAACTGAGCTTGGTAGTGGAAACTCTTGAAGATGGTGCCAGGACTGAATCCACCTTTATTGGATTCAGCAGTATAAAATACAGTGCTTGTCTTGGCGATGCGGCGATCGATCTCCTTGACGTCAACAGGAGCATAGCCATGAACGGTTGCCGAACTCTCTTTGGAGTTCAAGTTGGCAAAAAGGTAATCGGTCCACTTCTTATGACCGATACCCTGGTTACGCACACCTGCCATGTTGGCGCAGATGCGGTAGTGGCACATCATCTCCCAGTAGGTGGCGTAAATGCGCTCGTCCCTCACCTTCAGCATATTCAGCTTTTCGGTGGTAGGGATATACTCTTCGTACGGGACTTCGCCCATTGACAATCCGGACACTTCAAACATCTCGTGGAGAGCAAGTCCCAGCTCACCCATTGGTGTAAAGAAAGTGCTAGTTTCGGGGTTGTACATCTCTAGGAGACCGAAGAAGTGATAGGCACTCTGAGGAATCCCAAACTGAACATTTCTGATGGCTTTGTATAAGCCAATCTCTCTCAGAACTGGTTCATGGGAATCTAGCATGTATTGGACGAGGCGGACCTACCACATGTTGCCAGAAGAGTAGACCCAGCCAGGCATCCTGAAATCATTGGCTGTGTATTGGCCTCCTTGCGCCATGAACTCACTTAGGAAAGTTCGTGCGCGAATTGGGGCCTTTCCTACTGGGTGCTCCTTAGTGATTCTTCCCGGAAGCAACCCAGTGATATATCTTGTGGGACCATCTTGGTAAGCCCCGTGTGCGCCCAACTTGCCCGTAGGGACGCAATCGTACTCCTAGCTCAGCCCCCACTCCAATTCACGGTGCATGGCGAGCCTCTGAAGATAGACTAGAGGATAGCTACGCTCTATGCTGGGCAGAAATATTAGTAAGTCACCAGATTGGTAAAGCCATATATACTCCTCTTCAAAGAGGATCTGGTCTGATTGCCCCATTGCATCTCCAAACAGAAACGCGGGCTTCTCCAAAACTTCCCGGTTGGTGGCCTCGAAGTCGGCATCAGTTATAATCTCCCTTGCAGTGGCAGGGTGATACCGGATCAACTTCTCCCTGTGCTCCCTCAAACCTGGCTTGTATGCAGCAAGGACGGTTGTGAAGCGGAATTGAGCCATCAGATCTGCACCCCCAGCGAATCCAAAGTAGTGCCTATGGGGGAGAGCTTCCACCGGATACCCCACTGCAAAAGAAGAATCAAGAGTTAGAAAAAGTTTTTTACAAAAATCAGAAAAATCTTCTAAGTACAGAAACGCGGAGCTAAATATAACTCCGCGCGAAGCTAAATATAACTCCACGCGAGGCTAAAGATTAGACCGCGCGAAGCTCAATATAACTCCGTGCGAGGCTAAAGATTAGACCGCATGAAGTTAAAAATAACTCCGCGAAAGAATAATGAGATAGCGTCGCGTATATAAACGCGAAGCTAAAATTCATAGCCTCGCGTTGGAACGCGACAGCTAGAAAAATAGCCCCGCGTTTCCAATGCGATAGCTTCGCGTAGAAGAAGGCCAGACGCCTTTCTTCTTCTCCAAGCCGTACGGTCGGAAAACGGCGATCTCGCCGGCAAAAGGAGTGATCTGCCGGTCAAAACCGAGCCAAATCACTCCAAAATTGTTCTAAAAAGATCAAAAGTCGAGATTTTTACCTTCAATAGGCGCGGCATGGACTGGCTCACTGCTGTGGCCGCTGCCTCGGCCGCTGCCGCCGCTGCTAGCGCCGGCCGCCGATAGTGAGGAGACGCGCGATATCGTGGTCTTCTTGGGTGCCATTGATTTTGGAGAAATCGACGGGAAATTGAGGGAAACTCGGTCGGAAAACGCTTGGGTCGCCTGAACTCTGATCGCCTGAGCTCTGGTCTCTGGAAAACTCTTCGAATGAAGTAAAGAAGAAGAAGAGTTAAGACTCTATTTAAATGAGAAAACCCGCCTCTTGGTATTCGGTGCGAGAATCGGAGCAGTTACCCACTGAAACGCGAAGCTATTAGTTCCGCGCGAGTATACAAAACGCGAAGATAACTTAGTATTCTAACTCCACGTTTTCAATTTGAAGATCCAAAGTATTTCAAAATTTGCTAAATTTCAAGCCATTTTGAAAACTTTGGAGGGGGTTCTGTTGGCAGTGAAAATTTCTATGTAAAATGAAGTTTTCCACAATAGAACGCGGAGCTAACTTAGTAGCTCCGCGTTTGGCTATTGTAGCCTCGCGTATGAGTAAAACGCGGAGCTAATCAATAACTCTGCATTCTGGTTTCTTAGCTCCGCGTTTTGATGCGATTAGCTCCGATTGAGCAGATAACCAGAATCCTGAATTGATTGAGATTAAGATTTGGACTTATCCAAATACCCAAATTAAGTCCGATCAGAACTCTAAATCAAGAGATTTAAATCAAAACTAAGATATTTGATTGGAATCCTTGATGAGTACAAATTTTATTTAGATAGAAACTCTCATATTACCCTAAGGTTATTACCCCTTTGAGGAAGCCTTGATGGATCTTTTGGAAGTTTTTATGAAGTTCGAGTTACGCGTGAGAGCTTTGAACGAATCAAGACCAGAGAAGATCATCCAAAGTCGGCCGGCATCTTCTTCATCAAGAGCAAGAAAACCATCGTCGTCAGATAGTCCAAAGGAACTACTAGTTAGATCCCATCGCCACATAGATCCCACACTCACAGCTCAGACCATTATTTTCGAGATGAGTCCAAATTGCATCAGTAGAGCTATGTATCAACTGCGCAAATGAAGGGTGTCAAATCTGGCTGAAAATCTATGAGTAATGAAATTTAAGAAATTTTCCAAACAAATTCCTAATGTTAGAATATTTAATTGAGTAAACCTGTAATGTCGTTATCGGAGTTATTCTTTTTTCTCTTTTGGTGAGTGTTATGTTCAAGGTGTTTGATAATGTCTCAAAGTAAGAGTTACAACTTTAGTTCTACATTTGAGATTCATGTGTATTTTGTTGGAATGAATAAATGAGAGACATTATCTCGCTAGCTCTTTACATGAAGGAGAATGCACAGAACTTTGGTTGATTAAGTTATGAAGACTACTTCTATCATAAAGGATGTATGTGTTGGACCTCTTGGAAGATACTGGTTTACTTGAGTGCATTGCTAGTACTCCAATGGAGTCAATTAGACTTATTGAGTGAAGGCATTGTAGAGTATGAGGTTGTAATCTAGTTACAAGAGGAGTAAGAAATCGAATGTATTGTCTCAATTGAGTGCCGAGACAGAGTATCATGTTATGATACATATTACATACTATATACGCTTGCTGACTGAATTTGGTTTTAAGCCAAAGAGTTTTATGTCCATGCATTGTAATAATTAGTCTGCCATCTATATTGCTAAAAATTCAGTATTTGATGATCGTACCAAGTATATAGAGATATACTGACATCTTGTTTATGATGCTGTGGTAAAAAAGTTGATATGTACTCCATTTACTCTATCGTTAGAGTAGTTTGCTGACATTCTAACTAAAGCTGCGTCACCAGTAATATTTTCTAATTTGTGTAATGAGTTAGGCATAATTAATATCTATATGCTCTAACTTGAGAGGGGGTGTTAGATTTGTCTATTTAGGCTTATTGAGCCGATCGGGTTTAGATCTGTTTTGAGTATTAACTAATTGCATGTCTACATAAGTTGGACTCTCATATCAAAAGATTATTTGACTATTTCATAAGAATCCAAACTGTGAATCTTCATTTTTCTTATAATTCTCCTCTTTTTTTCTTACTCTTCCTACCTCGATACAGAAACATACAGTACAGAGATAACAAAATCATTAACAATGGGATAGAAAATCAATTGAGAATTTTTTGACAAAATAATCGTAAGGAAGAAATCTACTTCTCTTGCTTCTATATGCCTCTTCCTCTTCCTCTCTTTGCTTCTGTGTAGCAGAAACACAACAATGATAATCACACCAACAGTCCAAAAACTTACCTATTCTCCTTTTGGTTATATGACATCCAAGACCCGGTTTCCTCCTTACTTTCTGTATTTCTGCCATGAGATAAAAATAATCCCCAAGCTTTTTTTTTCCTCTCTTGTCACCTGACACGATGGCTTCTACTTTATAACAGCAGAGTGAGCTGACTTTTCTCAATTAGAATTGAGGCATGTGGAGGAAAAAGGACTATCAAATTTAACAAGGGACAGAATGTTGTATGATTGTACAAGTGTTGTTGACCTCCTCACAACTCATTATAGAAATAGAGAACAATGCTCTATCCTTGAACGAAGAACTTAAGCAAAGTGCTTCCTAAAATCTCTTAATAATTACTGTACATGTGAAACTCTCATTTCTCAGAGGTGTGTATATATTGATGGCTGTGCTAAATATATAGATAAATAAACGTCTCCTATTCTTCTACACTATGTTCTAAATTCCGATTGCACTTTTTTTTTCCATCAGAAGTAATATACTTTAATAAATAATCTGCCCTCTCGTCATCAAACCAAATGACAATGCGGTGCAATAACTTTTTAGCTGTTTCAGTGTGATTGTTCTGAAATCTTTTCCTTCTAATCGTTAGATATCCAACGAATTGCAGTGTGTATGGTAGCACCTATTTAAAATAAGTTTTAAAAATTCATAAAAAAGAAAAATTAGAAAAATCCAAAAAAAATAAAGAAAATCTAAAGTGTACATAAAAAGCTTACTATTGTAAATTTTTGTTATAAGCACATGCGATTTATGACTGGTGATGAAAGCTGTATAGAGAAACAGGTATAAATTTTGAGGAAGAACATGACAAGAGATGATTGTAGAGAAGGTGAGATGTGAAATTTGGTGCTTTCGTTTCTTCTTAATTTTTCCTTTTTGCCTATTTTAAGAAAGATGTTGGGCTGGTTTATGGTGGCAAACCCTTTTGCGTATTACAAATCAACCACACAACCAAAAATTGCAGACACATAGGGCTTATGCAGTTGCATGTACTCCTCAGTGGAATTGGCCTTCTTTTTACTTGGCCAAGGGCCGCATCTGAATGTGGCCAGAGATTCGTTGTTTGTAACACTAACTCACTTCCATGAGACTATTTTAGCAGTTTCTCTGCATCTCATGTTTTTATGTTGGATGGTATTTTTTCAAACTTTTCCTTTGAGCTGTAACTTGATACTCTTTGTTCTTCCTGAACAGCTAATAGGCTCTCCGGATGACTCGAGCCTTGGATTCCTACGGAGTGACAATGCGAGAAGATATGTGAGGCAACTTCCTCAATATCCAAAACAGAACTTCTCTCTGAGATTTCCAAACATGTCTCCTGGAGCTGTTGATCTTCTAGAAAAAATGCTTGTGTTTGATCCAAGCAAGCGAATTACTGGTACTATGAAGATTTTCATAGTTTCGCTGTGTTATTCTTGTCTCTTACCTGCAAAACTCCACTTTCTTTTCTTGCAGTTGATGAAGCTCTTCGTCACCCTTATCTCGCATCTCTTCATGACATAAACGATGAACCAGTCTGCCCACAACCTTTCAGTTTCGATTTTGAGCAGCCATCCTTCACTGAAGAAAATATCAAGGAGCTCATCTGGAGGGAGTCCTTGAAGTTTAATCCCGATCCAGCACACTAAGAAAAACTGGAGGTAGGCACTGTTATAGCTATAGTCTATAGGAGTCGCGCTCTATCTAGCAATCTCGCTCATCTTCTATTTCCTTTGCTTAACATTATTTTTCAAGTCAAACCAGTCACTATCTATAGAGATAAAAATGAACAGATCTAAGGATCAAATTTTGATCCGCCCCATTCAAAATTTTGAATGAAAAACAAAAGATTTTATTTCTTTAATGCAAAATTTTGATTAGTTTTTCATTCAAAAATTTGAATGGGGCGGCCCAAGAAGGTCAGACATTGACATAACCTCTTCAAAATTTTGAATGAAAAAAAAATTTATTTCTTTAATGTAAAATTTTGAATAAGACTGGGGGCTAATCCTCGGACCCACCCATTCTCATCCCTACGTATCCATTGAAGCTGATATTGCAATGTTGCATTCCACTTTCATGTTTTTGAAAAACTCAAACCATCATCTTCATTATAGCTGAACCCTTTTTAAATGGAATATGTAGCATTCAAAGCTTCGTTACGTTACAGGCTTATAGCTTTGCCTTCTCTAATATAAATGGTTCTGCAGATCAACTAGTTATTGGAGTAATACTCAGATTGATCCTTCTTCACGTGATTCTGTGCAAGGGTCGACTTTGCACTGTAAATGCCTTTGAACATGATGCTGAAACTCTATATGATCATCTAAATGCCTTGGAACATGATGCTGAAACTCTATATTATCATCTAAATGCTTGAAGAATATATAAAGAACGCTATTGAGCCTGGTCCCTTCTAGCTGTGGGCATTTGGAATGAAACTGCAGAATGCTTTAGCGAGCCCGTTTCATCGAGAAGATGATTGTGTGAGATGTTCGATTTTAAATGAAATTCTGCAAAATAAATTTATGAATCTCAAGACCTGATTGATGTACAATATATATTTTAGCATTTCGGTTGGTCATTGTTGATCTATGTACTGTTAAGCTTGTATATTTGCGATTTTATGGCTGGTTCGAACAATTTATTCTGTAAAGAGTAAAAATTTATGTGGAGGGTTAAGTTTGCTTGCAATTTGATGCTTTCTGCTGGAAATTTTTGCTGTTCAAAAATATAATAACATTTATCAGTTTGAGTGTAGAAAGTTATAGGCAATGTTGAAAATAATACGTTATGAAATCCGTTATATTGCGTTATGTAACCTAACATGATCCCAATGTTATGTAACAACTGAAAATAATTCAGTGCATCGTAACAGTACGTTTTTTTATATTATTTTACGTTATATTATGTAAACGTACGTTTTTTAATGTTATGTTACGTTATATTACGTAACGTTATGTTATATTACGTTATTTACAATTAATATGTTATATTATGTTATTTACAATTATTTTTAAGTAATTTCTATATTACGTTATTTACAATTATTTTTAAGTAATTTCTATATTATTGTTGATTATTATTTTGTTTATTAGCGAATTGTTGTAATTTTCTTGATTAGTTGTTGGCTTGTTTGATTACTCGTGGAATTGCTAACTTGTTAATTTGCGATTATTTTCTTATTCGCTTGTTATAATTCCTCTCTCCAGATGCTGAAATATCTTACTTGTTGATTTTATTAAATTTAACTGAACTGAAATCTACAATTATAAATAAGATAAATTGAACATTACAAAATATAAATTAGAATTGAAATAAAAAATTAAAAACTTGTTATCTTGTTTAAATGATGACTGGAATTACGGTTGGAGCTTTAATATAATTTATGAAGATAAATATGAAAAATTATTGTAAAACTTAATATAAAATTAGAATAGTTATGTATTACAAAATGTTTTTATATTCTTTTTTTTATATTTTAAATTTATTTTTGAATTTATAAAAATTATTTTATATAGTTTTGTATTTATTTTTAATTAAATAAATAGAAATTTACATAATTTACGTTATGCGTTACGCTATATTTGACATAACCTAACAAAGATAAAACGTTTTGCTATCGTTATTGCTATTTTAAACATTGGTTATAGGCACTTAAAAGGTAGGCACAATATATATATAGATGTCTTCTGATGCAGAATTTTTGTTATTTGCAGAAGAAAGAAAACCGTAACAATTGGTGCGAAAGTAGACCAGAGAAAGAAAATAATAATAATAATAATCTGCGGTGCAAGAAACTAATTCTACACAGACATAGGGAGAGTGTAGGCTTATGTATATGGCACATTTGGTTAGAAAAGAATACTGCCATATCTATCTCTATGCGAATACATTATAGTGATATGTTATAGTCTACAGGTATGGACATATCACCTACAAGGACAGCATTAGCTCCAGAGGCACGGAGGGACCCATGAAGATGTCTAGAGTTGCAACCGGGAGAAGAGGACAATACACGGAGTCAGACAGAGGCATAGGAGGCAGGAACGTGGTTTGTAGCAGACATGGATGGAGTCTGTAGTCTCAGCTTTCGTTTTGTAATCAATGTAACTAATTGAACATCCAGTGGCATTGGTACATCTCCTAGAGAAGGGGCTTAAATATGTATTATGTAATATGTATTTTTAGTTTCATTATGTTAATGAAATATAGGAAACTTACATCCCATCGTTATCCTATAAAAAAAAAAAAAAAAAACTTGTTTTGTACAAGGATGAGATTAGATGTGTCCACAGATAGTATTTGGTCTGTTATATTCAAAATTTTAAATTAAAATTAAAATTTTTTTATTTTTTTAATTTGGATTTTTGAATAAGGCAAATTAAAAATTGATCCTTGGACTCGGTCATTCCATCCCTAGCTCCGTAAGGTTTGTATCATTTGATTGTATAGAACGGATAGGAATCATGAGTGAAGTTTGTGAGGTTACTTTCCCTCTGAAGCAGACTTGTAATTGTTCTTTTGGAGGGAAACGTGATGTTTAAAACTCTTCCATCTAAAAGACATACGAAATCAAATCAATTCCAGTCCAATTTATATGGTCTTATAAATTAATAGTTTATTTCCCTCAACAATTGATCTTCTACTGACCCCGACTCGATGGGTTGAGGACAGAGGCTGCCTTGAGGGATGGGTCAAGATTTGAAATTCAAAATCTGCCTTGAGGGATGGGTCAAGATTTGAAATTCAAAATCTTAATGGCCTTTTAGATGGATAACGAGGCAATGGTCCGCGTGGAATCTGACCCAATGGGTCTATTTGGAACTAACGAGTTCTGTCTATGGAATAGATTATACAGATGCAAGCCGTAAAGTAAGAGGCGGCCAATCAGAAAAACTTTGTACAGATGCAAGTCGTAAAGTAAGAGGAGGCTAATTAGAAAAACTTTGTCTATGAGAGAAGTTGGTAGGGATGGAGTCCAAACTCCAACAAGAGGCGTCGCCACTAGCAAATGAGTTTGATGGTCTACATTGTGACAATGCTCCATAGGTGTACTGAAAAAAATATAGAATCCATGAAAGAAAATCTCATGATATCAATTATCTCATTGATAACTTATTCTAAAGTGTGTTCATAGTAAAAAGACGGACGACAAAAGAAAATCTCGGTTCAGACTCCATGTTATCATCCTCGGCAACATGACAATAATCATAATGCTAAGAGATACGATATCTCCCTATTTTATATAATCGTTGTAATGCCTCTCCTTAAGAATTACCGTAATGTGTTTCTTATTTACTGTCCGCTCACGTATGAGGGACTATATATGTAATCTATTGTACCATATGTAATCAATTGTACCGTGTTTTGTTAACACCTGACTAATGGAAAGGGGAGCGATTACCCACCATTTATGCTAAAAAAACAACTGATCTTCTACAGGGTGTAAATTATGCCAGAAGCAAACGCAACCTCTGCCCCAACAGTGGAAATTTGCCAAACACTGCATGTACTCTTCCGACCTTCATCCTTCACCGTAGCTAATTTCAATTCTCCCACTTCTTTGAACAGCAAGAACCAAACTCAACATTCTCCACCTCCAACCGGTCCTCAGGGAAAGGGCAAGCCTCCCCGTCACCTGGCAATGCCGCGCAAGGCGTTGGGCTCACCCTGCTCGACTTCCCTTCCACGTCCGTACAGTTCCATATCGGCTTCTCTGACTTGATCACCTCTGCAGTCACATTCGACATGCAAATATTCCTGAATGGAGCTCCCTGAATCCCTTCCAGCTTTCCCGCCATTGTCACGTTCTCCGCTACAACATCACTGTAATTGATCCCCTCCACCTCCGGTATAGCGTTCCGGTCCCACCCGTCGTCCGGGTGCTGCCCGTAGTTGCTAGTCATCCAGAACACCCACTTCATAGTGTAAAGGTTCATGCGACGAACGAAGATGTCTTTAATGTAGTTGCCTCGGCCGATTGCAGTTTTGATTCTAACTCCGGATTCGGACCTGATGGCAGTGATGTCCTCAGCCCTGATGTCACGGATGCCTCCAGACATCTCGGAGCCGAGGGCAATTACTGCGCTGGTGGGGGAGATGCAGGTGAGGCGGCGGATGATGATGTGCTCGCTGGGGAGGCCGACTTTTATGCCATACTCGTCCCAGCCGCTCTTTATCGCAATGCAGTCATCGCCAGAAACAATATAGCAGTCTTCGATTCTGACGCCAGAGCATGAATCTGAAAATGGCAGCAAATGCATAATGTTTATGTCTCAACTATAAATTTCATCAATATCACACCGTAAGATTGATCAATATACACTGTTGATACACAATGTCAGAGCGCAAGTTATCAGGCAAAATGATACTTCTAACATGAATCTGAGCATTAGGTTTCAAGAGGTTCAATCTGATGAACTTGTTCTTGATTTATTCAACCAAGAAGTACAAGATTCGCAAAATTCTTGGAATATTTGCCGATTCTTTTGCTCCGTTTGGTTTGAGGGAAAATAAAGGAAAATAAGAAAGAAAATATTTTCCATTGTTTGGTTTAAGAGAAAATTTAAAAGAAAACAAAATGTTTTCTTACTAACTATCCATTAAAGAGAAATCAACTTTCTTTCTGCTAATATCCTTCTAGTTTACGTTAAATTTCTAACTTAGGATATTGCTCTAAACCAACTCATTCTGATGTGTGTAGCTAGACATTATTGCATACTACCAATAGTCCCCTTTTCCATTGCTAAAGGAAGAATTTGTTGGAGTTAAATATCTCAAGTCTCAACATTGATAAAGCTTAATAAACAGTAATTTCAAAATATAAGCAGGAATACCTGGATTGATCCCATCAGTATTTGGCGAGTCGGTTGGTGCGAGGACTGTAACACTTGACACTACCACATTACTGCATAATTCAAACTACCCATAATTAGAGACATGCCGATGAACTAAATATCATACTTACGATAGGAGAGTGACAAAAAAGAAAAAAGAAATATTTCGGACTTTCCCTTACGTGCAGTAAACTGGGTGAATATTCCACGAGGTAGAATTGACGAATGTCAGGTTTGATATGAGGACACGATCCGAGTATAGAATCTCAAGCAAGTATCCACGGGTGTAATTCAGCTGTTTCTGGTGGAACTTATCCCACCATATCTGGCCCTGTCCGTTGATCGTTCCATTATCCCCTGCATCCAAGAGACTTTCATGAATCACGAAATGACTATAGTAATCAATTTTCATCTATTTTCTGGAATTCGAAAGTGCAAAGAATAACAGAACACTATGGCAATTGTAATTTATCAAATCGATGTCTTGTACAGTACAAAAATATTTAGTGTATAGGTCTTATTACAAGTATTCCCTAACCTTCTTTTTAAAGAGACGGGCATTCCCTTTAGAAAGGCTAGAGCTTTAATTTGCAACTTGCAAGAGTATACTAAATATAACAAGCATCCTTATTGCATTTCGGCGTACTTTGCAAGAATAGGTTTCGGCATTCCTAAAGATGATAATAAATAGAGATCCTATACAATTTGATCAATGAAAAGAACAAAGAATGACATATAGAAACATGAGCTCGGTAGCAAGCATACAAGAAAAATAATAAAAGCTGGTTACGATTGAATCACTATAACTTAAAATGATCTTCCAAAAGTAAAGATAGAGGAATTGCCTGTAATGATTACATCGGTGAGGTTGGATCCCATAATAAAATTGCTGTATCGTCCACCTGGTAAGTCACGTCCTCTCCCATAAGAAGGCAACGGATCAATTATAGGCCACTCGTCCAGGTCCTACACAATTGTGACACAGTTTAAGTACTTCAACAGCAACGTGAAAACTTTATCCAAGGGGCAACAAAATTTAAAAATGCGAGTCTAATTTAGAGCAACAATGAGAATCATAATTAATCGACGCTCAGTTCAGGAAAAAATTGAAAGATAACCAGTTGACTTATACTAATATGAAAGAGTTTAGTTTCAGATCACTCAATCTGAAACTTGTTGACAATCATACTGAATCATCTCTTAAGCAGTGGCAGAAGTGCACAACTGATCAGATGTCGAGACTCGAGTTTAAACATAAGGAAATTGAGAATCTTAGTTTCTTCGTAGATAAAAATCGCCTGTACAAGAACTATACTGTCTTAGCACAAAATCTTCCTCTCTCTATTATTTGTTAGGTTTATATCTTACATCCGTTGAGTAACCAGATGTAATCGAGGATCACAAAGAGTTCCAATTGGACTTGGGTCAGAAAACCAGAATTTAATTGGATTGGAATACCAATTAGATGGTGATAGCGCTATTCTAATAGGATTAGAATAGAAACACTTTATATATCTTTTGTATGTAATATGAGAGAGGTGAGTAATGGATAAGAGAGATGGCTTTCATTATTATGAAAAATGAGAGAGCTAGAGAGATACTTGGATCTCTTCTTGTAATCTTTTCCTCACAATGAATCTCTCTTATTGTTTCCATTGACGTAGGTCGAACTTGATCGGCAGAATCACGTTAACTCTTGTATTCTTTTTGTGATGTATTGTTTTCTTTATCTTTATGATTTCAATGAGGAATTCAATCCCCAACATTATTTGTAAATAAAGCTGAAGCGAAAACTGAATTATCTGAAACTTCTCTTGGCTTCCTGCTGTGCTTACGAGATTCTATCAGCATCTAGCACTAAAAGTAGGCAACCACCTAAATTTAACAACTACTCTGTATAATAATAATAATAATGAAAATGAGTTTAAAACTCATGTAAGTTATTTGTGTTGTACTTAATTTCTACTATCTATTATATTTTTAAAAAATATATGATCTCAAGCTCTACCCAAATTTTGAAGTTATAGTTTTGATGTTCTTCTATTAAGCAAATACAAAATTAACAGTTTTTGTAGAATATAACATCTTGTATCCACTTTTATGGAAAATACACATATATGTAAATTGGTTACTGGATATGCCTAATGGAAAAGTCAAGAGAAAGTATCTGGTTTCTTACCATGAAACCTTGGACTCTGTTTGGCTTGAGAGAAAAAAGAAAGAAAATATGAGAGGAAATGTTTTCTATTGTTTGGTTTGAGAAAAAAATTTAAAAGAAAGAAAAAGTAGGAGGAAAGTTAAAAATATATATATGACTCAAAATTTCACTCCATTTTTCTTTTTTATACTCCAGAGAAAATGAGAGAAAATTTTATTTGGTATTACTATAAGATTTATAGAGGAGAGTGTGAGTTTGGGACAAAGCCTTTTTCTTATTTATTAATTTAACTTTTAACAATTTATTTTTCTATTATCTTTTTAATTTCGCTTTGAACCAAAGAACGAAGAGAATCCTATATCCTTTCTCATTTCATTTCATGTCTCTTTCTTTTTCCATTTCTATTTCTTTCTTTCATTTTCTCTCAAAATAAACAGAGGCTTAAGAAATCAGGTGCAGACAATAGCCATTTGAATTGTCAAACGGTTGTTTGCAGTCAATCATAAAAGAATAAGAACTGCGCCAGATTCGTTCTTAGACTTTTTTGCTGTGTGCAAAGAGAGAAGTCGTTATACAGTTGGGCCACACGATGAGGGTAGTTGGGCTATTTTCCAATTGTCTTCTCCTGAACCGCAGCCAACAGCCCAAAGCCGACCCAACACAAAAAGTCTCCTGCCGTTGTTGTCTGATGGATTAGTGTTTTATGGGCTCTATGTTAAGACAATTCCACTTCTCACGTCAGCTCGTTGAACGGGAAATTCTAAATGCACCAATACGTTGCAATTTTATTATAAGTTTATCATTACAATTTACTGTAAATTTATTCTTATTTTCTTCAATTTTATTAAAGTTTGCTGTATTTTTCCCTATTGTGTTTTTTTTTCAATCTCTCTCAAATTAAAATCTTAATAATTCTCACTACTTAAAATATTTAAAAAAAAAAAATCAAATCCTAATAATTCGCAACTATTAAGAATGAAAAAAAAAATCAAATACTTTTTTTCATCACTCTCAAATTAAATATTAATAATTCTTGGTACTGGAAAAATAAAAAAAATTCAAATCCTAATAATTCTCAATTACTTTAAGAAATGAAAAATAAAATAAAATTTTAAATTAAAAATAGCTGAAAGAACTACTTTTTAGAAGAATTTTGGGGAGTTTCCGAATGAGCACACCATTTTTCCTAGCGAACCCGCTGTCCGAACTTTTGAGTTGAGATAAAAAAACACACAAAGAAGTGGGCTCGAAAATTATTGTCCTCCTTTGGAAACTCCCGAATTTTGAGAGAGGACTAGGTTTCAAAATTTTTGAGAGGGGAGTAGGGTTTTGAAATTTTAGAGAACTAGGTCTCGAAATTTTTTTAGAGGGGACTAGGGTTTTGAAATTTTAGAAAGAGAAATACGATGCAAGGAGGAGGCTTGTCATGGGATTGGGCCGCTCGGGAGGAGACGACAGTGAAAGCCGGTTAGGGACAGCCAGAGAGAAAAAGAAAAAGGAAGAAAATGAGAGAAAAAAATAAAAAGAAGATAAAAAATAAGAATAATTTGAAAATACAGTTTATTGTAATTAAAAAAAAAAAATCTAGTGGTGTTCTGAGAAAATGGCGAGAATACAGTTAGTCGCACTTGGAATGGAAGTTTCCAGAGTAGCACACCAATTTTACTAGTATGCTTACTTCCCTGTAATTTTTCAGTCCCGACTGAATAAATATAAAGTGGGCTCACGGTGTGGTCCTTCGGAAACTCCCCTTGGAATGGATAGGCACATTTAGACTGTCTCATCGCTGACCTTGTCAGCCATCCAAAAATACTTCATTTATTTATTATTATTTGGGGTATTTACTTGTTTGTCCCTCAAATTTTTATATATTATGATTTAGTCTTCAAATCTTCATATTTAAGATTTAGTCCCCAAATCTTTATATTTACAACAATTTAGTTCCTTCCCTAATTTCCGTTAACATTGTTTAATTTTTAACCTCATATTACTATTTTATCCCTACTTAATCGTTCTTTTTCTTCTTCGTCTCTTCCTCCTCTCTTTTCCTTTTTTTTATTATTCCTCCTCTCTTCTCTTTTTTTTCATTGAGAGAGGAGAAGAGGAAAAGAAAAGGAAGAGAAAGGGGAAGAGTAGAAGAATAATGAAGAAAAGTAAAAGAGAGGAGAAGAGATAAGAAAGAGAAAGAATGAATAAGGAAGTAAAATTGTAATATCAGATCAAAAATTAAACAGTGCTAACGAAAGTTAGAGAGAGATTAAATTATAGTAAATTAAGAGATTTGAAAAACTAAATCCTAAATATAAAAATTTGAGAAACTAAACCTTAATATATAAAGATTTAAGGATAAATCGGTAAATACCTCTTATTATTTTTGCCAACACAAACTCGCGTCCGTGAACGAGGAATAAGATTGAAAGACACGAGGACAAACACAAGGAATAAAAGCGGTGAGCCTACCGTGGTGGCGAGAATCTCGGCATCCCGATGCAAAAACAGCGTGAAGTGACTGGTTACATTGAAGGGCCCCGTCACCCACTTACCCGCCGGCACGTACAGTAACCCCCCGCCGTCGTTCGCCACTTGGCTCAGGTGATCCACTGCCGCCTTGAACGCCGCCGTGTTCGACGTGACCCCGTCCCCCACCCCACCGAACTCCGTCAAGTTCACCGCGTGGGCCCTACACCCGGACGCCTCTCTCAGAAAATCCAGCTCCCGGCGGCGGTGGCGCCCATGGTGGTGGTGGTGGCGGCGGCCGCATTCCGATGGTCCCACCAGAATTGCAACCGTCAGAATCAACACAGTCTGCAATTTTTTGCAAAAATAAGAAATTGTTAGAAATAATAAATCTTTATTGCACATAATAATAATCCAAGAGATGGGAGGGATTACTAGTGTAAAAGGGAAGGAGCCCATCGCCATGGGAGAATTAGATTAGAGATGTAGAGGTGAGTTGTGAGAAAGGGTGATGAGAGCGAGGCATCTTATAAAACGTGATGGGGGTGAGAAATAACGATTCCGCCCTTTCCCTTGCTCTCGAGGTTATTAGAAGGGATATTCTAATTGCGCACCATACTTTTCTTAGTGAGCAGCACCTAAAATAATTACAATTTTTCTATGAATTTAATAATTACAATTTTGCTATGAATTTTTTAGGGAAAAAAGAACCATTATCCTCTTTCTTTGTGCACCATTCTCTCATCTTCCTCTCTCTTTTTTTCCTTAGTAAGTACCAATCCCTTCAATAATTCTCGTTGTCTGGGACTTCACGGCTGGCATAAGATGGCCAAACTCTGGCCGAAAGGGGAAAGTGAAGAGAGAAAGAGGCGAAGCAGAAGGTTTTCTAAGAAATGAAGGGAGAAAGAAGGGGGGACTCTGGCAGGAGAGAGTGAGTTTCGTTAGGTGGTTATGGGGGTAAAATTGAAAATGAGATGATACTCACTAAGAAAAAAATGACATTGTTTTAAAAACATGTGGGGCTCACAAAGAAATTGGGGCTCACTAAGAAAAGTATGGTGCGCTTTTAGAATTTGGATTATGAGAATAGACATGTACAAGATTGGAATTAGGAATTGGAATGGGGCAATTCTAAATAAGCACACCACTTGACTTAGGATGTACTTGTTTGCATACAAGTAAAACAAGTAAAATGGAAATAGTAGAAGTAAAATTACTTCTACTACTTCATGTATTTGTTTAGTCAGGAAGTAATATGATTTTACTTCTTAAAGGGTAACATGATATTTTACTTTCAAATTTTTCTTCCATATATTTTTGATTTTGAAGAGCTCTAGGAAGCAGATGATCAAGACAAAAAAAAAAAAAAAAAATTAAATGCAATCGTTATCTTAAAAAGTTGTATTTTCATCATAAAAACCAGTTAATAGTTTAAGCATAATTTATTTAATCAATTAAATAATATTTTCATCACTTCCTTATACAATTCTTTTCTTCCAACAATTACCAAACAAAATAGCTGTAAATAAGTGTCGGCGAAAAATTCTGGAAAAGCAAAGCAGATCCACGAAATAAGAGACAGAAACCCGCAGCTCATCGGATCCGCGAATCTAAGAAACTGAGGTCCGCGAATCTAAAAAACTGAGATCCGCGAATCTAAGAAACTGAGGTCCAAGATCCAGACGACAGAACAGATTTGCGAATCTAAAGCCAAGATTTGCGACACTACCCATAGCTTTCGGGTAGGGGTTTAATACAAAGCCACCCGATCCGAACAGAAGAATTACCATCTCGGATCATGGGAATAACTGCCAAACGGATGCAGCGACGTTACTTCAATCATGGGAACAACCGCCTAATGAATATAGCGGCACTTCTCGAGTAGTGGGAGCTAACGGTCGAGAAAAATATGGCGAGACGTTACTCCAAGCCCCCTATAAAAGACGGGAGAGCGAAAGACAGAAGGGACGCCACAGAGACACTCTACACTCTACGTCTTCTCCAAAAAATTACCCCTTGTGATCAAGAGTAAAGAGCCCTTTTTTCCTTTCCTTTAGCCAACTGAGAGAGATTGTACGGAGTGTCAACGGAGAGCAGGATCGTCCTCCATAGTTACCTAGAAACCCAGCCTTAAACAAAGAGGAAGTCCATCTTCCTCATCTTCTGTAAACGGGAAACCGTTAGATTGTAATTTTTTATTGA
Organism: Dracaena cambodiana; assembly: GCA_036321105.1. Taxonomy (NCBI): domain Eukaryota; kingdom Viridiplantae; phylum Streptophyta; class Magnoliopsida; order Asparagales; family Asparagaceae; genus Dracaena; species Dracaena cambodiana. Next base: position 11,447,286 of record JAYEPQ010000004.1, on the reverse strand, counting down.
AAGATTGTCAGTAAAGAGAAACTCAATTTTTTTTATGGCGAACAGAAGATTGGCGACTCTGCTGGGGACTACCATCACCTCCGGTGACCTGGTGGTAGCTCAATCCGACAACATTCCGGTTGGTAGTATAGTCGACTCGCTCACCGTTCACGTCGACCAGGAAATGTATGAAGAATTTCTTTCTTCAGGCTCTAAGAGCCCTACTTCTCTAAGGGGATACCATAATATGTCCAAGGGGTCAATTCTCAAGGAGACGGCAATAGCCCCGTTAAGGGAGTCAACGGATCAAATTAGTCTGAAATCCTCTTCCCTAACGTCGGGCTCTCAGCCAGTTTCGGCAAAGACTCTTGATCTCTCAAGCAAAATAGACCAAAGTCCCCGCTTCAACAAGGGGAAGCGGCCACTACCCGCTCCGCGAAGCTGTCATGCGGAGAAGGAGGTTCTTCTCACTAGTACAACGAGAAGAAATCTGAGGAGAAGTAAAGCTCGTGCCCTTCACAGGATCGTGCAACAAAAGGAAACTGCCAACTCATCCCGGCAGAAACCTACCATGCAAATATGGAAGCCAAAGGGCGAGGTTGGTCGAGATGCAAAAGGATTTACTCACGTTTCCTACAGGAAACGGAGTAGGTCCGTCAAAATTGTCCATAATCAACGCGGAGCATACATTCGCGGGAGAAAATCTAATCACGTGATTGAAGAAACTCGCGAATCTCAAATTCGCGGAAAATGCATGCCTATCGGCGAGGCTGAGGCTGTACTGTTCCTGAAGTTGTCTCTCACAAATGAAGCCATCACAAGAGACTCCAATACGAGAGATCTTAGGAAACTTCTAAACAGAAGAAGAGAAGAATCCTATGTATCTCACTGCCACTGTGAACGACTGATCAATGCAGTACTGTCTCACTGTCATTGTTCAGCCCATGCCCGATCCTCGGTGTTTCATCGATTATCGGCTCTGTCAACATCTTCATCCCAATTGGCGAAGAGGAGACGACGTAGGCTTGAGTTTTCTGAGCCAAAATATCCTGCGGTGTCATCCAACATGATAAGTGTAGATACTAAAAAATACTAAAAATATATATATATAATAATAATAATAAATAATAATAATAATTAAAAAAAATAAAAAAAATAAGCGGGGGACCCGAGGGAATCTCCCGCGGGTGCACCCGCGGGAATTCTCCCGCGGGTGCCCACCCGCGGGAGGACTCCCGCGGGTGGGAACCCGCGGGAGCCCACCCGCGGGAGGCTCCCGCGGGTGGGCATCCGCGGGAGCAATCCCGCGGGTGCCACCCGCGGGAGCGATCCCTCGGGTTGGCACCCGCGGGAGCGCTCCCGCAGGTGTCAACCCGCGAGTTGTTTTCCGCCTGTTTCCGTTGTTTATTTGGCTGATATTTCGTGATCCGATTTTTCAGGGAGGAATCGAGGCGGATTTCGAGCTTCTTCGGTCCATAAAAGACAGGAGTTGATTCTCGAGAAAGGACTTTTGGACGATTTTGGGCGAGCTCGTGAGATCAAGGAGCGGAGCAAAGCCATTCACTTTCCAGTCAGATGGTCAACGGAGTGCACCAGCGAGGCTCCATCGCCACCCGAACCCACATAGAAAAAGGGAATAAATTAATATTCCCGTTCTTGTAATTCTTCGGAATTTTTGTAAATCTCAATTTTCGTTGTAATCAAATAATTTTACAATGGAAGGAAAGATGCAATTTTTGAGCAAACAAGAACTGGCGACCACAGTGGGAGTCCCTCTGTTTACCACAGAGAATCTGGTGGCACAGTCCGACCGGGTCCCGATTGGCTCAATGGTTGAAACGCTGGTCGTAGAAGTCGACCAGAAAAAATATGAGGAATTTCTTTCTTTCTCTGATTCGGAGCCTAGGCGTCATCGCCGGGATACGATGAAAAAGGTGAGGCGTCATCGCCTACCGAAAATCAAAAAGCGTCATCGCCTATGAAAATTTACGAGGCGTCATCGCCCGTTGAAACTTACGAGGCATCATCGCCCGTTCCAAAGTCAAGTCAAAAGTCAAACCAGTCTCTGACCCGCTCCCAAAAGAGAAATTTAAGACGTAAAACTCAACGAGCACGCCTCAATCATACACGAAAAATTGCAGAAAACTCCGGGACAGAAAACTTCGGAATAGTAAAAAACCTCGGAGCAACCCCACGGGCGCAAACCCACGGATTGCAACCGCGGGTGGCAACCCGCGGATTGCAACCGCGGGTGGCAACTCGCGGATTGCAACCGCGGGTGCCAACCCGCGGTTGCCAACCGCGGGTGCCATCCTGCGGCTTGCAACCGCGGGTGCCAACCCCCGGGTTGCAACCACGGATACAAATTTGCAGTTTCAGTCGCGGGTTGCATCCCGCAGATGCCACCGACGGGTTACGTTCGATGAACACAACCCTCATGTCTCTTCGAGCATGCCTATGGTGAGCACGCAATATACACCAAGAATTTTAATCTCTCTATTAGAGGCATCCGGGGCCCACACAACTACTCATGCCAGTGTGCACTCCAAAAAATCTGCAGGAGGGTTGGGGAACAATCTGATGCTGGAAAAGAGCTCAGCCCTGAGATATTGCAGACTCTCCAGTATTATGAACCAAATTTGCGACGCAAGAGGCGTCAAGATGCAAATAGAAAGGAGAAGATAACCCAAGATTTGAGAGAGTATCTCAATTGGAAGAAGAACTCCTCACAAAATGTTCCTCACTGCCAATGCGAATAGCTGATTTCAATTGTTCTATCAAATTGCCAATGCAACTCAAAACGGTCCGTTTTTGAGCGGATCACCGAGCCCAAAAGAATACGGACGACGAAAAGGGTGTACTCTGGAACCGATCTATCTGCTGCCTCATCACATATGGTTAATAAAGGCAAAAAGGTGGTCGGAAACAACCCTTCGGATAAGAAAATCACTCCAGGATCAAAAAGAGTTTCTATAGAACCAGAGGGCGTGCGCTTAGAAGAAATCTCTGGAAGGCTTGAGAGACAAGAAAAACGTCTCGAACAGCAAGAGCAGCCTATAGAAGAAATGAAACAACTTTTAATTGAGTTGTTAGCTCAAACTAGAAAAAACCAGTCCTCGTCGTCCGTTTCTGGTCGGCAGAAAGGAAAACGACCCATCCAAATAAATGAAGACAGTGAGGACGAGGATGAAGAAGTACCTCCTCATTCAAGAGAGGAAGAGGAAGTGAAGGTTATCATCAACCCTCACGTAGAAAAAATGGAGAAGATGGAGAATCAACTACAAACTCTTTTTCATCGCAAGAAACTGCAAGAGGTGGGGGTAGTCCATCCTTATCCCATAGAATGGGAGACCGTACCCTATCCTGCAAAATACAAACCGTTGAACCTTCAGTCATTCGACGTAGAGGTTCGCCGCAACAGCACATCTTCTACTTTCTGTCGCAGACAGGACATCTCATAGGGAATAATCCGACTATGACTAAGATATTTGCGATCACTTTACGGGGGCCCGCATTTACCTGGTTCATGCAGGTACCCCAGGGAACAATTAAATCATGGGCTGATGTAGAACGTGAGTTCTTAGCCCGATTCTTTGAAGATGATACAGAAGTCTCTATACTATCTTTGCTAGCAGCGAAACAAGAAGAAGGCGAAATGGTCAAAACTTATGTCGAGCGGTTCCGAGAACTTTCTGTTCGATGCCCACATGGCATGACGCAGGACACGCTTGTGGAAATCTGTAGACACAACTTGTTGACCGATATCCTAGACAAGATGGGCTCGGTCGAATCCAAATCATGGAAAGATCTGCTTAAGCAGGGTGAACAGGCCGAAGAAATACTTCGACGCCTCGAAAATCAGCAGTCCGCAATCGGAGGCAGTACAAATGAATCTCTATTCGATTTCTCCCGTTCCAAAGGGAAAGATATAATGGCAATGGCGGTAGAAAGCACACCGAAGCAGAAAGCATGGCCAACTGTGAGCAACACAGCAAAGTCACCCAGGCTTCAAAAGCAGTATTCGTTCAAGAATGAACATACTGCTACTATATTCAATCTGCTCAGCAAATGCAAGATGCTTAAATTGCCGAAAAATAAGAGACTAGAAGAAGTTGGGAAGACTAACGATCCGAATTACTGCCTGTACCATCGGATTGTAGATCACCCCACAAAAAATTATTTTATTTTAAAAGACAAAATTCAAGCGTTGATTGACGCTGGAGCAGTTCAGCTCAAAGTTGAACAAAAATGGAGTTAGAGCTAACTCCGACACATTTAATGTGTGTGGTCTAAAGGTACCACTTGGACTCACAACAATTCCCAAGACGAGTTCAGGGCGGTTAATTTAAACCCCCATAAAAAAAAAGAAGCAAAAAAAATTATGGAATTACCCAACGCCGTCAAGGCTACGGGAAGAGAATAAATTTCTTGCCAACCCCATCATACTGGGGGTAAAGAGTATGAATTACCCAACGCCGACAAGCCTACGGGGAGAGAATAAATTTATCGCCAACCCCATCATACTGGGGGTAAAAAAGTATGAATTATCCAACGCCGACAAGGCTACGGGGAAAGAATAAATTTCTCGTCAATCCCATCATACTAGGGGAAGAAAGTATGAATTACCCAACGCCTACAAGGCCACGGGAAGAGAATAAATTTCTCGCCAATCCCATCATACTGGGATAAAAAAGTATGAATTACCCAATGACGACAAGCCTATGGGGAGAGAATAAATTTCTCGCCAACCCCACCATGCTGGGGGTAAAAAGTATGAATTGCCCGACGCCGACAAGGTAACGGGAAGAGAATAAATTTCTCGCCAACCCCAACATGTTAGGGGTAAAAGCATGAATTACCCAATGCCGTCAAGGCAACGAGAAGAGAACCAGTTTCTCGCTAACCCCTTCATACTGGGGGTAAAAAGTATGAATTACCCAATGCCGTCAAGGCAACGGGAAGAGAACCAGTTTCTCGCTAACCCCTTCATACTGGGGGTAAAAAGTATGAATTGCCCAATGCCGACAAGGCTACGGGAAGAGAATAAATTTCTCGCCAACCCCATCATACTGGGGGTAAAAGTATGAATTGCCCAACCCCATTAAGGTAAAGGAAAGAGGAAAAGTTTGGCATTTAAACCCCAAACAAAATTCTCGATAACTCTCCAGGCTGAGGGGAAGAGCATGGCTAGCCCAACTCAAACGGTAGTTGGTAAAAGCTAATCAAATCCGTTGATAGCTGGGGATTTACTAAAAATTCAATAACAAATCTGTTACGACAGTATCCTTATTTGAATATAAGGATACATCGCTGCCCTACGCTGCTAAGGCAAAGGGAAGAGGAAAAGTTTGGTATTTAAGTCCAAACGAAATTCTCGACAAACTCATCATGCTGAGGGAAATAGTATGGCTAGTTCAACTCAAACGGTAGTTGGTAAAGGCAAATCAAATCCATTAATAGCTGGGGATTTGCTAAAAATCCTGATCAAACAAATCTCGTCACTTTAAGATTTCATCTCTGACAACAAAACTTTTCTTGTCATTTTTCTCCAACGGAGCAAGTGACGCTCCAAAATATTTGTCAAGTTAAAATCATACCTCTGACATCATAATTCAAAATCAAATAAGATAAAATCCGATTAAGTCTCCTGTCACGTTAAGATTTCACCTCTGACAGAAAAGAAAATTCACACTTCATCAAGTCCAATATTACAGCTTCTGATGAACTTGTTTTTGATATCGTTAAGTTAAAAATTACCTCTAACGAAAATCATCTCTCTATCAAGTTAACAGTTACCTCTGATAGTCTAATTCCAAGGCTAAATACGTTAACTGTCACCTCTGTTTAGTCAGCTCATTCCTATCATAACCAGATCCTCTGAATAGGTCGAGTTTTGAGACATGTTTAATGACACCTCTATCTTTTCCTCATCCGTCATATTAGATGTCACTGAACGGTTGGGATTCTACTGAGCACGTTACCATGATACCTCTGCTTGACCTCAAATAAGTACGTTAATATCATATCTCTACTTATCATCTAACAAGTATGTTAACATCATACCTCTGCTTGTTACCCAACGAGTACATTAACATCATACTTCTACTTGTTCTCCAATGAGCACAGTAAAATCATACCCCGCTCATATTTTATGAGATGTGTTAACAATTATCTCTATCTACTCAATCCTTGACATGCCTCATAGCCAATAAATAAATAAATAAATAAATAATAAAATAAAATAAAATAAAAAAAATCCAACGTATTTCGAAATTCTGTACGGCTCAATACAGAACTTTAAAAACTTTGGAGGTGGTTATGTAGATACTAAAAAATACCATATATATATATATAATAATAAATAATAATAATAATAATTAAAAAAAATAAAAAAAAATAAATAAGAGGGGGACCCGCGGGAATCTCCCGCGGGTGCACCAGCGGGAGGATTCCTGCGGGCACCTGCGGGAATCTCCCGCGGGTGCCCACCCGCGGGAGGACTCCCTCGGGTGGGAACTCGCGGGAGGCTCCCGCGGGTGGGCATCCGCGGGAGCAATCCCGCGGGTGGGCATCCGCGGGAGCAATCCCGCGGGAGCGATCCTGCGGGTTGGCACCCGCGGGAGCGCTCCCGCAGGTGCCAACCCGCGGGTTGTTTTCCGCCTATTTTCGTTATTTATTTGGCTGATATTTCGTGATCCGATTTTTCAGGGAGGAATCGAGGCCGATTTCGAGCTTCTTCGGTCTATAAAAGACAGGAGTTGATTCTCGAGAAAGGACTTTTGGACTTTTGGACGATTTGGACGAGCTCGTGAGATCAAGGAGCGGAGCAGAACCATCCACTTTCCGGTCAGACGGTCAACGGAGTGCACCAGCGAGGCTCCATCGCCACTCGAACCCACATAAAAAAGGGAATAAATTAATATTCCCGTTCTTGTAATTCTTCGGAATTTTTGTAAATCTCAATTTTCGTTATAATCAAATAATTTTACAATGGAAGGAAAGATGCAATTTTTGAGCAAACAATAAGCGTTGGAGAAAAGAAGAAGAAAAAGAAGGTGAAGAAAGTCTCCGAAGAAGAAGCTTCTGACCCAGAGCTCTCTTCGAGTTCGAAAGACCCATCCAATGAAGAGCGAGGAGTTTTTCGGAACACTCGACTCAAAAGTGGGGCGGCGATCCCCATGAATTATAGACAGATGGCGGGAATCTCTCCTGATGAAGAAGATATAGCCAAATCTGTCATGGCTAAATCGCAGACGTCTGACTCACTCCTAGAAGACTCCGCCTCTGCATATATGACTCAGAACAATATCCCAGAAGAGTTCATGCGGAGAATGGATGAACAAGATAAACATATCCAGCAACAGCAGAACGCTATCAGCGAGTTTAAAGATATGCTACATGTCCTGATGGAATTGGAGAAAGCTAAACTAAAGAATAACATCATAAAGACTGAAGAAGAAGGTCACGGCCCTCACAATAATGGAGAAGAAGGTCCAGGAAAAAAGACTGAATAAGAAGGTCACGGCCCTCACAATAATGGAGAAGAAGAACATCATAAAGATGATGACAACCGCTCCATGCACCAGGAAGGAAATACAAATACTGTCTGGATGGAGAGCTTCCAGAACCAACTGAATGATCTCATGCATAAGATCGACCTACAAGAACTGGGTGTGGTAAGGCCATATCCCATAGAGTGGGAAACAGTGCCGTTCCCAGAAAGCTACAAACCATTGAAGCTCAAATCATTTGATGGTAGAGGATCGCCAAACAACATCTCTACTATTTTAAGTAGCAAATTGGGCATTTATCCGGAGATGACCCTATTATTACGAGAGTATTCTTTAGTACCTTAACCAGGCTAGCTTTTGAATGGTTCCGGAGATTAGAACCGGGAACCATCAATTCATGGAGCGACATGGAGAAAGCCTTTCTCACCAGGTTCTATGAAGATGATATGGAGGTGTCAATGCCGACGCTTCTAGCCACTAAACAAAAGAAAGGAGAGTCAGCCCGGGACATCATCAAAAGATTCCAAAACGATTCTCTCATATGTCCGCATGGGATATTAGAAAAGACCTTGGTAGAAACCTGTCGACATAATTTATCGACTAAGGTTCTAGCCAGAATGGGGGCGGTGAAGTCTTCAACTTGGAAAGATCTCACCCTGCAAGCTGAAGAAGCTGAAGAAATTGCACAAAGACTTGAAGAAGAAGGAGACGAGGAGAAACCGAAGTGAACTGGTGATAACAACTATAAATCCCGACCCCGAGGATACAAGGGAAAGGAGACTATGGTCACTGATACGCCACAACCTGCGAAGACTTTCCCGAAACTTCCTCCTCAGACGCGAATGCTGCAAAAGAAATACTCCTTTAAGGATGAACACACGAAGACTATCTTCAACCTCCTCATGAGTAAGAAAATGCTGAAGCTGCCGGAGTCTAAACGTCCAGATGAAGCAGGAAAAGTTAATGATCTTACTACTGTGTCTACCATAAGATCATTAATCACCCTACTCAAAACTGCTACATCCTGAAGGATAAAATTCAAGCCTTGGTGGATGTTAACGTCATCAAGCTCCAAGAGCACCAGAAGAAGGTGACCGCGAATATGGTGACCATCATATTCGGTAAAGCGCCCCACTGGATATAGTCAACAGTTAAAGATGGAGTGCAGCCCATCCCTAAGGGCACGATGCAGGTCGTAAATTTTGACCCGCAACAACGGCAAAAGAAGGGATTGTTCCCCTTTGAAACTGACAGGGGGGAGATACTATGGGTACATCCAGATCTCCTAAATGATGAACAATGGAGTTCCAGTTCATCTGGAAAGAGACAAAGAGAGAAAACCTTCACCTCCAATGTCGTCTCCGTAATTCCCGAAGATGACGGAGTGATTCCCGCTTTGACTGATTCGGAAGAAGAAATCGGAAATTCTTTGGTAGCCGATGCAGATCCTTCTCCCGCGGGGACCCGTTTAGGAAAAGATTACTTGAAGAACTACGGCCAAATAACAGATTCTCAACCACCGCCAGAGAAAGTCAAACAAAAAGAGCTTAAGTTTGATAAAGTTCTGAAGAAAAAGGGAAAAGAGCTTGCCGAAGACTCGTGAAAGTCATTCCAATTCGACATCCTAACACAGTTGGCCAATATCCCTGCAAGGATAACCTTGTACGAGCTCCTGAAACTCTCTAAATCTACTAGAGAAGTTTTAAGAGAAGCTATGCAAGATTCAGAAGTATTCTTGGCACAAATACCAGAGACGATTGAAGAGGGAGAGTCTCTTTGCGCGACATGTAACCAGGTCTCTGGTAAAAACATCCCTTGCGTCACTTTCTCTCCGGAAGACATGCAAGTCAGGAGTAATAAGAATTACCGCCCTTTGTATTACAAGGGATATATAGGGTCTAGGAGATTGATCGTATTCAAGTTGATCCAGGCTCGGCCTTGAGCATCATGCCGTGAAGAATGCTACGATATCTTGGAGTGTCGATGAACAGATTAGCCGCAACTAACACTACTATCTTCGGGTTCAATGCTAACGGCAGTAGACCTCTGGGTAAAATAAAGCTCAAGTGTCAAATCGGCGACCTGAAGACGGAAGTCACGTGTTACATGATAGATGCGGACACATCATATAATCCACTATTGGGGAGACCCTGGATCCACAGCAATCTCATTGTGCCCTCCACGTTACACCAATGCATGAAGTATGTCGACAAAGACGCGAACGTGAAGACGCTCGTTGCGGAAAAACAACCCTTCAAAGGAGTTGAAAACTACTTTACTGACGCGTTGTTGTATCAAGATGCGTTTGGTGTTATAGATCAGCCTATTCCAAATGACTCTGATAGCAGCAAAGAGGCTGATACAGAATCAGGATCCGAAGATTCGGAATCCGAGGATGTAATTTGGGATGGTGAGCTCATTGTGATAAGCCTCGAAAGCCTTGATGTAAATAACGCCGTTCACTCTGATGGTGAATGGGTGATAAATGAAAATCTGGAATTTGCTTATTCTTTTGGTATTGATTCTGAGCCCTCAAGCACTAGCACCATACATTCAGCGACTGTGTAAATGGGATATATTCTATGACTTCCTTCCAAGCACCTATCCGATCATCCTTATATGAATTAAGTGATGACATTTAAAGTGCTAACCAGGTTATTTTTGAGGTCCCTCCCAAAAACGGAACCCAAAAAGCCATAGTATTTGGAAGAGCAAGTCACAAGAACAAAGAGAAATGCTTAGACTCTGAGGAAGAATCGGGAAAACCCGAGTTCTTCCATTATGATGAAAATTCCTGTATAATAATAAAGAAAATATGATACAATCTGACTGAAGGCAAGGGATTGAAATTTGAAAAAGGAAGGAGGACAATCCTTCAACCTTTTGCCCCAGAAGGGGAAATGCCAGACTATTACCAGAAAACAGGCAGGGGGTTGAGGTGCACCACCACTCCCGAGACCTCCTCAAGCGAAAAAGCTGAGGAAGGACAGTACGATCATTCGTCGAAATTATCATGCTGGGATTCAGATATCAGTACAAGTGTGATTTTCCGCAAAGTATCCGTTAACATGGCTTCCGCGATCCAAGAAGACGAAGACTTGAAGGAAACCTCACCAGTAAGAGACGACCCTTAGGACAAGTATCTTAATATGAAGTGGGAGATCTAGTTTGAACAGCGGGAGCCCCCGACCAAAGATAAAGTGATCCAAATCAATATGGGAGATGAAAAGAATGTTAAACCCATATTTATAAGTGAGAACCTATCATCGGAAGAAAGGGAGGAATTGATATCTCTCGTTCGCGAATACATTGATATTTTCACTTGGAGTTATGAGGAAATGCCAAGGTTGGATCCAAATATGGCAGTTCACAAATTGAAGATCCGACCAGAGGCTAAGCCAGTAAAATAACAACAACTAAGATTCCACCCAGAGATCATGGAAGCTATAGAAGCTGAAATCAAAAAGTTGATCGCATCAGGCTTTATTCGCGAGGAACAGCACCCTGATTGGGTCGCGAATATAGTTCCCATGACCAAAAAAATGGAAAAATCTGAGTCTGTATAGACTTTAGAGATTTGAATGAGGCTTGCCCTAAAGACGAATTCCCATTACCCATCACGAATATTATGATAGATAATACTTGTGGGTATGAGTGCATGACGTTCATAGATGGATTCTCAGGGTATAATCAAATAAAGATGTACTCTAATGATGAGAAGCATACGTACTTTAGGACACCACTCGGGGTATACTGCTATACAGTCATGCCCTTTGGCTTAAAGAATGCAGGTGCTACGTATCAACGCGCCATGAATGCAATATTCCAAGAGCACCTCCGGAAAACAGTGGAGTGCTACGTAAATGACCTAGCGATTAAGAGTAGAAATAAAGACAATCACTTGAAAGATTTGAAGACAGTGTTCGACCTCATGAGGAAGCACCAGCTCAAAATGAATCCAACTAAGTCTTTTCTTGGGGTTTCTAGTGGAAAATTTCTCGGTTATGTTGTAACATCGAAAGGTATACATCTTGATCCAGATAAAGTCAAAGCTATCCAAGACATGCCACCTCCCCGTAACCTCAAAGAGTTAAGAGGACTGTAAGGCAGGCTGGCATACATCCGCAGGTTTATATCAAATTTATCTGGTAAATGTCAGCCTTTCACCAGATTGATGAGGAAGGGAGTGTCGTTCATCTGGGATGACGCATGCCAAAAGGCTTTTGAAGAAATCAAACAATATCTCATGAAACCACCAGTGCTCGTATCCCCAGTTTCGGGAAAGCCTTTCTTGTTATATGTAAGGGCTATGGACCATTCATTGGACGCTTTGCTAGCGCAAAAGAATGAGTCAGGTCATGAACAAGCTATTTACTACCTCAGCAGAATGATGATCGGGGTGGAACACCGGTATAATCCTATGGAAAAAGAATATCTAGCGTTAGTATCGCAATACAGAAAATGCGACACTACTTAGCTGGACAAACTATCCATGTTGCATCAAGAGTTAACCCCCTGAGAATATTAATGACTAAATCCGGGTCATTAAATTCAAGACTATCCAATTGGGCTATTTTGCTATCACAATATGATATGCACTTTGTCCTGCAAAAATCCATCAAAGGACAGGCCGTGGCCGACTTCTTGGCCGAACATCCAATCCCGGCATCCTCGAAGTTATACGAACAAATTTCGGGAGAGTTAGAAGAAGGGGACTTGATTCCAGAAAAGGATGATTCGAGAAGGTTTTCCGAAGCAAATACAGTCTCGAAAGGTGTACGGCAGCTTTTCTTTGATGGTGCTTCCCGAATGAGATCCAAAGGAAAAACGACAGTGGGGGTAGGAGTTGTTCTCGTCTCTCCCCGCAACCACATCATTCCTCAAGCTTACTCATTAACAAGTTCGTGCTCCAACAACGTTGCGGAATACAACGCCCTCCTAATCGGCTTAAGAATAGCCAAACAACTGGGGGTCGAATATTTGGAGGTATATGGAGACTCTCAACTCGTTGTGAATCAAATAAAAGGGGAGTACGAGGTCAAACATGAAGACCTCCTGCCATTATCGCGCAGTGATCAAGATCGCTGATAGTTTCAATGGTTTCTATATCTGCCACATAAAGCGCCACCTAAATAGCTATGCAGATTCGCTAGCTTTCTTGGCTGCTACATTAGCCTTGCCCAAGCATGCTAAAAGGCAAATTATGGTAAGCAGCAAGGAGTTGTTCTGTGCAAAGGATGAGCTCAAAGAAGAAATGAAGAAGCCACAGGAAGACGAAGCTGACACTTGCGCATCAATCCTAGAACCAAGGGATTGGCATTTTCCTTATATAAACTATATCCTTTACGGGATATTACCCGAAGGTTCAAAAGAAGCCAAAGCCATTCAGAGAAGGGCTATCCGTTTTTACTACAACGCAGAACTCCAGACATTGTATAGAAAATCCTACGATGGAGTTTTGCTTCGCTGTCTCTCCAACCGCGAAGCTCAAAAGGTACACGAAGAAGCTCATGCTGGCATCTGCGGAGCACATCAACCAGGACCGAAACTCTGAAATAGAATCTGAAGGATGGGTTATTATTGACCTAAGACGATGATAGAAGCAGTCAACTACGCCAAGAAGTGTAGGGCTTGCCAAATACATGCAGACTTTATACATCGAGCTCTAGAATACCTCCACCCGACGGCTATGTCATGGCCGTTTGAGCAATGGGGTATGGACATTATAGGGCCAATTTCTCCACCATCAACGAGAGGACACCGGTTCATTTTGGCCATAACTGATTACTTTTCAAAATGGGCTGAGGCCATCTCCCTGACCGAAGTAAAATCGTCAGATGTTATCAAATTCATCAATCACCATGTGCTTTATCGCTTCCGGGTTCCTAGAAGAATAATTCATAACAACGGATCTCAGTTCGTGAGCCAACTGTATTCCAGATTCTGCAACAAGTACAGGATCGAGGATGTGGCTTTATCGCCATATTACCTTGCAGCTGATGGTCTAGCAGAAGACTTCAATAAGACCATTGTAAAACTTCTTAAAAAGTTTGTGTCATCCAATCAACGGGATTGGGACGAAAAACTCAGAGAATGCCTGTGGGCATACCGCACTACAGTCCGAACTCCTACCAATGCCACGCCCTTCTCCTTGGTATACGGATGAGAAGCGGTCCTGCCTTTGGAAATCCAAATCCCATCGTTGCGAGTCACGTTAACAACTAGGATGACGGAAGAAGAAAAGTATCAACAAAGGCTCCAAGAGTTAGAAGCCTTGGATGACAAGCATTTGGAAGCTCAACAGAATATCGAGTTATACCAGGTGCGGATCTCCAGAACCTTAAACAAAAAGGCTAAACGAAGAACTTTTAAGAAGGGTGATCTGATCCTGTCAGTTAGAAGACCGATCATAACAAGCCAGAAATCTAGGGAAAAGTTCCAGCCAAAGTGGGAGGGACCCTTTGTTATTGATACGATCTACTCCAACGGTGTGTATCGGTTGACAAAGCCTAATGGTAACAAGGTCATGATGCCAATCAACGGTAAGTTCCTGAAGAAGTATTATTCTTAAAAAAATTGTAGAACAGCAGTTATAATACGACCTGGGTAGTTCTATGCGAATTATGAGCAAAAAGTTTCTCTGTAATTAGAAGTTCATCAATCGAAATTTTTGGTTCCGGACAAAGGCCTTCAGTTTGCGAACCAAATTCTATCAAATTGGCCAAGTTAAATATTACCTCTGGCAAACCAGATTTTCCCTTCTATCAAATTTGCCAAGTTAAATATTACCTCTGGCGAACCAGATTTTCTTTCTATCAAATTTGCCGAGTTAAATATTACCTCTGACGAACCAGATTTTCCCTTCTATCAAATTTGCCAAGTTAAATATTACCTCTAGCGAACCAGATTTTTCTTTCTATCAAATTTGCCAAGTTAAATATTACCTCTAGTGAACCAAATTTTCTTTCTATCAAATTTGCCAAGTTAAATATTACCTCTGGTGAACCAGATTTGCCCTTTTATCAAATTTACCAAGTTAAATAATACCTTTGGCAAATCAAATTAGTCAACAAGAAGTTCTTTCATCCACAGTAATTTCGAGTACTTAGAAAAATTTTGATTCATTTTGAGATTATCAAGTTAACAGTTAACTCTGGTAATCAATATCAGAATTATTCTTCAGATACTCTTAGTTACGTAAAAATAAAGGAACTTCTTTATTCATTATCAGAGCAAAATTACAGAGAATTCTCTAAGTGCTATACAGCCAATAAGAGTAGATACAAATCACCGGTAAAAAAAAAGGAAACTTGCTTCTGTAACCGCCTCTTTCGGCATGGTTCAGATCAAAAAGTTTACTCCATGGCCTCCACTTCCAATTTGCTCTTATAGTCTCCTTTTTCAAGGACGGCTTAAGAGACATAATCTTGTTTTTTCTTTCCGACGACAATCAGAGACCTCCTGGTTGGCTCCCTCAGTGATGATACCAGTGAATTGATTAGTTCAAAATTGGGCATACCAAATGCACACCCCAAACGTATAACGTGAGGGGTTGCACAAATTTAAGGTCCTGGTCATTAGTACCCCAATCTTGTGGGATACTAGGAAAGAAGAAAAACAATGCCCCAGACCCGAAATCTTTTCTCTCATGAAAGATACATGAGACCTTCCAAGCCCCTTGAGGCATTGGAAGCAATTACGAGCCCATCGGGTCTGGGCCATTATTAAGGAGAATGACTACAGTTATCTCCTGCAGCCGAAACAAATCCTTGTTAAAAGGGAAGAAAAAGAAGGAAGAAGAGGATATGAATCAGAAGAAGAGGTTTACCTTAATTAAGAAAAATGACTACGGTCAGAAGGACCTTTTTGGTGAGACACCCCGCTGGATCGATGCAGTCTGGAGGTCTTGTGACATGCCAACCCTTATACATCACTTCGGTTGAAGAAGAAGAAAATATGGCTGCGCTGGTAGATCGACTACAAAAGAAGGAAAGGGAAGAGAGTCAGGAAGAAATTTTCTCACGGCTGAATGATTTTTCATTGAAAAGATCATGCGTCTTATATAGAAAAGCTAGTAACTGTGATCTCCAGTTTAGAAGAGATAAAACCGAAATTCTCGGTCAAGATTTTCAGTTCAGATCTCAACAGAATTTATTACTGTTGCATGGGATGCTTAGATATCGCAACCCGGAGATCTCGTCATTAATAGAGGCATGCAATGCTTGGAATTCCACGCCCAAACGGCTGCATCCAATGGCTCACAGAAGTCTCTACAAATTCTGAAAAATCTACGGTCTATTCCGTGAACTCCCAAACGAAGCATCGCAGACCAGAATTTCAAAACCGGGGTCGCGGGTTAGATATGGATTGTGTAAATCCGCGAACCCCTAAAATTCACGTGACTTAAGAAAGTCGCGTAACAGATATACAAATACCAGAGTTTTATGGTGGTTCGCAAACTTCAGACAAAAGATGGCAAGTTCGTTACAAATCTTTGAAGAATAACTGCAAAATCATACCTTGGAAGGCCAAAATGAGGTTCTCCATAAACGACAAGGGAACTATTACAAAAAAAAGGGAACCTAAAACAGTGTACACAAGAGTTTTACAATTCAATGGTTCAAAAGGGCCTTTATTTTCTCCTCCGCATCATCAATGTCTTATTGAAGGGTTTTATAAGTTTGAACAGCAGCCTGACGACGTAATTTCCCGTCACTGGCGATAACATTCTGCTCTGTAGCAGCCTCCAGTGTAGCCAATTCAGTCTGTATCGCCTGGAGATCTTGGTTGTATTATCCTGCTGGCGCGATAAGTCGACGAGGTTCCTCATTGATTCATCGCGCTCCTTGGTTATTTTGGCGAAGAAAGCTTCAGCCTTGGCGATGGTCTCTTGAGCCTTAGTAATAGCTTGGTCATGGCCCTTGACAATTGAAGCCGCGACTTCCACTTGGAGAGCCAGAAACTCGCGGTCTGATTGACACTTTTATAAAGAGGCCTTTCAAACAGTTGCCTTCTCCTGAGCCTCCTTCTGAGATTTAAGTTGTTTCTTTTTCAGCTTCTGGAAAATAATTTTCACTGTCTCTGATTTATCAGCACTTCTGGCTTTCTACAGAGATTCAGCATGCCTTTGAAGCTGAGTTATCATAAGCCTAAAAAGAGCGGCTCTATTCTCTCCACCAATGCTAACAATACCAGTTAGATAAATGTTGAGAACATTGGCGAGTGAAACAAAAGGAACCCCTTCAGTATTTTCTCAATACAGCGGTCCAGAAAGTGAAGGAAAGTCTCCACTGTGTCCTTCAGCAAATCAGTCTCAAGCATGTCAATCTCTGCATGAGAGGGAGTAATACTGGATGAGACAGAAGCGGGTTGATCCGCAACTAAACTAGTATCAGGAGGAATGGCACCCCTGGAGATTTCCGTGGAGCTACCAATCATAGTCTCTTGAACTACAGCATCAGTAGGAGTAGCTGTGGCCAAAACCGTAGACATAGCAGCTTCGGGAATCATTGTTTCTGAAGTATCAACCGCAGAGGTAGTAACTTTTGACGCTTCACCAGTTTCAGCTCCCGCGATGGTATTGTCTGGGAAAGTCACCTTCACGCCCATACATTCTAAGTCCGGAGTCAAAACTGGAGCTAGCAAAAAGAAGAAAATTGATAGTTAAGTATTACAGTATCATTTGATAAAATAGCATAATTGCTGAAGAAAGAAGATGAAGACCTAAAGGTTGGACGCTGGATTCTCCAAGTCCGTACACCTCAGGACCAAACACTTCAGGCCCGTATACTTTGATTCGAACCTCCTCGCTCAAAAAGACGTATTTACCATGATCTGAAGGAGGAGTAGATGAGGAAAAACTATCACTACTGGCGTCATCATCATCGCCCCATTCATCTTGATCTTCAGAGGGAGGTGCTGCTTTTGGGGAATCTGATGCACGAGTCTCCCCAATGATTTGCACTTCATCATCTGCAGTGCCCTGAGCAACAAGAGCTACAGAATCATCTTGTAAGGTCGAAGAAGTACTAACTTCAACGTCGGCCTGGCCAATAGGAGGAATAGAACCTTTTGGAGTAATGGGAGCAGGGTCATTGCAAAGAACAGGTCCTTGGTTCCGATGCCTCTTGAGGAAGCGGAAAGTTAAGGAGGAGTCATCTTCATCCTCCTTGGATTCTTCAGCGAGGGATTCAGCAACTGGAGTGGGTGTTGCAGTTCCTGTCTCAGACATGGTGCTCTGCGAATCAGTTCCCTGCGGAATGGTAGGCAAGTCGCTAAGACGCCTTAGTCTCTTCCGCTTATGTAAAGATTTCTCGGGAGAAGACTGCGATGGAGGAGAAGTCTTCCTCGACGTCGGATCAGGAGAAGTATCAAGGGAGGCAGCCTGAACCGGTGCATCAGTGTCCTCTTCTCTTTGTTCTGATTCATTAGATGCGTTGTCCCCTCTGAAGTCCTCCATCCCTGCCACTTTCGTGCTGCCGGCTTTCTTTTTCTGGGCATACCAGGATCTGATCTCCCGCAGGCTGGTATGGCGTATGTTAAAATTCTGAGGAGCAGAGTTAGCATCCGCAAACCATTTACAGAAGCAGAAGCTCATACTCGAGTTCGGAGTCTTGAGCGGAAGATCAAATTTGGCTTGAGTTACACCTGCGACGAAGTGAAACCAAACTCGAGCTCCCTCAAGAACATTCCCAACAAAGCTTATGTCTCTATTGGGATTACCAACGTAAAGCTGATCATACCCAAACTGTCGGGCAAATCGACTCGAGTAGTAAGGTTCTATATAGCAAAGTTTCCCAAACGAAGGACCAGATGTCCTGGGCGGATATTCATCAACCACCAGAAACACCCCGGAGATAGGGTAGTGAATTTATCAGCACCAGCAGTATCTGTGAATTCTTCCTCGTACCCAGCATTCGGGAAGTATGGGAAACATCTAAACAACTCAAAAGTTGAGAAATGATTAATGGTTTTGCGGATCGCGGCCAAGGGTAGTGAATTTTTCAGCACCAGCAGTATCTGTGAATTCTTCCCCATACCCAGCATTCGGGAAGTATGGAAAACATCTACACAACTCAAAAGTTGAGAAATGACGAATGGTTTTGCGGATCGCGGCCATGTAGCCTCCTTTCCATTGCGACCTCTCATAGTGCTGCACTTTGGGAGCACTTAAGTCGATCTGCGAGTCTGCAGGACTCATCAAAGTAGGGCAATGTAGAACCAGCCAAGCCATCAAATAAGTATAAGGGAGTTCTACACGCGGATTAGGAGTCTTGATGACAGGGTCTCCTTTCTTCCTCTGCTCCTTCTTCACATTGCAGAATTTATCAGATATTCTTCTCAATTCGCTTTGGATACTGCATACCATAGCGGGCAACAAACTGAGTCGCCTACCCAATACCAGTAGAACGGCTGGGTATAGGGCCCCAATGGGTATATTTTCCTGCGAAGGAATAACACACTTTTTCAGCCAAACCAGCCAAGAAGGCAAGGTCAGATAAAGGTTGAAGGGCCTGATAATGAAAACTCTCAAAGGACGTCTCAGCTTTGAAAACGTCCTCGTCAGCTTCGGCAACATAAGCATCTGTCTCGAATTTTGCAATTCTTCTCTCAACCTCCTTTTCAGAAACTGGAGGAAGGAGAATGAAGTTCGGATTTTTCCTAGAAAAATTAGGCAGAAAATATTGCAGCCACTTCTTTGGCTTCAAAATACGAGTGCCCGATGTGTGGGTGCAGATATGATAATGATAGAGCAATTTCCAGTAAGTATCATAAGCCAAAGGGTCCTGAGTCTTCACCAGATGGAGTTCTTCTCCAGTAGGAACGTACTCTTCATATGGAACGTCTCCCATAGGCAAGCCCGAGACCTCATGCATCTCGTGAAGGGCGAAACCCAACTCGCGTCGAGGGCAAAAGATTGTACAAGTATCAGGATTATACAATTCCAATAAGGCAAAGAAATGGAATCTGCTGGCAGGAATGCCGTGCTGAACAGCTTTGATGGCGCGATATAGCCCCACATGATGAAGCTGATCTCTAAATGATCGCAGAAAGAAGTCAGTCAAGACCGCCCACTCTCCTTTCGAAAAACAGTGAACCCATCCAGGGAGACGAAAGTCCTGAACAGGAAACTCTCCTTGTGCATTGGTAAAACGGTGTAGGAAAGTCTGCGCGATTATAGGAACCTCGCCTCTGGGGAGATCATGTTTAAGCAATCCCGGCAGCAACCCATGAAAGCTCTTCCCAGTACCACGAGAAAAAGCACCTTGAGCATTGAAGCCCCCCAACAAGATACCGTCTTGTGGCCTGTTTATGTGCCAATCCATCCGCCTGGGCACAGAAAGGGACTGAAAGAATAAGAATGGATAAGATTTCTCCATATTGAGGAGAAACAAGTTGCGACCTTCAACTTGGCGAAGCTACTTGTAATCACCATGTTCCAAACCACTGTCGGGCATTGAAATATGGTCCCCAAACAAAAAGACAGGTTTGAGCAACGTAGACCGATTATCTCCTTCGAAAGATACATTGGTCATCAGCTCTCGCAATGTTGAGCGAGAAGCGTGGAGAATCTTGTCTTCTCTCTCTTGGTTATCTGAGGCTATACAATGGGAAAAGACATGACCAAATCTGAACTCTTTCTTCCTATCATAGCCATCAGAATATCTGAAATAATGATCATTTAGCCAAGGATTCGAGGAATAATCAACTGTAAAAGACATCCAAATTCAAGATAAAAAAAAATGAGAAAGGGACTGCCTTTTGATTTTTTTTCTTTACCTCCAATCAAGGGTTCCTGCCGAACCACTATCGAACTAGATGCTACTTGAGGATCTTGACGATTACTGGCAGCGGCATCGGAAGAAGAAGTTTTCTTCGGCATCTTTTGCAGAGGGAGAAAATCCTACGCACAGAGAATCAGAAGCTATAGGAGATTGAAGACGAAAAGTCTGAGGAGTCCAAACGAAGAACTCAGATTTCAGATTTCTTGAGATAAGGGCAACCTCTCTCGTAAAGTGGAGGTTATATAGCCGATGATTTTACGGCCGAGATCTCTGGACAGACGTGATATCCGCCTCGAATCTCGTGAATATCTTTTCACTTAATGTGGCTCAGAGAACGTCTCAATTCTGACGCCGTAGAAAAACAACCGCCTGCCAGCCTTCCCGCAAAAGTTCGCGACCCTAATACAGAGTCGGTTTCTCCTTAAAAAGCAAAGTTCGCGACCCTAATACAGAGCCGCTTTCTTCTCAAAAAGCGAAGGCTCGCGACCTTAATGACAGAGTCGCGCCCTTCCAAAGACAGTTTGCGATCCTAATATAGAGCCGCTTTCTTCTCAAAAAGCGAAGGCTCGCAACCTTAATGACAGAGTCACGCCCCTTCCAAAGACAGTTTGTGACCCTAATACAGAGCCGCTTTCTTCTTAAAAAGCGAAGGCTCGCGACCTTAATGTAGAGTCGCACCCCTTCCGAAGACAATTTGCGACCCTAATATGGAGTCGTTTTCTATTCATAAATGAAGGCTCGCGCCCCTAATACAGAGACGTGTTCCTTCCGAAGCGAGAGTTTGCGACCCTAATACAGAGTTATTTTCTACTTAAAAATGAAGGTTCGCACCCCTAATACAGAATGTGTTCCTTCCGAAACAAGAGTTTGCGACCCTAATACAGAGTCGTCTTCCACTCAAAGATGAAGGGTCGCGCCCCTAATACAGAGACGTGTCCCTTCAAAAGCAAGAAGCGGTAGTGGTGCTAATACAGAGTCACAGAATTCAAGCAAACGCAATGGTGGTTCTAATACAGAATATTATATCCAAAATATTCCGAAACTCCTCAAAGAATCATGAGAGTTTTGGAAACTTTGGAGGGGGTTTTGTCGGTGAAAAATTCTGGAAAAGCAAAGCAGATCCACGAATTCAGAGACAGAAGCCCGCAACTCATCGGATCCGCAAATCTAAAAAACTGAGGTCCGCGAATCTAAGAAACTGAGGTCTGCGATCCAGACGATAGAACAGGTTCGCGAATCTAAAGCTGAGATTCGCGACACTACCCATAGTTTTTGGGTAGGGGTTTAATACAAAGTCACCTGACCCGAACAGAAGAATTGCCACCTCGGATCGTGGGAATAACTGCCAAACGGATGCAGCGGCGTTACTTCAATCATGGGAACAACCGCCTAACGAATATGACGGCACTTCTCGAGTAGTGGGAGCTAACGGTCGAGCAAAATATGGTGGGACGTTACTCCAAGCCTTCTATAAAAGGCGGGAGAGCGAAAGATAGAAGGGACGCCACAGAGATACTCTACACTCTACGTCTTCTCCCAGAAATTACCCCTTGTGATCAAGAGTAAAGAGCCATTTTTTCTTTCCTTTAGCCAACTGAGAGAGATTGTATGGAGTGTCAACGGAGAGCAAGATCGTCTTCCATAGCTACCTAGAAATCCAACCTTAAACAAAAAGGAAGTCTATCTTCCTCATCTTCTGTAAACGGAAAACCGTTATATTGTAATCCTTTATTGAAAGATTGTCAGTAAAGAGAAACTCAATTTTTTTTATGGCGAACAATAAGAAGTAGTGAAAATAATGTTGCTTCTACTAATTCAAGCGTTTATTTGACAAAGAAGTAAATATGAAGTGTAAGCACTAAAAAAAATAAAATAATCTACTAAAATAAGAGTGTCAGACGCCTGCGTCGCGGGGCACTGCGAGCGCGCTCGCAAGGGTGCTGCACGCGCACCCGTGTAGCATTGCGCACTCACCTGCGGAGCCTGCGCGTGCCTAGGGGTGCTGCGCTGTGCGCACCCCAACGCTCAGGCGCGCCTGCAGGGCGTTGCGTGCTCGCGCCCACAGGTCGCTGCATGTGCGCACGCACCCAAAGAGAATGCGCCCACATTCAAGACGTTCCTTCCGCCTCGTGCGTTTCGTGTGCTCTTTATCCGGGGAAATCTATTATAACTGCTCCGCTTGTACTCCTATGATCCAATCTCTAATTACGGAGAGATTTGAGAGTTCCCACTATCTATAACAAGATTTCTTTTTGAAAAGAGGACAGAAGGTTTGAGATGAAAATAAAAAAAATCTAGAGAGAGACAGATGCGATGAGAGGAAAAAAAAGACCTCTCCCTTTCAACAGAAGGAAGGAGTTCCCAGAGTCTAAAAAAAGAGAGACTCTTCTCTCTTAACAAAAAAGAGAGAGAGAGAGAGAGAGAGAGGAGCGAGGGAGGATCTTAGACTGAAAGAAAAAGTCAGAGATACGGAGGGACGGAAAAATCTAGAGAGTGGAGTTCCCTCTTCTTCTCCTCCGATCAAAGCTAGGTACCGGAGAAATCAGTCGATGCGACGCTCGGATCATCAACGGAATACATCAACGATGTTTTGTTGCTGCCCAAAAATCCCACAAAAATTAAAATGGAAAAAAGCATTATCTTTTTTCCGTTCTCCTGTAACCCGTTTTCAAAAGTGTAATTTTCTTTTATTTGTCTGTAATTCAATTATTAATAGTAATGAAAGAAAGTTCATCGATTTTGGACGTACATGATGTTACTTCTTATTTAGTAATGTGGTGTTAATGTGGAAAATTACTTTCAATTTTTTCCTCCCATACTTTTGACTTGCAAGAGCTCTAGAAAGTAGGGGATCAACGCAAAAAAATAATCTTTTATTTGAATGTTATCATTATAATTCAAAAGCTATATTTTTATACATAAAAAAACAAGTCAACTATTGCAAGCTTAATTTTATTTAATCAATTAAATAATACGCCATTAACTTACTTATACACTTTCTTCTTTCAAAAATTAGCAAACAAATGCAAAAAAATAAAAAATAAAAAATAAATCTTCTTCTATTTCCATTTTAGAAGTTACTTATTAATTTCTTCTTCACATCTATTACTTCTAGTGAGCTAAACACAACTTTAGTGGGCACCATCTCCTAAAGTTGTACAAAATTACAAGTTTACCATTTTTTTTAACTCCTTTGCCTGGTCGGAAATTAGTCCTTAAGTCAAGTGGTGTGCTCGTTTAGAATTTCCCATTGGATTGTGATATTTCAAATGGGACTGACGAGAGAGCTCCTATAGTTGTTCAGCGAAAAATAAATGCAGAACGCGGAATCTCTGGGAGTAATTTGGCGTGATTAATGCTATTATTGGAAGGATTGTTGAACGGAAATATATATTTAGGAAGAAACTACTTATTGAATAGTTGTTTGGTTAACATCAGTGTTTTCTGTATGGATGGGTTGAACTTAGTAAATCTTGACTTCTTCTTTTGCTAAGATAGGTACTCAACACCTGCAACCTTTCATACCTAACAACATTAGTTAGAGGTATTCCTTATCATTAACTTTCGTATTTTTAAGGAAAATTATCCATCCAAACCACCTCAGAATTATGGTCTTCACCTGAACTATCTTGATTTCCAATTCGGACAGTCGCACAACTTTTCCCCTCAAAGTTTCTATCTATGGACGAAGAATGTTAGATAATAGCGTATAAGAAATTCTAGAGTTTTTTTTCTTTTTTGCATGTTTTCATGACTTTATACATTTCGAGGTTTTTCACTTTTTAACAAAAACCAGTAAATATTTCTATTCCAAAGTCTAAACATCATTTAAAAATAGTAGCCTAATTAATACGGGTGGGATTGAATTTTCATTCTTGCTAAGAGATATAGCATAAAGTGGTGACATTTTGCATTTTTTGAGTTAGTATAGTGCTGAAAATTAGGTTAATTAATAATTCACCAAATTACTTTTATAAAAGATGGATGTGCACAAAGCACTACTTTAGTATATACCATCCGATTTATGCGGTAAGTGTAAATAGATCTTTTTATAATGTTACAAACCTTCTTCAGTTATGAGTTGAACTTGAAATCTCTCACAACTTCAGCTGCGTGTCTAAGAGCATGCAAATTTTTTAATAGGGAATATGTTTGTAACCCACCTGTATAAGCAAAGTGGAAACGAATTTGAAAATTGAGAAGGGCTATAGGGAGAGAAAAAAAAACAAACTAAAGAAAAATTTTAAGACTTTAAATATTGAGAGACTAAGCTCTGTTTGGTTTGAGGGAAAGTGAAAGAATAGATAAGAAAATAAAAAAGAAAATTATTTTCCATTGTTCATTTGAAGAAAATTTAGAGGAAGAGAAGTTGAAAGAAAGAAAGGGAAAATAAGTTATACAATTTTCTTTCTATTCTTTTTCTCTCCTAATTTAGAGAAAATACGAGAAACGTCACTTTGTATTTCTATCACACGGAATTATGGCAGAAGAATGGATGAAGTTTTGAGAAAGTCTTTTCTTAATTTTTTTTTAATTTTATTTTTTCTTAAATTTTCTTTTTTAGCTTCATTCTATTCTAAACAATGTAAAGAATCTTTTTTTTTTTTCCCTTTTCTTACCTTTTTCTCTTTTCCTTTCCATTTCTTTTCTTTTCTTCTATTTTCTTTCAAACCAATGTGCTTTCATTCTTTATCAATTCGATTGGGAGATCTTTGCTTTTAATAAACCTTTGATACTAAAAGAGTAATCCATAAGATTGTCAGTAACTAACCTATAAATTAAAAACCTAATTTGTACCAGTGGTTATGAGACAAGGATGACAATGGGCACGGACATGGATTACTTTTTGGTCAGCTCTATTTAAAATTTTAAATTAAAAATGAAATTTTTATTTTTCTAGTTCAAAATTTTAAATAGACTAAATCAAAAATTGACCCATAAACTCACTCATTTCCATTCATATGGCTATAGAAATCCTCAAATCTTATCGGAAATAATATAGACCCGAACCATTACTGCTAACTGTCATTTGGGAGAGAGTTGGGAAATTTTTTTACACATAGCAATTTACTTTTGATGCCCTGATTGCAATTTACACCAAACTCCCATTTTGAAATACCACCAATTTACTCTCTGCACCCAATTTTTTTTTTTTTTCAATTTTAACATTCCTCCTTCTCTCTAACTCCTTATGTCATCCAATCCCAAATTTTCTCAAAATTTTTAAAGTCGGTATTAATTTCCAAGCTAAAAATATGTTGGTCGGGTATTAATACTCGACCAAAAAATTATTTGGTCGGGTATTAAAATTCGACTAGCAGTCGACGTCTTCCTCACAAAAGAATCATAATTAATAATAAATTACAAACAAATCCACATAAAAAACTAAAAATAATTTTAAATTGTACCTTAGATTTGTCTCCTGACACCAATTGCATGTTGGAATTTTTCGTTTGAATAAAAAAAAAACTCAAACTAAAACTTCAAAGTCTAATTTCACTTATTACAGTGAGTTTGAAGAATTTAAAATTCCTCCAAATCTTTTTAGGAATGTGAATGTAAAAAAATTAAGAGGTTAAGAAATTAAATCAATGGGTTTGTAGAAGATATATTTTTTAAAAAAATTAAATTTTATTAAAAAATATTTTTTAGGATTTTAAAGAAAAAACAGAGGAGGAAACCGATGAGTTGTAGTTCTAAATTTTAAAAAGTCTTAATTTGTGATTTAAAAGGGTAACTTCATCGAAAATATAAATGGTAAATTTGTAATTATTTATAAATTTTAAAACCATGCGTGAAGAGTAAATTTCTGTGTGTAAATAGAATTTTCCGAGAGAGTTGAAGCCACACAAAGATGAGGAGTTTACTGAAAGCCCCAAGTTCGGTATTCCACCAGCTTTTGTCATGCTTCATGGTAGATCCCTCCTCGTGAAGCAATAATAGTGGACCAAACCAAACTTTAGCATTTTAGCATAAAACCAAACCTTTTCTAGTTTGTACTTTATACTCATTAATTCTTTCCATTTACAATATATTAGCATGAGAAAATTTAGGAATATCACTGACTTGAGTGCATAACCTTCCCAATATTAGAACTATCAAATGACTTATGACCTACACGCTATTTTTCTATTCTAGATTTTTTTATTATATTGATTGCCATGGTGAAAACACAAGTCTATTTAAGATATATATATAAAAAAAAAGAATAAAAAAAGAGAGAAAATCCTTCTAAACCACATTAGACTTGGCATAAATACCTAAAAATATTTTTAAAGGCTTTTCTCAAATTCCGATAGTGAAAAAATTTTATCTGCTGACGAAAATCTTACTTAAACTTATCTTTTTATTTGTTTCATGTTAACATTTCCACTGTAAATGTGTTGGGGGAGAAACACCGGGTCCAAGGGAGTATGATGGGCCTAAATACAAAACTGAGAACTAGTTTGACCCAAAAACTTAAGCCATTAAGTCAATGTCCCAATTTTGTATTTAAACTCATAAACTTTTTTTGTCCTATCCGATGTGGAACTATACTCACAAATGAACTAACTTAACAAAATGAAGGGTACATTTTCAACTAAAGTCTCCTTCATAAATTTCTAAATGAGAATAACAATGGTCTTAACGAGCAAACCCCCTAAAATTGTAAGAAATTACAATGGTGTAACTTTGGTTTTTGTCTTACCCAAACGCGGTTAAAACCGGGACTAATCCCTGTCTTCCTAAGAAAGATCAGTAATGTGCTTGTTTAGAAATTCCCGTCTTCTTCTGTGGTGGGGCAATCGTGTGGGTAGCTGGGATGGGCCACACAGCGTGATCCCTGTGTTTCCCGTTGGCCCAGTAAATGTCCCATAAGCTGGAGGGTCTCTGTATCGTTAGAAAAGTCTGCGAGGGACGCTTTTTCCCATAGTGGATGCTGAATTTGTATTGTGCTCCGTGGACCAGTAATAAATCGTGCTGGAAACGGAAAGCATGCGGATCATGGGGCAGTGGATGTGCGCTTCCTAATGCTCCGTGTGGAGAATCTTCGTCCGGAAATGGGTGGGAGAGACCACACCGTCTGTCGAGACTGGAAGAGTGTTTTGCAGAAAACCGAAGATATTTCTATTGTCATCGAATTGAAAAAAAATTACGGATTATAAAAATTTCTCTTTATTTCTTTGATTATAATGAAAATAAATTAAAAATAAAAACAAACAGAGAGGACTTATAAAACGCGTCGCTCTTTTTTAACCAGAAAATCGTGGGATCGATATAACTATGAGAATTGATCCGTTCATCGTTCCGTTCCTCGTTGAAAATCCGACGTCGATGATTGGAGGCGATAGAGGTTTCTTGAGCTCGTTCTTCTTCTCCACTGTTCTTGGAGGTAGCTCGAGCTCTTGCGCGAGAGAGATCTAGCCAAAAGGTTCTTTTTCTATACTAGTCCCAAGAATTCAAGGCTTTTGCGAGTAATTTGAATTGCCAAAAATCTTTTTTGAGTCCCTCTTGAGCGGTATTTATAGGCCCCAAATTGTTTAGCGAGTTTCCTTGTAGATAATAAGATCTTATTATAATCTTAATAAGATATTTGAATCTTCTTTTGATTAGATTTGCTCCAAGATTTGTTGTATCTGGTCCTATTCTTGTACCAAAAAATCAATTAGATTTTAATTAGAATTTTTAGAATTATCAAACTCAAGTAGAATTAATTAGAATCCAGCACCAAAAAATTAATTAAACTTTAATTAGAATTTGAGTCTGATTAAAATTTGGGTGTAATTAGAAATTGCAAAATAACCCGACACGGGACCAAAATATATTGTGCCACAAAGACGGGGATTACTACACGTGAGGGGCAACCGGGCAGTGCTGCACGCAGCGCTGTGCGAGACTGGGCTGCCAGCTTCGCACCCGCGAGGCTGGAAACTAGCCTCGCGGTGAGGCGTTTTGAATTTTTTTTTTTTTTTTTTTTTTTTTGGTTCTGGTTTTTGGCTTCTCCTTCTCTTCTGAGCATCGCGCCCGTGAGGCTCACGCAAGGCTCATATTTTTTTTCTCGTCCTTTCTTCGGTTTTGGTTTTGGCCTCGCGCCTGTGAGGATGGGTTCCAGCCTCGCGTGCGCGAGGCATCTCTCTTATTTTATTTTTTTATTTTTTTATCCATTTTTATCCTTCTACAAAATCTCTTCCAAAGTTTTCAAAATTGTATCTCTCTATTTGTTTTAGCAAAATTTTAAAATATTTTGAATTTTTCTTTTGGAATTGGTGGATGAGTTCATGGGAGATAGAACTTGCTAAGGGTGTGGAGATACTTAAGCCAGCTAAGCATTTTGACTGTGATGTGACTCGTTTGGATTGCTAAACAGAGCCGGTGATTATTTTCGAATTGAGAGGTGACTCGCCTAGCTGATAGACAGAGCCGGAATGATATAACTGAGATCGGAGAACCATGGGTAGAGATGTACTGTTAAACTTACCCATGAGGTTTCAGTAGAGATGTACTATTAAACTTACCGAAATGACTGGATCAGGGTCGAAGAACCATGGGAGAAGGTGTATTGTTAAACGTACCCATGAGGTTTTGGCAGAGGCGCTTAATTGCACATGCCTGGAATTTGAAGGAGGTACTTAATTGCACACGCCAAGATAATTGAGTCAGGATCATCGATTTCGTCAGAGGCGCCTAATTGCACATGCCTGGATGACTCGTTTGGGTGACAGATAGAGCCGGTGATTGAATTAGGATCACGAAAGAAACAATTTGTTATAGTGTGTGATGATTCAAATCTTACTGTTAGAGATAAGAGTTTAACTTGACAGATTTGGTTATTTTGAAATGAGATGTTTTAAGTCTCGCTGTCGAAAGTAAGAGCTTAACATGACAGATAAGAGCTTAACATGACAGATTTGGTTGTTTTTGAGATGAGATGATTTGAATCTCGCTGTCAGATGTAAGAGCTTAACTTGACAGATTTGTTTGCATTAAGATGAAATAATTTGCATCTCGTTGCCAGATATAAGAACTTAACGTGACAATTTCACGGGATTTTTAGCAAATTCCCAACTATTAACGAATTTGTCATGTCTTTTCCAATCGTTATTTGCGTGGGCTAACCATGCTATTCCCTCAGTATGATGAGTTGTCGAGAGTTTTGTTTGGGTTTATATGTTAAACGTTCCTTTTTCCCTGTTGGTGGTAAAAGTTTCCAATTAAAGAAAAATACCCGCAAAACGCGGAGCTAACTCCGTAACTCCGCGTCTAGCCAGAAAAATGGCCTCACGTTGAGTAAAACGCGGAGCTAAGTCTATAACTCCGCGTTCAAAGTATTTAACTCCACGTGAGCAGATTCTTAGAATCATAAACTAATTGTGATGGAGATTTGGGCTTATCCAAATTGAGTCAATCAGAATTTTAAATTGATTGTGATTGAGATTTGGGTTTATCCAAATACCCAAATTGAATCTAATCAGAATCCAAAATCAAGAGATTTTAAATCAAAATTAAATATTTGATTAGAATTCTTGATAAATACAAAAACCTTCTATTCATATTTCTATGGAAATCTTTATTCATATTCCTATGGAAACTCTCATGATCAACTAAAGTCTATAAATATCCTCTTTGATGAGACTTTAGGGGTCCATCATCGATCATCATCAATACTTAATCTTAGAGATCGATTTTTAATAGATCCCTCATAGATCTTTGATCCTTTGGTAATTCAACTTACGCGTGAGAGCCTTGAATTCATTGAGACTAACAGAGAAAGAAGTTAGGACCGACTATCATCTTCATCAAGAAGAAGATTTCCACATTAGATTGTCAAAAGATACTACTAAATAGAATCCATCGCTATACTAGAACCCACAAATATTGTAAAAGAGAGCAATAATTTATAAATTCTCTCGTTTATTTTTCTATTGTTCTCTTTCATTGTAATCAAGTTATTCAATGGAAGGAAATAAGATTTTTGCGGAGAACATTTCCTTTGCCTTTTCGGCATTGGGCAATGATGTATCCTTATAGAATAGTATTGCGACAGATTTGTCATCGGTTTTTAGCAAACCCCCCAGCTATCAACCAATTTTAGGTGTCTTTACCAATTACTGTTTGCGTTGGGCTAACAATGTTATTCTCATCAGTATGATGAGTTGTCGAAGGTCTTATTTGGGCTAAATGTCAAACGTTCTCTCTCCCCTTTGCCTTAGTGGTTATGGATTTATTACTACCCTCAATAAAATGGGGCTAGCGAGAAATTTTCGCTTTCTCTTCCTGTTGCTTTTGATAGCATTGGGTGGTTGATTTATCAGTCTTCCCTTCCTTTTTTTAAGGTGACTATATGTAATACTTTTTTAAAATTTTCCATTAATATGCATCATCATAGCAACACCGTCTTGATTAATTAGGCGATAAGCTCCATTTGAGTAGATAGTTTTTACTATAAAGGGTCATTTCCACTTGAGTTCAAATTTTTTCTTAGCCTTGTGGGCTATGATCATTGGTGTTTTGACAGTTAAGACGAAGTCTCTTTCTTTAAAAGTTCTTCGTTTGACTTTCTTGTTAAACGCTCTTGAGATGCGCGCTTGATACAACTCGATTTGTTGTTGCACGTTCAAGATTCAAGCTTAGCCCTATTTCTGCAGGCTTAACCTAGCATTTTAAGCTAGCATAATCTCGCGATTGGGCTAGTATAACTTCGCATTATATGCGGGGTTAGATTTGTGTGCTGGTTTAGCCTCACACATTGAGTTAGATTCATGGGCTGATTTAGCCTTGCGCACTGACTTAGATTCGTATTTACTTGCGAGCATAACTTTGCACTCCATGCAGACATAGCATTGTATTTGAGTTACTTTACACGAGTTTAGCCTAGCGTCTTGATCCCTTTACGCATGTTTAACTGCAGGATTTGCTGGATGCGGGTCCCACCCCCCGTTTGGACCTCATTTGATTGATTACAATGAGCATTCAATTTGATCACCCTCTTCTTTATCATATATTATGCAAGGTTGCTGGTTGGCCTGGTGCCTTAAGTCTCTGACGTAGACCTTAGTTTTCCGTTTCTTGAAATTTATGCGGGGCTAAGAGTTAGTCTCGCATTTTGGTCGTGAGCATAGCCTCACGTTTAGATGACTTTACGTTGGTTTGGAATTACATTGTATGCGGAGTTTGGTTTGCATTGCAAACAGGGTTTATTGGTGTGGGTCTCACTCTCTGTGTGGGTCATATTTAAATGGTCATTGTAATTCAATTGATCGTCTTTTTCTTCTTTGAAGTTTATGTGAGGCTGAGAATTAGCTTCGCATTTTGGACTTCTTCTCGCTTTGAATCTGCCTCGCGCGCCGTGTCTGTCGCACGCTGGCTTATCTTCGCATATTGAGAGTTTTATGTCTGGCTGCAAGTTTGCGTTATATCCTACATCTCTTCCTGTAATGAAAATCAAGCGGTTTGCCAGATGGACTCGCGTATGTGTTAGCAATAAGCAACTGATAATTTCTAAATGTAAAGGGGCTGAGAGCACTCCCTGTGCTTGAATTTTATCGAGTTCATTCGCATGCAACCTTCCTCCTTCTGCTTGAATTCTTAACTGGAGGTGGTGGAATCTAACTCCCTTGGCCGGTTGATTGTTCTCAGATATGGGTATTTATGGGTTTGAATTAATGCAGCATTCATCCTTTTAGCTTGAGCTTTTGGGTCAGCACCCTAAGGCTTATTCTGTTCATAGGCAAGCATACGTATATGCCCCCAACTCCATTATGTTGTCACAATACTTGTAAGCAGACCACCAATCTATCACAGCTTATGCTCTATTTGATTTATAAACATATGTTTAGAAGTTCTGACAATATCATACGTATAGAAGCATATACAACTCAACTTCTCATCTACAGTTGAAACTTATTGAGGTCTACAACACTTTACATCCTCTCTCACAGAATTGACACAGAATATCCTAAGCATTCAACTTTCCAATCAAATTGCGAGCGGTAACTCTCCCGAGTGCTGTGGCAACGGTGCGTGCGGTAAAGGCAGCAATCCGAAACTTGATCAGTCCCCTCTTTGGTATCGGCCTCTTCTTTCCGAATCCCATGTCTCTGAAGGCACCTGCGACGATATCACTAATCCTGTTGTAACTCATGCTGTCGGTTCAAAAAGTAAGCAAGAGCTCTTTTGAAATCTTTGAGTTCGTTTGTGTCAGCACATAGAATTTGGGCCTATTTATAGGACATCTGATCATTCTCAAAACAGTATCAAACAGTTAGTATTAGGAGTCAGTCTGAGATACAAAACAGCTGTCAGATTACAGATACGTGAATTTCTTTTGAACTCTAGCCTCCAAAACGAGAAGTTGAAAGAAGTTTGAACAACTGAAACACGTTTGGATCAAATAAAAGCCATAATTGGACTTAACTTATAGTTTAGGTAGAGTTGAAAGTGAAATAAACATACTTTATTTTACACGTAGCAAAAATCCTTCTTTTTTATTCTTCTGATATTCTTGAAACTATCGAGCTGATTATTGACTCCTCCATCAATGGAATTAACAGTAAAATAGTCGGAGACTTAGCTGATGTGAGACGTTCGCAGAGTTGGAGCCTGGGGCAGGTTCCTAAAGAGAATCAGAACTCTAGTGTAGAATAGGATTTGATAACGAAGGTAGTTATGTCTGTTATTGGATGCAGCCTGCTGACATTATACAGGTTTTGATAATGAGAGGCTTATCATTCCAACTTTTGGTTGAAGCTAATGTGATGGTGATGCCTTGGACAAGATTGTGGATCGTTTTAGACTGAAATAATCATAACATTTTTAATGAACAATGTCGATAACTACTATGTATATATACATATGGAGAAAACGGAAAATTCACCGACGATGAAGGGAGTTCCTTCACTAGTACTTAGGTGGCCCAGTAAAATAATTACGCATGGTGTCACTCAAGATAACAAATAAAAAAAAACACTCTTAATCGCCCTTTGAGTGATGCTACGTGGAGATAAAAAAAACTCACTTAATCGCCCTTTGAGTGATGCCACGTGGAGTTATTTTACTGGATCATATAAGCGTTAATGAAGGAACTCCCTTCAACGTCCGTGAATAATTGTATTAAGCGCTTAGGTGGCCTAATATTTTAAAAATATTTTATTGATTTCTTCACTAGCGCTTAGGTGGCCCAATAATTGTATTAAACGTAGCGCCACTCAAGATAATAAATAAAAATAACTTACTTAATTGCCCTTTGAGTGGTGTCGTGTGTAATACAATTATTGGGTCACTTAAATGCTAGTGAAGGGAATTTCTTCACTGTAGGTGAATTTCCTGTTTCCTCGTGTGTATATATATATATATATATATATATATATATATATATATATATATATATCCTCTTTAATGGGTAAACACTATATTGTTTTGAGTCTATGGTTTTGCTTGTGGATAACTAATACACCTTTCTCAGCCTTTGGGCTAAGATCAACAGTAGTATCTGTTCTTATCAGTTTAATCTTTTTGCTTGTGCCTCAATGAGAAACTAGAGGTGAACCTGATGCACATGAGATAGCTGGCACTCCGGAGCAGGAGCGAGAGAATCAGGACCTCTACTTTGAGTAGCTCGCTGAGCATGGCTTAATTATGTGTTATCTATCCCATTCCTGCTAAAGGACATTGCAAAACAAGTTTCGGCTTCAGAATCTTGACATTATTACAGCCTTATTTAGTTTGGGTGTGAAACTAACCCATAGGATGGCCCTGGATTGTTAGGAAATAGAGAACATATCAGCGCAAAGCCGAATCAACGATGAATCAAAAAAACTTAGGATATTGAGCAGATAAAAATACGCAATAAGGAGACACAAATATAAAGTAATTCCATCAGAGTGAAGAGTGAAGGATGATTACAAAATTGAGAAACTCTTAAAAAAAACACTCAAAACCTCAAGTGACACCTTAACACTCAAGACAATAAAAGAGAAGCAAACCCTACAGGGGTGCACAAGAAACCCTTCTCTATAATCTGTATATGATTGCAAGTACAATTTGAATTTTAGTAGGCATGTGTAGAGATGGCATCGGACACATCCATTAGTCAAATTTTAATCTGTCACATATTAAATTTTGAATAAAAAATAAAAATTTTATTTTTCTAACTCAAAATTCTGTGGGCATTATTATACATTGGTAAAGCAAATCCTTTTTACTACTTAGTGGTCCAAAGTGTTAAGTTTGACTCGAATGGTGCAAATTCAAATTGTTTCGGAATTCAAATGATTTCAAAAAAAAAAAAAAAAAAAAAAAAAAAAAAAAGAAAGAAGTAAACGTTGACCTCGGTTACCTGGGTTCAACTCAACTGCCTTTTACTCAGGTAAGAATTTGGAACACCGAGGAATTACCTACCTTCTTCATTCCAGAAAAAACACACTGAATGCTATCTTTAAAGCACTATTAACTAGGGGTGAGCATCAGTCGGCTCGGTTAGATTTTTTGAAAAAAAACCGAACCGACAACCGAACCGAACTTATAAAACCGAAACCGAACCGATCGGAAAAAAGTGAAAATCGAAAACCGAACCGAATTTTTGATTCGGTTCGGTTCGGTTTTTAGGGTTTAAAACTAATTATGTGATAAACGCATGTTTTTTATAGGAAAAATAATAATTTTCTTTCTATTTTTTCTTTTTCTACTTATGAAAATAACAATCACATGTTTTTCATTAAAAATTTAAAAATTTAAAAGAAAAACACATTGAAAATAATTCAAAGAAAAAAATAAGCTATAATTCTAAAAGTTCGGTTTTTTTGGTCGGTTTCGGTTGGAGCTAAAGTCACCAAAACCCGACCCGAAACCCATAAATAATTTCGGTTTTTAAACCGAACCGAACCAAAAACCAAATAAACCGAACTGATCGGTTCGGTTCGATTCGATTTTTTCGGTTTTATGCTCAGCCCTTATTAACTCCCTACCCCATGCAATATGGGTTTGGGGAAATTCTTTTGAGCACACAACTTTGAATAGTGATCACATCTCCTAAAACTATAAAAATTACAAGTTTACAGTTTCTTTTTGTAACCTTGTATTTTCAGTTCGGGGATTAATATCTGAACGGTGTGAGAATCATTAAGGAGACTAATCTCTGACTTAAAAAGAGTTTTAGTCTGACTTAGGAAGGTGGGCTTACTGGTGGTGTGCTCAAATATAATTTCCCATGGATTTGCTTCGTCTGTGCGATAAAACACTTTCCTGTATTCAACCTTTTTGCTTTGCACTGCTGAGCACCAGCCACAAAACTTGATCAAACTAATACCAAAAGAGAGGAAAATTTGTGTTTATTTTGAAGACTCCATATTCCTTATTTTTATATTAAAAACATTTTCGTTTATGTGTTTTTGGGGAAATTCTATTTGCACACGGCATTTTACTCTTGGCATCATATTTACTCTTTACACCAAACTTCTATTTTGAAATACTACCATTTTATTTTTTGCATCCAAATTTTTTCTAAAAATATCCCTCCTCATTTTCTCTAACTCCTCACATGTACGATCCCATTTTTATCCATTTTTATTTGAGTCGGATGTTAGTTTAAGAGCAAAAAGTATTTTGGTCAGGTATTAATACCCAACCAAAAAACGTGCTGGTCGGGTATTAATACCCGATCAGTAAGCAAAGTCTTCCCACACAAAAAAAGCTAATTAACGATAAATTTCAAACAAAAATGCATAAAACCTAAAAAAAATTCAAATCGTACATTAGATTTGTCCTCTAACACTAATTGCATATTGGAATATTTCATTTACATAAGAAAACTCAAATTCAAACTCCAAACCAAAATTTCACTAGTCACGATGAAATTGAAGAATTTAAAATTCGTCTATTTTTTTTCAGAAACATTAATGTAAAAAATTTTAAGGGGTCAAGAAACCAAATCGATAATTTTGTAGGAGATGTGTTTTTATTAGATAGCATAAAAAATTATTTAGGATTTTAGAGAGAAAATAGAGGAATATGACGATGAGTTGTAATTCCAAATTTTAAAAAGTTTTAGTTTTAGATTTATAAAGGTAACTTAATTCAAAAAAATAACGATAAATTTGTAATTATTTATAAGTTTTAAAACTGTACTTCAAAGTAAAATACTGTGTGCAAATAGAAATTTCCGTTGTTTTTGGATTTTACAATCGTTGGGAAATTGACACTGGGGAATTAGTATATTAGTATCTGACTGCCAGCGGAGTTTGAGCTAGCCTTGGGCTCTAATAGGCTAGAAAAGCCCCTGGGCCCTTTATTCTAAGCCCATGGGCCCTTTAGGTACATTGAGCAGCCAGTGACTCGCTTTGCTACCGCAGTACTTGAATTCCTACCTCATCTGGGCCCTGTTTGTTTATGCTGAAATAATATAGAAAGTAGAAAAGGTAGCTTACTCTTATTATTTCTACTATTTATTTGATTCAGAAGTAATTTGAAAGTTACTATTTACTTACTGAGTTGGATCCTATATGACAATGTAATTCCTCAAATTTTCTTCCATCCCAAAATCATTGAAAGATGGAAAGAACTCACATATCGAAGAAAAAAAATAATTAAAAAAATCAAAAGATTCCTTTTTTATTTCCTTCACTTTTCCAACCTAACTTATGGAAGTAAAAGAAATATGCATTTTTTACTTTCAATATAGACCAAACAAATAAAATAAGATCAAGAAGTAACTTTTCTACTTTTTCATTTTTAGAAAGTTACTTCTAATTCTCTTTCACGCTTTCTACACTTCCAAATAAACAAATAGAACTATGCTCACTGTCACCGGACTCCACGTGACTCTGTTATAGAAAAACAATAAAAATAATTTATTATGGTGTTTAAATTTTTTTAATTCATTGAAAATTTTATATTATTTAATGATAGTACAATATGATTTTGTAGGTACTAGTAAATCGGCATGAGTTCTTCAAAGCAAGAAGTTCTTATACTGCAAAATGAAAAATGCAAAAAGAAATAATTAAAAAAAAACAATAATACATGTCGTTTTTTAATTAAAATAAGCTCAATATATCGTCGAATAAGATATCATTTCGAATTACTTAAGAATAAGTACTTGGGGAAAATTAGACAAGGAAGGGAAATAAGCATTTTCTCAAGAACAATATTTAATAACTACATCAGTTTTGGAGCGGAAATATATTTTTTGATAGAAATTCGAAACTTTTGGTCAAGAAATAATTGAAAGGACTGGTGCTTGCCATAAATTTTTGACTGCCAATTGATATAAAATAAAGAAAAACAACATGAGTAATGCTATCAACCCTCTCACTCTCCTCCGGACCAAAAAAGAGTCCAAAGATGCTACATGATTGACGGAAATTAGGGGGAGTTTCCAAAGGAGCACACCAATTTCTTAGTGAGCTTTCTTTTTTTTTTTTTTTTTTAAGCTCAAAGTTCAGACAGTTATAAAGTGGGGTCACTGGGAAAAATAGTGTGCTCCTTTGGAAACTCCCAAATTAGGGGATATTGTACTTTTCTACTGGACTTGAGAAGTTGAGTCTTGTTATCCACTACCCTAGTCTATAGATCCTATGAGACGATCGATCCCTATTAGGACTCTTCATTGCCTTTCTCCAAGTTAAGGGGAGTTTCCAGAGGAGCACACCAATTTTTCATGTGAGCCTACTTTTCTGTATTTTTTTTTATCCGAACTTAAAATCCAAACAGTTATAAAGTGGCTCACTAGAAAAAATGGTGTGCTCCTTTGGAAACTCCCCAAGTTTAAGCGATCTCCTCTGATCAATCCTTCTTTGAATGACTGATCCGAAGAAGCATCTGTGTTTGGTTCAGCAGGCCAAGAAGTCAATCGGGTCATATTAATCGTTACGATACAAATCCTGATTTTTATGATCAGGCAGGCTCTCTATTGGACGCGGCTCGCTAGCAAGCTTCTGTTGCTTTCGAGCCCTCTAGATCGAAGCTGTACATAGCAAGACTTGTGAAAGGGATTTAAAAAAAAAAGTCCATCCACAATTAAGAGATGTCACCAGAGGTTTCACCGCCTTTTTCCCTCTCTCTCTCTCTCTCTCTCTCTCTCTCTCTAATTCACCCTTCATAAGGTGCAGCAGGGTCGGAGTCATAGGCCAATCATCTATTTTGTCAATAGTGAAATTGATGGAACGGACCGATTCACACTAGGTGCAGCAGGGTCGGAGCACAACTTTCAGCACCATTCGCCATTTTCCACTATTTCTCCTCTATTATGCCTATGGACAAACCATAACATAACACGGTCCTTAGACGTACCTGTCGAATATTTTTCCTTTCTATTTGAAATCGACATCATGATTTATCTCTTCCAAATTATTCTATCAAGAATTTCTGCAGCTAGTCGGCCTATAACTTAAAACCTTATGCATTCTATCAATATAATTTATTTTTATTGTTTTAAACTATCTTACATGTCATGTAGCAAAATATATCAAATCTTCTTTACATCAGACAGCTCTCAACCTATGACCTGGTCACTGCTTTGGATGTATCGTAATGTACTAGTATTGCTGTATTGGCAGGCGCATGTCGTCGAGAACTGAGAAAGTCTTTTTTAGTGGAATGCAGAGAGATTGAAGCGCTACCATCGGTAGTCGGTCATCGACGTACATTAGATAGTGATATGGGACAAATCTTTGACCTTTTTGCTTCCATTTGGCTTAAGTAGCTAACCAGTCTGGTTGGAGCCCCAGTTTATGATGCACCGTTTTGTTTTTTAGGTTCTTATCCAATGAGCGTTCTCAGCCTTGGGATGCTGCTGCCTTTCGTTGCAGGCCAGGGCCGGAACTTTGGATCACTGTGATCCTTTGTACCAGGACAATGCCAATGATGGTGCCATCAATGGCACGTATAAACCTTAGATTAAACTATATATAGAGCGAGGAAATTCATGTAACGAGCATTGCCGCAAGTATCAGCAGAACATTTGAGTGGGACTTGGAAAAGTTGGTAAATATCAACTTGACATGGAGAATGACTCATTCGAGCATACTTACTACTACGGAGTTAAGATGGAGTGCCAAGGGCAGCAATCAGAGGTAAGTTTCGTAAGTCTTTGGTTGGACTTCTCGTAAGACTTGTTGTCTGAAATGTTCTTTCGGCGAAGAGTCTAGTTGTAAGTCATGAAATGATGTGACAAAGGCTTTTAGCAACGATTGCCTTAGAGAAACTTTAATTTCTTTCCTGTTATATAGACGTCGAGATTTATCTACCTTCTTCTTCTACATTCAGAACTAAGCAATGCACTAAGATGTGTAGAACTTATAACACAGTAACTAGAAATCAAAAAGACTGAATCTGTTGCAGCATGCAAGCTATCTGACTAATCTTCGAGCTCCACTTGAGGATCTTTTACGAGATCTTTTATTTTCACAATTAATTGTGATTCAACAAAACTTGATTATGCTGATTCTTGTTCTAAAAAATGGCAGGTGGAGATGCACATAGATATGAAAAAGGAAGCATACGACCGATACATGGATATGCTATTGAAGCAAGCATATGAAGCAGCCAGCAAGCAAGATGATCTTGAAACTGAAACCGTAGAAGATGAGGCATAACCTTATGCTTTTCATCGTGATCTTCATTGTGAAGGCATAACCAAATGCTGAAGAAATTTATATTGCTGTATTCGTTTGCATTTCTTTGAATGCTATTAATATTTTATTCTGAATAATTCAGAATTTGAAACAAAAAGTATTGGTTCCATAAATATTTCCAATATAATCATTTAGGCATTTTGAAAAATTATGTACTCCATTGTCTCGACACCAATGACACTCTCATCTCCAAGTTCACATAATGAGTGCATTTATGGTATCTGGTATTTACACCCTAGATTACAAAAGGTCTCAGAAGTCGTCATTCTGGTAAGATTGATCATGTTGATGCAATGCTCCACCCTGATATATGGTAAACGAGCATGTATAAATACCGACAATATATTCGGTTTGAATATTCTAAAGTCTCCTTCCAAATAACAAAAGTTAAAATAGTTTATAATTAGATATAAATTCCTCTTCAAAATGACTAGCTACAATTACTTTATGCCTTCATAGAAATCATTATATACTACTCTAGCTCTTGTCTCACGTCAATATATGAAACTATTGAGTTAGGGAATTCCAAGGGAATTCCAGTTAAAGAAGCAAGGCAATAGCCAACAAAAAAAATCCGCAACGGGCATAACATGTTGGTGGAATCTTCTCAAATTTGGAATAACCTGCAATACTCTTCCTATATGAGACAGTCCAGTAGGGGTGAACATTGATTTTTTTTTTTTTTTTTTTTACCAATTTTGACAAAACCAAACCAAACTAATTGGGAATAGAATCGGTTCAATTATTCGATTACTACTTTTGGAATAAAACTTGTTTAAAACATTTTAATCAGTTTAGTAATTACATCTCTTCAAAATATCCAAGATATCCCATTGGTATTGCAAATATTTATCTATTTATACATAGTATGGTTTTACTTTTTCTGGCCTCAGTCTCGTTAACTGGTCACTTATTTCGATTTTAACTAAACTGCTCACCCCTACAGTCCAGGCCTTTTCCTTCACGCACATACACCAGAATGCCTGCCCCTAGACAGCATATATCCTCTACAAACAGAGAGAACAATATTCATGTTGCCTAACTGCAAGTTGGCTGAAGTTTTAATAAGCCATGACCACCCTTTTTAGGTATCAAGTAGTTGCAATCACTGGTACAGAGTACATTTTACCAGAGCATGATGCCTAAATGATAGGATAGAATCCGATAAGAGTTTTTTAATTTGAGATTTTGAATTTTGTAACACCTTACAATGTACTTGACAAACATTCAGCCAATGCTACAATCAGTCAGTTTCTTGGCATCTCTCAGAAGAATGGTCCCCAGGGCTTAAAGATGTGCTCTCTGCAAGCCTTGGTTTCTTCATGCCGCAGCCCTCTTCCTCCAATGACTTCAACTTATTCTTAATTGCTGCAATTTTGGCATTCCGGTTGTCCTGACCTGATGTGCTGCTAGCAGAGCTCATGTTTTTCGAATCATAGCCAGTTTTGATTGGATTAGTTGCATCCGCAGCGCACTTCTCACTCGCAAACCGAACAACCAGAGGACGTCCGCACGCCAATTTCCCATTCATCTTTGTCTTGGCTAGCTGAGCTTCCTGCATGCTCACTTCAAATGAAGAAAGTTAGATAATTTGCCAGATATAGAAGATACTCGTGTTTGGACTTGGCAGCCTACCTCCTTAGTACTATACTGAATAAAAGCATAACCACGCGGCTCTCCTCGTTTAGGACCACGGGTATGCCACAAAAAATCCTCAGCTACAATCTTCCCAAAAGGGGAAAACATCTTTATCACATTAGATCTGTGAAGTTAGCACGTGTTAATGAAGATGCAAATGCAACATTTTAAGATCTAAAACTTTGAAGAACAATATGAGAAACTCGAGTATGATTCTGACTCTGTGATTCTTTGGTCAAGATTGCCAACATATAATCTGCTTTCGCACTTCTCATCAACCATACCTCTGCAATCCTGCAATTCTGTTGCACAAATTTATTTTGAGTGCTGGGGAAGCGCAAGTAATGATTTAAATAGAGAACTACAAATGAAAGAAGATAAATCGATAAAAACAAAAACTTTGATGAGAGAATAGATCAGAAGATCAAACCAGAGAACACCAAGGAGTTTTGTGGTTCGAAGCAAGTCCTCCGTCTACGGGCCGAATCCAACTTCACTTTTTAATGATGTTTACAATTACAAATATTGGATCTCACAAATCTATCAAAATTACAAACTAATCTCTCAAGAATAAGATGGTTAAAAAACTCTCAAAGGGTCTGCAAAAGAGAGTTCTCCAAAATCCCCAGAGGATGCAAAAGTGATCTTCACATATACCAAAACTCTATGAAAACTCTCTTTACATAGATTAGGACTGATAGGACTCAACCGTAAGTCAAATACAGCTTGATTAGCCCAATTCCGAGTCAAAAATACCTAAAAAAAACTTGAATAGTGCATTGCATCATCGATGGCAAGAATCTGCCATCAATGGCAAACTAGCCTAGGTTCTGCCATTGGTGCAGGCCATTGTTGGCCCATCATAGGCAGTGGCGCCATTGTTGGCCCATCGATGGCAGTGGCGCCATCAATAGTGCTAATTTTGGCCACCGATGGCCATTCAAGAAATCAAGCCAAAAACAACATTGAACCTCATGTGCATAATAGCATAAAAGAAGTCGGACGTGAGACGTAGAATTTAATCAAGGTCTTAAAATCAATTCACTTATGTCAGGAGTCAAAATTGTAAGAGAACTTTTAAAAGAGCGATGCATGAACTTATACTTTTGTATACTCTAATTTAATAATTCTATACTTTTCACATAGACCTATACAAAACTTAATATTGATGGAATCAGACACATTTTGACTTGGAATCAAGTAGACCGTTATGAATCCATCCATAAAAATCTAGAAACTAAACATTACTGAATATTTACTAGACTTGGACTGGATGTCATTGTTACAATTCAAAGAGATTGAAGTGTGACTTGACTGAGTCAATTCTCATCTTTGTGAGTATCTGAAGAAAGGAATGGTTTTTATATTTTTGAGAAAAGATTGTAACCTAATTAATTACCCAAGTTAAATCACTCGATCCACGTTGCTGGGAATAAACTGGGAATCTTTGTCTTGGGAGCAAGGGATGTTACAGGCCCAGCAAACCTGCCAAAAAAAAAATGGGATTGGAGTTATTAGGCCAATTAAGGATCATTCCATACAGGATAATAATCAAATCAATAAAAAGAATCAAAATAAGTTTCAAAATTGTAGGTGTATACCAAATTAATCAAAAAACAGGGGTAGGAAAACAAAATCCTTCCTATGCAAAGTCAATGTCAAAAAAACTTGTAGGACTCTTCCATTAAATTTCTAACAGGTTCAGTTGAAGCAGAATTCAAAGATACTTGTTTTTATCATACGACTTTCAAGTTACATAAAAACAACAATAACTTGGCTGCAGCAAGTTTAAGAATTTTGGTATCCATGTTAAGAAAGAAAATAAATGAAAAAATAATATAGAATAAAAAATTTTCAAAAAATAGGCGTATTTCTTTTGCATTTATATGAGTACATTAACCATGCCTCCGCATGCCTGTCTGTTTGTTTATATGCACATATCTAATACCTAAGGATGAGAATGAGCGGGTTCAAGGACTATTCAAAAATTTGAATTACAAATA
This sequence comes from Dracaena cambodiana, assembly GCA_036321105.1. Lineage (NCBI taxonomy): Eukaryota > Viridiplantae > Streptophyta > Magnoliopsida > Asparagales > Asparagaceae > Dracaena > Dracaena cambodiana. The sequence goes on along the minus strand of JAYEPQ010000004.1, from coordinate 11,403,763 downwards.
ACAGTTCTTTTTTTAATTCAAATATTTTAATAGGACGGGCCAAAATCTGGCCCTTAGACCCGCCCATTCTCATCCCTAACCCTGCTATATCTTATCATAGATCTAATTAACCGTTGGATTGCTAAACTACATTTGGTTATATATCTGTATTCCAGGCCAGCCAGGAGTAGGGATGGTAATGGACACGTCAATGGGCCAAATTTTGGCCCTCCCTATACAAAATTTTGAATTAGAAAAATAAAATTTTCATTTTTAATTTAAAATTTTGTATAGGATGGGCTAAAATTTAGCCCGTGGGCGTATCTATTACCATCCCAAGCCAGGAGAGAAAAGCAGTAGTCTAGACACAAATCAATAATATTCTTATAATAACTTCCTTGTATAAAATTTCTCAGTTATTTTGTATTTATAGAGATACGGATTCAATCCCCTTTTTTAATCTTTCTTTCCATTTTCTAGCAAATATAGTGTGGGTATGATTTGGGCAACACAAAATATATTGTAGGATGACAGTCATAAAACCAGATAGGGCAAATTATAAAATATAGACATTGCCACATTAGGAATGTGTATGCAGTTACAGATACAAGCAATGCTGTATAATATGATAAAATTTCTAACTAAAATTATGTGAAGTACAAATAAAAAATAAAATGTGAAACTTAAATTAATTCCAGAAATACGTAATCATCCAATAAGCTCACATAAATCTCTCAAAAAATTATCACTTATCCAACTGTGAGTGTTGATAAATGCAAACATGTATCCGCATGTATACATATTGAAAAGCTAGATATAAGTGCCACAAATTTAGAATCAGTTGAAAAGGCTAAAGGAGCCTAGAGTAAGCCTAAATCCAAGGCCCTGTATCACACACTTAAAGAACCATGGGAAATGACAGAATTGATGCAGCTTCTTCTTTTTTTTTTTTAGAGGTAAAGACAATGTAATGTAATCTTTTTCATTTCAATAAAACTGATATATTCCCGCTTAACACCAACCTTGTACAAAATAAAATATATTTAATCAGTGGTTAAAAATCCTAAATGCTTACACCTATTCCTTCCAAGCCAGCTTACCATTGTCTAGGTTATCACAATCAGTCCTTTGTACCGTGCTTTTGCACTAGCCCTTTTTACTCCCTACCATTATTTTACATACGGCAGTGACGAGCGATATATCATTTTGGATGGTCTACCGATACGATACAAAATCTTGCTATTGGCTCATATTCCCTATATATCTTATGATATCTCGCTATCCGATATGAAAACTGCAAATTCGATACGATTCCAATATCCAATATTTAGAAATTAATACATTGCACCCTATGATGATGGTATTACCTCTATGAACAGCAAATACTTTGTCTTACAAAAACAAGTAAAATAGATATGGCCTTTTTCTTACCTACATTTCTTTCATTGCGTGGCATAACTACTTTGCTCTCCTTATTTGTGCCTTCATGGCCTACTCATAAAAATAAAGCATAATCCATGTAGAACCTCTATAGCAAAACTGCATGTTAATCTCCTCCAATTTGGAACCTTCAATTCATATATTTTTTCTCTCTCATTCCTCTCTCTCTCTCTCTCTCTCTGGTGATCGCCGGAGGGACTCTCACTAAGCATAGAGCAAGGGGAGGACCGCCACTCGAAGCGGCTCCTCTCCCCAACGAACCTCCCCTCAAAATCCAAACCCAAATATTCAAAGTCAGGGAGAACGATAATTTCAAGGAGGATGGAGAGTTTCGTCACCACGCTGAATGGGCTGACATGATGGGTGCCATCACGATCGAAGTAAAAAAGTGAGGCTGACGGCGATGAAGTCAAGATTGTGGTCTTCGCTGAGCTTTCGCCGATGCTGACCACGGGAATGGGCCGACGTGATGGGCACCATCACGATCGGAATAAAAAAAAAAGTGAGGCCGGCAGCAATGAAGTCAAGATTTTGATCTTCGCTGAGCTTTCGTCGATGCTGACTGCAAGAATGGAGAGGACGATCTGGGATCATCGGATCTTAACCGGAGTTTCTCCGGCGTTGTGTGAGAACGAGTTCCTGTGGAGAGGGTGTCGTTAGCTCATTCGTGATCCCTGGAGGCAAGGAAGACTAGCATCGGAGTACGGTGAAGATAGAATTCCTTTCGGCATTTGCTTTGGGGTTTAGAAGGGCTCGGAGGAAAAGTTGATTGAGATTGCTTATGGCTTTGAGCAAGCAACAAGAGCTCTAAGCTTGCCTCCCTGTGGGGGAGTTGCAATTACCTAGCTCCATAGGGAGGCCACTGAGCCTCTCTGGTCCACGGGGAAGAGAAGGCACGTGCGTTCATGTGAGACCCACGTATCTAAAAATGTGATATCTTGTGGGTAAAAGGATGGAGTAGGCAATCTAGGCTAAAGCATATAAGGAAAGGAGGCATGTGGATTTATGGGGAAGAGAGAAAACATGGGACCTACGTGTTTAATTATGTGAGGAAGTTTGAAAATATGGGCTAGGTTGACATGGGAACATGGCTAAAGCTAAGACTACAAATTTGAAATCATGGTTAAAATCACATGATATCATGTAGGGCCCATGTGAGTAGATGGAATCAAGGGCTAAGGCCAAAGAATTTGAATTTCGAACGGAAGGAAGTTAGAATTTTTTTCAGTCTAACACATGGGATTAAGTGAAGCCCATATTGACCCATAACCGAGTATTGAAAATACTGATAAAATCTGAAGAATCGACCGTTAGTAGGCCATGGGCTGTACTGTTGGAAGTTAGTATCACGGGAGGGAAAGAAAAACAAGCATACAGCCTATGATCATATGCGGATGTGGGCCATAAGGCAAAATGAGGTCAAGCAAGCTAACTTGGGTTGTGGCAAAGCCCTCATGGAGAATACCGGGAATTTAATTGAATCTAAAAAGGGACGCCCGATACTGGACGATTACCTCACCGGAACGACCTCTTCTTGACATGCTCAGGGTAAAGGGATGGATGGCAACGACAAGGTATTAGGACAAACATTTCAAAAACCAAACTCGGGTAGCAGCTGCAGATCCAAACTATCTCCGATGATTTATAACTGCATTAGTCGCTCTCCTTAGCATTGTTATAACTATTTTAATATCAACTCATATACGAGGAGGGATTAGATATATATATATATATATATATATATATATATATATATATATATATATATATATATATATATATATATATGTGTGTGTGTGTGTGTGTGTGTGTGTGTAACTTTGTTTCGTTAACTTCTGATTAATGAAACGCGGGGGGATTTCCCACCGTTTATGCTCAAAAAAAAATTCTCCTCGAATTTGATATCATTTAACTAAATCATAGTTATACGAGTAAACTAATAACTGCTCCTTCTCAAGCAACGAATCATCAATGCCAGTCATATCAGATGCAGACATCACAAATACTGATTATTAGATTTCCATTATCCCACTTCTCTAATTTCGCTACACGTTATATAAACAATACAATGCACATTTGAATAAATTGTTATGATATCACGTGCGGCATAATATAAACTAATCTAAACTTTTAGCACACAAACTTTTCATGGATCCAAATTCCCTCCAAAGTTGGAGATTTATACGGTCCGTCCGAAACACAATCTCAACCGTCTGCTAAGTTGGTGAATGATTAGGAAAGTGGATGCTAGTATAAATCATGAGGTATGGCCTGTGTAGGGATAATAATGGTCGTGTCCATGAGCCAGTTTTTGAGCCACTATATTCAAAATTTTGAATTATAAATGAACTTTTATTTTTCTAATTCAAGATTTTGAATAGGGTGGGTCAAAGATTGAACCGTGGATCTGCCCATTCCCATCCCTAGGCCGCTTGTGTTAATTTAGGAAAGCACAAACTAATTTAATAAAATGATTGAGATGTCCTTCATATGGTCCTTGTAATCTTCATCCTCAGTTAGGATCCAAATCCAAATTTTCACGAATTCGCAAAAAATGCCCTAACATCTGTCATCAGTTAGGTTCATCATTTCCTAAAATAGGCCGAACAATTGAGATAAGTACTGCACAAATATACTAATTCAATTAGAAAGTACAGAAATTTATATAAGATTGTTCTGCAACAGCTTCAATAGAGGCAGAGATCCTCTCAAAAACAAAAATGACAATTGAAGAACTAAAATTAGGAAAAGGCTCGTGTAATAATTCAGTAAACCCTAGCAATTTCGAATTGAAGTCTGGAGACTGGGGATAGATTAGCTGACCTGAACCCAGTCTGAAATCGAGCGCCCGAAGGCCTTCGCCGACAACTACGAGAACAGTAAAAATTGGGAAGGGAAACTGTGTTGGGGTTTGCCAAAATCTCCGGCACCTGACCGCGGATCGGATTTTATTTTTCTTCTGGGGCTGTAAATGGGACGAATGTCCTGGGAGTGTAAATGGGTCGGCTTTTAATGGACCCCAAAAGCAATTATGGATGGGAGCTTATAAGGGCACCCATCAGATTTCTAAAAGCACCCCTAAAAAATTGGAGAAAATTTAAATAATTATTTTTTTTTTTACCCCGTATTTTGTTTTGATCAGGATTAATTCTCGAATAATATTAAAACCATTAGTAGACTAACTTCTGAACGATTTGAAAAAAAGTTCACTAAGTCAAGTGGTGTGCTCATTTAGATTTTTTCAAAATTACGAGTTTGGTGTTATTTTTTTAAAGACAAGTTTGCCCTTAAAACTCTCAAACCTTGCGATTTAGAATTTGTTTGGGATGCACCCCAACTCCCACGACGCCGTCCTCCCTGTCACCTCCCGACTTCCTAAGGAGCATGTAGTTCTTACTTTGATCCAACCAAGTTTAGAAGAAGTACAATCGATAAAAAGTGAAAATTACTGAGAATATTGTCTGATATGCAAAGAGACAAAAAATAAGGATTTTCAAAGCGTTTCAGTGGTTGAAAATCAAGTTACAAAGTAAGTAAATAAGATCGGAGGGTAAAACTAATAGACTAATACAGAGGTTATGTTATTAGCTAATTGATGGGAGTCCAGCCTAGTTTCAAGTCTACTAAGATAATTGACTTGGGCCTTATTCTTTTAAAGCCCTACAATTATCTTTTTGCGATCTGCCTTCTCTCCAATATTATTATTATTGTGGTACATTCATGTACAATGTTTTCGCATATGAAAATGAAATTTTACTATTTTTCAGGAAGCCCTCTACGATTTTTTTTTTTTTTTAACAACTCTTTAGGAAGGTCCATCTAATTTCGAAGATCTAATTGTTAGGCTATAATATAACTTTTTGTACAACACTTTCTTTCATAAACCCATCCAAATTTGGCTCTTTTTTTCCCTTCTTTCTCTCCAATGTTATTGTGATATGCACAATGCTTTATCATATGAATTTTTAGACCTCACTCTTTAGAAAAAGCTCTTAATTTTTTTTTTCCCCTTGCTTTACGCACTCGTGCACTTGCAGACTTATTATAATTAATAATGGTAAAAATTTAAAAAAAAAAATTTCTTTTAGACCATGGCGTAAGAAAAATGCCTATGAATAAGGCTAGAAAACCTTTTAATTTGTATTATACTAAATATATTTCCAGCAAGAAAATAATGGGCAATCGGATTCCTCCACACGCTGTTAAAACTTCACATTATCCAACCTTTTACTTCGCTAATATTGATCTTCATTTCTCATTTATCTATCCACCAATAAGTGCAAGAAATTATCTTTACAGATAATATGATCAACAGTCGAAGCTTATGATCCATAGTTCTGTGTGTCTAGAAAGTCTATGGATGAAGATCAATATGGTAAAGTAGGATTGAGTAAAAGGAAAAGAAAAGATAGAGTTTTGGACACCATTAAAGAAATTTTCCTCTAATGTTACCCGATTAACTATTAACCTCATTCAACAAAAGGGGACAGTGTGTCTTCATGTGTCCGTCGATGCCCCAGTAAACTATGTTAGTCTCATTCAACAAAAGGGTACAGTGTGTCTTGATGTGTCCTTAGATGCCCCGGTAAACCATGTCAGATGCATCAGAGCAGCGATTTGTGAGAATTTAGTCCTGCACACGAGGAAATCCATTTTGAGCACACCACTTTGCTCACTGAGCCCACCTCCCCAAAGTAGCACAAAATGGTGTGCTCAAATAGAATTTCCTTACACGGTCTCCAAATCACCCAGGAGTTATGCCTTGCATACCCCTCAGGCCAAATCACCCAGGAATTATGTCTTGGATACCCCTCTGTAACCGTGACTACCCTCTCATCTTAGCGAGTAAAGAATTTTGCTGCCATAAAATAAAATAAAATAAATACTAGAAACTAACTCTCTTTTCCATTATTTTGCTTCTAGGTTAGTTGAATAGTTGTTTTTGAAGTTTCTGTTTGCTGTATTAAAACTCCAAAATAGTAAAACTCCAAAGTAGTGATGAATATTGAAGAAGATTATTTTATATTCTAACACACACTCCAAAGTAGTAACGAACGTTTGAAAGAAATTATTTTATATTCTAATATACTTGAAGTTGAAATTGAGAGAAATTATTCTGTATTCTAACAATTGCTTACCTTACCGTCAAAGATGCAAGTCAGTTGAATAACCCCTCCCCCCACCCCACCGCACAACACACACACACACCCATAATAAATAAAAAAATAAAAAAAATGTTACACACCAAATTGATGCAGAATATGCCAACTCCAGCAACTTTTTTTTTCCGTTATGGCCAACTCCAGCAACTTTTTTTTCCCGTTACGGCCAACTGGTAACCTGGAGGTCACCAAATTGAAGGGGAGCCAGGAAGAGGAGCCTTAGCGCAACGGAAAAGTTGTCACCATGCGACCTGGAGGTCACGGTTTCGAGTCGTGAAAACAGCCTCTTGTAGTAAAAAAGTAAGGTAAGGCTGCATACAAAAAACCTAAGTGGTCCGATCCTTCTCCGACCCCCGCGCATAGCAAGAGCTTTGTAGCACAACCAATTAGAACAGAACTACAGCCTTTCGATACTCAACGAGGACAAGAATTCCCTGTTTGTTCTAAATTTGTACCGCTGCCATTGCACCAAGTTCCTTTAGGTAAAACAATCTGCTGTTATTGTCACAAATATTGAATTTTCCTCTTTTTCTTTTATAGAACTATCAAATATTTGAATACATCCAAAAAAGAAGAATGAATGATTGACCATTACAATACATATAGGTACTAAGGTAACAGGGAAGGATGTTCACTGTTTCTGAACTAGGATGTTTGCAAATAATTACAAACCTTCAGATAAGGATCTCGAGGTCAAGAGTTATCTGGCTTTATAGAATTTATACTATGAAGGGAAAAAGGAAATGCAAAATAATTAAAAAGTGTTATCACGGTGACAATATACAAGACTTCCAACCAAATATACACGGACAACAGGACAAGTAAGTAGCGTGATGTAAGTGTTTAACACAAGGGCAAGACATAAAAATGAAATGAAATGAAAACATAAATCATAATATTTTTTTTTTTAGGTAATAAATCAACAATAGTGATTAAACTAAATTTTATCCACACAAGAAAAAGATAAACAGTAAATATGAGCAATACCTGCACAATGGGATTTTTCTCAATACGCACCGAAAAATCATTTGAAACAACACAACTCCTAAAACAGCTGGCTTGGTTGAATCTTTCTTTTGATATTATAACATATAGTATTACTTGTTCCAGACTCCAGTTTTACTAAACTTCTATAATTCCGAGTTGGATGTCCAGATAGTACTTTGTTGCCACAGTTTCAGGTTGGATGTCCAACTAGTACATATACTATTACTTGTTCCAGACTCCAGTTCTATTAAGCTTTTATAGATTTTGAAGTCTCTGCCACCATTGCACCAAAACTCCGAAATTGTGGTGAATTTAAAGGAAATTATTTTGTATTTTAACAAGAATGGCTTCGACATAATTTGGTGATCCCCAGCAACTTTCTGAAGTGAACAGGAGCATAATGAAATAATAGTTGCCTACTAGATTTATTCAGAGAAACAGGAGCATAATGAAATAATAGTTGCCTACTAGATTTATTCAGAGAAACAGAAACATAATGAAATAATAGTTGCCTACTAGATTTATTCAGAGATCAGGTACCGAAGACAGAGTGAACTTACATCCCTGGTCTTATGTACAAAGAAGGAGGGACAAGATGAGCAAAGGTGTTTTTTCCATGTGGAAGAACTGCAAGATGAGCAACAGTGCTCTATCCATGTGTGAGAACTTCAAAATCTTATCATACAATCTATTTGACTTTGTTCACCAGAAGATAGGCCTTCCTATACTCCGGATCATTTGAAACTAAGATGGAAGGAAAAATAAAGTAACACACGACAATATATTAATTACTAATTACGTGTAGCATGAAGAAGAAAAAGATCATCTTACAATAACGTTGAACTTGGAAGAAGATGAGATTGGAATGCTATGAACGCATGAGATGAAAGTGCAAGGATTCTTAAACAGTAACTATAAAATTGCTCAATGAAGAAAGCTTCTAATTCTGCACTCTTGGGCATTTTTTTTGACTTCTATGAGCTGCTAAGATTCATTTCTTTCAAGCGGAGTGAGCAGGGTAATAAAAACGAGTCAGAATCCACATTCAGGAATTAATTCAAGCAATAAGTACAAGAGAAAATGGCCACCAGCAATATGGAGAGAAATTCTTCGGAAATCTATTACCAACGGTGGACAGCAATTTGATTTCAATCCAACCCGAGAAGTACAACATTTCAGGTAATTCAGAGATCATTATTTACTTGATGTATATAAAAGGATGTGAATGGTGGAAGACATAGATCATTGTTCATCCAGGGCTTAAGGTGATTGCCGAATTTGAGAAATGAGAAGTTCATGATAGCCAGAGGAAAAGTACCTTCGCAAATTAACTGGAAAATAAGTCTATAACAAAGAGCAATGGGAGTATGACTTTGTACTACACGTAGAGATCTAGACAAAACTTTCTCTTCATAAAAATTATAAATCAAGTTCAGGTTGAGATGTCATATGATCTGAGTCATCCAACAAACAGTTGACAAACAAATAAAATATGACAGAAGGTTCATGACATTCATTTCTCACCACACAAAAAAAAAAAAAAAAAAAAAAAAAAGAACAGAAAAGAAAAAGATGTTTCTATGAAGAGACATAAGTGCAACTAACTTTCCTGATAAGGATCTCTAAATCACCAATTGTCCCCCTTTCATCAAATCGTGTTCAGCTGTACACATCTCAGTGCTTAATTTTAAAAAAGATTAATTTCCACAATGTTGTGCCTATCTAATAGTATCCTACTTCGGAAAATTGGAAAGAAATTGTGAAAAACTTGTCATGATGAATCCTCATGTCATTAAACACTAAAAGAGGCCTAAAAGACTAATAATATAAGTGATACATGACATGACATAAAATACCTTTTAAGCCTTCCTACTGCCTTTTACACATCTAATTTTATTATGCTTCTGTAAACTACAATTAGATGATCAAGTAGGATAATACCACCAGATTGTTAGAATTCCAAAATAAAGGTCAACAGCAAGCTATTGATTCCATTGGATTTAAGGTTATAAGGCCTAAAATTCCTACACAACTAGTCAAGATCTACATACAAGAAAAAGAACTTGGATTAAATAACCCGTTTTGCAACTTATTATAACTTGTTATGTACCTTAACGAGATCACATCATTACATAAAACTGTTTCACATAACCTAATGCTACATAATCTTGCGTTATTTTAGGTTATAATGAGGTATGTTCGCACCCCCCCCACCCCCCCCCCCAAAAAAAAAAAAAAACACCAAAAAATCCCTAACCATCCTTTACACCAATTAATCCCTCTCATTTGGATTTAAATTTCCCTGTTGATTTCAACTCTCGATTTCACTACCCAACTACCCCCGACATTTTTAATAATCGACTGCACTGCTAATATTCATGAAAGGATTTCATGAGATGAATAGTTTATTATTTAAATAACTAGAGTACTTGACTTATTTATAATTATTTTGTTTTGCGATCGATATTACATTATGATATGATTTGAATATTAATATGCTTGTTGTGTTTGGGGTTCTTGTAAACTTATATTTTATAAAAAGGAATATGAGAATTGAAAATTTATGATTTTGATTTAGATTGTGATCATATATTTCCATATGTTGTTAGAATAGGTTGTAATAATTTTTTTTTTTTAAAAATCTACTTTTTAATGTTTTAAAATTACTTTTCCTAGATATTAAAATTATTGTGCATAATCTTATATTTATTTGTAACAAATAATTAAAAAATTGTGTAACATATGTTATTTGTTAAATTATATGTGTTAATCTAACCATACCCAATGCTTTCAATATGCATTATCGTTATTTTAAACATTGTCAGTAACATTTCCTTATAATGGAATAGGTCACATATTCAATACAGATTGTCGACATGTTTAGGGAAATTTCTCCAAGCAGAGGGTTGGGCGTTATCTACCTTATTCTAAAACAAAAGATCTACAACAATTTGAGGAATGCAAACTTGCTAGCTTTATAATAACAAATGGAATTGAGGATTGATAATTTCTAGCAGCAATATATGTAGCCTCATATTCATAAAATTCTCTCTATACATAATATTAAACAATAATGGTACGAAAACTCCACAGTAGAGTCAAATCACAACAATGTTATCTGCAGAAATTGTCAAAAGCTTTGAGAACAAATACATATACCTTAAGATATTGCATACAAGATACACAGCGAGAGGATATCCATTACATAACAGTCTACAACTATCCGAAAGTTATCATTCATAATCCTTCATTAATCCATCAAAAGAAGACAAATTTACCTGGCACCCAAGGACTAGCCTTAACAAATTCACCATCCGCAACATCCACAGGCAAGCGCGACCATGCCACAGGGTTCCTCCTCTCAGCCCTCCAACTCAATACCAACATGAACACAGCGACACACAAGCTCACAAAAGCAAACCCACATGCCAATGAACTAAGAAACGACATGTAGCTTCGCATTCTCGGACTCCCCAGAACATAAACAACCGATGATTCACCATCAAGACTGCCGACCGTGTTATTCATCTTCATGATCTCCAACCCATTCAACAGTCCGCCAACCTTCAAAGGAAGGCTAAACTTCGAAGGGCCAATTCCCACATTCAAAACCCCCGAACTACCCACATCTACAACAAAGTCCAAGTAGTAAGGTGAAGCTAAAATTTGCCTGGTAGCATCCGAGATATCAAAATCACGGTAAGCTGAGTACCCATTGATATAGGCATTCATGTAGAGCTCATTGAGAGCTAAACTCGCAATATCGCAAAAATGCAATCTGACCAAATACTTGTATCCAGGATCCACAGCAAAGGACCATGTCATGTTCGAACTGCTCACCCTTGCGCTATTGTAAACATTATCCGGCGCAACTTCTGGACTTGCCCCATCCTTTCTGTACTTAACCCTCCCGCTATAATGCACAGCTTTGGATGGCGAATTCGACACCAAGAACCCAAAATCAGGAACCCAATCTCTCCAGAATGTATCATTGAAAGGGGTAACTCTTGGGCCACCAACATTAACCCTATACATAGTCTGCAGTGCCTGTTTCGTTATACCGCTAAAGCTCTCAACTTTATCGAAATTCACCAATCTCGCTGTATCCGCGATGAGATCTGGCGGCGCCGAGACCATCTCGATGGCGTTGACAAACGCGAAAGCGTCAGGGTCAGCGGGAACGAACGAGAGGCGAGCTAGGTTAAGTATCTTATCGGAAACCAAATTGATGAAATACTCCCTGATTTGGGGCGAATTTGTCGCGTTGACAACGGCGAAATCGTTCAAGAGAACGAAGCCGCCAACGGTGACGTGGAACCGGGCCGAGGACAGATTGTGGGTTTGGGTTGAAAACGGGTAGAAATGGAGTCGGATCAAATGGGTACCTCTGGATTTGATCTGGAGCTCGTAGGAGGAGGGCTTGGTGAAGACGCGGGCAGTGCGGTAGAGAGGGGAGAGATTCGGGTTCGGATTCGGGTCGGATAGGGAGATGTCGGGGCCGTCGGAGAGGAGGCTGGCGTAGGGGGTGCGTTTGGAGTCGGAGACGAAGACGCGGCGGTCGTGGAGGGTTGCGGGTTTGGACCCGGATCCACAGTCGATAAGGTAGCGATCGGTGGGGGAGAAGTGGGCTGAGGAGAGAGAGAGGAGGAGAGACAAGAGGAGAAGGCTAGGGTTTCGTGGATTCGCCATGGGATGGGAGTCAGATTGGGGGATTAGGAGTTTTGAGATTTTTATGAGTGGAGATGACAGGTGTATTCTTACGCGGTCTGTATAAAAGTTGGGGAAGGAGGGGATATTCTATTTGAGCATGGAAATTTACTAATCACCCGCTGTTCGTAAACTTGAAAATAAGTACAAGTTTATTATTTTTTTAATTAAATTATCTTTTTAAATTCTAAATTTCTAAGCCTATAATTAGGAGATTAGTTATAAAGTATTTTAGGGTGTTTTGAGTGATGTATTATAGGGTATTCGAAAAAATCCTCGAGTTTTTGAATTAGTGTTTTGGGGTATTTTCATAACACTCCAAAATACTTGGATATTTATTTTGAAGTGCTTTTCCAAATATTTCAAATCGGAGTATTTTGAAGTATTCAAAATTTTTATTCAAAACTACTCTTATTCCAACTGTCTCTTGCATCTTTTTATTTTTCCATTTTTTTTTCTTCACGTTGCCTCTATCCGATTCTCTTTCGTGACCTTATTTTTTTCCACTTCTTTTCACGTTGATTTCTCTTCCAAAAGGAGTCGCTATTTATTTGCAAAAAAAAAAAACTTTTTTTTTATTTTCTTTAAAGAGAATGTTTAGGATTTTATAGTGTAACTCGATGCCAATTTGATTTTTTCTTCTATTGGAAAAATTAGGATTTTCTTCTCAATTCAAGTGAGTATGATTAATTATCTTTCTATTTTTATGTTTTCTATTAAATTCTCCGAATTATCATATTATTTTTTTTGTTTATTTAATTTTTCAATCAAAATCTCAAAAAGTTATGATGTAAATCTTTAATAAACTTAGAAATATTTCAAAGGATAGTTTTTTATGTTTAGGGAAAAAAAATTAATTCAATTGCGGAATGAGCAAGGAAGGAATAATGTAATGAGACGTATTACCAATTCGAAAGGACGATATTTTGTTTAAGGTAAAATTATATTAATTTAAACATAATTTGTGTATAAAGGTATTTTTGTCTTTTATATATTTATGAAACCCATGAAAATCCATAAGAAACTAAACTCATAAGTAGATAGTTAAACACCCCAAAATCCATGCTAAGAATACCCTAAAATACATACCACCAAAATACTCCAAAACACACACTTTAAAAACACCCTAAAACACTTTGTCTTTGACATCCAAGCACAGCCTGAGAGTTCTTAAAAATTTAAAATACTGTAATCATCAACCTCCTCTATTCTCTCTAAAACCAAAAAAAACAATATTTTTTATGGTTTTTAAATATATAAAAAACGCATTTCCCACAAAGTTATTATTTTGATTTTCTGACTCTCTAAAATTTTATATTCGCGTTCCTTAAAATGTTAGGAAGAGTTTTAAATTTTTCGAATTTACTGTGACAAGTGAAATTAGAGTTTAGAGTTTTAGTTATTTGAAGCAAATGGAAAAATCCAACGTACAATTAGTGTCGAAAGACAAATCTAAGGTATGATTAAAAATTATTTTTAGTTTTTGATTTTTTTTCACAATTTATTGTTATTAAATTTTCTTTTGTTGGTAGGAGACGTCGGTCACTGCTCAGGTATTAACACCTAGCTAGATTAAAATTCGGTTGGGTATTAATCCATGACTACTATCTTTTTCTTTTGGATATTAATTCTGACTTAAACAAAACGGATGAAAATTGTTAAATTTCATGAAATTGTTATGTGGGTTGGGTTGATGGAGGCCGGTCGATGGAGGTGCGGGTTGATGGAGGCACGGGTGACCAAGGCGGAGGCCGAATAAGGAGAGCAATGTTGGAAATTTTAGGGCTAAATTTAGGAAGCACCGGTAATCAGACAAAAGTCGGAGAAAGAGGAAGACGCTCAAACAAAAGTAGGAGAGAGAGGGTGTGAGGGTTAAATTTGGAAAAATTTTGAACATTGAGAGTAAATTGGTAATATTTCAAAAATAAAAGTTTGGTATAAAAAGTAATTTGGATATGAAAAGTAAATTGCCTTGCGTAAATAGAATTTCCCTAAAGGAGAAATGTTCCACGTGTATTGTTAGGAAATCCTATACAAGCACGCCACTCGACTTTTCGAGTGGATTTTTCTCAGTCAACATTCCGTTCTTCCAATTTTAACACTTCCAATTAGAGATGAGTATCGGTCGGTTTCGGTTCGATTTTTGTCAATTTTGACAAAACCAAATCGAACTGCTTAGGAATAGGAACCGAAACCGAGCCATACTTATTCAGTTCGGTTCGGTTAGAACAGAAGTTTAAATAAAAATTGTTTTAAAATTTTATTTTAAATTGTTTTAGTAAACATTTCTCTTCAAATATCAAATTTGTATTGAATTTATTATCCATGATATATATATATATATATATATATATATATATATATATATATATATATATATATATATATATATATATATATATATATATATATATATATATATATATATATATATATATGTGTGTGTGTTTGTGTTTCTTATATATATATATATATATATATATATATATATATATATATATATATATATATATATATATATATATATATATATATGTGTGTGTGTGTGTGTGTGTGTGTTTTTGTGTTTCTTTTGTATATATGTACATATAAACATATGTATATATGCAACATGTTTGCATATAAATATATAATTTTTAAATAATTTGGTCGGTTCGTTTCGGTTTTCAAAATTCAAACCAGAAAGTCGACTGAATTATTTCGGTTCGGTTTTGCCTATTCGAGTCAGTTTCACTTAACTCTACTCATCCCTACTTACAATCCACGTTTTCCATTTCCCCTCACCCTTATCCTCTCCATCCCTGATCTTTTCTTACCTACTTGCCCCCTCAATCTTCCCTCACCCGCTCGCCTCCTCCCCAACTTGCCCCTTCCTCTGTGTGCTGGAGGAGATACACTATGTACTGAGTTGGGGAAAAAAAAAAAAAGGAAGGTGAAGGATAATTTTGTTCTAAAAAATTTGGCAAACTCGTAATTATTTACAAGTTAGATATGGTGCTCGCTAAGTCAAGTTATATGCTCATTTAGAATTTTCTGTGTTGTTGTGGGCTGGCCCGACTGGGCGGGGTTGTAGCTGTTCCCGGGAGATTCTCAAGGCACATCCTAGATATCTAAGGGCACACCCCCACAAAGTTATTATTATTATTTATTTTTTTACTAGGAAAATTAAGGTTAGAATTTCACGAGGATTGTGGAAGGAGGAGGGATTTTGGAGGAAGTTGGATGGTTTGGGTGGGTAATGCCTCGATTTCAACTACTTCTAAAATAGGAAGTTCAAAAATTTCCTAATCTCACATGTATAAAATCTTATAATAATTATAACTATTGTCATACTACATTGCTATACAACATCAAATTATCATACAAGTTTGATCCATTTCAATCCATATGTATATGTTTATAAAAACTATCATCACAAACAAACATAATAAAGTCAGAAACCTTGCCGAGGTTTTTTTTCCCAAAAGATTTCTAACATCATCATAAACGGCTTATAGCTACTATAGTGTGGAACCTATAGTTAGGAAGAAATAGAAAAACGTTTAGTAATATTGTATATAGTTTGGATTACTGTATTTACTGTATTACTAACGATGTATTATTATGGACAACTGCATTTAGAGATACAGGGACAGCCCATCACTCCACTTCTCCCAGGATTACTGCAGTGGTTACTCCAAGACTACCATCCGGGTCAGCAGTCGCAGACGCTGGAGCGGAAATAGCTCGCCGCGGTAACCCGTATGATGAGGAGTAGGGATTGCAGATTTTCATCACTTGCAGTCAAGGTAGTAATGGCAGGGTGTATTTGTCTTATTTTGTTATGTAGTTTGTATTGGCTGTGTTTTTACCCACTTTTGCTTTCTAACGGTGTATATGTACTCTTTTTTCTTTTTGTTTTTCTATTTATAGTTTTATTAAAATCATTTTAATTTTAATAGAACGTAAAAAACAGTTGCTCTTCGTTTTATTTTCAAAAAAAAAACATCATTATTAACAGAGAGCATTGACTGCCAAAATCAAAGTACAAAAGTAGTTTCCATTATTATTGTACCAGTTCCAATACCCTGAATTTGCTATTTTACAGAGTACCACAGAGGCTTTAAAACACTCTTTTGAAGTTATCGTGGTGCTTCGAGCTCACCAGGTAAAACTAATGGACTCAAAGTGAACATTATCGGCCACACCGGACGCGCAAATGGCCGCAGCTGCGCGGCGCAGCTCGCTTGGACCACTTGCCATCACGCCTACGCTCGACCCCTCGCTCTCCAAAATCATCTCTGCATCACAAAAGCATAAAAATCAGTCTTACTCCTTTCAAGGCTAAGTGGCAGTTTTGAACCATACTAGTTCAGGGGCATGTGCGATGCACGTATAAGAACATTTAGTTGATAAAGATTTTGAACATATATTATATGCAAAATGGCATAACGCCATGTCATATGTATCTTATGCGTATTTGGATACATTATAGTATGTCTATTATGATAGAAGAAATTTGAAAACCATAGTAATAATATATAATTGGAGAAGAACAGGAGAATAAGTAACTGTTTCTCTTTTTCTGAATCTGAATTTAATTCCTTTCGAATTCATCAATAAAATTTCAAGTTTCATATGAGAGATTCAAATTTTAATTTACTGTTATATTTTTCACGAAAATAGTCAATATTCAAAGTCCGATGTCCAATCTCCTTCTTTTTAATCTTGAGATTTTAACATCACAAGATTCGCCTATGAAAGAAAGGAGATCGATCGTAATTCTCGAGATCGGGCAACTTTTAATCAAGTCATTGCCCAACCTTTTTACTTGGTCGGATATGAGAGAAGTCTCTAACTTAGTAAGATTAGACAGAGTTCTAGTTTGTAATAAATGGGATAACAAGTTCCCATTAGCAGAACTCAAATCACTTCAGAGAACAACCTCTGACCATGTGCCAATTTGTTTAGAGTCGAGAAAGGGGATAAAAGTGATGCGAAGATTTCGATTTCAAAAATGGTGGTTGGAGCACGTGGAGGTACAAAACCTAATTAAGGAAAGCTGGGCTCAACCGACTTCAGCAGTGGATGCCACCAGTAACATCTGCATTAAATTGCGACGCCTTCGAAGACTACTATGGAGATGGGAATATAGATATCGACTTCAATCGAGAGAACACAAAGAGGAGATTTTATGTCAAATGGAGCTGCTAGAAAAACAGGAAGAAGTGAGACAACTAAATATGGAGGAGAATTCCAGGTTACTGGATTTGCGAAGGTCTTTGGAAGAAATATACAGAAAGGATGAAATAATGTGGAAACAGAGGGTCCGTTGTAAATGGTTGAAAGAGGGTGACGCCAACACTGCTTTTTTCCATAAATCTGCTTCTATGAGATTTAAAAGTAATAAAATACACTATCTCAAGACGAATAGAGACGAAATACAAGGCCCGCAGATTTAAGAACATGCCTACCGTCACTTTAAGCAACTGCTTGGATGCAAACATCCCTTCAGACTTCAAATGAAAGAGGGTGCGTGGGAAGCCATTCCAAATCTAGTGGAGTTAGAGGAAGAATTCTGAGAAGATGAAATTAAGAAGGTTGTTTGGGATTTGGGCCCCGACAAGGCACCCGGTCCGGATGGATTCCCTTTATTCTTCTATAGGACTTTCTGGCAGGAGGTTAAAGAAGATTTAAAGCGGATGGTTGACAAGGTCTATACGAGTGAGGCAAGACTTGATAGGAGATCGCTTTGATCCGCAAGAAGAAACAGGCAGACCGCATTGGAGATTATAGACCAATAGCTTTGTTAAATAGTACTATCAAAATAATTTCTAAGCTGTTAGCTAATCATATTGCAGAAAAACTCTAGGTGATGATAGGAGATTATCAGACCGGTTTTCTAGCAGGAAGAAATATTCTTGAAGAAGTTGCGACCGCATATGAGGTCATCCACTATTGTAGAAAACTTAAGCTGGGGGGTTTCCTACTAAAATTGGATTTTGAAAAGGCGTATGATATGATAGATTGGGATTGTCTACTGGAGATTCTACGATTGCGTGGATTTGGGGTAAAATGGATCTCTTGGATTGAAAGTTGGCTTTACTACGCCAAAATACAGATTATAGTTAATGGAGAAGTAGGCAAAGAGATATTATCGTGGTCTGCGTCAGGGTGATCCTCTGTTATCTCTACTCTTTGTTTTAGTGGCGGATGGTTTAAATGTAATGGGTAGAAAGATGGCGAGGGCAGGTTTGCTACACGGCCTTGCTGGGGCCCCATCTATTCCCATCACTAACCTTCAATATGCAAATGACACACTTATATTTGGAGAGGGCAGCATCAAAGAGGCCGTATATATCAAGGGGTTGCTATGCTAGTTTCAAGCCTGATCAAGCCTTCGAATTAACTTTTCTAAGAGTGCTCTCATTAACTTGGGAACAAAAAATCTATCACACACTTTTATATTAGAGATTCTTGGCTATAAAGAGGAGGAATTCCCGATCAAGTA
This sequence comes from Dracaena cambodiana, assembly GCA_036321105.1. Taxonomy (NCBI): domain Eukaryota; kingdom Viridiplantae; phylum Streptophyta; class Magnoliopsida; order Asparagales; family Asparagaceae; genus Dracaena; species Dracaena cambodiana. The sequence goes on along the minus strand of JAYEPQ010000004.1, from coordinate 11,384,998 downwards.
TTTAGGCATCCCCATTAAGCCAGGAAAGTTTTCTAAGTAAGATTGGAGCCCTCTACTTAATACTTTCAAAAAGAGATTGGAAGAATGGAGAAGTAATTTGCTTTTCTTGGGTGGAAGGGTAGTATTACTTAATTTGGTACTATCCACATTACCCTTGTATTATATGTCATTCTTCCTATTGCCGGGTTGGGTGAGAAACAGAATAGACAGTATAACAAAGAACTTTCTGTGGAACGGGGCCTCCAATACTAAGAAATATCATTGGATTTCTTGGGAACACGTCTGTAGACCAAAAAGGGCGGGAGGACTTAGTGTACTGGATTTAAAACTCTTTAATTTATCATTAATGGCAAAGTGGTGGTGGTACTTAATCTCTCGCCCACAGGGCTCTTTTCAAAAATTGGTGACAATAAAGTATTGCCCTAAGGAGGCTACCTGACTCACAAATTTTCGAAGGCCGAACTCTACGTCATATATTCTGGAAGGGGGTTATGATGTCTCGAATTATTGCCTGACCAAGGTTGGAGTTTAAACTGAGCAATATGCAAAATATAGCTTTTTGGCATGACAGGTGGTGCTCTAAGATTCCTTTAAAATTGTTATTCCCGCAGTCTTACCTACTTTCTCGGGAAAAGGAAGCCAGGGTAGGTAGGCTATGGGGCCGAGCTAGGTGGCATTTGAATCTTCGGCAGCCATTTTCTGTCATTGAAAAATTCCAATGTAGAGAGTTGTGGTCCCTCCTTAGTAACTTCACGCCTAATCTAACGACTGAAGATCAATCTCAATGGAGATGGAGTACAGATGGGATCTTTTCAGTCAAATGCACATACAATCATTTTATGGATAGTGGTATTGTTCTGAATGACTCCACTTGGATCTGGAAGACAGTTTGCCCATCCAAAGTTAGGGTGTTTCTCTGGTTGGCTGTTAAAAAAGCCTTGCTCACCTGGCCAGCCTTACAGAAAAGAGGTTGGGTTAGACCAAATTTTTGCGTCCTATGTAATAAGGATGGAGAGTCCACCGAACACCTTCTGTTGAATTGTCTTTTTACAAGCGAATTGTGGTTGAGTTGTGCCCGCAAGTTTGGGATTAGTATCAACACAGGGGTATGCACTAGTTTTGAGGATAAATTATGTGTTAGAGGCAAGAAATCACATTTAGCTAGAACCCTAGTAGCAGTATTATGTTGGAATGTCTGGAGTGAAAGAAATAGTAGAATTTTTAATTCTACTGCATACCCATTACACTCATATATACTGCAATTATTCATGATGTCTTTTTTTGACAGATATATTTTCGGACGAGGAGTGGGTTCAGCTTTCAGGTGGGACATCTGGAGAAGAAGTCAGCGATAATTCTGCATCTCCGATCCAGACTTGATAGATGGCTTCTAAGAACCTTATGGTGATTTTTAGTGGCTTTTCTGAAGATCATGTGGAGCTTGTGATGTACTTTTTAGATTTAGTTGTTGTCATTTAAATACTTATTTGTACTCTTTATTTACTTTCTCCTAACTAGTTTTTATGTTTTCTTTTATGTATTTTTGCCTTGAATTATTGTAGTTCTATTATCAGCTTGTTAATGGAACGCGGAGGGTCTCTACCCGCTATTTTTGCTCAAAAAAAAAGTTTCAAAAATTAATCTGCTATTAGATTTCTCTAAGATAATCGAGGATTGAATATAATAATAACTATAATAATTCTATTATACGAATTTACCATATTTATTTTAGCATGAAGAAAATATTTAAATCTCAAGCGAAAAATCAAAAATGTGCCAAAAGACAGCTCCTTACTCTTGAGATCGGGCCTTTTCCCATAGTGAACCGTTGTGGCCTGCGCAAGAGACTCGTGCGGAACACTCTCGAGCTCGCGCTCGCCATTGTAGAACAAAGAGCCCGGGGACGTCGTTGGAGTGGCTCCGTCGGCAACCTGCACTTGCTTCGCCTCCATGCTGCTCCTCTGCTTGTTCCACAGGACAGCGGCACTGGAGGCCGCGGCGATGCAAACGCAAATGAAGAACAGGTTGATGAGAGACCGCGTGGTGAGGTTGTAGGTGGAGCCCGTGCTTTCGATCGGATAAATGTGGTATCGAGTAAGTATGCCGACGAGCACGAGAAACGCCACGAACGACGATGCGATGATCGCAGCCAGCCAGAGCCAGCCGTTGGGCCCGAGGACAGGGGCGATGGGGAGATCAGAGGGGCTGGGCTTGAACCAGACTGTTCGAATTTGTTTCTGGGAGGCGGGTGGGGCCTTTTCTCGGGTGACGAAGGCTTCGATTCTGAGCTGCAACTTGGAGAGGTCGGAGATTGGGGTGGCTACGGGGAGGAGGAGGTCGAGCATGGTGAGGTCGGCGGAGGTCTTGAAGCAGCAGATGAGGAGGACGTTTGGGGTCGGAGCCCCGAGGGTTGAGCTCCGATGGATGAGCTCCCGGACTATGGAGATGAAGGGAGCGATGCCGCTGCCGCCGCTTACCAACACTAGAGAATCGTGCCTGGGAAACAAAAATCTTTGTTATAATTCTGCGAAATGTTTTACGGTGAAAAAACTAATTATTCAATTATTTTTTTCAAAAGTTTTTTAAGACCATAATCTATTACTTCTTTAGTTTTTTTATAATCAAATTTTATAAGTTTTGAAATTTATTTATTTTTTTATCAAGTAGATACAAAATATTGTATTAATCGAAAACCGTTAATTTTGTATTCACTTGATAGAAATCTTAAAAGGTCGATATCATAATCCAAAAAATTTTTTTTAAAAAAAATAGAGACAATAAAAATAAAGTATAACTCAAGTAACTTATGTAAGGTGGTGACTCAAGTTACAACTAACAATATGATAGTAGTATTTTTTTTTATTTTATTGAAATGCAACAATACGGTTTTTTTCTTTTTAATAATTTGAGTGGCCTACAATGATATGTGATATGTAACGCAATATCTTTGCAGAAACAATCATAAGAAAAATTGGTAAGACATATGACTTAAAAATTATTAGGTTAATTATGAAACAACTCATAGCTGATAGTGAAACAACTCAATAAATATCTCTTCTTATTAAGAGGCAGATTACAAAAATATATAAGATTAAACATAAAGATGAGATATTTTTCTTAAATGGACTTCTTTCTCTTGTTAAAAACATTATTTAAAAAAAATTCCTGCTTACAGAATCAGAAAGGATCTACTAAAAACATAGAAACTATGTTCTTATCAAGTTCGAACAAAAAGTGAGTTAATAAACCTTAAGAAGTTCACAGAAATAGGACTGTAAGGGCCTTCCACCGACACATCAAGTCGATCGAGAGATGGCTGATTAAGTTTCTGATATAATTTCTGAGTCCAGCTCCCTTCCTTCTTGATGATCACGCTGAGCTTCTCCGGCTCAAAGTTGCTACTAGAACTTACAGTAAACGGGTGCCATTGCATCGACGAAACGCTGGGGACATTGATGAACACACTACTCATCGGAGTATAACTAAACCCTACAAATTAGAACCAACTACGTATATCAGAAGACTAACACCCCACAAGAAACGTGTTCAGATTGATTGGCGCCAATCAAAATTACCTGGGCTCTTGGAGAAGTTGAGCTCAAGCGATTCCGATGGCAGAAGGCGGACAGAGACTAGTCTAACCCTCCGTCGCGACTGCAAGAACCGCAAGTATCTATCGACCATGAAGAGGTAGACAGCAGGGAGGATCAGGGAGAAAAAAGGCATGCCAACATGCAGCAAGTAGAACACGAGGAACACAACATAAAGCTGGTGAGTATAGAAGAAGAGCTCGAACATGCTGCGCCTGATGCGAGGAAAACTCGTCGCCCACATGGCCAGACCGGCCAGCAGCGATATCTCGCCAGCTAAGTACGACTCGCCGTCTGTTGCCCAATCCAGCATCTGTAACGGGAAGGAATAATCATTTCGCCAATTTGAAAGAACAAAAGAAGTCAAGTTCAGGCAATTTGACATGTTGGATTGTGTTGTTACCAGTGAAATATTTTTGGTAGAGATCCAGAGGATTACATAGCCCAGGCCGTGAGCAGTGAGGAGAACTATGACGATGTGGCCGAGCCAGACGTGGTACTTGACGCTGGCCTCGGAGGTGAGGCCGACGAGGGGGAGAAGCGAGGATCCGCGAGTTATAGGGAAGAAGAGGAAAGCGCAGGCTATGTTTCCGACTAGACCCAGTCGTACCGAAGCACTTTCCAACTTGGCTTGCCATCTGATCAACGGAGCATGACCTCTAAAGTTAGATCAATGGAGAAAAGCAAAGCCTAAAAAGAAATTAAGCGACTGTAAAATTCCAGAAAATTGGACGGAGCCATTATATCATATCAATTTTCTGAAGATAAAATTCTTGCATCGTATTGTATTTTATTTTATTTTATTTTATTTTTAGCTAAATTGTATTTTAATTTTTAACTGCAATACTTCTCATTACCATTTCTCTTTGATTATTTTTAGAGAACTTCAGTAGTCTGATTTTTGCTTTTCGTTTAGGTTAGGTCTTCTTCTATTCACTTATTTTTAGAAAAAGGATTGTTATCATCTAGTTTTAATAGTCAAGGTCCAAAATTTAATTGCTATGTTTTTTCATTAATATTTAGGGATATTTACAGATTTGTCCCTTACATCTTTATAAATTATAATTTAGTCCCCTCCCTAACTTCCATTAGTCCAGTTTATTTTTTTACCTGATTTTTCTATTTTATCCCTCTTTAATTCATTTTCACCTCTTCCTCCTCTCTTCTCCTTTCCTCTTCTTCATCTTTTCTTCTTTTCTTCGGTCTTACTCCTCTCTTCTCCTTCCCTCTTCATCCTTCTCCTTCTCTCTTGATGTAAGGGACAAATCTGTAAATACCCCTAATATTTATGATTTTTCATTTTAAGTACTTAGTTTAAATTCATTTCTTCACTCAATACAGAAAAAGGTCAAAGTTTTAGTTAATAAGATAACAAATTTATCTTGCACAAGTCCCCTTATCATATCCCGAGATAAAAGCCAAGTAATCTCTGGATAAAAAAAGAAGTTATTTAACAATTTCGGTATCCTTTTATGTTGCTAGATATCTTTTTTTTTTTTTTTTACATAGATGTATGTAAGTGTATATATGGATTATAAAATTGATAAAATTTACAGAAATATCAATTCCTATAAGTAACAACTATCTATAACAATATTGATAGCTGTAGAAAACTAATTCGTATAAATGTCTTATTTATAAATGGAAGCTATAAAATAATAATTAATATTATTATATTTTGGATAAAAAAGTAACAACTGAGTTATTTGAGGAACATAACTACGCAAAACATAGCCTTATATAATTTCCACCAAAGAAAACGTATATTCTCGAGCAAAAAAGCTAAGTGAATCAACAAACAAAAGTTACATCTTTTGGTCGAGTATAAATAAACTTACAATTTCTCGCCATCTTCCTCAGCAGACTCTTTTGTCATGCGACCAAAGCCAGTGATTATATACATCGATATCTCCCACACCAGCAGCGCGAGAAACATCAAGCAAAATGCCAGTTCTAATGTACTGATGATCCCTAAAGGCCCCTTCACAATGAATGGCTTCCTCCATGCCTCGAGACTACCACTCAATTTACTCCTACAATCAGATAAACCCAATTAGAAGGGAAAAAAAAATGAAATTCAAAAAAAAAAAATTATTAAAGCAATTTTGGTCCACAGTCGAGCTAGTGCCTCTTCTCTTTCACTTTCAATAAAGCTAAGGAGACTTATTTCTGTTTCGAAAATCATTATTGTAGTTAGCATAATGCTTAATTTTAAAGCTCTACTAAAGGCATATGTGGTAGCTCATGATTACTTACGATTGATCGCTTCTCTTCTTCATCATGTGGATGTAAATGCATCCAACAACAGAGATGAACATGATTGGAAATGCGTATATCAAAATGTTCGTCCCTATGACATCACCAGCATATTATCTGTCAATCCAACACGAAATCAAGAGAGAACGAGTCAAGAAACATGGTCGAGTATAAACTTTCACCTTGTCGTCCGAAGTACGAGGAGCTGGTGTCTGCTCGCATCTTGGGCGTCCAGATGTTCCTGTAGGTGTTGGTTGGCACCATGATCCAGATCATCAGCCATCCCAAGAACACGAGACCGAGCAGCAGCTTCGTGGCCTTCAAAATCAAAAGTGAAGCATCATAAGAAGGTCCTTTCATGGTTTCTATTTTTTTTTTTTTTTTTTGTTTCTGTTTCTATTCTCTGCAGTGATCAGTACTGGATCTTGTGATCCTCTCCTGGAATGGCTGCGGCTTGCGCGTGTTGCTATTTATAGAAAGTGTGGATGTGCATTTGGAATGAAGGGACGCAAAATAAAGGCATGATTCACGTCCTCTGTGATCACAGCTGCATGCTGCAATCTGGAGGTCAACTCCCCAAGAGAGGCTGACTCCCAATATTATTTTCTTTCTTAATAATTTGGTTAAATAGAAGAAATCTCAGGAAGTAGATATCAAAATTTTTTAGGAAACCATCATAAACTTATGGAAATAGCATACCTATGTCATAGAGTAGTTGTATACATATGAAAGTGCCATAAATCTCACTCTATATGTAAACGATCCGAACTGTTAATTATAATTTCCATATTCTAAATAGATGAAATATAAAAAATCATACAATTTATAATCTTTCTTATCATCAAACAAGAGGCCTTATTTGCTTTATTATTAAAAAACTGTTCATTTTGTACATATCTAATATATAGCCAAAATATACCTAAAATGCATGATTTTCTATATACCATTATTTTTTAACGTGGATATTACAATTAACGATTTGGATTTACCACAATACTATCTATTGCTGTGATTTAGAATGCTGCCATAGAAAACTCCTATTGCATTTCTTTAAATTTTTTATATATAAAATTTCATGATGTTATAAATTCTATGAAAATTTCTAAACGACATAGCGAAAAGATTAACTGATGGATTTAAAAATATAGCAAACACAAGGAGTGAGTATTTTAATAGATTTGAGAGTATGTATGACTGTATTTTAAAACCTATCTGTTAATCTTTTAGCTAATGATGTTTGAAAGTTTCTATGAAATTTGAACATAATATAAAATTGTTTATAGAGGTTTCTGGGAAAAAAACACCTGGAGTTTCTTCTACTTTAGGTTATTAATTTTTTTTTCTTTTTTTATTGTTTAAGACGCAATTTGCACTGGGGACCTCCACTGTCCGAATGAAGAGTGCACAATTTCCTTTTCGTTGACATTCCATCTCTGGGTTTATATATATATATATATATATATATATATATATATATATATATATATATATATATATATATATAGTGATTACTGTAGGTAAGCCGTCAGATCAGAAAAAATTACGTGAGCAAGCGGTAAAACTATAATGATCCAATTATTTTTCTTCAATTTTTTTTTTACAATTACTATCTTTGCATCCTTAACTTCTTTCGTATTAAGTTTCATAAATTTTGAAGTTTATTTACTTTTTCATCAAGTGTATACAAAATGTTTTATTCATTGAAAATAGTTAATTTTGTGTTAACTTGATGGAGGACCAAATCAAAACTAAAACCCAAGAAATTGGGTATGAGGGAACCCTAGGAAGTCGAGATCATAATCCAAAATAATTTTTTTTTAAAAAAAATTATTGGAGATAGTAGAAATGAACTGCAACTCAGATAACTTGTATGAGCTGCCAGCTCATTTCCATTTTTCTCATATATATATATATATATATATATATATATATATATATATATATATATATATATATATATATATATATATATATATATATATATATATATAAAAGCCCTGTTGAGCTCTTTCATTATTTTTTATTGCATTTTTTTTTGGTGAGGAGAGGAGAGGAGAAACGTAGGCAGATACTAATGTAAAGAACGCAAATTCCGTACAGTTCGCTGCACCATGAAGGGAGCGTAATCGAGGGGGTGACGAATCTTTCGAGAGTTTGTTAGGCACGCTTGCGAGGACGCTCGCGTTTGGGGAGCACGTGCTATTTATGCTTCGGTGTCAGCGGACGTGAGGGCGGCACGCTTCGCTATCTGCTATGTTTGTATATTTGTACCTACGTAGGAATTTGGCTCTAGAAGCCAGGGATTTTCGTATTATCAAAATTTTTCAGAAATCTTTATAAATTTTTCTATGACATGCAAATGCTTATGTTATTTACGTAAATTTTGCAAAGTTTCAAATTTTATAAAAATCTCCAAACGGTCTAAGGAAATATTATTGATCAATTTAAAAATACATCAAATATCTAGTAAAATATATTAGATCAAAAAGTGGATATTTAGAAAGGTTGAAAAGTTTGTATTTACTGTATTTTTATATCGATTTATTAACCATTCCGGTTACGTTTCTTTGCAAATTTCATAAAATTTAAAATTGCATGGTGATTTCCAAAGGTTTAAGATTTAATTATGCAATTATTGATATTAGCATTTAAATTTTTCAGAAATCTTAATTTACAAAATTTGATTGGTTTTATTTTATTCAAACTATTTGGTTTTTTTTTCCAAAAGTTTGTTTTCTTTAGATCAAACCAATATAACAGTATTTAATCTATTCACAAATTTTCAACAAATTGAACGATAAGTAAGTGGAAGATCCTATAATATTTCTTAATATATGCTTTTTTATCTTTGAAAATCATAACTAGACTACAAAACAAAAATTTTGATGATAGATTTCACTAAATTTTAAGCTATTATCAATAAATTTCTATTATCTCATGAATCCCCCAACCTTGTTGTGGAAATTTGTAAAATGATCCATCTTATTCCAAACTCTTGTACATAAATTTATACTAACTCAAAAGATTAGTGATTCAGTTTGATAATAACATCATTTTATTTAAATTAGAATTTCTTATCAATATATGATCATTACAATGCGTCAATAACATTTCAGCCTAAAAATTACCATACACGATCAGATGATATTTCGTGATAATTAACTCTAACAGAATAAGGATTATGTGAAAAATTCTAGGGGCTCAAGGAGGCTAAAAAAAAATTTGGGAGATGACTGAGAATCGCTAAAATTTAAGAAGTTTTGACTAAACTTACTTAAATTTTTATTTATTTTTCTTGCATTTGCATGCTCCCTTGCTCAGTTGATCGCCAGAAAAAATGGCGTGCTCCTTTGGGAAGGGGAAATTCTAAATGCGCACCATATTTTACTAGTGAGCACCGTTTTCCACTATGTTGTAAATCACTTTACTATACAGTATGTGGTGCTCACTAGTAAAATGTGGTGCGCATTTAGAATTTCCCTTTGGGAAGGGGGCTCACAAGGAAAAAAGTTGTGCTCCTTTGGGAACTGCCTTGCTCAAACCGGCGTCGGCCGATTTTTTGCAGAGCACCGCAAAAGTCTACAACTCAGAGATCTTTATGCGGCGGCATCATCGGAGCTTTGTCTGTGCCAAGAACTCAAAGAAGCTGCTCCCTTCGATAAGCAAATTCGATTCCCACTCAATCACCTCTCGCCCTTGAAATTTGCTACTTTCTTTATTGTTATTATATACATCGCTCAACAATTTGATATGTAATTTAGATGATCATGCCGTATGTTTACAGAAACTATTGCGATTAGGGCACGCGAAAATATTCTTTCGACATTTAGAAAATTTTGCAATCCAAATTCTGTTTTGGGTTAAATTTTGTTGCAGGGTCGTCTATACTGTTTAGGATTGTTCGGTAAATGTGGTTGTTTGCTTGAGATTCTATCTTTTTAGATGCTATGTCCTTATTGTTGTGTATATCGTTATCTATGTCCACATGTTCACTAACAATATGGGGTTGGCCGCGGATGGATAAGGCTTTATTCAAGGGTTGACCAAATACTTTTGGGCACTCATAAGTTGGGAACTATTTCTGGGGCGGTGGTGGTGGGGTTAGGGTTAGGGTTGGGGCTGGAGGGTGAGTGGGGGTTGGGGTTGGGAGGTGCAGGGGTGTGCGTGACTATAAGCATGACGGGTGCTAGTCAATTTGCTAGTTAGAGATAGAAAGATGTTCTTCTTGTAGATTAAGGTCATGCTATTGGTTAACCTCGAGGAAAGGAACGAGTTTGGATGAAGAGGGAAGAGGAAATTGTGTGCTATAGACATTTCATTGAGATTATGAGCACTGGCTTGTGTTATTTTAACTTTAGAGCGATACTTAAGCTAATTATGGAAAGCAAAAAAAGCAACACAGGCCATTAGGTTATATGTTATTTGGGGAATGAAGAAAAATTCAGGGCTTATGTGTTTATGGTTTTCAAGGACATCCTTGCACTCTTTGTGTACCTTTTCATTTACACTGTTTTTTTTTCTTTCTTCTTTCATATTTTAATATTGCAGGATTTGGGATATTTCAAACGTAATTTTATTTAAGATTTGATATTTCATCATCAGGTCCTTTGTATGTTAGAGCATTGGTTCGTCTTCATGTGCTTTTAGTCCTAGGCATATGGTTTAACCCATATACATCTAAGTTTCAGTTGTAATCATGACTATATCTATTTCCCTAAGACTCTATTGTTTGATCTATCGTCAAGAGTAGATTAACTACATTCGTTCTGGTGCCATGTTTTTTGATTTTAAGACGAAGTTGGCGATAGATATCCATATTGTTTTTCTTAAAGATTTTCAAATTTAATGGATTGTTATCAGAGGACATTAGTTGTTTAGAATTTGTGACCTTGATAGTCATACCTGAAATTCTCTCTTTCCAAAATGCATTCCTGTGTCTAGATTGAAGGTGAAGTTTGCTATGCAGTGGCAGAACTTGGAATTTATTATAGAGGGTGAGCAATATTTGCTATAGGAGATAGTACTTTATTAAATATAGTAGTTATAATATAAAGTAAAGAGCAAATGTTAGTTAATTTGTTTTTTTAGGATTCAGTTATATGAGAAGTAATTTTGAGGTTTTTTTTTTCTTTGATTGATTTGCTATCTTGTTATGAGAGTTAAAACCTAATTATGCTAACATTTTGAAGCACCCAAAAATTGGGTGCATTATGGAAAGACACGTGGACCTAACATTAGTGATGTTGTATGCTAATTTTTTGCTACCTCACCCTTTGGGGAAAATGGATTTGTATTTAGAAATATTGGTGCATCGAGGGCATAATCCCTCTCTTCCTCTCCTAGCCCTGTGACTTATCTCATGGGCAGTGTTACGAGGGCACTAGATTTGTACAAATTTTTGCTATGGAAGCCACTCGGACAGGACACAACACTTGGACACTTGAATCCTATTACTTGGACAATTTTTTATGTAATAAAGAAAAGAAAAATGCAATACTATTGTACTAAGGAAAAGGAAAATATTATAAAGCATATCTAAGTAGGATCCATAAGAATGAACTTGGGATTGATATGCAAGTCTAAAGGTGATGAATAGAATTGCTACAAATTTTAACTTAGTTAATCAATTAACATAGTTATAAATAGTGGGATAAACAAGTAACCACAAATAGAAAGACCACACAACAGAAAACACAAATTTTTTATAGTGGTTCGAGAAATCCCTATGTCCACTCTTCCTCTCATTAAGAGGGGCTTTCACAATTAGTGAAGGAAATCCTAGATCACAGTCCTATTTAGTAAGAAGATACAGGACTGAACTCTAGTTTACCGAACCAGTCGTCTACTGGAAATATTTCAAGAAAAATGTATCCGTAATTTCCAAATAGTGTTTCCTCAATTACTCTCGACTTGAATACGTTGCAAAAATCCCCAATTACACAGATTGTAACCTCAAGTAAACTAGATTGAGTGTGTCGTTTAACTAATCGTACGATTTTAAAGAAAGGTTTTGATACTCACACAAGTAACATATGTTAAGCTCAAAGAAAAAGATCTTATATCCCTTAATGATCACTTTCAAAATATATAGATTTATGTACGTGGAAGACAATGTTGATGTTGATGATTTGCCTGTTCCGTACTCCTCAAAAATCAAGATGCATTATTATAGTGCGTTTTTGAAAGTGTGTGGATGATAAAGAAGTTTTCTTGCAATCACTAAAAGTTTCACTTCAAGTTCTTCTCTAAAAATTCTCCGAAGTTATCTATTTTCTATCTCCTCAAAACCCTTTTATAATTGTGATTCACCTTTTTAATTTGATCTCAACTATTAATATTATAAAGGTTAATTGCAGCCATCAATTCCAAGAGTCTTTGTATTATTTGGATTGTTTGGGAGCAAATTCAACTAAAAACCAATTTAACCTTCCAAATAAAAGCTCAGAAAAGCGTCTAGGCTCCAGAGCTACTGATAGTTCTACCAGAGGTGCACCAGTAGCATCGAGTGGGACGTTTTCAGCACTGCAGTAATATAAGTGTGATAACTTTAACATCTGAACTTTGATTTAGCTGACTTTGATACTGTTTCAAAGAGAATTCAAGCTCCATAACTTTGTTATAAATTTCATCAATTGATTCAAATTGTATCCTTATCATAAATTATCTTGAAGTTACAGCTACAACACATCTTTGATTTTGTCAATCACCACTCTATCAAACCTGCTTTGAACGATGATATGTTTCACTTCTGAACTTTGCTTATGCTGTTCTTGGTTCCATTTAAAAGATGCTGATAGCTCTATAACTTTATAATAGATTTCCTCACTTGATTCTCGTTATATCACAATCTAACATTGTTTTAAGCAGTTTATTGTTGATATCATTCGTTTTTTAACTTGATACTTTTGTACATCTAGTAAGTGTTCACATAACTTCACAAATCTTGTCATACTAACATAAGAGTTTGTTATTCATCAAATCAGGGATGATGTGGACATACATACAGCAAAAGCAATACAAGAATTGATAACTAGTGTTATATTTTCTTACTTTTCTCATGCATTATTTTAGAAAAAAATATATCAATGTCATGAAATAGGTAATATGGTAGTGTAAACAGATCTGATTTCTCTTCCAAGTATGGGAGGTGTGCTTCTGACTGTGTGTATTGATTAGTGTTCGTGTGTCCTTCTATTTAAAAGTTTTAGGATACTTGGACAGTTACACCCATTTCTCTCTATGTAACACCGCTCATTTGTATAAATGAATAATTCACTATAGACTAGAAATAAGTGTTACTTCACAAACATTAGTTTCTTGCCATTTTAGTCACAACAAATACAAGGAAGAGGTTAAGGCTGGATGGTCATAAATGAAAATTGTAGGATGGGCTATGGCATCTAAAGGGGCTTGATTTTTTTGTCTTATTTTTCTTTTGTATTTGTTCCGTGCTGTTTCTTTTATGGTTTTCCTTTTTTTCCTTTTGTTTTTTATTTTTTTATTTTTTATTTTTTTTATTTTTGGGTGGGGTGGAGGGTGTGGTTTGTCAGTTGGTTGAATTTATCCTCAGAACAACTCAAATAGTCACTCTTCTGCAATAAGGAAAATAATTAATTGTTAAATTCTATATGGAATTTTGATAGAAATTTAGAGTATTTGTTGAAACTCAAATAATCTTGTTTCATATGTCAGTATGCAACATTCTATTTGAGACATCATAAAGTTTTTAGGAGTATTCTAAATAATATTCTCCACTGGACTGTATGCATGTACATTTGTAGACCATTAGATTGCCTGAAGGTAGTCTTTCCTATGTTCGTAGTGACTTGGTCACGAAATGCATTATGGTGCATAGATGTTGTAAAATGTTTACCTGGATAGTTGTAAGGGAGAGATACAGGCATTAGGCACCAGTCGATACTGATCCTAGTATAATTATTCCCTGTCGTTTCCTGAGAAAAATCGAGTTATTCCAAAGAGGGATACCTGAATCCAGTTGCCACACCTTGATGGAACCAATTACTTGCATTTTCTTGTCTTTATTACTGTAATCAGTTCGTTCATTCATTAGATTTCCAATGCACCTTACCTTTATGGGGTTATAATATGGTGAAAAAAAAATGACTGAAAAGGTACTAATTTACTAGAAGTTATTAGCTATTCTAAGAGAGACATCTATTTAAGGATCTAAACAAAGCTGACACACAGTGGATATGTGATATTGTATCCAACAGACATTATCCAGATTCGGATTGTATCCATATCCGATGGACATCATCCCGATAATAATGAAAGAATTTAAGAAGTAGCAAGAACTATTGTATAAGCAGAGCAAAAAATTGATACTTGTTGTACCTAGTTCAATATTAATCATATATTAATTAGTGCATGTAGTAGTAATATCATATAATTTATACAAACTAATTATAAATGTAACCTCTAAACAACAACTAACTATAAGTGTATAACTGGAATGGATGATAAAGGCAGTAGATACCTCATTATCTCTAACCCTTTAAAGGCTTAGATGTATGCAAATATAAAGTGTATTCTGATGAATCATATATCATTTATACCCCTACATCTGTTTGTCACAGTATCACTTAAATAAGTGTTTAGATTTGTATAGATTCCCTAGATATCATGAAATTTCGTGAAATTTTATAATGTAGTTCTCAAAACTCAAAAACCATATAAACAATAAATGCCTGTTTTTGGATTTATGGATTATTTGCTATAAGTTTTGCTGCTGTTGCATTTATTTTACTTACTATTCCCTTTCTTTACAACAGTCAGTGTCTTAATAGAAATGTTGCTTAGATACAGGAATCAGCATTGGGTCTCACCACAGGGAGTCAGATTGTCCAAACCCAAAGAAGACTCGACAGAGTCAGATTGATTCATGTAGCCTACCCCAAGTACTTGAGATAAAAGGCTTAGTTCTCTTATGATGGAGTAGTTACTAGCATGAGAACAATTCCCTATAGCTATTCTGCATCTAGGATCACCAGAAAGTCCTAATTTTTCTTTTCTTTTCCCCTAGGTTATGGTTGAACCTATGCATATTACCATGAAAGGAAGATATTTGACCAACATGCGGTACCAAGCTGGAGTTCACAATCAGGGCTTGCATTACCAGTATAAGATCATAGGGTGCATGCTATATGCCGATGATGTCCTAAGGTATCTCATTATATCCCTGCTAGTTGATGAGACGAGGGATAGGATAATTATTTCTAATGTAGAATTGTGGTGAGAAGCTTGAAAAAAAACTTTATAAAAGTTGAAAGATAATATTAATAAGTATAAGAAAAATACAAAAGTTGAAAGATGATATTAATAAGTATAAGAATAATAAGAATTTAGAAGTAACAGAATGGAAATAGAGCATGCAAAATTTTATCTAAGCAATATAAGAAATGGTTGTAGTCAACATTGATGATGATTCTTAATTGTAGTGGAGAGATTACTCCCTCCGTGCTCAAAACAAGATGCTAAAATATGTGCGTAGGGTCTTCAGGAGTTGGGAATCCCCTCCCATTTTTTTGCTGTAATAGTTGGTCCTAAGCAGATTACTGAATACAATGGTAGTATGGTAGTGTACTGAATATATTGGTATTATGACAGAGGATGTTTTCTTCTTCTTCTTCTTCTTCTTCTTTGTTACTTGCCTCTCTCATGATGATTGAATTACAAAGGCTTTTTGAAGTTAGCTATGCCTTGCTTTTGGGGATTTTCTATGGTTCTAGGATTTTTACTCTGCTGGGTTAGTTTCCCACTAAAGGGTATTGTAAGATATATTTTTGGAGGTTGCTAGTTGGAGGTTGATCCTGAGATTTAAGATCTCTTCTTTATTTATAGACAAAGGTTACTCACTTCCTTTGCCTGCTCGGTTAGGACTCTAGATACTAGTGTGTTACATGAAAAATTTCCATATCCTTTTCAGAAAATACCACCAACTCTTCCTAAATTCAGATTTGGCCTGTTGGACAGACTACCACATCCAAGTATTTTTCAGAACTTGCCAACAACTCAATTCAGATAGCGAATTGGGCCTGTTCTGGATAAGTTGAGCCATCTGACTTCTGCAGTCTACAACTGATGGTATTTGCTGAGACTTAGGACTCAAATTGTAGATGAATAGATGAGCTTTTTCATGGTTGTTGTTCCACAGTCATTCTCTGTCATTACTCACCGATTCATGGAAGTAGACGGACCTTTCTAATACATACTGATGGAATGATGGGTTAAAGTTCTACTTTTTGATGCATGTTTATCTCCTGAATATAAGAGTAGACCAAGAAATATCTTGGATTAAAGCCTTTTTCCTACCTAGGATCAATCATTATCTCGATGATGACTGTGAGGAGAGTCGAATCGTGGTCAAAATAGAGAATTGCTTCCAAAGTATTGTGGCCAGAGAATGCTCATAAAGTTGGAAACTTTCCTTAAAGGCAGGCTTACAACCAGCTATGCTTTACTGGTAAAGTTATTGCGCAAGAAGGAAATAGCATGTCCAACATTGATTTAAGCTGAATTGATAATGATGAGATAGATGAGTGACAATCTACTAAAAGATAGGATATGAAATGAGCACACCTTAAGAAGTTAAGAGATAGTTTCAGTTGAGGATGAGGAGACTCACTTGAGATTGTTTGCACATTTGCATTGGAGACTGATCAGTTTGCATGTTAAGAGGAGCAATAGGATGGTAGTTAATTGAGTGAAGGACTAGATGTAATCTCGACGTTGTTAAGAAGTAAGAATTATATGATAATTGCTTCCTAACAAGGAGATGACCCTTAACAGAACTTGCAGAAAAGTATTTCATATGGGCAATCCTAAATTTGAATAAACCTTTGTTATTAATTGTTGCTTTGAAAGGGCTTGTTGTTATAACTCAGTGCTAAACTTTGTTCTCTTAAATAAGATTTGGGTGTATAACTGATATTCCTTTCCAATTGTTACGTGTTTTTTACCAATTGGGGTATATTACCGATATCTAGAACCTTGTACAGCACCTAAGGAGTTTGAGAAGAGTGTGTCCTCAACTTAGATTTGAAGTTGAAAACTAGCAATTTTAGAAAACATAGCATTCTTTCTTTATCGGAGGCAACTCAGTCAAGGGGGACTATTCCCTTTTAGTCATGTTTTTAATACTAATAAGATTCTTAATAACTTCTTTTGTATGACCAGTGTGCTCTTTCATGATTAGTTCCGATCATATGTCATATAATCCATCATTAAGCTTTAGTGAGGTTCATCTTGAGGAAATTGTGATGAAATTGCCATAAATTGTAACAAAATCCTTGGAATTGAATAAAAGGGTTCCACTATAGAAATTCTGCAGAAAATACAATTTTCCTCTGTTCTTAAGCTATTATTATCTCATGCACCTTCCAATACTCTATATTTCTGATGTAAGCCGCGCACTAACCTTTATTTGTGAATGTAGAGGAAAGATGACTCTTCTATGCTGCAGAATAAGACATTTTACTGCAAGTGGCTAGGACTATTGAGGGCCATGGTGCTGAACTGGGAGGCACCCATTACGATTTTTCAAGCCGATGATCCGATAGATGAAGAGTTTGCGTAACGTGTAATGCATTATTTCTCACCAACGTCTCTACTCAACCTCGTACAGGTAAGGCTTATGCTTCTTGCAACACCTATTGGGCCTCGTGTACGTGCAGGCTAAAGATACCTGAAAAGGTTGTGCACTCAATCAAATCCATAATATCTTGTCAAACTATGTTAAATTGGCACTATAGCATTCAAGAATGCTATAGAAATCTGTATTTGGTTTCCTAATTCTGGCATACATTGCTAGAAACCCTATTTGAAAGGGTTTCTAATTTTTGGTTTCCTTTGCATATTTATTTGTTGGACATTTCTGGGTGTTTTCTATTCTTTTTTTATAATAAAACCATAGCCTGATTAATTACCCAAGTTAAATGCTCCAATCGAAATTTGGAAGCATCCTCTTTGGCACGTGGATTGTTACCCCCCTTGGGCTTACCATTCGCAATTTCATCTCAGTTTTCAATATTTCATTGTTATTAACTTGAAGCAATTGTTATGTAGTAAAGCAGTTCTATAGTAATTTTCCAATATGGATTCCCATATTCCAACACTTGTGAGAATTAAGTGATTTTACTGAGAACAGCGTTAGGGTGTTGTTGGTTCATTATTTGATTAATGTTTGTATGCTTTTTCGACCACTCGAGGGTATTTCATTGGTTATTATGAGACAGTAGGCTCAGTTTTTGGCATGAATTCAGCCTGCATACTTGTAAAGAAGGTGAAGCTGGTGGTTGTACATGACTGACCCAGCCTTTTCGACCGGTGAATGCTAATGAATTTTGCTAACCAAGTACACATACGTGCCTTGTCTCTTCTTTAAACAGAATATGGATTGCTCGAGGCCATACTCCAACGATATTTCGAAAAGGAATGTATAGCTAAAAGTTGCACTTGATTGCATCCTCATAGCAAACACTTTTTGCGTCGTTTGGTTAAAGGTTTTTTTTTTTTTTTTAGGGAGAACATGGATGAGGTTATCTCCTTCGCCAAATATCCACTCATTTCAGATCATAGTAACCACTGTCATGACCTATTAAGGTTAGTATTGGTTAAAGTTTTATTTGTTGCAATTATTGCTTTTATATCTTCATGGAACCTTATTATGTTTTTAATCATGTTGCATGCTATGGTATACTTTTAAGAAGAATAAATTATGGACATAATCCTTCGAGTGTATCTATTGTTGCACTTGTCGCCTCTAAAATACGTATGAAACTAGTAATGTATATTTCTTTTTTCTATCTATTAGTGAGAGATTTTACAATGGCGAGAGGAATGAAAATTTACTATTCCACTGACACATGAGAGGAAAGTATTGCATTCATGAATCAATAGAGTTTAGCATGTATTAATTATTGTTAGGATGTTGTTAGTATCTTAAGGATGATAAACACATGATGATCACAACAATGGGCATATTTGAAGGGTTCTTATCCACAACTTGTCTTTTTGGGAGATAATAATTGCTTTTCGAGTTATTCTAATTTTATTTTTACTGTGGTTTTGTTTTTTCAAAATTGAAATGCTCTTATTAGATAGTTTAACATTTGGTAATTGTAAAGTCCACAATGAAGAGATTATCATCCTCGTTTATTTTTTCCAACTAAAAGTTCTAATTGACAGGTGAAGGTTAAAAAGAAAAATCCCGAGAAAATGGAAATTGTTGGATGGAGAGAGTACAGCCAAAAACAAATTTTTTGATCTTTTTTTTTTATACAAATCTTCATATGTTTTTTAGTTTTTTAAAATTTTAGGGAAAACAGATTTGATGATCTCTATAGCCCGGTGAACAAAATTAGTTTGCTTAGCTAATAGAGGCTGAAGAAAACCTTTCCATTATGTCTCTAAGGCTGTGTTTGGATTGAGGGAAAATGAAGGAAAAGAAAAGAAAAGGAAAGGGAAAGAGAAAAAGAAAGAAAAGGATATGGAAATTGGTTTTTTTTTTTTTATGTTTGGTTAGAAAGAAAATAAAGAAGAAAATCTCAAGGAAATTTTAGAAGAAAGTAGTTTCTTATGTTTGGTTGCTCAATAGAAAATTAAAAGGAAAATATAATTCTAATTAAACTATAGAAAATTTTAATATTAATTTACATATTATTGATATAATTTTTAATTTTAAATAATTAAGCATATAATAACCAAATGGTTCAAACTTCGTAAAAATTAAAAATATCTTGGGACTAAAATTATAAGAAAATTTATGCAAAAATTTATCTCCCTTTTTCCTTTTTCTCTCAACTTTCATTTTCTTTCATTTTCTCTTGGATTTGAGAAAGAAAATGAAAAAGAAAAAAAACTTAATACATTTTCTCTCACTTTCTTTTCCTTTTATTTTCTCTCTAATTTTTCCTCTAACCAAACATTGAAAAGCAACTTTCTCTTTCCTTTTCTTTTCTTTTCCTTTATTTTCCCTCAATCCAAACACAGCCTTAGTCATTTTCATTATAAAGGAAAACAAAATTGAGGAGGAAGGCATCCCTAGTAGAAGAAATCCAAAACTCTATTTTATTTGAAAAAATTGTTCACTTGGGGAAAAAAAATTTGGTGAAAATTATATATTTATAAAGATGCTTATATTTATTAGGAAAACATAGGATTTTTTAGATAAAAATTATATGGCTAGGGGGTATGAATAATTTCAGTTATCTCTCTTAAAATTTTAATAGAATTATGTTTTTAGCTTTTTTTTTTCTTTTTGGAGAATTTAGTGGTTATTGCAGAAACTGAATTTGAAACCTTTCTTTCGAGAGCAAATTAAGTAATAACCGCAGGTTTAATCAACTTTCACAATTTAAATAGAATTAGATTTAAATAAAATTCAATTTACTTAGAAAAGTTAATGATTAAGTTTAAGAAGCTTACGGCCTGGCAAACAATAAAAGATGAAACAAAACACTGTTACATGTAAATGAGAGGATTTGAATACATACTAGAGGATCTAAATCAAGTCAAAACCCTTTATATGTTGATTTGTTTTCAAAGATTCAGAACAAATTTATTTTGGTAAACACATTAGTATCCTGTAAACAAGCTTATCCTCAAATATGCAGAGCAAGCAAATTCCAGTAAATAGATTACGACAATATATGGGTAATATTTGTGAGATCAATGCAAATTGATACATATTCTAATAAAGGTGGTTAAAGTAAAAGGAAAAAAAAAAAAAACAACAACAACAATAGAAAAATCATAAAAATGTTAAAAAATGAGCTGCCGACAAGGCAAACGTAAAATATCGTCCCCTAGGACAAATCTGCATGTGTCCCTTCTCAGCGCTCATCAGAGCACGGCCACTTGCACTCGGAGCGCCTACACGTGCTACCCTCTCGATGTTTCTGCTTGCTTCTGGTAGCGTGAGAACAGGGCAGGAGCTAAAGTTCTCTGCAGGCACAGCGGACCGCCGAGAAAGGACGGTGCCGAAACCAAGACAAAAAAAAAAAAAAAAAGGAAAATACAATATCATAATTGTGGGCCCAGTGATAAACGCGACACGCGGAGCAATCTAAGGGACAGCAGTTAGCGGCAGGCAATCTAAGGCCGTAATTTAATTAATTAAATTAGTTAAGTAGATGTATCTGCGATCCTCTACCTCCGGACAAAACCACGATCTTTCCAAGAAAGAAGGAAAAAAAAAAAGAAAAAGAAAAAGCAGACCGAAGATTTTTTATTTTTATTTTTACCATTAAAAAGTTTTAAAAAAATCAAATTCGACTGAAATAAATTTTTATTTTCTTCTATAGGAAACTTAGCAAGTTTGGATTTATTAATTTGAGAAATTTAGATTTCCTATTACTTTTAAAATTTTCAATTTAATATGCATCTATTGAATACTATATTACTTACTTATTTTTCAATTTAATACAGATATAATATGTCCAGATTCATTATTTACATTCTTGTATGAAGCCAGACATGATTAATTGACATTGAAATTTTATTTTTCTCTAAATTAATTTTTGGAAATCCTTTTTTCTTCCAGTTTTGTCATTTGAAAAATCTTTCCCGAGACCAACTCCTAAAACGTCGTCCTGTGGGGTCCACACCATTGACAGCTTTGACACTAACCCCAACCCCAGGCTCCCTCCTCCACCGACCACATGGGCTTAGGAATCATTAGCCAGTACAAGTGCCTCACTAAAGTAATTAACCCGACAACAGGCTGGTTTTAAAAAATTGAAAAATCTTTAACTTGAGTAATTAATTTTGACTCGAAGTAATTAATCCGACGACGGACTACTTTTAAAAAATAGTCCCCATTTTGAAAAACAAAGGCATGAACTTGAATCCAATTCGCAAGATCCGCGAGCAGCGCTGGTGACCTCTCTCTTTCACAGCCATCCCCACACTGAAAGACGAACACATCACTGTTTAATGCGACTTATATTATAAATAAATTAATCATCCCATTGCGAAGCATTTACAAGAGTACAGAACAACCGCAACTCATAAAAGTGAAAATTGTTTGAACAAAAACAACAAACAAACATCATTTTAAACTGCTGTAGCTCTGAAAGCAAACGACTGAGATTAATTAAGCTAATAACAATAAGCTAATGACATTATCACTATTATAAATTAATTAAAAGGCTAATAACAAACAATAAGCTAATGACATTATGCACAAGAATCTGGTCTTCTTGAATCTAACTTAGCCCTAGCATGTTTGATTCCTCAGAAGATTTCCCCCCTACAAAAAAATGTTTAAAATTTTCTTTTTCTCTGCAAGTGTAATTACAGACAATACACGCACAAACAGAAAACGCCCATTGCATGCTGCTGTTATATCTCGCTTATCTCCTGCGCCCTGCACACTCCCACGTCGACGCTCATGGTCCTCTTGTTGTCCTTCCCCGTCACCGGCGTCACCCGGCAGCAGTTCCTCCTCGGCGACTGCACCCACAAATCACCAGAACTTTATAATTATCAAAATTGTACAACATTAAGCAAACAATTTGAGCACTGATGATGACTGAGTAGGAGAAGGGCATACATACCCTGTCC